>CM024243.1:78577255-79210674 GCA_013421045.1 Propylea japonica
TTAGATCTCGTAAAACACGATGTATATAGTGGAATAATTGGTGACCCTCAAACTCCCCCCATACTTGCCCCCAAAAGTTTGAAAATACACACATCGACTAAAAGGGCCGTGCTGGGGATTTTTTGAGTCGATCGTTTATTTAAATCTCGTAGAACACGATGTATAGTGGAATTTTGTGACCCTCAAACTCCCACCCATACTGCCCCCCAAAGTTAGAAAAATACAAACATCGACTAAAAGGGCCGTTGCTGGGGATTTTTTATGTCGATCGTTTATTTTGATCTCCTAGAACACGATCTATATAGTGAAATAATTTGTGACCCTCAAAGTCCCCCATACGTGCCCCCCAAAGTTAGAAAAACCACAGATATCGACTTAAACGACCGTTGCGTGGGGGTTTTTGATGTCGATCGTTTATTTATATCTGTAGAACACGATGTATATAGTGGATAATTTGTGACCCTCAAACTCCCCCCATTGCCCCCAAAGTTTGAAAAATACAGATATCGACTAAAACGATCGTTGCTGGGGATTTTTGATGTCGATCCTTTATTTAGATCCGTAGAACACGTTGTATATGTGGAATAATTTGTGACCCTCAAACTCCCCCCATACTTGCCCCCAAAGTTAGAAAAATACAGACATCGACTAAAACGACCGTTGCTGGGGGGTTTTTGATGTCGATCGTTTACTTATATCTCGTAGAACACGATGTATATAGGGGAATAATTTGTGACCCTCAAACTCCCCCCATACTTGCCCCCAAAGTTAGAAAAATACAGACATCGACTTAAACGACCGTTGCGGGGTTTTTTGATGTCGATCGTTATTTAGATCTCGTTGAACACGATGTATATAGTGGAATAATTTGTGACCCTCAAAGTCCCCCGTACTTGCCCCCAAAGTTAGAAAAATACAGACATCGACTAAACGACCGTTGCTGGGGTTTTTTTGATGTCTATCGTTTATTTAGATCTAGTAGAACACGATGTATATAGTGGAATAATTTGTGACCCTCAAACTCCCCCCATACTTGCAAGTATGGGGGGGAGTTTGAGGGTCACAAATTATTCCACTATATACATCGTGTTCAACGAGATCTAAATAAACGATCGACATCAAAAAACCCCCCCGCAACGGTTGTTTTAGTCGATGTCTGTATTTTTCTAACTATGGGGGGGCAAGTATGGGGGGAGTTTGAGGGTCACAAATTATTCCACTATATACATCGGGTTCTACGAGATCTAAATAAACGATCGACATAAAAAATTCCCAGCACGGTCCTTTTAGTCGATGTGTGTATTTTTCAAACTTTGGGGGGCTTATGGGGAGTTTGAGGGTCACAAATTATTCCACTAATACATCGTGTCTACTAGATCTAAATAAAACGATAGACATAAAAAAAACCCCAGCAACGGTCGTTTTAGTCGAGTATGTATTTTTCTAACTTGGGGGGCAAGTAGGGGGGAGGGGAGTTGAGGGTACAAATTATTCCACTATATACATCGTGTTCTACGAGATATAAGTAAAACGATCGACATCAAAAAAACCCCAGCAACGGTCATTTAGTCGATGTCTGTATTTTTCAAACTTTGGGGGGCAAGTATGGGGGGAGTTTGAGGGTCACAATTATTCCACTATATTACATCGTGTTCTACGAGATATAAGTAAACGATCGACATCAAAAAAAAACCCCAGCAACGGTCATTTTAGTCGATGTCTGTATTTTTATAACGGGGGGGCAAGTATGGGGGGAGAGTTTGAGGGTCACAATTATTCCCTATAAACATCGTGTTCTACGAGATATAAGTAAACGATCGACATCAAAAAAACCCCCAGCAACGGTCATTTTAGTCGATGTCGTATTTTCTAACTTTGGGGGGCAAGTATGGGGGGAGTTTGAGGATCACCAAATTATCCACTATATACATCGTGTCTTAGAGAATAAGTAAACGTGATTTGACATCAAAAAAAACCCCAGCAACGGTCGTTTTAATCGATGTCTGTATTTTTCTAACTTTGGGGGGGCAAGTAAGTATGGGGGATTGAGGGTCACAAATTATTCCACTATATACAACGTGTTCTACGAGATATAAGTAAACGATCGACATCAAAAAACCCCCAGCAACGGTCATTTTAGTCGATGTCTGTATTTTCTAACTTTGGGGGATCAAGTATGGGGGAGGTTGAGGGTCACAAATTATTCCACTATAACATCGTGTTCTACGAGATCTAAATAAACGATCGACATCAAAAAAAACCCAGCAACGGTCGTTTTAGTCGATATCTGTATTTTTCAAACTTTGGGGGGCAAGTATGGGGGGAATTGAGGGTCACAAATTATTCCACTATGCCCATCGTATTCTACGAGATCTGAATAAACGATCGACATCAAAAAATCCCTAGCAACGGCGGTTTCAGTCGATCCATATTACCGTCTTAAAATCCGTTGCTGGGATCCGTTGCTGCTGTCACACCAGTAAATATTTTCATTATAATCAACAGTTTCAGAAATAATTCGACGTGAAAATTTTTAATTCTCTTATCGGAATTACTCGGCTTATCGATGTCCGTTATAGACCATTAATACCTTGTTGTATTTCTTACAGATAGGCCTACGGAATCTTCATAAAATAATTCTCATAAGCTAACAGTTCCAGAAATAATTCGATTAATAACATTTGACCTGAAAATTTTTAATTATTCCCATGTTATTGTTTTCAAGAAAACCATTATAATTCTTTTATGTTTCTTTCAACTTCATTTCGCTCACTTGTCCGTTAATTTGCCAACTCATAGTTTGAGAGATAATTTTTTACTTATCCTGTCTACATTATGCTATTTTGCTCTTTCCAAATCTACATTTAGATTTTTTCTACGAGTGACTGTTACCGAGCGATATACATTCAAATTAAACGGATTTTACCCATACTGGTGTTACTCGTCAGCTATAATTCTACTCAATATCTAATCATGTTACTCTATTCGTTTTTCTTCATTCCTTATGTAACTAAAAGTTAAGGACACAGAAATAGCTATTTAATCAACTAGGTTATTAAATACAGCGATTAATGGTCAAAATATTTTAACACGCGAGCGGAGTGAAGGCGTTAAAAGTTCGAGACCATTAGTCGCTAGATTAATAACCGAGTTGATTACAAGTTTTTTTCGACGATCTCAACATGTATTGTGAATAAATTGATTGAAATACATTCTCATTTTGCACAAGACAAAATGGAATTTCTATGTTTCTATTTTTTCAGTAGAGTTTTGACATTTCTCTTAGAGCTTCTGAATACTTTGTGTACGGTTGCCATGAGGATTTCACATTAATATAGCAAAAATTGAGCATTAAAATGGATCATTAATGTTCAACTCAGTACACATTGAAATTATCTTTTATTTCGAGGTCGGCGAAAAATATTTTTAATATTCGATTGTTTGGGTCTTAACTTGACAGAAATTCATCAGCAATGATAGAATATCCATGAAACAGCAGAATTTTGATATAGAACTTTAAACTATTAGACAAATAGTGATCAATAATGACTACAATCCATTATAGACATTGAAGAAAATACAGAAAAACAGCATTAATTTTAACATCAACTTCAAACTATTTCGTCTTAACATTTATATAAGACGAAAATCAAAGCAGATAGCTAGATATTTGATGAATATCCTGAATGTAAACATATTATATAAAACGGCAAATGTCTTTAGTTAATCAAGAAGAAATAGGTAATAGAGAAAAATAAGTAATCAGGAGTTATAAGTTGATTTGCGGTTCATTCCCGAAGATATTATCCTCCAAATCGGAAGAGTATTTGAGAGAAGAATAAAAGAACACCAGAATTCTTCTACCTACAAAAAAACATCACTCAACATAATATTATACAAATCATTTAATAGGAACCGGACATGTTTTCAACAACAATTTCTAAGTCCTACTTCATGTAGAAAACGAGTACAATAAACAAAACCTTTTGGAAGCTTCAGGTTTTGTAAAGCATAACGGGAGCAAAACGCAGATACCTCACTCGATAGGGTGGGGCAAAAAAAAATTTTTTTTGAAATCTTTCGAAGTAGGAATGAGCATAATGAACAGATTGGTGAGCAAAACGGCGCCAAACGAGAGCTTTCGAAAATAGAACTCTGAAATCAAAACATTATACAGGCACTTCTTTACGTAGAATCCAGTGGCGTGCTCGTCTTTTTGCATCATTTCTGATTACGAAGCTATGACCCAAAGTTATGGTTTTTTAATGGGAATACTAGATTTGTGTGCCATTTCTGAAAGATTATTTTTTTCTGATTTCAAAAATATATAACATCGTATGGTTTGTAGGTATCACTATGAGTACAGAAAATCGTCAAACCTATTTTCTCCGAGTCTCGATATTTTCTATGGTTTCAACTGCTGATGAACACAGAAAAATGGAGCTTCCTTATAACAAGAGCAGTCTCTCAACAGTTGAAACCATAAAAAATATAGAGACCCAGAAGAAAATATGTTTTTGACAATTTTCTACACTCATATTAATACAAATCATACGATGTTGAATATTTTTGAGATCAGAAAAAATTAATCTTTCAGAAAATGGCACAAAAATCTAGTATTCCAATTAAAAAAACCATTAGTTTGGGTCATAGCTTCATAATTAAAAATGGTGCAAAAAAGACTAGTACGCCACTGTATTCTACATAAAAAAGTGCCTGTATAATGTTTTGATTTCAGAGTTCTATCTTCGAAAGCTCTCGTTTGGCGCCGTTTTTCTCGCCAATCTGTTTCATTCCTACTTCGAAAGATTTCCAAAAAAAAAATTTTTTGCCCCACCCTATCGAGTGAGGTATCTGCGTTTTGCTCCCGTTATACTCTTCACAGAACCTGAAGCAGTTCCTCTCTACAATCAATCGGTACTTAAATATGGACAATTCAGTCCATTATAGTTACTAATCTTACAACATCGTTTACATAGTGGGCAGGTTGGTGAAAAAAATTATTTGAATAATTTCTGGGTTTTATTCAAAAATGTTCAATAACGGGTATCTCCTTCTGTCGTTGAGTACCCACTGTTTTTTATTGTACCTGTTTATCTCCGAAGCTTCCAAAAGGTTTTGTTTATAGTACTCGTTTTCTACATGAAGTAGGACTTAGAAATTGTTGTTGAAAACATGTCCGGTTCCTATTAAGTGATTTGTATATTATGTTGAGTAATATTTTTTGTTGGTAAAGGAATTCTGGTGTTCTTTTATTCTTCTCTCAAACATTCTTCCGATTTGGGGGATATATACCTTCGGGAATGAACCGCAAATCAACTTATAAACTCCTGATTACTTATTTTTCTCTATTATTTCTTCTTGATTAACTTAAGAAATTTACCGATTTATATTTATAATATGTTTACATTCAGGATATTCATCAAATATCTAGATATCTGATCTGATTTTCGTCTTATATAAATGTTAAGAAGAAATAGTTTGAAGTTAATGTTGAAATTAAAGCTGTTTTCCTGTATTTTATTCAATAGCTTGTCTATAACGAATTGTAGTCATTATTGATCACTAATAGTGTAAAGTTCTATATCAAAATTCTGCTGTTTCATAGGTATTCTATCATTGATGATGAATTACTGTCAAGTAAAGGCCCAAACAATCGAATATTAAAAATATTTTCCGCCGACCTCGAAATAAAAGGTGATTTTAATATGTACTTCATTCAATACTAATGACCCATTTTAACGCTCAATTTTTGCTATTTTAATGTGAATTTGTAATGTGAAATGTCAAAACTCTACTGAAAAATAGAAACATAGAAATTCCATTATGTCTTGTGCAAAATGAGAATGAATTTCAATCAAGAATTTATTCACAATACTTGTTGAGATCCTCGGAAAAAACTTGTAATCAACTCGGTTATTATTCTAGCGACTAATGGTCTTGAACTCCGCTCGCGCGTTAAGAAATTTTGACCGTTAGTCGCTGTCTTTAATAACCTAGTTGATTAAATAACTATTTCTGTGTCCTTAAATTTTAATTGCATAAGGAATGAAGGAAAACAATTAGAGTAAAATGATTAGATATTGAGCAAATTGTAGCTGACGAGTAACACCAGTAGGTATAGGTGAAATCCGTTTAATTTGAACTGTATCTCGTTCGTAGAAAAAACCTAAATGTAGATTTGGAAAGAGCAAAATAGCATAATGTAGACTGTATATGAGTAGAAAATATTATGTTCGAAATCTCTCAAACTATGAGTTTACAAAATTAACGGACAAGTGAGCGAAATGAAGTTAAAAGAAAACATAAAAAGAATTATAATGGTTTTCTTGAAAACAATAACATGGGGAAAATTAAAAATTTTCCGGTCAAATGTTAGTAATCGAATTATTTCTGGAACTGTTAGCGTATGATAATTATTTTATGAAGATTCCGTAGGCCTATCTGTAACAAATACAACAAGGTATTAATGGTCTATAACGGACATCGAAAAGCCGAGTAATTCCGATAAGAGAATTAAAAATTTTCACGTCGAATTATTTCTGAAACTGTTGATCTTATGAGAATTATTTCGGAATGGATTCGTAGGCTTATCTGTGACAAATGAAACGAGGTTTAATGGTCCGGAACGTACATCGATAAGCAGAGTAATTCCGATTAAAACTTAAAATTTCACGTCCAATGTTAAGAATCGAATTATTCCTGAAACTGTTGGTCATATGAAAATTATCCCAGTAAGGTTTCGTAGGCTTATCTGTAAGGAATAAAAGCGGGTATTAATTTTTTTGAACGAACATCGAAAAGCCGAGAAGTTCCGATTAGAACTTGGGGAGAATTAAAAATTTTACGTCTTGCGTTATGATTCGAATTATTTGTGGAACTGTTGACCATATGAAAATCTGTGATGAATGAAACGAGGTATAAATGGTCCCGAACAAACATCGTTAAGCCGAGTAATTCCGATTGGAACTTTGGGGAAATTAAAAACTTTCACGCTCAACGTTATTAATCGAATTATTCCTGAAGCTGTTGGTCATATAAAAATTATCCCAGTAATGTTTTCTAGGCTTATCTGTAGGTAATAAAAGCGGGTATTCATTTTTCTGAACGAACATCGAAAAGCCGAGTAATTCCGATTAGAACTTAGGGAAAATTAAAAATTTTCACGTCCAGTGTTATGAATCGAATTATTTCTGAAACTGTTGATCTTATGAGAATTATTTCAGAGAGTTTTTGTAGGCTTATCTGTGACGAATAAAACGAGGTATTATTGTCATGAACGGTTATCGAGAAGCCGAATAAATTCGATTAGAACTTTGGGAAGATTAAAAATTTCACGTACAATGTTGAATCGAATTATTTCTGGATCATATGAAGATTATTGATTTCAAAAAGGCTTTGTATGCTTATCTGTGACGAATAAAACAAGGTATTGAAGGTCGCAAACGGATATCGGGAAGCTGAGTTATTTCGATTAGAACTTATGGAAAATTGAAATTTTTCACTTCCAATGATATTAATCGAATTATTTCTGCAACTGTTGATTATATGAAAATTATTTTAAAAAGGTTTTGTAGGCTTATATGTGGCGAATAAAACTAGGTACTAATTGTCATGAACGGTTATCGAGAAGCCGAGTAAATTCGATTAGAACTTAGGGACGATTAAAAAATTTCACAATGTTGAATAGAATTATTTCTGGATCATATGAAGATTATCGATTTCAAAAAGGCTTTGTATTTTTAGGCTTATCTGTGACGAATGAAACAAGGTATTGAGGGGGAAAATTGGAATTTTGCACTTCCAATGATAGTAATCGAATTATTTCTGAAACTGTTGATTATATGAAAATTATTTCAAAAAGGTTTGTAGGGTTATCTGTAACGTATAACACGAGGTATTATTGGTCCTCAAAGGACATCGATAAGCCGAGTAATTTCGATTAGAACTTAGGTAAAATAAAAAATTTTCACGTCCAATGACATAATTCGAAATATTTCTAAAACTAGTAATCATATGAGAATTATTTCAGAAGGATTCGTAGGCTTATCTGTGACAAATGAAACGAGGTATTAGTGGTCCCGAACGGACATCGATAAGCCGAGTAATTTCGAATAGAACTCAGGAAAAAGTGAAAACTTTCACGATCATTATTCCTGAAACTATTGATCATATGGAAATTATTCCTGAAAGGTTTTTTAGCCTTATCCGTGAAGAATAAAACCAGGTATTAGTTTTTTGAACGAACCGAGAAAAGCCGAGTCATTCCGATTAGAACTTGGAAAGAATTGAAAATTTTCACGTCTAACGTTTTGATTCGAATTATTGTGAATTTCGTAGGTTTAAAACCAGGGAGATAGACAAATCTGATACCCACTTCTCGATCTCTTTTCTGAGAAACTAACAAGAGAAGTATTCATTTTTTCTACCTTCTTGTGTTTTCTAGAAAATTGGACTTTTCCAATTATATTTATAACATCGTATGGTTTGTATCATTATGAGTATAGAAAATGGTCAAACACCTATTTTCATCTGAGTCTCAATTTTTTCTATGGTTTCAACGGTTGAGAGACTGCTCTTGTTATAAGAAAGCTCCATTTTTCTGTGCTCATCAGCAGTTGAAACCATAGAAAATATTGAGACTCGGGGGAAAATAGGTTTTTGACAATTTTCTATACTCATATTGATACAAACCATACGATGTTATATATTTATGAAATCAGAAAAAATCAATCTTTCAGAAAATGGCACAAAAAGCTAGTATTCCCATTTCAAAAACCATAACTTTGGGTCATAGCTTCGTAATTAGAAATGGTGTAAAAGAGACGAGCACGCCACTGGATTCTACGTGAAGGAGTGACACTATGTTTTAATTTCAGAGTTCTATCATCAGTATTAGCGGAGATATGAATTTTTTTCTATATCGGCAATTTTCGCTTATAACTCGAAAACAAAAGAAGGTAGAAAAAAATGAATAGGTACCTACTACTCTTGTTAGTTTTTGTAAGTTACGCAATAGAAACGAAAAGGGAATGGTTCTTTCTCACAAATTTAAGAAAATCACTAATTCGAAAGCTGAAGTATCTCAATAATCCTCCCTTACGGTGAAAATATCTAAATTATCGCGAAAATTGTGCAAATCCATTGTTTTCATAATGCCTGCTGCGTATTACGTATCATGACGCGACGGAAACAGAACAGAAATGGTTATTTTCACAAATGTAAGCAAATTAGTTACTTGAGACCATCTGCTAAGAATCAGTTCATAAAGAAGTAGGTGTTCATTTTAGGTCATAAGCAGAAACTTGAACATTTTTATGAAATATTTTAATCTGGAGACTGTCTTTACCGCATTTTTCAATTTCCCACCCATATTATCAATTTTAGCCGAAGAATTTTCGAGTAAATCTTTAAAATATTTGATTAAAACGGAACTCATTATCATTTTACAGGACAGCGCCTTCTTTCAATTTTGGATACCTCAAAGACAGTAATTTAATGGTTCTATCTGCTTGTAAATGTTTTTCGTTTTTGATAACATCGTTAGAATCGAAATGTTTCTTGCTAATAAAACTCATCCATAAAATCTACGCCGTTTACTTTCGGAAATCCAAAACAATTAAAATATCCTCCATTTTCTGTAGACATGAATACAACTGATTTTGACGTTTTTCGAAGCAGATGATCTCTAGTTTAGATGAAATAATATGTTAGACACTTACCAAAAAGACGTAAGTAGTAATCCCAAGGAAAATTCACTATCACCAATGTCTCAAACACTTTTACCGCACTCGAACAATAGCAAATTAATAATTTATTATATTTTCACAATCAACACTAAACACTTATTTATTCACTACTCGTGTTACTCGCACTCTCGCGTGCTTATGTTGCTTTGTGATCTGTGCGATTGTACCTGTATTTTAATAAATCGCGCAAAGATTACCGCCCGTGAGATGACGATTTTAAATCTTTGAAATGGCGGTTCGTCCGTCGTAGCCACAGAACAGAGGCCTCTACAGTGTTGCCACTCTTCGCAATGTATGACGTCAATGAGCAGATTTGAAATTTGACAGAACGAAGTGAAGAATAAAAACGACTCTGTGGTTTATATTTTCGTCAAATGTCAGATTGGCGAATTAAAACCATAGAATCATAGATAGACTTTGTTTGAATTGTTTCTGATAAATTTCAATTCTTTTATTTCTTTTGGATTGGAGCTTAAAATTTTCAGTTAAACCGTTCAAGGAGCTTGTAATACTTATCTTCTTTAATTCGAATTATTTCATTTTCAACAATGATAATATGGGAAAAGGCTAATGGTTTTTGACTTATTACTTTGCAATTCGAAAATAACTTAATCCCTAATTTCCATCAACGAGAATCTCAAAGTTGTATGATTCATGAATCAGTTAAACATTCAATATGTTTAGTTCACTTTTCAGCATGTGCAAAAGTATAATAAATTGAAATAATTGGATTCATTTGAGTTTTCGTCTTGGCCCAGAACGAAACGTGAACGAATGCAGCGATTCTATGAGATATCCATAAGTATGTTACTACTGCCATTGTTTAAGGAGAAGATAGTTAGTTACTTCGGTTCAAATATCATTGGAGGATATTGGACAATATCGTTAGAGGGCGCCACTCCGGAAGAGGACCAACATGATGGGGTTGCCTATGTGCAATGTTGAAAATTCAGACGAGTATTAATTTTTGGGTATGGTGAACAACAGATGTCTCTAGTGACGAGCTATTTTTCTTCACGTCAACGTGTCTTGCATCTTGCTCCACAACTTCTCTCTTGTATGCCTGTAGTATTAAATATCCGAGGGTCCAGAGTAATAAAAATTTTTATTACTCTGAGGCCCTTAGGGTTGGGATTTGAGAAATATTTTCGATTTCGTCGTGAGATCGCTAGAAGGAATTTTTTTAACTCAGTAGAAATGAAATATTATATTAAAGAAGTGAAAGATTTGAGACATTTTTATATTCTCTGATATGTTTATGCTAAAGAAATTTGGGCATCCTGTTTGTAGGTACCTATGCAGTCTCTTGAATTTAAATAAATGAATGATATAATTATTGTATCAATAATCAAAGCCACGTAATGAAAGTGTTCTCAAAAGGAACATTTCAAAACTTGTATTTTTCACAAAACGTTCAGGATTTGAAGGTGAAAGTTGAATGCATAAAGAAATAGAATGAAACCAACAGCTCCAATGATATTCATGAATGAATTTTCCCAGTATGAACAAGCGCTTATAAGCTTCAAATCACTTCGCTGTGCATATACGTCTTTGAGGTATTGAATCGACAATGGGCTATTGGAGGACCTTCTCTTTCACCAAGCTTTTTCCGTAAAAGCTCGATCAACGGTTTGGTTGGTTGAGTGGCACGTAGTGCTGTCTTGTTGAAGTAAACGTTGTCCAGATCCATACAATCAGATTCCGGTCATAAAAAAATCGTTAATCGTTGGATAGCGCCAAGTTAAGTAATTAGTTGAGGTCCCAAAGACTCCGCCGGACCATAAACTGCACTAAACACTTACACGTTGAGGATAGACAGGCTTTATAATAATAATAATATTCGGTTTGTGTCTCTAATTAACGAATTTTGAGCCGAAACGGCCTCAAACGATAGGGTTCTACTCCGTGATGACGAATCCGAGGTCAAATACAATTCTGTTCTGTTTGTTCTAGAGACTTGAGAAGTTCGTTAACCAGCCAAATCGTACAGGGTGTTCCATAAAATATGGCCATTCAAATTTTCCGTCCCACCATATCTCAGACAAAACAAAACCAATCGATATGAAATTTTGCTGCCACATGCAAGATGCCCATAATAAGCCTTTTGCAAAATTTTGTGGCCATAATGTTAACCATATAATTTACTTTAATGTTATTACTGGATTTTTACATATTTCATTTTTTTAATCATTTCCAGAACATAATTCCGGTAGTGCCTAGATTTTGCATTCATATACTAAGCATGAATCTCAAGTCCCATACAATTTTAATGTGATAGAATTATTGTTCTACTAATAGACGAGCGCTCAAAAGTAGGTACCTATTCGGGGCTTTTCTTGCATTTTTTTAACGCCATTTTCAGGAGAAACTCATCGTATGGTCACGTTACAGGAGGTATCAGTTCAAACCAAGCAAGATATTCCTAGAAAATTCATAATTGTAAGCAAAATTTTCAAAAGACACATTCGTACCCTGATCACTACTCGTTTAATTGAAATTTCCATTGCAGTATAAGTATAAAAAAAAATAAGAAAGCTCCTTAAACAATGCTACTGCGATTAATTCATTCATATTTGATAGAGGTAGAATATTACTGTTGGAATAAAGTGAAGCAGGTTTTATTTTCTCATACTAGGTGATCGAGATATAATGGCATTCAAGGAGCTCAATTGAAGCAAATGGAAAATTGAATGGAAAGCAGATTCAGGCAAACCATTGGTTTATCATTATTATTATATTACAAAACAACCTCACTTTTCCTATGTAAATTGTAAATATAGCAAAATCATGAGGGATTTTGATGTTTTTCAAGTGTTTCAGTTGATTAATTTCTTCTTTGGACTGAAAAATATATTAGTGTTTGGCATTCAGCCTTATCAACTGCATAAGGAAAATTTATCTATCTAATATAGCTCTTTCCAAAGACAATATTGTATGCTGATATCATCAATCATTTGTATAAAAAAAATAGTGCTGTTGCAGTAACTAGAATGATATTTATACCTACTGTAATACGCCAATGACAGTACGTATCATTGAATTTTCTCGAACTGAAGGTACAAATACGAAAATGAGTGGAAACCCGTATGTTTGATTGCAAGGAATTGTATCACATTAATTCTGATTCAGTTAGCTGCGAACCATGTTCTCGGGATAAAATTCATTGCAATCAGACATAGGGGATTCCAGTCATTTTCCTAATTGTACCTTTAGTTCGAAAAATTGAAATTTTGCCAGAGTTCTGATAGTGATGAATAATCTTATAGATAAATAAACTCTTATTCTGATATTCTACAACAATTGTTGAATATCTTTGGTATTTATGTTTGAGGTATGTACCTTGACAGACAGAATCTGTTTACATTTTCGTCAGATTCATAGGTAAAGACTATTATTATAAATTATGCTTTCCAGAAAAATCATAATGATTAACTTTCTGAAAATGAGACTAGGTACACATGAATATTTGCATCGGGCCCCCCCTGAACGGATATTCTGGCTGCGCCACTGACTATGTGAATAATCAATAAATGTTAGAAAAAGTATCTGCTATATTTCCGTTCCAAACGAGTTATTTTTAAAAATTCCATTGTAGACCGTAAGTGCAGGCCAGATGTTGGTTTATTACTCATCCCTTACAAATCCAAAGTTTGTCACGTATCGTTATTCGATAGTTTTTGTTGTTGTTCGTTACCGCTCATTATTTTTTTCCAATTCATAGTTTAAGAAGAGGCTTTGCTGAAATCAATCTTCAACTTCAAATGTTATAATCATTCCTTATACAATTTACATCATATCCTTATAGTTTCCAATAACATGAACCAATTCCTTGTATTGTACTGGGAAGGAATTCGATATTGATAAGTGTTAAAAATGAAAAATATACGAAATACTTGACACCTTGAATAGCGAAATAATAAAATTTACATTGGCATGTACAGGGTGGGCATATTTAGATGTTTTAGCAGTACAACTAACCAGAGAAGATAGTCAAAATCTGATACCCACTTCTCGATCTCTTTTTCTGAGAAACTAAAAAGAGTGTTATTCATTTTTGGCTACCTTCTTTTGTTTTCGAGTTACAAGCGAAAATCGGAAAAGTGTCGATATCGAAAAGAATTCATATCTCCGGTGATACTCATGACAGAGTTCTGAAATTAAAACATTATATTATATAGTGGCACTTTTTTTACGTAGAATCCAGTGGCGTGCTCGTCTTTTTTGTGCCATTTCTAATTACGAAGCTATGACCTAAACTTATGTTTTTTTAATGGGAATACTAGATTTTTGTGCCATTTTCTGAAAGCTTATTTTTTTCTGATTTCAAAAATATGTAGGGGAAGTGTGCCCATGTTGGCACCCTTAACGAATTATTCACATATTTCATTAAAGGAATATTTTTCCATATCATCGATTGTACAGATTTACTGCTACTCGTATGTAGTAGGTACCATGCATTTTTATACATAGTTTCAATATAAATTTTCAAAAATTTGGATTATAGCACTTTTTAAAATTTGGCCACGGGTGCCATCATAAGATCACGTATGTCCTTTGATGGCATATAACTGAAAATAAAATGATATTATTTATTGAAATATTTTATTGACGAAAATAGCAGTCCTATGTTATGAAAATGAAAATATAAGTGTGAAGGAACTAAATTTACATTCTTTGGCATCGTCAAAATATAAAAATATAATTTTTATACGCACAATTCACATACGAATATGATTTGCACTAGTACACTGGGCATGGCACCACCTGGCGCATTTCTGGCAACGCAACCAATTCTCCCTTGGTCAGCGAATCTTTAGCTCCAAAAGTTGAATTTTCAGTATACCATTCAACCATAAAACTAAACTCATTTTTTAGTTCCCAAATTAGCTGAAAAATACAGAAATCACACGAATCTTCAATTGCGCGAAAGAAACATTTACTTTGTTATCCACCACCAGTGGCATTTAAAATGTTTCAAGTCGAGAACCAATCTACCCATTTTTCGAAAAAAAAACTCATTTCATCGATTCTGATGTGTATTTGCACATTGATAAATAGATAAAAAGAAAACATCTATGAACAAATTATATACAGATACCTTATATACAAAAGGTTCAACTTATCCACAAATAAAAATTTTTAAAAATGAGTCTTTTTATCATTAAAATGTTAAAACTCCACATAGTGCATAATAATATCATCTCGTATCATTTTCGAAACTATTTTTTATAATAATTATTATTTTACAAATGTATCACATAAGAAAATAAGAAGGGTTACCGCCCAGTGAAAAAAGAAGAAGAAACTCAGGTAATGAATCCACTAAAAAACAATCCTTACAGATAGTTTTCTTTCCAATAATAATAATCAACATTCTTTAAATTCTAATTTTTCTAGTCTAAATACATAGATAATTTTATTGGTAAAATAGATTTTTTTCTTTCTTGTATTCCTCCTTTTTTATTTTCATTTTACATCCCAGTTTTTACCTAGAAATCAAAGAAAATATCTTGAGTAGAGGATAATTGTAGGAAACGAGAGCAATTCCGTTCCGCTTAGAATTTAATAGTCCTTTCGTCCTATTTTCTAAATATATTAATAAAATACAGTTTAAGTACGAAACGGTGAAGAGATTTAGAGGAGACAAATGACGCATATCGAGTTTCATAGGAGAAAAAAAAATAAATTTGGGCCAATTGGATAAACATACATTTTTTTCCTAACTATTTTTTCTGTGGTCTTCTTTTCTTCTTTCAGTATCATCCCTTAAATTCTCGTTTAAGGAAGCATCTTTCAAGTAATTAATCCATACAAAAAATGCAAGTTACAATTCCAATAAAAGATTTTTCAAACGATCCTTTGAATTCACGAATAATTATTATCAACTTTTTTCAATCAGCGATTGTCACCGCAATCAGTCTGTTCAACATAATGAAAAAAATTGCAGATGAAGGGTTCTAATTTGACATTGAACAATTGAACCGAGAGATATTTGAAATTTCACTTAAAAGCGCAGTTGCCAAAATGTGAACTTTGTTTAAAGAAAAAGTTCTTAACAAACTTACTGAGGCGATTCTTACCTAACCTAATTCAACACCCATATCGGTCAAAAAAACTTGGATTAACAAAGGATTTCGTTATTTTATTTTTTAAGTTCTTTCGATACATTTCAAGATGACTCTGAAAAAGAGCAATCTTCTTCGATTACCATCAATTTGTATCGTTTACACATTTTTTCAGGATTGGTATCAACCAAAAAATTCGATTCTGCTGCAGCCCGACTAATTTTATTGTCAGAAATGATAAAATTTCATTCAAGGCTGGTCTTGTTCATCATCTTGAAGTCAGGGTGAGGATGATCAGGAACATCAGGAGTACCATCGATGTTACGACGCTTCTTCTGCCAGAGTTTGAATGAGCTGCAGATTTTCAGGAACCTATAAATACAATAATCTTTAAACAAAGTATCAATAAATGATGTGAAAAACATATTTATGTGAAGATATACAGTGTGTTTGGTCATGACTAAGCGATAATATGAGGGCATCAAATATACCTGATTTTATCGACAAAAAAACCCAAATTTGGAGGTCCACCCACTTATATAGTTTTGGAGTAGCCCCCATTTTGAAATTACTTTATTTTCCTTGACCCTTCCAAATAATATCGATTTCTTCTGATATAAAGGTCCCACAGATGTGAAAAAAATGTTTTTTGAAATATGATACTACCGCCTTTTGTTGAAGTGGAACAATATGAAAACATATAACTTAAAAATATTATAAAAAAATTCTTTAAAAAAAATTTTGTGAAAAAATGTACTAATGTAGATTCGCAATAGTTCAAGAACTAGCACATTGAACTATAATTTTTTCTCAATGAGCTAATACGCAAGGATATTAGCTACAAAACGATACCAACATAATTTCTGTAAGTTACATATTTAGAAAGTAATGGCTGTTCAAACATGACCCTTATGAAAATTGATAAAATGAAAAAACCTCAGTACTGTACTTTCTATAATTTTTAATGATAAAACAAACAAATTAATCAAAAAAATTGCTCAAAATATGGTCATTCAAAATTTC
This sequence comes from Propylea japonica, assembly GCA_013421045.1. Taxonomy (NCBI): domain Eukaryota; kingdom Metazoa; phylum Arthropoda; class Insecta; order Coleoptera; family Coccinellidae; genus Propylea; species Propylea japonica. Next base: position 78,594,093 of record CM024243.1, read on the forward strand.
AGTTCCTCGATATATCAGAAAAAACGAAACCGAAACCCATCGAAATGAAATATTGCAGCCATATGCAAGATGCTCATAATAAGCCTCATGCAAAATTTTGTGGCCATAGTATAAACAGAAACGTAGAAAATTCAATTAAAATATTGAAAAGAAGACTCTTCATTTTTCCATAAAAAATATATCCGATTCAATTTGAATTTATTTATAAATAAAAATTGATACACTGAATGTTCATACAGAATGCAGAAAAAAGAATCTTCATATTTCATAACAGGATATCCGATTCGAGCGAAATTTTTTTGTAAATAAAAGCTGTTGCACTGAATTTTCATGCAAAGTTTTGTGGCCAAAGTGCCAACAAAACCTAAGAAAAATCAATTGGAATATTTGAAAGAAGAATCTCTATCTTCACCCTAAAGAAGAATCTCTATCTTCACCTTGTAACCTATTTACACAGAACTTGAAAATTCCAATGAACGTTTTGAACCAAAATAAGGATGATGTTTTCACTTACCGTTAGCAGAGTACTGAGGACATATTTTCGTAATCCTGGGACGAACATTCAGGTATTAGTTCTGAGTTGAGCATGTCGGACTGATTTCTTCCTTTTTTTTTCTCTTTAGTGGGCTCGCCCCTAGGGCATGTACCCAGATCATGGTTAGTTTATTGGGAAACTTTACTCGAGAGATGTACCAACATCCATGTCCTTGCCGGGATTCGAACCCAGGACCACTGGCATCTCAGGCCAAAGCGCTACCGCTGCGCGACGGTGGCCGACCCCTTTTCTTCCTTCCCAAATGGAAACATTTCTTTGTGAGAAGAGTCGTCGCTGTTAAAAAAAATTATTGATAATATAGTTAACAGAAATATGTTGTTATGTGTTTGAATTGTATAAATATTTAAGAAAATTATGTGGTTGTAATCGAAATAATTCAGATGAAAGTAATACCATCCTAATCCATACTAATATTATAAATGCGAAAGTAACTCTGTCTGTCTGTCTGTTACTCTTTCACGCCTAAACGGCAGAACGGATTTTGATGAAATTTGGTATGGTGATAGATGATAACCTAGAAATGGTCATAGGCTATAAATAATCACGCCATCGTTCTTAGGGGGTAGGCAGAAGGCAGATAACTAAATTGAGTTAGTGATTTTTAGTCGTTTTGTTCGGACTTTTGCTCTTTCACGTCTGAACGGCTGAACAGATTTTGATGAAATTTGATAAGGTATGGTTACCTAAAACGGATGTAAGATCAAAATGATCACGTCATCGTACTTAGGGGGTAGGAAGTAGGCAGAAAACTGAATTGAGTTAGTGCTTTTTTTATGGTTTATGCTGGGAGTTTTGCTCTATCATGCCTAAACGGCTGAACGGATTTTTATGAAATTTAGTTAGGTGATAGATAGTAAACTAGAAAAGATAATGGGCTATTAATATTCATGCTATCGTACTTAAGGCGAAGGCAGTAGGCAGAAAACTAATTAAGATGGTGATTTTTAATCGTTCGTTTTAAAAGTTTACCTAATTCACGCATTTACGTCTGAACGGATTTCTATAAGACTTGGTTAATATAAAGATGATCACTTTTCTAACTTAGAGGGTCGGTAGGCGCCATAAATTAAATGATTAAATTTTGATGCAACTGTCTTTATTTAACAGTTTTACTTGGATCGAAACTTATAGGGTTGGCAGGTAGGTAGTAAGTAGTATTTTAAACCGATTTACATTACTTACTTGCTATATTTACTGAGGAAACATTCGGAGCTATCCATTATGTAGCTTAGGTTGCTTTTGAACAAATTTTGATGTGAAGTTGAGGACTGGGACACGATAGTGGGACATTGGGGGACTTACAGCCGGGAGAAAACAAAAAAACTTATGCGGACGGAGTCGCGGGTAAAAGCTAGTAATAAATAAGAATAATCCAACTCACTGACTAATGTGCTGAATTGTGTCATAGATGGATCATATTTTTTTACAAGCTTCATCAGCTCTTTTGTTGATGTATTTCGATCACGTTTGTGTCTCTCTTATGGCCGCTGTCACTGTAAAATTTGATAGATAAAAACTTTCACTCATAAATCTAGAGTAAAATCTAAATATTGAGACTTTTGAAAACACGAGGAAGTGAAACAAAATTGCTTCTTCAATTCGATGAGGACATCTTTTTTGATTAAGGTAAATAATAGGATATTACCCTACTACAATAATTTTCTATGGGTAAAATCATTTCGCAATTTCGTTCTAAATTAAATACTGGGTATGAACGACGTATTTAATTGAATGAGGATCAATAGCGTATTCATAAAAAATACTCCCAAATAATGCATGATTTTGAGAAACATTTGGATACCTTTAAAAGGTGATACCGAGTAAACCTTGAAAGATAGATATATGCTATCGCGGACTTTTTTGTAGAACTAAAAGAGGTTCATTTCCGACATACATTGTTTCCATGTAGGTACGTCTTACGGTTTTTGCAGCGCACCTGAAAATAGCTGATCATGGCTGATTTTGGTACTCATATTCATTATCATTGAAGTTATAGTAGGTTTCCTTAATTTTCTCGGGTGAAAAGTATAGCCTATGTTACTCAGGGATAGTGTAGCATTCTAAGGGTGAAAGAATTATTGAAATCGGTCTAGTAGCTTATGAGTTAACTCGTATTAAACCCACAAAAATACAAATCTTTCCTCTTTATAATATTAGTATAGTAGATGAAAAATCTGCATTCACTAGTGTCTTTACACAATAGAAAGAATAAAAGTTAATAAATACCTGGTTTTTTTTGGCCGTTTTTTCATAAAAATACTGCGGGAACAACAAGTCTTCCCCTTCCTATCGGATACCGAAAAATTCCAATCCTTCAGTTATCGCTACATTGATGAAATTTTTCAGTTGGTCTTTGCCTATATTTGCTGGTATATTCAAGGTATTGAAACAAGTTTGTGCATATGGATAGGATGCTGAGCAACGTGCTATTCGCAGTGGTGGACTAAGATATTCGAAACCTGAAAGAGAGGAAAATAATTTAATATGTTCAAAAATACAAACAATGTAAAATAAAAAATTCAAGAAAAGCCCTGAGCAGGAGCTTTTGAGCGCTCGTTCTTTGAAGGAGCAATAAGACTATCACCCCAGAATTTACACGGAATTTGAATTACAAAATCTCAGCACAATCGGAATTATATCCAGAGAATGATTCAAATAATGAAATATGTAGAAAATAAATAATTGAATTCTGGAAATTTTGAATGACCATATTTTATGGAACACCTTGTACGATTTGGCTGGTTAACAAACTCAACCGAGCCATATGCGACCCGAATTAATCCTGAAAATATCAAGTCTCTAGAACAATCCCTCTGAAAGTTATTGCTGCTAACAGACGGCTCCACGAACAAAATTGAATTTGACCACTAATTTGTCATCAGCGAGTCTAACCCTATCTTTGAGACGATTTTTGGCTCTGAATTCGACAATAACAGATATTTGAGCAAAACTACACTACTGGAATAAATTAAAGGATCAAAAAGAAATTCCAAATTTTTCGGCAATTTTCAACATGCCGTAACTTTGAGAGGAATGGTCGTACAAGGAATTTAAAAAAAGGAAATTGTAGCTCCAAGTGTCTAGTTTTTGGATTAGAACTTCAAAAATTTTAAGTTTCAGTGGTTTTTGAGTAATGATAGAAAAATCAGCAACAAAAAAATTCTCAAAATTTTACCACTTTTTTTTCTTGTATACGAGCGTGGAAACTTTATTTTTGCATAATCGTTATAATTATGGGATAGTCTGGTAATTCAGCTTTAATTTATTTTTTTATTGACCTCAATACGTCCACTTCTCGCCGAGATATCGGTCTTCAAATGGAAAAGGATCCATTTGTTTTTGATTATCGATTTCTCAGCAACCAATGACCGCACAGAAAATTGAAGAAGGGATTCAAGACCATGAACTCCTATTAATGAGCAACCATTGCTTATTCATAGAAAATTTTTTTCTTCATGTCGCATCAATATAAAAATTTATCAAAAAAAGGGCTTTTGGTGGTATCTTGCAAAATCTACCGCTGGATCGGAAATGTTGAGGAAACCAATAATGTTAAGTGTGACTTTCACAGTTCAATATGTTGATGAAAACCTTACGAAGAGCCAACTCAATTCAGCGAGCCGTTTTTTGTTTGACTCGATTGAATTTTTGAAAAAAATAAGGATCACGTTTTTTGCCCTGAGAAGCTCATAATCTTTAAAAAAGGCAAAAAAGAATTTTCTCGAGCTTTTTCCACATTTTAATTGCAGATAGTACATAAATTTCAGAAAAAAAAATAAAATAAACTAACAAATAAAATTTTTATTAATTTAATAACGGGTATTGCCACCACTGTTTTTCCATTTGAAGACCGATATCTCGGCGAGAAGTGGACGTATTGGGGTCAATAAAAAAATAAATTAAAGCTGAATTAACAAAATATCCCATCATTATAACGATTATGCAAAAATAAAATTTCCACCCTCGAAGACAAGAAAAAAAAAAGTTGTAAAATTTGAGAATTTTTTTGTTACTGATTTTTCTATTATTCCTCGAAAACCACTGGAACTTAAAATTTTTGAAGTTCTAATCCAAAAACTAGACACTTGGAGCTACAATTTCCTTTTTTTAAATTCCTTGTACGACCATTCCTGTCAAAGTTACGGCATGTTGAAAATTGCCGAAAAATTTGGAATTTTTTTTTTATCTTTTAATTTTTTCCAGTAGTGTATATAGCACTCGTTTACGTGAACGAGCGCTCAAAAAAAGTATAGCAATTGCGCAATGTATAAAAATATATCTTACCTCCAACTGGCAAACGCGAACACCCTGTAATGAACCGTAAGAACATTCGCCTTTTTCTAGTACCTAAAGCAATCCACAGTTCAAACAGAATCGTAGCTAAAGCCTTTTCTTCCTGGTTGAAACCTTCGACCAAAATATGTTTCTTCATATGTTTCATTGTCCAATAGTCATCGTCTTGTTTGCCACAAATGAATATCATCAGTTCATGAGGTTTGAACATCCGAAAATGATCTAGATTTATTATACTGTCTAGGCCTAACTTCAGAGAGTTCATCTGTTTTTCCACCCCACTTTTTAAAAGGATGTTCTCTACTTTTTCCAGATAGATATGGGCATTTTCCAGATTGAGCGCTATGTTCATACCATTTGGAACCAATTCTGTGAAAAAGATTTATACATGAAAAATTTTTATACCTAACTGAAGAATAAAAATAAGCGGTGTATTTCAGTCATATTTCAAAAGGAAAAAATTTCGAAATGCTATAAAATCACCACATAAACATAAATTTGTGGAAAAGTCCAACTATTTTTATGGTAAGTTTGGCGCTATTGCATATTGAATGTAATATACAGTCACGACTTAGCGATAATTTAAGGTCATCTAATATACTTAATATTATCGACAAAAACACCCACATTGGGAAGTTTAACCCCTTAGTTTTGGTGTAGCCTCTACTCTAAATTTATTTTTTTATTTTCGTTGACCCTTCCAAATAATATCGATATCTTTGGACATAAAGGTCCTACAGATGTGAAAAAAATTGTTTTGAAAGATGATACTACAACTTTTTATTGAAGTTGAACAATCAACTCGAAAATGTCATAGAAAAATTCTTACAATTTCAGTAGAAAATGTACAGATTTTCAAAGTAAATCCGCAATATTACGAGAACTAGCACATTGAAGTATAATTTTTTTCCAATGATTCATAACGCAAAGATATTAGCTACAAAACAGCACCTACATCATTTTTGTCAGTTAAATAATTTGAGACTTATTGCTGTTCGAACATGATCACTACGCGAGCAAAAGACACAAGACAGGTCGTCATGAAGGCCACTGCCTGCCTACAGAGCAGAGGCGGCCATTTTGACCCATTTTATGATTAATTTATTTGAATGATCATCAAAAATTAAAATTGTACTACTGAGTTTTATTTTATTTTATCGATTTTAATAAGGGTCAAGTTCGAGCAGCAATTACTCTCATATTATGTAACTTACAGAAATTATGTTAGTGTCGGTTTGTAGCTAATACCCTTGCGTGTTAGCACATTGAAAAAAAAATTATACTTCAATGTGCTAGTTCTTGTACTATTGCGGAGTTACTAAGAAAATCAGTATATTTTTTCATTTGAATTTTTTATAATATTTTCAAGTTGAATGTTTTCATATCGATCCCCTGTGATAAAAAATGGTAGTATCATCTTTCAAAAAACATTTTTTCCACATCTGTAGGACATTTATATCCAAAGAAATCGTTATTATTTGGAAGGGTCAACTAAAATAAATGTAAATTGAAAATGGGGGACATTCCATTACTGAGTGTTTTTGGCGATAATATTAGGTATATTTGATGCCCTTAAATTATAGCTAAGTCATGACCACACTGTATATGGGAGTTACATTTCACTGCTACCTTTAGATCTAATATGCACCCCATCAGAGCTGTTTTGATAGCTGCGTTACATCTCGCCTTCCAATATGAATGATTACCGTGACAGTTAAATGATCCTTCCACCCTTAGACTGGAGAAAAGACAGGAAGAGTAACGCTAAACTTCTTTCCTCTTAATGAGATAGAACATTTTCGAACCTTTTCCAAATAACAGTTATTTTATTAAGAAATTAATTGAGTAGTTCGTTGAATACATACAATTTGAAATTACACTGCTCAACAATTGATAGGGATCACTTACATGTTGTAAATTTATTTCTGAAATATTCGCTCCAGGATTATAAATTTAATCAGATATCAGAGTATTTTCAGTTGATAATATGGTTCACTTGAGAAAAGAATAAAAAAATGGAAAGTTGGAGAGAAAAAAGACTTTATTAGGAACACTCAAAATTCTGTGTTTGAATAACATAAAAATTTTATGATGAAACCATAAGAAGGCTGAAGTTTCGGTTAAGCTAGTACCTTGTTGGTCCCCCACGAGCTCGTCTCAAGCATTCTACCCTACGAGGCATACTTTCGATCAAATGATTAAAAAAATTTTGGGGCAAATTCGTCCAAATATCCCGTAAAGCGTTAGAAAGGTCCTCCAAGTTATTGATCGGTTGTTCTAAGGTTGACAAGAGTCGTTTTGGATGAACCTATTTCAAGCCCGACTCACGACACTTTGCGAAACATTCAACCGCCGGGACACTTCTCGCTGGGAGAAACCTTCTTGTATCCACCGTATGATTTGGTCCAGTTGCACAGGAGCCATACGTCTTCTCGGCATGACTGATAAGCTAATATTGTTCAAATTTCTACAATTATTGTCACCTTTTGTGTTTGAACGAGTGGAAAAAACAGATTTAATAACGAATACCACATTGCTTTTCACTCCACCTGTAACAGCCTACAGATAATAATCGATTTTGTGAACAAGAGCCGATGAAGTGAGGAAGACTTTGATATAATCAACTCAAAACATCTTACTTTTTCCTTAGAGAACATATAATGTACAGATATTCACGAGATAACTTGAAAAAATACAAATGAAGAGAAGTTCATAAGTGATCCCTAGCAATTGTTGATCAGTGTATTTCGAGCAGAAAGAAAAATAAAAAATTGTTTGTTTGCCACATAAACACACTGAAAAGAGCTTCACTTTGGACCTTGCCGAAACGGCTTTCCCTTTCCTAATCTAAGCTTCAACCGATAAATATGAAAATTGTGATACTTACCAATGATCCTGGAATCATACGGTAGCACAAAATTGAGGTAATATGATTCCACAGTTTCCCCATCCACATTAATTTTTTTAATCATTGCATTCTTGACATCCTCGTTTAAATTAGTATCATTCATTATCCTGTCGCGTTCTTCTACCATTCGTTTGATTTTAATCAGAACCTTGTAAAGTGACGGGTGTACATCGTTCATATCTTCGAGAGTAAGGTACCTCTCTTGATTCAGTAACCATTTAAAAACAGGCAGGGCTAGGGGTAGGTCCAAGATTTGGCCTTCAAGTAGGGTCTTTCCCATCAGAAGACCTATAGTCTTGAATTTCTCCTCCAGCGAAGTGTAGGAGAAATCCGATGGGAATTGTGGTTGTTCTCCCTCTACTTTAACAGAAGGGTACAACCCTTCTTCCTCCACTTGAAGGTAACCTGACTCAGTAGAATGAGCTGAGGACCAAATTTTGAGGTCGGCTTTTTGCAGGTTCCTACTTGCTAGTGTGAATAGCTCATTCCTGAGCCCATCTCCTGACCCTGTCTCGTTTCTGAAGGTTACGAACCAGTTCGAATATGAACGAGTGGTTCGGAGAGCCTGAAAGAGGTCCATATAGGTCAATGATATCAATAAAATCAATATAAGTGGTTCTGTACCTACAGGGAGGGCATATTTCGATGTTTTAGCACTACAACTTTTGAACCAGAGGAGATAGACGAAATCTTATACCCACTTCTCGATCTCCTTTTCTGAGAAACTAACGAGAGTAGTATTCATTTTTGGCTATACCTTCTTTTGTTTTCGAATTATTAGCGAAAATTGAAAAAGTATGGCCATATCGAAAAAAATTCATATCTCCGCTAATACTAATGATAGAGCTCTGAAATTAAAACATTATACAGGCTCTTTTTTACGTAGAATCCAGTGGCGTACTCGCCTTTTTTGCACCATTTCTAATTACGGAGCTATGACCCAAAGTTATGTTTTTAAATGGAAATACTAGATTTTTGTGGCATTTTCTGAAAGCTTAATTTTTTCTGATTTCAAAAAATATATAGGTAACATTATATGGTTTGTATCAATATGTGTATAGAAAATGATCAAAAACCCATTTTCATCTGAGTCTCAATATTTTCTGTGGTTTCAACTGTTGATGAGCACAGAAAAATTTAGCATCGTATAATTACCACAATATCTTTCCAGTATTCTTTTCATTTCTATGCTCTTTACTCAATTTCTCCAAGATGAACTGCTGTAAAACTTGATCCCTCATTCTAAGTTATAACTAAGATGTCTAAAATAAGACATCTTAGTTATAACCTCAGAGGAAGAAGTGTTTACTTCTTCCTCTGAGGTTATAACCTACTGCCCTTTTATTGTAATCACTATTAGGTATTGAAAAATATTTATCCTTTATTACTTTTCTGATTGAATTGATAACTTCAATCATATCTATATATGCGTTATTTCATATGCGATTTGAAATAGACTACTAAGCACTTGTGCGTATTTATTCTGAAGTGCAATAAAAATATTCTTTTGCATCCATCTCATTATAACTAAGTATATCGATTGAAACGGAGGATCATGTGGATCTTTTTGTTATGTCCAAATCCATTTCTAGATATAAGTTTTTATGAAATATATCCATGTTATGTTCGAATTTTTTGGATAAATTAGTTGAAAGCATAGAAATAATGAGATTGACGGAAGGAGGCTGCTCTTGTTATAGGAAGCTCCATTTTTCTGTGCTCGTCAACCATAGAAAATATTGAGACTCAAAAATGAAAATTGGTTTTTCACCATTTTCTATACTCATATTGAAACAAACCATACAATGTTATATATTTTTGAAATCAGAAAAAATTAAGCTTTCAGAAAATGCCACAAAAATCTAGTATTTCCATTAAAAAACAGAAGTTTAGGTCATAGCCCCGTAATTAGAAATGGTGCAAAAAAAGCGAGTACGCCACTGGATTCTACGTAAAAAAGTGCCTGTATAATGTTTTAATTTCAGAGCTCTATCATCAGTATTAGCGGAGATATGAATTTTTTTCGATATTGCCACTTTTCCAATTTTCGCTAATAATTCGAAAACAAAAGAAGGTAGCCAAAAATGAATACTACTGTTGTTGGTTTCTAGAAAAAGAGATCGAGAAGTGGGTATCAGATTTTGTCTATCTCCTGTGGTAAAACATCGAAATATGCCCACCCTGTACAGGGTGGGCATATGAATACTGATGACTACTGTATCTCTTTTAGTAACAAAGTTAAAGGGGGGGGATCAAATTATAATGAAGAACCCTATAATTTAAACAGAAAAATAACAAAAAAAACAGAATTTCAAGCCGTTTTTGTTTGATTGCATTTAAAAATTTTAACTTTCAAATGGCCTATCCATTAAATTCGTGTCTATGGTTAAAAGGTCATAGATATAATAATAAATACCGCCTTACCTTACTGATATCAATGAGTACACTATTTCTGCTGACCTCAACTTCAGGGTAATCGTTGAGACTTTGGAGTACTCGCGTATGATATGGTGAATATTGCTCAATCACCGCAGATAAGGCTCTCCGTCTGTCCATATAGCATACCCGGAAGGCCAACATTCGGGTTTCTAGAGTCAGGAGAAAAGGACAATTCCTGATCACGAAACCAACCAAAGGTTGTGCCCTTCCGGTCATAACACTGAAAGGATCTGTTAAAAATCCGTTGAACATTGCCTCTATATTCTGAATCTTGAAGTTCTTTGGTTTTATTATGTGTTGGTGTTGGTAGCCAGGATATAACGTATTCCAGTATTCGTTCAAGCCATAAAGGATGTCAAGAAACTGCAAAGTCATTCTGAATTCTTCTGAAAAGCCTGGGCAAGGTGATCTCTCACGTAGATGATAATCAAGCGATGGGGACATCGGTTCGAACGCTAAAAACAAGTGATGGATTTACTTCTAGAATATATTAAGTATCTTAATAGCTTGATTAAACCGACAAACTTCTAGTGGACATTATAGATCGTATTTTAGACAGATTCGACCCAAATCATATAATGAAAATTGCTTCGTTAAGGAGCTAGTGCCCTTTGAAGACGACGCTGACGTCCTGTCCACCCTTTTTGCCACATATTCGCAAAACGGAGTCAAATAAAGTAATGAAAGTTTGCATATTGGCTATAATCAAAAATACGCATCGATTAGATTGAGTGCATTTCTTTCATGTCAAGCAAAATCGTATCATTTGGGGGGAAGGGTATTTTTAGTTGAAACTTTTTTAACTTTCATTATTTCGCGAGATTAACATCATATTCATAAACTCTGATGTTTTTTCTTGAAAAAAGATGCTCTTGTATAATAACGCCCAGATGCATCATTTCTGAAAAAAATAGATTTGAAATTTTCTCTCTTTTAACTAAGTAATCAATGTTCACTTTTGTTTTGAATTTATTTTCACTTGATAATGGTTAGGCATCTTTTTTCAAGAAAAAACATCAGAGTTAATGAACATGATGTAAATCTTGCGAAATAATGACAGTTAAAAAAGTTCCAACTGAAAATACCCTTCGCCCCCCTCAAATGATACGATTGTGCTTGCCATGAAAGAAACGAACCCAATCTAATCGATGCGTATTTTTGATATACGCCAATGTGTAAACTTTCAGCACTTTATGTGACTCCGTTTTGCGAATATGTGGCAAAAAGTGTGGACAGGACGTCATCTTCAAAGGGCACCAGCTCCTTAACGAAGCAATTTTGCATTATATGATTTGGGTCGAATCTGTCTAAAATATGATCTTTAATGTCCACTAGAAGTTTGTCGGTCTAATTACGGGACAGCCTGTATATAGGGTGTTGCTAAATTTAACGTGATCCTTTGAAGGGCATAATATGCCAGACGTTATTCGCAGAAAAATACGTCCAGTGAAGCATGGTCCGAAAGTCTATGGTTATACAGTGTGTTTCGTCATGACTTAGCGATAATTTAAGAGCATCAAATATACCTAATTTTATCGAAAAAAAACACAAATTTGAAAGTTCATCCCCTTAGTTTTGGAGTAGCCCCCATTTTAAAATTACTTTTTATTTTCGTTGACCCTTCCAAATAATATCGATTTTTTGGACATAAAGGTCCTACAGATGTGAAAAAGAATAAAGTGATACAATATAGAAACATATAACTTAAAAATGTTATAAAAAAAATTCTTAAAAAAAATGTTAGTAAAAAATGTATTGATTTTCTCAGTGAATTCACAATAGTACAAGAACTGGCAAATTGAAGTATATTTTTTTCTCAATGAGCTTACACGCAAGGATATTAGCTACAAAACGATACCAATATAATTTCTGTAGGTTACATATTTAGAAAGTAATTGCTGTTCGAAAATGACCATTATGAAAATTTATAAAATGAAAAAGAACTCGGTACTGTACTGTCGATAATTTTTGATGACCAAACAAACAAATTTATTATAAAAATTGCCCAAAATGGTCGCCTCTGCTCTGTAGACAGGCAGTGGCCTTCATGACGACCTGTCTTGTGTCTTTTCCTCGCGTAGTGGTCATGTTCGAACAGCAATAACTGTCAAATTATGTAGCTTACAGAAATGATGTAAGTGTTGATAGCTAATATCCTTGCGTGTTAAATTATAAAAAAAATATACTTCAATGTGCTAGTTCTTCTACTATTGCGGATCTACTAAGAAAATCAGTACATATTTTTACTAAAACTTTTTTGAATATTTTTTTATGGCGTTTTAAGTTAAATGTTTTTATATTGTTATACTTCAGTAAAAGGTGGTAGTATCATATTTCAAAAAACTTTTTTTTCACAACTGTATTACCTTTATGTCCTAAGAAATTGATATTATTTTGGAAGGGTCAAATGAAAAAAAAAGTTAATTTATAATGGGTGCTACTCCGTAACTAAAGGGGTAAACTTCCAAATTTGGGTGTTTTTGTCGATAAAATTAGGTATATTTGATGGCCTTAAATAATCGCTAAGTCATGACCAAACACACTGTATATATTACGAAGATTTAGCGATTTTTCAACTGAAATTTTCTGCTTCGTTATTGAAAATAATTTATTTTATGAAAACTACTCGACTCTAAATATTCAATGGGCATTTTTTTCAAAGCTAAGGTGGTGGTCCCCATTTTTTGCGAGAAAGTATTCACTAAAAAGATATATAGAGTCATAAATAGCTGCACCTTTTTTCCCATGAATTCTTAAAGACACAATTGAGAATTACTCAAAGAGAGTATTTTGAACTTGGTGTACAAAAATAAGGTTACACTTCTTGTTTCCTTAGCTTTTCAAAAAGGTACAGGGGTCACTACTTCCTTGCTGCAATCAAAATCTAATCGGATAAAAATACTCACTTCTCTGTGGTTCATCACATAGCCTTCTTCCCATATAAATGATTTCGTGGGTTACCCCGAAGATGTTTTGATGACAATTTGCGAAACGTCGAATGGCCTCATAAATCGTTATTTCGGAGGGAAGACGATTGTTGTTTATGTACAATTCAATTCTGAAGTGTTTGTTCTTTATCCAATCGTCAAATGACAATGCAGGTGCTATCAACTTATCTGCTATGAAGCACTCTAAATACTGTATGGACGTGAAGGCAGGTACATTGATCAATCTACCGTCAAGAGTACCTGGGCAGTAGATGCAAATCTGAAAAGAAATATAAATATAATTTCAGTAACATGTGGGTGAAGGAAGACAAGTAATAGCGTATTCCATTATGAAAACTGGCGCGCTCCAGAATTGGCTCAGTGCTATTTTTTGTGTTCTATTGATACGAAGAACAAGAAATGCCCATAAAAAATTGCACTCGGTTCAAGCTGGGGCAGTTCTATCAATGGAAAACGCTATAAGTGTAATGTAACATTCTGACTTTGTCAAAATAACACTGTAGAAAGGAACTAAGATGTCTAAAGTAATGGTTTTATCACTTGTCACTTTTTCAATGAGATGATATTCGAAGAAATCAGTGATACTGGCCCAGCTTCGTGGCGGCGCCGCTAGCGGCGCAAGGTCATACTTGTCAATTTTCTGTTCAATTTTTCCTCATCGACAAATCTGGCAAATGAAGCTTCCATCTATATCTACATCTATACTAATCTTATAAAGAGGAAAGATTTGTATGTTTGTGGGTTTGTGTGTTTGATATGAGTCAATTCAAAAGCTACTAGACCGATTTCAATAATTCTTTCACCCTAAGAAAGGTACAATATCCCTGAGTAACATAGGCTATACTTTTCACCCGAGAAAATTAAGTAAACCTACTATAACTTCAATGATAATAAAAATGAGTACCAAAATCAGCCATGATCAGCTATTTTCAGGTGCGCTGCAAAAACCGAAAGACGTACATGGAAAAAATGTATGACGGAAATGTACCTCTTTAATAGTTCTACGAAAAAGTCCGCGATATCATATAGGTATCTATCTTTCAAGGTTTACTCGGTATTACCTTTGAAAGGTATCCAAATGTTTATCAAAATTATCCATTATTTGGGAGTATTTTTTTAGAATACGCTATTGATCCTTATCCAATTAAATACGTCGTTCATCCCCAGTATTTAATTTAGAACGAAATTGCCTTTTACGTCATTTAATTATGATGAATACATCAAAAGATATGGCAGGTCAGAGATGAAGTCGCACCAAAATGCGTCTCCGCGGTAGGCACTAGGCGAGTAGGAGAAGGTACCGAAGTGTGAGAGGGGGGCAAAATGTTAAACAAATTTCTACTCAAGCGAAGCTGAGGCGAGTTTCTATTGTATAATATATGTAGAAATCCAAATACAAGAAAGGTAACTGATTGTCATTCTTTAATTTTTTATGTTGGGTATTAGAAATAATACGAGAAGGGATGTGCCAGATCTTAGTAGATCCTAGAATATTCCTGTATTATTCAGAGCTATTAGAAAATAGCATCCATAGAAATGGATGCTTTGTTTTGATGCCACTTCCTTGTATCAACTTTGAACTCTGAAGAGATTAGCTTCGAAGTATGAGTTTAACCCATTTGTGCCCGTTGTCCCCATATGAGGACGGTAAGAATAATATTTTTTTAAAGTATAGTGTTCTCTTATGACGAACTCTGGTTGCCGTTTTCCTTTAAATAGGCATCTAGTTCAAAGAATTTTCCATCAGTTCTAATAGATATCGCGTACTTACTATGCAACAGTTATCGAATTATCCGCGTTCATGTCGCTGCTCACATAATTTTAGTACGGATGTTCAATATTCGCGTATTACTCGGTGTAAATTGGATCAATTGGGTTTTTGCAGTTTCGTTCAGATATATGCAACCTTGTAATTCGACCTTTTTCAAGGAGGGTCCTTTAAAATCCTTCAGGCAGCAATTGAAAACATCCAATATGAAGATCGGCTCGTTGATGTTGTCTTCATTGAACCTGACATTGATGGTCAAACTGAGCAAAAAATATTGATGAAGATGTTCTGATTTCAAACGATCAACCATTAGATATTCCTGGTAGATCTATTCTCACGAAGAAGAAGATTTTTTCGACGAAGTGGACTACCTGCCATTGTCTGACTTGATAAGCATTCAGAGAAACACGCAGATGATTGTGCAAGGATATTCCCTCCTGAATGGACAAAATCGCCTTATGACATCGCAATGGAGGATACTGAGACAGACTTGAACACTCTAGAGGAAGTGAAACTTGATTTAGGTAATCATGACCCGATGGAATTATTTCAATTATTTTTCGACAAAACTGTAACTGCTACCTACTATATGAAAGTAAACAGGAAAGTTTTGCTTTTCAGGGCATCAGGGTCAATACCTAAAAGTATAAGATATACAGAGGAAGGGCACTACCCAGCTAAAATGGATAAGAAATTGAGATGCAAAAAGTGTTACCAAAAAGTTCGCTGGCAATGTATAATGTGCAAAACAAGTTTATGCCTAGAACGTAACTATTTCTTGAATATCCATACAAAATTATGTAATTAACATATTTTCATAATGGAGTAGTATTTTCTGTTCTTTCATTCTACACAATAAATGTTTTGTTATGCCTATGATATTTCCTCTTCCACTGCACTTCAGACCCCATATGTGCCCAACGTCCTCATATGAGGACACACCTTTAAATAGAAAAAAACAAGCATGATCATCAAAATTTCATCATATTCGTGTTTTTACAGTTGTAAATATATACTGCTCCAATTCTGATGAAAAAATTCGAAAATTTTTATCCATGGGCACAAATGGGTTAATATTGACCAATTTAAATCGACTAGTAGGTACTATTCTCTGCTTTCATTGTTCATGTTTTCATGGCGATGTTACGCGTAAAATCCCGTTTGTATCTTCACTAATATTAATTTCATTTAAATATGTAGCAATAAAGTTTTGGTATACTTACATTTAGAGGGTACTCAATGATTTGTTGAAGTGAATCAACTCCAATATTGAACAAGTCGAGAGAATCAGGATTTACGTTCCACAATCTGCCATTATGAAGGAAAAATATGACAATTTGAACCAATTTAACGACCAATTTAGAGAATTTTCCTTTTGTAATATGGAATTTTTCGTTTGTTGGCACTTGTGGAATATCAGCCATCACTTCCAGGAATTCCCTCAATCTTTGCGATCGCTCTTTTGACCCATTTGCGCTGGTTAGAAAATGTATGAAATAATTCAGTATATGTGTTCTTTCGCTGCCTGGTACCACATAAACATCAGTAGGTAAGCTCATCAAAATATCCAAGAGAACATCTAGTGGAAAGTTGTTCAATTCTTCTGTTTTGGTTTGTTTAGTTATTTTGGGATAGGGTATATTCTTCACGTTGTTTTTCTTTATGAATTCATTGGCCTACAAGATAAAATGGTCCCTATATATTTCAGGTAGATTCCACCTAAACGTTAACTGTGATACAAGAGTAGTTCGAATATACAGGCTGTCCCAAAACTCGACATCAACCCGGAACCGGGTGAAAAGGCAAGTAATGATGGTTGTAAGAAAAATATACAGAAAAATCTAAGTCGCATGATTTTAAAATAATAGGCATTTGAAAAAACACGCAAAATTCCACACCATGTAACAGTCTTTTCACTCCTGTTGCTACAAATATCAACTTTTACCAATTTTTTTTCTGCTGTATAATGCCTGTCTAAACTGTTATAAAAATGTTGATACCAGCTGCTATCGGTTTCATGAAAATAGGGCCAACTGCCCAGAAAAAAAAATTCTAAATAATTGCCTAGTTTCAACTGACTGCATTTAGTAAGGATTCCAAAATGGTATAATACTTGGTAAATTGTAGCTGTCGTAGTTCAAATTCACTTAAGATGGATCGGACGTTCGGGTCCAATCTCGTGGCCGGCCCGTTCACCGGACTTGAATCCATTGGACTTTTTTTATTGGGAAGCAGTTAACGAAAACGTGTATTCAAAGGCAATCGAAAATAAATTTGAACTACGGCAGCTACAATTTAAAAAGTATTATACCATTTTGGAATCCTTACTAAATGCGCCAACTTTTTGACAAAACATGCCAAACTAATTTTGGAATTTTGTTAGTAATATCATATAATTTCTTCTGTTATTTTGTCCAGAAACTCGTTTATTCCTTGGTTAGGGAAAAAACACGTGATCAAAACTTAAGAACAATTTTTTTTTAACTATAGGGGCATTCGGCATCGATATCGGACGTGTCGGATCGATCTGAACCGTTCGTTTATTACATCCCGATTGAGGGGAGTACACATCTGGACCGTTCGGCATAAAAATCTGAGCAATCGGATGTCGATCTTTTCGCTCGGTCTATTTCGACGAATCGAAGCGATTTTATCCACAGAGTTTTATGTTGTTTATATATTTCTTCGTTTTATGTTGAGTTTCTTGGTCCGACAACCGATAGATTGAAAAGTTCTAACACTTTTATTCTTCTGTTTTCATTTATTCATTAAAAATCTAAGTAATTTATTAAAATTTTTCTATATAGCTATCGCAGTTATGAATGGACCGAAAGAGATTATTCCTTTCTCGTTTCTTCTTCGTGTAATTAATTAATTAGGATCTTTCGGCACAGCTATCGCCGTATTGATCGACCAGAAGGGGATATTGAATTCCTCGTTTCCTTTGCATTCGGTGCCTTTGCATCTAATTATTTGATTGAGATTTTACAGAAGAGCTACGGAAAAGGGTGAAAGAATCGTTAAAAGATGAGCATATTTCCCAAAATAGTAATCTTTGAAATCTAATAATCTATGAAAGTAGAACAGAGCAATATGTTCTGTGACAGATGCTCTGTGCCGTTCGTTTATTCGCAGATATTACAGAAGAATCTGCACGATCTGTAGTCACGTAACTAAAAAATCCGTCTGCTCGTGGAGGTCAATGCCGAACGGGCTTTATGTTGCATGCAGAGCTGTGCCGAAGCCTTGTGCTTAGTGCTCGTGAAAGCACTCGAAGCACTTTCGTGCTCGTGAGCACTATGCTCGCGAGCACGTGATTGAACCAGTGCTTAGTGCTTGGTGCTTCGCGAATTTTTCGAAAGGGCTTAGTGCTTAGTAATTCGAAAAAGTGCTCCCGAGCACCAAAGTGCTCCCAATCACTTTCAGGAACTACCAAGCTCTAAGCCCTTCATGTACTTGCTGGGACATGGAAATGGCAGACTTTCACGTGCTTCAAATAGACAAAGAACTAAAATATTTTTTTCGTTTCATTTCTATAGATAAAAAAATGTGTTCATATTTTCTTGCATTACATACACTGGTGTTAAGAAAACATTCTCGCTGTATGTTATGGACTTTGTGGTTTTTACGTTTTCATTATTTCGACAAGAAAAACAGATTGTTATGATGTTACGGCGGATTTTTTTCAGGAGAGCTCTATGAAGCAATGCGGCCCTTTTTTCAACATACGATTCAGGTATCTTTTATCATGATTTCAAGTAATTTATTGGCGAATATTCTAGTTACAGTTTGTTAACTGAATGATTGCCATATAGAGCTCAGAAAACCATAAGAAACATTTCCATCTAATTTGTTGACAAGACGTCACTCTTTCTCTATAACTTTTTTTGGTATGTCGTCATGGTAACCTGTCTGTATATCTGGAATTTATCAAAAATAGTTATTTCGTCGATCCAAAAGGTGATTTCAATTTGTAAAAAAATTAACATAAATGACCAATTTTGATGTTTAATTGATGCTGTTCCAGTGTGCTATTTCCATGAACAAACGAACATAAAGCATTCAGAAGCGATAGAGTAATGTCTCAACTCAACAGAAACATAGAAATATAGACATTTATATTTATGTCAAATGCATGCCTTGTGAAAAATAAGAGTTTATTTCAATCAAGAATTTTTATACAATTCATATTGATGTCGGAAAAATCTTGTAATCAACCTAGTTATTAATAAATTAATCTAGCGACTAATGGTCTCGAACTATTAATGCGTGATCGGAGCGAACGCTTTAAAATATCTTGACCATTAGTCGCGGTCTAGTTGATTAAATAACTATTAAACGACTCGCTGAAAAAACCTATTGTCAATTTCAATTATGTCCAGCTCAAAACACGATAACATTAAAAAGAAAAAATCAAAATTCCAAACTAAGAGATATTTGGATGGAAAATTTTAAGTTTGATTTTGAAAAGTGCTTAGTGCTCGGTGCTCGTGTAAACGAATCACTTTCCAAAAGTGCTTAGTAATCGCGAGCATTCTTCAAAAAATAAGGGCTTAGTGCTCGAAATTCCGGAGCACTTTTCAATAGGGCTTAGTGCTTTGTGCTCGAAGCACTTTTCTCCAGTGCTCGGCACAGCTCTGGTTGCATGTAGCGCTTCCTCCGTTTTTGAATTGTAGTAGGCTTACCTGCATGCTGATTCGATATTTTTTTTCCTGTAGAAAAAGAAACGACCTCGTATGCGTCGGTGAATAATACAAATTAATTGGATCCTGAAAATAAGAAAATATTTATATTTACAACTATTACAAGATAGGCACAAGCCAGTGGACACCAGAAATAAAATATACAGGGTGTCCCATTTGAAAGTGTCCACCTTCAATAATGAATCAAAATTCGTGAAAACACACAGACAGGTCGATTTATAACAGAGGGAAATGATCTGAGACACAAAGCTTGTTTCTATTAATAACCCCTTGAAGAGGGTTGCGACTCCATCAAGAGTTTGAATAGAGAGAGTGGGTAGTTTTGTAGCACAAAATGACGCATTGATTCAAATTTGTATGAACTTGCAGTTTGTGTTATATGAAGTGAATATTCACAAAGTTACAGGATGTTTTTTATGGAATTATGATATCGACCCAACTTATAATACACTGCGCAGAAAAATTTACGCACATTATGGAAATCTCAAATTTATTCTACAACTGAAGGTGTTCTCAATGATAATTATTTTTATCAGAATTATTATGCATGCAATAGTTATCCACTTTCAACGTTTTTCTTCAATACAGATGTTTTTTCCCAGCAGGAATAAAAAAAGAGATTATCAGATTTTGAATGTACATATTGGCTCCATTCTGAAATCAATTGTTCTCGATCAGTTCTAGTGATCAATAGTTTTCCTTTCGTTTGATTTTCTTCGCTCGATCGCTATGCAACGCGAAACACGCAATTTGACCCAAGAGGAATGTGCACAAGCGGTAGTTTTGAGAGAAGAGGGGGGGACATACACAAGAATTGCAGAAAGGTTTGGAGTTTTCCATACAAGTGTGTCCAGAATGTTGCAGCGATTCAGGGAGACAGGTATGAATGTCCGAAGACCAGGACAGGGTAGACAACGGGTAACACCTGTCATTCTAGAACGTTACTTGAGAGTTTTTTCGTTAAGACAACGGTTTGCAACTGATCGCCTCCTTCAAAATCAGCCTGAGCTAACTCATGGGGTGCAAATTAGCACTCAGACAATAAGAAATTGCCTCAGAGAATATGATTTAAGGCCTCGTGTCGCGGCAAGAGGCCCAGCTCTTAACACAGCCCATATCCATTGGGAAAAGGCTGATTGGGAAGGAGTTATCTTCACAGATGAGTCTAGATAATGCTTCTACCATTGTGATCGACGTTCCCTTGTATACAGACGTCCACATGAAAGATATGCTCAGTGCAATTTCCTGAATACTACTGGTTTCGGGGGAGGATCGATTATGGGATGGGGTGGAATATCTTTGACTATTCGCACAGACCTAGTGGTCGTTGATAATGGAGCTATGAATGCTGATAGGTATATAAGGAACATTCTTGAAGAGCATGTAGAACCATTTGAACCATACATTGGTGAAAATTTCATTTTTATGGACGATAATGACAGACCCCATCGTGCGCGCATCGTTCAGGAGTACCTTGAAGAGGTTGAAATCTCTCGAATGGAATGGCCAGCAAGAAGTCCAGATCTCAATCTGATTGAGCCTCAATAGAAGGCTGAGAAGTTCAGAAAATCATCCAGCTACTCTTAATGACTTAGGAATCCAACTCATGTGTATGTCCACTGTTCTTCTCGCAAAACTACTGCTTGGGCACATTCCTCTTGGGTCAAATTGCGTGTGTCGCGATCGAGTGTAGAAAATCAAACGAAAAAAAAACTATTGCTCACTAGAATTGATCGAGAACAACTGATATTAGAATAGATAGAGCCAATACATTCAAAATCTGATAATCTCATCTTTTTTTATTCCTGCTGGGAAAAACATCTGCATTGAAGAAAAAAGTTGAAAATGGATAACATATGCATGCATAATTCTGATAAAAATAATTATCATTGAGAACACCTTCAGTTGTAGAATAAATTTGAGATTTCCATAATGTAGATACGTTAATTTTTTTACGCAGTTCGTATTTAAGTGAGAAAAATAATTGAAAATTAGTCTCACCTTTTGTTCAATTTGTGCAATACGTCGTATGGCGGTCATAATCCCCTCACTCTCGTACAATTGATCATATCTTCGTGGCTTACGATCCTTCAGTACTGTCAGCATGTCGAGAGCGAGAATTTTAAAGTTGTGCAAATGATCATACAACAAATGTTTCAGTGCTTCACGTAAAATTAAGCCGGTCCAAGAATTTTTCGTGCCTGCGAAAAGTGTAGTTAGCTGCCTTAATGTCACGTTTTTCAGCAATGAATACATTCCCTCAAGACAACGGAACTTTTCTGGATTGTTGGATGGCAGTATGTTGTATATTCTTGCACAGTAAAATCGGTAGACAAACTCAGCAAAGATAGTTGTGATGGTAGAATCAGGTGTCTTTGATTTCATTAAGGCGAGAACATTGCAATATCCAGTAAACTCTCTCGTTATTAACCTGAAACATAAATCATTAATCGATTCGACAAAATAAATATTGATAGTGAATAATAATAATAATAACACAATCGCCATCCAACTGAAGATTATGCAGTCCGAAACAGTTCCATATTATTAATATCAGCCTGAAGTAATACTGAAGAACCACCATTACAGGCTATACTGGGATCGCATAGTACTTACAAATTCAACAGTTGCTAATAACAGGCCAGACATAATTTTAGTGAAGAAAAAAGAGAAGAGAGCAATACTTATAGACGTAGCCATCCCGAATAACAACAATCTACGTCGAAAATACGCTGAAAAAAAATCGAAATATCGAGAGCTAGAACCATAGACAAACTAAAAAATTAGATGAGCCACTCGTATATTTCGCGCCATCTGTCGGAGGAGGAGACTAATACACGAAAAAATTATTTTCAATTTTATAGTTAGATGTCGTTGCATTCATGGAAATCCTATCGAGAAAATAGTAAGTATTTAAAATCATTATTATCAAAAAACCTTTGAATTGTCAACTGACACAAGGAGTGGTTTGACACGTTCTTTTTGAAATATAATAAATTTCGATATGCCTGCAAGAGTGAAGACGTGCAGAGTTATTGGATGTGAAAATCGAGATGCAAGAAGGTAATTATACAATATATATTATATATATTCTGTTACCTTTAAGAATTAAGATAGTTTTCAAAAAAGTTTTTCATGTATTGAATGAGTTTAGTCAGTAAATACTCATATTTTGTATTATTGAATTCATTATTGTTCATTTTTGAAAATGTTTTCAATGCAATTATTAGTTTATTGATTAGATATTTATGAAATAAAGCTGTATTTTCAATTGGTGATACCTATTTCAGTTAATAAATTTTTATTCTATCCAGAAATTGATTATTGATCCTCATTTCTCGATTCCAAAAGAAAATCAGATGAAAGTTCGTTGCAGGTATTATTTTCATGAAAATAAATTTCCTTACTCATCGATTACTTGCACGAATCCATTTCTGATTTAATTTTGGAAATTTAATTTCAAAAAACTTTTTGCCTCTTGTATATGGGTGTACCTACCTATTCAAAAGGTGCACTACAGAATTCTTTTTGAGACAACTTTACGATACAGATTCCTTTTTCAACTGAGCTTTTTTCGCGAATTAGTAATGTTGTACAAAAACAGATGGCGTTGAAGCTTGTTGTACTAGTGTCTCATCTATTCTCCGTTTAGTTAGTCTATGGGTATAATCGCCATGATTACACTACTACGTACCTTCGTTCAGATGTTTCTTCATTTATAACGTGCCTTTGTTTGAAATCAATAGTATGTATCCCAGCGGAATTGATAAAACTGAACTGCTGAAGTGTTGGATATTTTTCCTCCATAGCATTATTTATTTCTGGAGTGAACGGAATCGAGACTCCGAAATGTTGAAAGTGCCAAATGGGTAAACGGAACGGTTTCATCATCTCCTCTCGCATTGCGTCATGCCACCTGTATAAAACAAGGTCTACCTTAGGTTCAGCTGGGAGAATTGCCCAAAAAAGTGATGCAAAATCCATCATTATAACCTCTTTCCTGAAAACAAATATTAATTGAAAGAATCATGAAGAGTACCTCTTAGTATGTAATCAGTAAATCAAGATATGCCTTGAAACATGGATAAATTGAAAATAGTAATCATCGAAATGAATACAATTTTCAATTTATAGGCTCACAGAACCTTCTTCATGCGGACTGGGATGATTTATTCAAGATGTTGTCAATGAGGGAAGAGACAGACCGGTTTCGGTCTTATTAGGCCTCGTCAGTGTCCCATATCCCTCAGAGACAACATCCTATTGAAAAACTTCTACATTTAAGACCAATTGTAAGACTCTATCGAGTATTATCCTACAGATGGTGACATCTAGTAGTGAGTAGTGTCAAAATGAGAAGTTCAATCATCACAGATCGCATGCTGAAAGCACTGATTACTTTCTCTTCACTCTTTGAGATGTTAGCAGTGGTCCTACATCAGGGCCTTCATGCAAGTTTCTCCGAGTGATGGAAACACCCAATTTTTGGCGGCTGTGAAGCCAAGTGATTTAAAGATAAAGAAAAAATGACAAACAAAAAATTCTTTGCCTTTAAGGAGGCTAACCTAACAAATTTTTGAAACATAGATAAATTGAAAATAGTAATCATCGAAATGAATACGATCTTCAATTTATAGGCTCACAGAGCCTTCTTCATGCGGACTGGGATGATTTATTCAAGATGTTGTCAATGAAGGAAGAGACAGACCGGTTTCGGCCTTATCAGGCCTCGTCAGTGTCCCATATCCCTCAGGGCTCAGAGACAACATCCTCTTGAAAAACTTCTACATTTAAGACCACTTGTAAGACTCTATCGAGTATTATCCTACAGATGGTGACATCTAGTAGTGAGTAGTGTCAAAATGAGTATTCATTTCGATGATTACTATTTTCAATTTATCTATGTTTCAAAAATTTGTTAGGTTAGCCTCCTTAAAGGCAAAGAATTTTTGTTTGTCATTTTTTCTTTATCTTATAAACAAAGTGAATCTCATAGTTTGGGCATAGGAAGACTTTTCATTTTGCTTCGTCTCAAATTTCAACATAATAAAGTTAAATATTCATTTTGTATTATAGTAAACAAGTTAGCAATACTTACATGCCACTGTAGTTGCCGAGAAACCTCTGTATCTGAAGGACTGAATCCTTCTGCATTAACATATGTGAGATGCTGTTGCTATGGCATGAAGCTATCGCCAAAATCTCCAGGATGGCATGCCTGTCTTTCATATTCACATTTTTCGAGTTCAGACAGCGAACCAGCGACTTTACAAAGTCAGGATCTGTAATATCATAGATTTTTTCGGGATCGTACATCAAATGTAAATAAATCGTGTGCATCCAAGGGATGATTCCGTCTACGATGCTGGGGTTTTCTAGATTTCGCTGCCTCGGTATTTCCACTACGGTCTTCAGCAAACCCCTGATGTTCTTGAAATTTTTTCCGAAACTTGCAACATCGTGAGCTATTAAGGCCAGCACGATTTTGTTGTACTTATCGGAGAGATGTTTACATCTTGCTGTGCAGGTTTGGAGGGTGTCCTGGATAAGCGAAGCCTGCAATGAAAATGTTTCTGTTATATTTTGTACTAGCGACCCGCCCCGGCTTCGCACGGTAATTCGATCCAAGTACAACTGTTAAATGAAGACAGTTGCATCAAAATTTTATCATAGATTCTCTAAATTATGGCGCCTACCGACCCTCTAAGTTAGAAAAGTGATCAAATATTAACTTGAAGTCTTAGTAACACTCAGTTAAAAAAAACATCAAAATCATTTCAGTAGCTATGGCGTCATGCGCTTCTTGACAAGATCACGCTAGATTTCCGCGGGAATGAGGTATTTTCCCGCCGTAAAAAGTAGCCTGTGTCCGTGCCTAGGATCCTATCTTTATATTAACCAAGTCTTATAAAAATCCGTTCAGACGCAAAGGCGTGAATGAGGTAAAATTTTAAAGCAAACGATTAAAAATCACTAACTTAATTTGTTTTCTGTACGCCTTAAGTAGGTACGATAGCATGAATATTACCTAATAGCCTATATCCTTTTCTAGGTTACTATCTATCACCTAACTAAATTTCATCAAAATCCGTTCAGCCGTTTAGGTATGATAGAGCAAAACTCCCAGCAAAAACCATAAAAAAAATCATTAACTCAATTCAGTTTTTTGCCTTTTTCCTACTCCCTTAGTACGATGACGTGATCATTTTGATCTAATATCCGTTTTTAGATTACCATCTATTTATTACCTTACTAAATTTCATCAAAATCTGTTCAGCCGTTTGACGTGAAAGAGCAAAAGTCCCAACAAAAACGACTAAAAATCACTAACTCAATTTAGTTATCTGCCTACTGCCTACCCCCTAAGAACGATGGCGTGATTATTTATGCCTATGACCATTTCTAGGTTATCATCTGTATCAGCAGTATGATAGGGGCCCTGCAGTACTCGCATCGAAATACAGTGGTACTTCCCTATAACCAGTGGCGCAGCCAGGATTTTATTTTGGGGGGGGCTGAACTGAAAAATTTTTGATGATACAGTGAATAACGAAAATTGCAAAAAAAATAAAGAAGAAAGAAATAACGAAGACATAATCTTTGGGGGGGGCTGCAGCACCAAACCCCCCCCCTGGCTGCGCCAGTGCCTATAACATACGATTGCATAACGAGTTTCTCCGTATAACAAACTTCGTACAAGACATTGCACCTTGAATCCGAATTCCATGTTGAAAACACCCTCTAAAACGAGGTAAAGTCTCTCTATTACGCAATATTAAAAAAACATAACTCTTTGAATGGGTATTGGTAAGAAGGTATAAGGGTGTTTTTTCCGAAAATTTTCCGGACGTACGTAATAAATCCCGACCTTAAACTAAATCATTACGGCGGGCAGAGAGATCCTTCTGAAATAGTTTTAGATACACACCTAGCTGTTTGGTTTCAATCTAACCATTACGATAGTGTAAAAGTTGTGCGAAAATGTCTAAAAAGAAGTGCTTAAGTTTGAATAATTTATCAGTGAAGTCGACCGCGACATTGCCGACTAAAGAAACAAATTTTCTGTATAACGAAATCTCTTTATAACGATTTTTTTGCGGATTTAGCACCTTCGTTATAGGGAACTTCCACAGTATTTGGTATGTCAGTGTGTTTTTATACATACAAAAAAATTAAAAAGCTTTGATGACTTACCGGGGCATTCCACTCCTTAACAACTTTGAATATGGTTGTCAAAGCAAGACCCATATAAAAAGAGTTCAAACATTCCTTCGGAGCTCGTTTAAGACAGCGATTGAAAGGCTTGATGATTTTAGTCAAAATATCAGATTCCAGGGGATATTCGAGCATTATTACTATTCGACGTACATTGTCCTTGACTGAAATGTTAAAAGATAATGTCAATTAATCAGATATAAATCTTCACAACATTTGAGAATTCTGTCGATCTCAAAATCAATAGTAAGTTTCATGTGTAAGAAATTGAACTTTGATGACCCATTTCAATGATCGATTCAAGCTATTTTAATGTGCAATTGTCAGGGGAAACAGAACACTCAGTATTGAGATGTAGAATAAAAATTTATTTCAATCAAGAATTAATAGTCAATTCATAATGGGGTCGACGAAAAAATCTTGTGATAAACTAGTTTATTGGAATTGAAAAACTTTTTCCGCCGACCTCGCGGGAGCGGAGTGAAAATATCTTGACCATTAGTCGCTGTCTTTAATAACCTAGTTGATTAAATAATAATTCTTATCATCTTACGCAGACCAGTGGCGTACCGCAAAGTTTTAAAGGGAAAAAGAAAACATCCTGTAAATTTAAGTTAAGAAACAGGACGTGCAATGATAAAAATAGCTCGGATTCCAAATTTGGGCCGAATATCTCAAAAACTGCGGGAGTTATAAAAAAAACTAAAAAAACCCTGTTACGAAGATTTTCCGGACCCATGTTTATATGAACTTTTTTTGAATTATACGTAGATTCATCCTCTTAAGTTGGGACATACCTACTAATATGTAACATCCTGTATATTTAGGAATTATAACGTTTTTCTTATCATCGATTAATAGTATATTATTCGATGAGCGGTAATGCAGATCAAAACAAACGCAGATGAATTTTGCACCACGAGCCGTCAGGCGAGTGGTGTAATTCATCAAGTGTGTTTTGATCTGCATTACCGCGAATTGAATACTATACTTTATTCAGGACTTCTTCAGTAAAATTCGAATTAATATGCATTTAAAAATTTTTGAACAGTTGTCAAAAGCGTTGACAACATTTCGTCCAACCGTCAAACCTCTGTACTCTGTAGTCGGGAATCAAATCAGAGTCTCTAACTAATCAAATCAAGTACTTTCGCAACTTCAAAAATTTACGTTTTCCAAAAATAAATCTGGAATGAATCGCTAGAACGTTATCTTGATGACTGAAATAGATTTCCGGATCGATCCTACTTTTTATTCATTTTTTTGTGAACAATTTCATTTTCCTAGGTATTTTTATTAGTGGGAGTTATGGGCGGGTGTTATTATAACACTCGCTTTTCGGTTCATAGACATGTCTATGGTTGTGTTCTAGCTACTATTACACATAGAAATTAGTTTATAGGAGTGGATTAATCAATTAATTGCGGCAATTTCTGTGAAAATATTCATAATATCACGACAAAATGCATACATTTTACACATTTTGAAAATGAAAGCAACGTATTATTTAACGAACGTCCGTGACCGTGGTCGAAAATTTTACCTGCCTACTTTTTGACTCGAGTCTACTTCACTGTATCAAGATATGCAGTACCGATCTTTCCAGAAAATTTGACTCATTTTGAATGGATACTGTTAGTACCTGAGGAAGGTAAAATTCTATTGAATTGGTATTATGCTTTTACATATTATGTAATTTATATTATGACCCATGGGCAAGAAATGCATCCGTGTCTTTGGTGGTGTATGAATGTAGGAGATATGAAATTGCAATAAAATACCACCTAAAAATTGATTTTAGTTGCAATGGCAAAGCAGTTGAAGATTCACATTGAACATATTTTCCTAATTTACTCTTTATATTTGTAATCTAGACAGATTAGATTCAATTGTAAATAATGGAGTGCTGTTATTTTGTCATTAAATTCCACTTGAAATTAAAAGGCAGTTCAAAGTTGTACATTTGAAATTTATTGTGATTTGAATACTTACACTCTTCAGGCGTTAACCAAATCTTCTTATTACCGAATTTATCACGTCCATTGGTCGAGAGGTCCATGGCTAAAACAAAAAAAATTCAATATTCAGAAATACGAATATATACAGTTCTCAAAAATGTGTTTGCTTCTCTACTCACGTTGCTCTTGTGTTTCCTTGGACACCTTAATATCTGCCATGATATCTAGAACCATAAAAAAATATTTATATTTTCTATGAATTTAAATATCGAATGAGTGGAGCATAAAAATTGTGTCTTTTTTCAGACTGGAAAATAAAAAAAGTACAGTATTTTGCTCTTGCTTATTATTTTCACTATATTAAATTTTACTACAATCTGCTTTTCTGAACTCTTATTGCAGTTAATGATGAGTATTCAATATTCATTTCAATATTGTGAAATAATTATACTCCGCCCTGATGGTCAATGTCAATATACAGGATGTCCCAAAACTCGACGTCAACCCGGAACCGGGTGAAAAAGGAAGTAATGCTGGTTGTCAGAAAAATATAAAAAAAATCTAAGTTGTATGATTTTAAAATAATGGGCATTTGAAAAAACACGCAAAATTCTACACCCTGTGACAGTCTTTTCGCTCCTGTTGCCACAAATATCAACTTTTTCCAACTTTTTTTTTGCTGTGTAACCTTGAATAATGCTTGTCTAAACTGTAATCAAAGTTTTGATACCAGCTGCTCTAAGTTTCATGAAAATAGCACTTACTTCTCAGAAAAAAAATTCAAAATAATCAATTGCCTAGTTTCAACTGACTTTATTGAAAAAAAATGTACTACGCTAGTTTGGCATGTTTTGTCAAAAGTTGGCGCATTTAGTAAGGATTCCAAAATGGTATAATACTTGTTAAATTGTAGCTGCCGTAGTTCAAATTTATTTTCGATTGCCTCTGAATACACTTTTTCTTCAACTGCTTCCCGGGAAAAAATGTTACCAAAAAAAAAATTTCCAGAGAAAATAATTTTTCCTGAGAAATTTCCCTGCAAAATTTTTTTTTCTGGTAACATTTTTTCCCGGAAGATGGATCCGCCGTTCTGGTCCA
Source organism: Propylea japonica (assembly GCA_013421045.1). Classification (NCBI taxonomy): domain Eukaryota; kingdom Metazoa; phylum Arthropoda; class Insecta; order Coleoptera; family Coccinellidae; genus Propylea; species Propylea japonica. The sequence continues at coordinate 78,623,979 of CM024243.1, forward strand.
ATCTCGTGGCCAGCCCGTTCACCGGACTTGAATCCATTGGACTTTTTTACTGGGAAGCAGTTGAAGAAAAAGTGTATTCAGAGGCAATCGAAAATAAATTTGAACTACAGCAGCTACGGTTTAACAAGTATTATACCATTTTGGAATCCTTACTACATGCGCCAACTTTTGACAAAACATGCCAAACTAGCGTAGTACATTTTTTTTTCTCAATACAGTCAGTTGAAACTAGGCAATTGTTTATTTCGAATTATTTTTCTGAGAAGTAAGCCCTATTTTTATGAAACCCAGAGCAGCTGGTATCAAAATTTTGATTACAGTTTAGACAAGCATTATTCAAGGTTACACAGCAAAGAAAAAGTTAGAAAAAGTTGATATTTGTGGCAGCGAAAAGCGAAAAGACTGTCAAAGGGTGTGGAATGTTGCGTGTTTTTTTAAATGCGCATTATTTTAAAATCATGCAACTTAGATTTTTTTTATATTTTTCTGACAACCAGCATTACTTGCCTTTTCACCCGGTTCCGGGTTGACGTCGAGTAATGGGACACCCTGTATGTATGTAGCAACACATGGTTACAGGTTGATAAAAACAAGAAAACATACTGTATTTTTCTCTTTTGTAATGTTACCACAATATTAAATTTTACTACACATTAAACAAATGTACCTTTCTACGACGCTTCCTAATAATAGTTAGAATTAATTACATTAATTATCTCTGCCATCATAATAATGATATATTCAAAAACATTAATTCCAAAAAAAATTGCGATATTTTATTTGAAGGCACCATTTAGTTCAATAATCAATTTTCACTTCAGCAGTGGCGCAGCCAGGACTTTGTTATGAGGGGGGGCTGAACTGAACAATTCTTGATGATACAACAAATATGAAAGTTGCAAAAAAATAAAGAAGAAGAAAATGACGAAGAAATTAATCTTTTTCTGCACCCCAAAGCCCCCCTCCTAACTGCGCCAGTGCACTTCAGCATAATTAGTGAATACACTATCTAGCAACACGTGGCAATAGAATTAACTTTTTCCGTGGAAAAAGGTTTTTTTATTTTATTTTTCAGAAATCTTGTTAAAAGAAGATTATTATACATGTAAACGAAAATAACTATGCAATAATATAACATTTGAAAAATTTCTACTCTTACTTTTTCAACACCAGCTACAAATATCTAAAATCGAAAAAAACAGATTTTGAACTTACCAACGAATATTGTGTCATAATCGTACCCAAATTTTCGCAAACCCGTCTGAATGGGGATGAATTTATGTTGACCATGACAATCATCATAAATTAATACGTCCAGATCTAACGGCACGCTTACAATAACTTCTTCAGATTCTTCTTCAGAATTTTCAGGTTCAGAATCAGAACCCGAACCTCCATTGTCCGAACCCTCATCGGAATCTTCGGCGATATTACGACCATTTGATAGATTTCCATTGACGTTTCCTTGGACCCACTCAATAAACTCGTAGTCTTCACCCACAGCCATTTTGTTAGATTCAAAATTCGATATTTAGTCTGCAGTACGATATTACTTTCAATATAACACCAAACGCCACGTTTTTGCTCACTTGTTATTAGGGGTACAACGTGCTATTGTTTTTTCAGGTACCTCACAGGGTAACTTTTGAACACGGGCGTCACAATTGTGAAAGAAAGTGCATCAACTGCATCTGTAGGGCCTGCAGGTACCATCTAACTAAGACTTGCGCGTTGTAAGCTTTCACCGATTCAGCCTTATTTACCAATTTTTGTGATTTTTCGATAACTATTTTACTGTGGAATTTATGGTATTCTTTTGAATATGAGGGTCTAAGGAAAAAATCTGTCTGTTAACGTCAATTACACTTCACTTTTGCAGCAAGAAACAGGAAAATGAGCTAGGAGTTTCCTGTACCTACCCTACCACTTTTACTCCCTCTGCAGGGTTGCCAAAGCGTACTGCTTGCTTTCCTTAGTAGAAGCCAAAAAGCCATTAAATACAGGGTATTGCATATATAGTATATGCCCAGGATTTCAGGATGTGATAGCTCGTACGAAAATAATGAAACAATGAATTTTCAACTAAAACATTTTTTATAGAAAAAAAATCACAAGTTTTGAAATTGAAAAACAAATCTTTTTTCTACAAACGTCAAAATCTGACAAGGTTCGCGCATTGGCAAGAATATGCGAAGTGACCCTTATTTTCATTTTCCTTTGTTACTATGACACCGTGCGCGAAGTAGTGTGCGAAATACTTACTTGGTGATCGAGAACTGATTTTTTGTCAACGAGGCGCAGCCGATTTAAAAAAAAATAGTCGAGATCACCAAAGTATTTCGCACATGAGATGCAAACAAAATTTTTTCTACAAACGCTTAGCTCAATATGAAAATGAATACTTATCAATTACTCAACCAATGAAAAATAATAAACTATGGTAGTATGGTAAGAATAACATCAACTAAAGAAAGTGCTCGAAATGACCATCTTCATTCAATCCTATCTTTGTCTCAAGACTATTTTTAATAGCATAATTATGGCTCTGATTCAAGTTAGAAATTAATGCTTCAAAATTTGTTTTTAATCATTACAATATGATCATTATTCTTTGTGCGTTGACGAAATTAGTTCCGAATTATGGGTTTAATATTGGTTGATTTTATATCATTAATATTATTCTCCGCTTTCATTAATTTTATCATTATTACTGCAGTATATTTTTCCTTCAGGAATGGCTATAATAACGTGTCCAATGGTGTTAAATCGGAACCTGAAATTTGAAACTATGTTACATATTCGAAATCAGGGGAAAAAGAGCTAACCAAATGTGGAAAAATATACAGGCTGCTCCATTTGAAAAAATGAAGTTGCCATCAATATGTTGGTATACAGGGTGTTCCTGAATTGAACGTACAAACGAAAAGGGGAGATTCTTTAGGTGAGTTCAAGAAAAAAAGTCCCATAAACATGGGGTCGCAAACGTTTCGTTTTCGAGATACAGGGTGTTAAAGTTTCAATCAAAAACATGTGTTGATTATACGAGTTTATCGAATCTTTATGAATCATTGCTACAGATCAGACAAATTTCCATAAAAACTGACACTGAATTCATTCACCACAGCTTACAAAGTGGCCAACATAATTTGGATTTTCACGAGGATTTCGAGAGAATCGTTCAAAATTTTTTTTCTCGAAATCGTTGGTAGATACGACAAAACTACAAGAGACCGAAAAGTTTAGTATAAGAACAAAGCTTCTCTTTATATTTTTTCAAATTAACATTTGCTCACCAAAAAAAAGTTCTGCAGAAGAACAGAAGGCAGTGTTCCAGAAAAAATATCACCCTGTAGGTCTTCTATCGAAATTGCCATGTCACGTGGTGGGAACTCTCAAATGTAATATCTATGCCAAATTTCAGTTGAATATCTTGTGAAGTGTAGATACTATGAGAAAAAAACTTGAAAAAAATTCAAACTTCAACACTCTGTATCTCGAAAACGAAACGTTTGCGACCCCATCTTTATGGGACTTTTTTTTCTCAAACTCACTTAAGGAATCTCCCCTTTTTCTTTTGTACGTTTAATTTAGGAACACCCTGTATTTCAGTTTGTGGAGTCATATCAAAAAACCTCAGTTGATTTCATGAAACTTTTATCCGAAACATTTTTTGTATTTCCTTTAGTAACAAAGTTAAAGGGAGGCTCAAATTATAGTGAAAAATCCGGTACTCACGTTCCAGAAGCAGAGGGATTGAGCTCAACAAACTGAACTAGAAGTGGAGGTCCTTTGGGATGAAGTCCTGTGAATGTTCGGTTTCCCTTATCCTTGCTGCCTTTTGCACAGCACGCCACTGGTCACTGGCGCAGCCAGGGGGGGCTTTGGAGCTGCAGAACCCCCAAAGATCAATTTCTTCTTTATTCCTTTCTTCTTTTTTTTTGCAACTTTCGTATTTGTTGTATCATCAAAAACTGTTTAGTTCAGCCCCCCCCAAAACAAAATCCTGGCTGCGCCACTGTCACTGGTAACGACCCAGGTCATTTTTCCCAACGGAGTCTCTGTATATTTCGAATAAAATATTCAACGGATGCAGTTTTCACTAGTTCTAATGATCGAAAATGATTTCGTGAGGAAGCAGAAAAATTAATAATTTTGGAAACTTACCATAATATGTCTTTCACATGAAACGTAAAGATGAATACTGATTTTAAAACGAAATGTGTTTAATATCACACTTGCTACGAAACGCGAGGGCAAAAACTATCACAGATGTTGTTAAATTATTTACTTCAACGGATACAAATAAATAAATCGCGGGGACTTTATACCATTATGAATGAAAATTTGGAAAATTGAATTCAATCATTGAGTTTAAAAACTAAACTCAATGATTCAATTATGAAAAAAACATTCACTTTAGCGTGAATATGAGTTATTATTTTGGTATGACAATTTTCTGGAGATATTACTTTTATTCCATAAATATCAATAGTAAATTTTTATTAATTAAAGGTACCTATAAAATCGTATAATCTGTGAAGTTTAATGAAATTAACAAACTAGATCAACTGGAGAAGAGAAGGCATTAATTACTTAAATTGTTACATTTTTTAATCCAGAAAATACCCCAAATAAAAAAAGACAAATGTGTTAAAATTCTCTTATTTTAGGGAATAATTTCCTAATCTGGCAACCCTGTCCCCGATTCATCCCTCAGTATTTTTCGTGATTGCATTCTACCCATAGGCGTATCTAGCTTCAGTTTTCAGGGGGGCCGCGGCCACTAGTAGTAAAAGTGTTTTTGTGATACCTTTACATAGTTTTCGATTATAATCTTTCAGGGGGGCCAGAGGTACATCAGGGGGGGCCTGGCCCCCTTGGCCCTCCCTGCCCCCCCTAAATACGCCAGTGATTTTACCTGCACAATAAAGATATACAGAAAAACCTATCGTTCTCATTATCCTGTTATCATTGGATAATAAAATAGAACAATGCAAAAAATTTCTTCAAAAATCTTCAAAAGGAAAGAGAAATGAACGATTTTACAGGGTGATTCACTCACCTTGGTAACCCTAATATGTATTATTACCAATAAACGTTGTTTTATGAAGTCCATTTTAACTTGATATACCTGCAACAATCAGCTTTTCCGTTATATTTCATTCTCAATTATTTTTTATTAGTAACGATAGCTCTTTTTTTATTTCTACAGGGTCTTTATAAATGATTGTAACATCGTAGGTTGCTTTGGAAATTTTATCTTATCGATTCTTATGCAAATTCTACAAATCTATAATTCCAGTTACATTTTTCAATGTCTCTCGGAATGACCAACCAAACTCACAGTAGGATCGTTTCTTCGAATCAAAGTTTACATCAGAATATAACTGATGTCTAATGTATTTCTTCTGCAAAATGGAAATGTATTTCAATCAAGAATTCATCATCAATTCATAATGAGGTCGTCGAAAAAATCTTTCAATCATTTTCGTTTATTAATCTAGTAACTAATTGTCTCGAACTCCGCGTGAGCGGAGCGATTTTGACCATTAGTCACTGTCATTAATACTCGTATTAATAACCTAGTAAGTAACTACTGTGGAACTTCCCTATAACGAACGTCTTTATAACGAATTTCTCTGTATAACGAATTTTGTACAAGACGTTGCCTTGAACCCAAATTCTACCCCCTAAAACGAAGTAAACTCCGTCTTTAACGAAATATTCAAAGATTGGTATTGGTAAGAAGGTATAAGGGTGGGTTTTTTTCCGAAATTTTTCCGGACGTACGTAATAAATCCCGACCTTGAACTGAATCATTACGACGGGCAGCGAGATCCTTCTGAAAAAGTTTTAAATACACCCCTGGCTGTTTGGTTTCAATCTAACCATAACGCTAGTGTGAAAATTTGTGCGAGAATGTCTAAAAGCAAGTGCTTAAGTTTGAATGATAAACTTAAAGTTATCAGTGAAGTCGACCGCGACATTGCCGACTACAGAAACACATTTTCTGTACAACGAAATTTTTTTATAACGAATTTTTTTGCGGATTTAGAGCTTTCGTTATAGGGAAGTTCCACTGTATATTACGTAATGAAATTTCGAGTCTAATTTGGAAAAATGATAAAGAGAATCTATGATTGAAACAGTTTTCCTGGCTGTTTGGTTTCAATCTAATCATCACGTTAGTGTGAAAGTTGTGCGAAAATGTCAAAAAGAAAGTGCTTAAGTTTGAATGATAAACTTGAATTAATCAGTGAAGTCGATCGCCACATTGCCAACTATAGAAACAAATTTCTTGTTAACGAATTTTTTTGCGGATTTAGCACTTTCGTTATAGGGAAGTTCCATTGTACGAGTATTTAGTATGGATATGTGTCCTGCTTACATTTTTTTTATCGTCAAATTATTATTAGGCTCTGTCAGTTGAATCGTATTCAATTAATAAATGTTATTTTAGAAACACAATCAAGTAAAATATTTAAAAATAATCATTTTTTGAAAAGTTAATGAATTATAGGTTTATTTATGGAATAATAATGGTTTTTCATTGAGCAGGTTTATTTCTTATGCTTTAGGAAGGCCATTAAATAATAATATTCAAAAATAGTCATCTTCTGGGAAAGATGTACCTACAGTTAATGGGGTGTATTTCAAATACCAGGTACAGTCTTGTCCTTTATGACAACATTTTGAATAGATGCAGTCAGATTTTTCAGTTAGATTAGAAATAAATATGATTTCTGACCGTATTATTCTTTCTCACTAGATGCGTCATTGATCCGGCTCTCTAGGTACAGAAAGCAATCAATCCCTCATCAAATGTTAACAAAAGAAGACACTTGAATAATAATACAAAATAAAAATTCACGCGTTTAAGAGTAACGCAGGTATAATGTGTATAAATAATGAAAGCAGTTAATGATATCAATTGATTAAAATCAACCAATATTAAACTCATACTTCGGAACTAATCCTTTCAACGCACAAAGAACATGCATGGTGGTACTTAATATTATTGTTTAAGGATCCTTAAACAATCAAACAGAGCATCCATAGATTGCTATTTCACCCTATTTTGGGCTCTCTTGTATTTCCCAGAATTTGAGAAATTCAAAGTTATTCAATCAACTAAGTTATTAATAACAGTGCCTAATCATTATTTTTATGCAGAATAAGAATGCCTTGCAATCAAAAATCTATTCTCAATTCATAATTTGGTCGACAAAAAAATCTTGTAATCAACTCGTTTACTAATCTAGCGACTAATGGTCTAGACCTAAAATATTATTAGCCATATAAGTTGCTGTAATTAATAACCTAGTCGATTAAATTACTATTGTAGTTTGTTTAGGTAGATATTTACAATTTTCACATAATTCACAGAAAATTTAATATAAACCTCTTGTCGCTGTTTTGCAGTATCTGGGCTGCACAGCTCAATAACTTACGAGCCTTACGATACCTTCAATTCACTTCTATAATATATGCATATTCAAATATGAAAGCCAAGTTCACAAGCGTATGAAAAATGAATCCGAAATTAATAAGAATTGTGTCAAAATATTATGTCTCATTCACTGCGAATAAACGGGAAAGCCTTCTGACTCGTAGGATAATTAAAATGGAAATCTAATCAGGGATGTCAACTAATAATATAAACGACGTAAAAGATTGTCATGGTGAGTTTGTAAACTGTTTAAAGTTTGGATATGAGCTAGTTGACAATTCAAAGGTTTTTTGATAATAACGATTTTACATACTTACTATTTTCTCGATAGGATTTCCATGAATGCATCAACGACATCTAACTATCAAATTGAGAATAATTTTTTCGTGTATTAATATTTTGAAATTACCTTTTTGCATCTCGATTTTCACATCCAATAACACAACACATCTTCTTCCCTGAAAAACTTAATGAAAAGAAAAAGACTTAGCGTAGAATAGTAGAATTAAAGGTGGGGCATTTTGAACAATAAATTCAGTTAGTAGATAAATAAAATGAATAATAGTTTTTATCCACTCCTATAAAGTAATATGTCAATTATTAAACTAATTTCTATGTGTAATAGTAGCTATAACAGAACCGTAGCATGTCTATGAACCGAAAAGCGAGTGTTATAATAACACCCGCCCATAACACCCGCTAATAAAAATACCTAGGAAAAATGACATTGCTTACAAAAAAAATGAATAAAAAGTAGGATCGATCCCGAAATCTATTTCAGCTATCAAGATAACGTTCTGGCGATTCATTCCAGAATCATTTTTGGAAAACGTAAATTTTTGAAGTTGATTCCCGACCACAGAGTACAGAGGTTTGACGGTTGGACGAAATGTCAACGCTTTTGACAACTGTTCAAAATTTTTTAAATTCAGATTAATTCGAATTTTACTGAAAAAGTCGTGAATAGAGTATAGTATTCAATTACCGGTAAGGAAAGTAAATACAGGGTGTACCATAAAAAATAGCAGTTCACATCATATTTTTAGGTTTTACGCGTTTCCTAGAAGTGAATTCTGAATGTTCATAAAAAATACTCAAAATTTGTCCATTTAAACTAAAAAATTATCTGCATGCTTTGACAGTCTAAACGTGGACATAGTTTTATAAGCATTTATTTAAAATATTATCTGAAAAATGTCAAATTCATTCACATTTCATGATATTTTCATGGAAATATGTATTCCAACTCAATTCAAATTTTTCAAACTGCTTCAAATTTTTCCAACTGATTTTGAAATTTTTCCCACTGCTTCAGAATTTTTCCACATGTTTAGAAATTCTTTAACTTCTTCGAATATTCCCCTATTGTTTCCACAATTTAACAATGGCTTTGAAAATTGTCCGTCTCTGTTCAACATTAGGGAATGGATCGACCCCCACCCATCCCCCCTCAAGCCCGTCCCTGAAGGCATGCGTCAAATTCTTCTGCTTATAAACGTTTAAATGTTTGACGTTTGTCATTCAATTTTGAAGCCCGCTTAGTGCTCTTAGTACATATTTTCAAATTTCATTTTGAAGTACTACTGTGCAATTACGAGTTTCTTATTATTTTTTGTGTGATATTTGATTGTCAAGATGTCGATCATAGGAGAATTTTTAGAATTCGATATTGGCAGCAGTTCAGATGAAGAATATGAAAGTACCGATAGTCAAAATGAACGTTCCGATGGTACAGAAGAAAGTTCCGATAGTGATGTTGAAAGTTCCGATAGTGATGATGAAAGTTCCGATAGTGATAAGGAATGTTCCGCCAGTGATGATGAAAGTTCTGATGATGGTTCCATAATTTTCAATGATCCTGAGCCTGTGACTGGTAAGACTTCGATTTAATTTATCATTTAAAATGGATAATCAATTTTTGTTGCCTAAAATTCGGATTTATTTTCGTGAATATGAGTATAAAGTGTTTTATAGAAATCGTGTTATTATAGATTTTCTGCGAAGTTTCGGAAATGATCGATTATATTATTATTATTATTATACAGGGTGTCCCGAAAACAATGGATAAGCCTGCAACTATAGATAGACCCTGTCGAGGTCTAACTTATTTCAAATTTTTACCTTAATGAAAATTGCACGGTTTCCGAGATATTCATGGTTTTCGTATTTTTAGAAAATTTCCAAGTGCGATTAGTTTTTCTAGTGCCATTTATACAAATTAAGATGTATTTCGATATGGTTTTTTTCATTTCACATGAGATGGTTCAGCTATCGGAAACAAAAAATTAAATTCATCAAACTAGTGTAAAAAGTTGAAAACTCGTGATTTACAAAGAAAAATTGAAAACTAAATGAATTTTCCTTCAAGTTGGATGAGCTACAGTGTAAAAAAAATGTAGGACGCCCCTATTACACATCATCTTAAAAACTTGCTCAGTTATTGCAGATTTCAAAAAGGTATCATAAGCCTAGGCATTCTGTAGTTTTTCTTTCTCGTAACTACTTGATTACCAAATAGTCGAAAAATTTCGAAAAACTGTTTTTGTTGAAATCGTTATTCTGAGCTCATGTGTTAATGTAAATGTATTATACCTAGCTATTCTGATTTGTTTAACCTTATGGTTATTGTTCAATAGCAAAAGTATGAATCTTTCAAAGAACTTCAATACTATTACCAGATTACTATTCATTGGAAATGAATGAAGAATGCAAAATGAAACAATAAGTTCATTATTCATATTAAATGTTCATATTGACGTCCTTGCGCCCTAATACACGCTCTACACCTTAAATGAACGCACTTTTAATGCGACGTATTAATTTGAGCCGCTGCATTTTGGATACGAGCCCGTAACTCCTCAATCGAAAATATTGGCTTGGAGTAGACTAGATCTTTTAGACACCCCCAATAAAAAAATCCAGGGGGTTTAAGTCCGGTGATCTCGGGGGCCATGAAATAGGGCCAAGCCGGGCTATCCACCTTTGAGGGTATTTTGCATTCGGGTGATTTCTCACTCTTACTGCGTAATGAGCTGTGTTATTATTGTTCTATGCAAGCAGAGTTTCATTTTTTATGAATTAATTTAAGCTATGAATGACTGAACTCATTGTTTGATTTCGAAATCTTTATTCATTTTCAATGAATATGTAAGTAATTGGAACTAATTCGTTTTATTTTATTTGTAATGAATATTCCACACCTACCTCTATTGTAGCAACACAGGGTATTTTTTAAGTTGATACTTTTCTTTTAACACTGAACAGAATGTAAGAAAATAATAAATTTTGTCAAATACAATTAGGTCCGGTAAGGTTTTCGAGATACAGGGTGTTGAATGCAAATAATGCCATATTTCTATTCAACCAGAGAAACGATACGCTACTGCTTTTTTCAAAATAAAAATAATTTTCGTAATTTTCCACTAGATTCCAACAAAAATGGCCTCCGGACTTTAACACATAAGCTCAGAATAACGATTAAAACAAAAAGAGTTTTTCGAAAATTTTCGACTATTTGGTAAACAAGTAGTTACGAGAATGAAAAACTACAGAATGCCTAGGCTTATGATACCTTTTTGGAATCTGCAATAACTGAGCAAGTTTTTAAGATGATGTGTACCAGGGGCGTCCTACATTTTTTTACACTGTAGCTCATCAAACTTGAAGGAAATTTCATTTAGTTTTCAATTTTTCTTTGTAAATCACGAGTTTTTAACTTTTTACACTAGTTTGATGAATTTAATTCTTTGTTTCCGATAGCTGGACCATCTCATGTGAAATAAAAAAAAACATATCGAAATACTAGAAAAACTAATCGCACTTGGAAATTTTCTAAAAATACGAAAACCATAAATATCTCGGAAACCGTGGAATTTTCATTAAGGTAAAAATTTGAAATAAGTTAGACCTCGACAGGGTCTATCTATAGTTGCAGGCTTATCCATTGTTTTCGGGACACCTGTATACAGTGAAACTTTCCTATAACGAAAGCGCTAAATCCGCAACAAAAAATTCGTTATAAAGAAATATCGTTTTACAGAAAATTTGTTTCTATAGTCGGCAATGTCGCGGTCGACTTCACTGATGAATTTAAGTTTATCATTCAAACTTAAGTATTTGCTTTTAGACATTTTCGCACAACTTTCACACAAGCGTAATGGTATTGTTTAAGGAGAAACAAACAAACTTAAAACAATGGTAGGTAATGGTTAGATTGAAACCAAACAGCCAGGGGTGTATTTAAAACTGTTTCAGAAGGATCTCTCTGCCCACCGTAATGATTTAGTTTAAGGTCGGGATTTATTACGTACGTCCGGAAATTTCGTTATAGAGAGAATTAACTTCGTTTAAGAGGGTGTTTTAAACATGGAATTTGAATTCAAGGTGCAATGTCTTTTACGAACTTCGTTGTACAGAAAAATTTGTTATACAGACGTTTGCTATAGGGAAGTTCCACTATAATTTGAAAACCGCTGCGTATCGTGAGCAAACATTTGTTATTTTAAAGATAGAAATATCTTCTGATGGAATTAAGCATAAAAGTAGTTTTTAATAAAGAATTATTATCATAAGATATATTGATGAAAACTCACCAGCAATTATTAGAAGAACTTATAATATCAAGTTTCCGCCTACTTATGGGAAAAAATACCTTATTATTTATTGAAATGAAATAAATATTTCAACTAATGAAAGAATTATTTGATAATACTTAAATATCAAATTGCAGATGTTCCAGTACCTATCAGCAGGTGCATCAAAGTTGATGATCATATAATGCAGCAATGTAAGTACTTAAACAGTAAAAATAAAATATAAATTAATATTCATCTTCAGATAATCAATCATTTCCATTTGTTGCAGATATCAGAGAAAAGAACCTTGTAACTGAAAATAAATGTAAGTACATATTTTAATACACCTGATGATCATTAAATTTAGTTAATTTCAATTCAATTCAATCGCACTTGAAAGCGTTAAAGAAATTTATGTTGATGTTGATCAGAAAAGTGCCGTATTGATCAATAATAGTTATTTAATCAACTAGGTTATTAAAGACAGCGACTAATGGTCAAGATATTTGAATGCGTGAGCGGAGCGAACGCGTTAATAGTTCGAGATCATTATAGTCGCTATGTAGATTAATAACCGTGTAGATTACAAGATTCAATCGATTTCAACACGAATAGTGTATAAATTCTTGATTGAAATACATTCTCATTTTGCACAAGACATACATTTGACACAACGGAATTTTTATGTTTCTATGTTCCAGTACAGTTTTGACATTTCTCGTTGTGCTTCTTAATAAATACTTTGTGCACAGTTGCCATGAGGATTACACATTAAAATGGCTAAAAAATTGAGTATTAAAATGGGCCATTACTGCACAATTTCGTAAACATCAAAATAACCTTTTATTTCGAGGTCGGCGGAAAAAAAATTATTGAATGTTGATGTTGATCAATGATCATAGAATAACAAGGTAATGTTTAATTTCAAATTTCAGTTGTTCCGGTACCTAGTAGGAGCATCAAAGGTCAAAAAACTCAAAAAACTATGCAGCAATGTAAGTATTTGAACTTTAAACAATAAAAATAAAATATAAACTAATATCCAGCTTCAGATATTCAATCATTTTCATTTGTTGCAGATAACAAAGAAGATAAACTTGAAACTGAAAATAAATGTAAGTATTTAATACACATAATAATAATTGAACTCGGTTCAATATTTTTCATTTTTGAACTTGAATATCAAGTCAAGGTTTCGAAGATGTTTCCTCAAAAAATTAAAACATTAAAAGTTATCGTATCACAGTGATAAACAATAAAACAAAGTTGCTAAATGAGTATTTATCGATTTTTTCTGATGTCTGTAAATAATTTGGAGTTAGTTTTCTTTTTATAGTCTCAGGCAATGATTTTAGTTATACAGGGTGTCTCGGCTAAGGTGGAAAACATTTTAATGGGAAAACAGCTAAAAGATCTCGAAAAATTCCTACTTATATGTAATATCTAGGAGTTTTAGATTATTAGGTAAAGGTATTTCGGTTTTTGTTAAATTTGAATGGAAATTAAAACCACTGTATCTTTTGAACGAAATCAACGATTCATCTGAGGTTTGAAATGAAGATAGCTGTCATGAGGTTCCAGAAAACTGTTCAAATATCATTCGATTCACAGGACCGTATCACATAAATTCTGACACTTTGAAATCAGTCGGTACAATGAATTTTATGATTTCTTCGATATCTGCTCAAGTTGTAACATTCATTTATTCGATTGGTCGAATAATACGTTTTGGCACCACCAGGTAGCCGAAGACTGATTTTATTTTCTGAAAGTGACGATAATACTTTTTTCTTATACAGGGTGTCCCGTAAAGACCACGTCAAACGAAAACGGAAAGTAGATCAGAATGTGCTCTATCTGATGTGAAAAAATCGTTCATATGAAAGTCTCACAGTTTTCGAGATATTTGATGTTTTATGAAAATGTTGAATTTTTTCACTTAAAATGCTTTCTCTCTTGCGGGAGCTACAATTAAATACTTTTCGAATCAGTTTTTTTCCATAAATATTGTTGAATGATTACTTCAATTCATGCAATGAAAAATAGCACAAAATATTATACAGGGATTCTGAAAAAAAATTTAAAATTCTTGTTTTGAAGGAAGTGTTTTTTTGTACTGAACTCTATCTGACGTGGTGTAAAAAAAAGACACTAGAGCTTTTCTGCATATTACGTTAAAAAGTTGCCCACTTTGTGAGGATTTCAAAAAGGTAAAATACAGGTGATAAACTTCTTCAGAAAAGAAGATATTAGAATGTTTATCGAAAATAGAGCATTTCTGTGAAAATTTGATTTTTTCACATTTTCCACAAATACTTTCATTTTGCAGATTCTGCTGTAACTTATCGAATAATTCTCTTGAAAAATGTCAGTTAGTCCTTGAATTACTTATAAAGTGAAATTATTCATTAATTGCAATGATATACGTTATAACGCACAGAACCTTCAACATCAACAAATCTATTGTGAAGAAACATTATAAAAATAGTAATAATAAAAATTCAGGATTGTTATTAAAGCAAATACTCAAAATGACCACCCCCTTCGCTAATACATTCCCTGCATCTATTGAGAAATGATCTTTTCAAACCATACAAACTTCTCTCCGCTATTTTGGCTGCTGAATTACGAATGCGGTCTCTTAGTTGTGCTTCATCTCTTATGGGATTCGAATAAATTTCATTTTTTAGAAAACCCCAGTAAAAAAATTTTTCCATCCATATATTCCAGTCCATAAATTCACCGTAATACCGATATTGGGATCTATCTTGCCTTATATTGTGCGGATTCTCGATGTTCCAACTATGAAGGTTATGCAGATTAATATACCCGCTTTGAGTGCCGGAAGACTCATCAGTCCAAAGGATATTATTGAAAAAATCGGGATTTTCTGTATGTTTCAGCAACATTTGTTGACAAAATTCTACTCGGGCTTGATAGTCTCTTGGTAGTAGGTGTTGAACTCGCTGAATATGGTAGGGGTGATATTGGTGTTTCTTCAGGATTCTATGGGCACTTGATTTTGATATGCTTGTCATGAGCTCTATCATTCTGGTTGATACTGGAGGATTATCTTCGACTTCATTCAAAATGGTGTCATCATCCACGATCGAAGGCCAGCCACTACTTTTACGACTCCCAGGAACTCTTCCTTCGACAATTGCATTATGGGTCCGGATAAAAACTTCGTAATTGGGATGTCGGCGATTGGGGTACCGCTCTGAATAAAGCCTCGATGCTGCTCTAGCATTAAGACGTACTTCTCCATAAATAAGGTGCATGTCGGCGTATTCTCTTGCAGTGTACTAAACATTTTCTGAAGACATTTTACCCAGTATACTGTTACGCATTAACTTCCACTAGATGGATGTTTCCATAGATACCTTAAGTAATAAGTATCTTAAGATTGAATCATTGAATCGCATCACATCATATCGATGTTCGAGAGTTCTTTAGGCAAAGAAAAAGAAATAAAAAAACTCAGTGAGTGAATTGGCATCTTAATAACTTTTTATTGATTTGTTGATTGTTTATTTTCAGCAGGAAGTGCAAAATGAAAGTATTTGTGGAAAATGTGAAAAAAACAGTTTTTCACAAAAATGCTCCATTTTCGATAAACATTCGAATATCTTTTTTTCTGAAGAAGTTTATCACCTGTATTTTACCTTTCTGGAATCCTCACAAAGTGGGCAACTTTTTAACGTAATATGCAGAAAAGCTCTAGTGTCTTTTTTTTACACCACGTCAGATAGAGTTCAGTACAAAAAAACACTTCCTTCAAAACAAGAATTTTAATTTTTTTTTTCAGAATCCCTGTATAATATTTTGTGCTATTTTTCATTGCATGAATTGAAGTAATCATTCAACAATATTTATGGAAAAAAACTGATTCGAAAAGTATTTAATTGTAACTTTCGCAAGAGAGAAAGCATTTTAAGTGAAAAAATTCAACATTTTCATAAAACATTTGAATATCTCGAAAACTGTGAGACTTTCATATGAACGATTTTTTCACATCAGATAGAGCACATTCTGATCTACTTTCCGTTTTCGTTTGACGTGGTCTTTACAGGACACCCTGTATGTACTATACTATATTCTTTGTGCGGTGACGGGATTAGTTCCGAATTATGGGTTTAATATTGGTTGATTTTATAGATTTTATAGATTGTCATTATTGCTAAAGTAAATCAAATTGGCCACTTGAATATTCACGAACTTCCAAAACGCTATGCCAGATGGTTATTGAAATTTGAAACTCTGTGGTGCTCAGAATAAGAAAGATAGACCAACATATGTTATATATTCGAAATCAGGGGAGAAAGTAGCTAACCAAAATATGGAAATATGGAAAAATATACAGGGTGTTCCATTTGAAAAATTGAAGTTGCCATCAATATGTTGGCCACCATATATTTCAGTTTCTGGATTCATATCAAAAGCCTCAGCTGATTTCGTGAAACTTTTATACGAAACATTTTTTTGTATCTCCTTTAGTAACAAAGTTAAAGGGGGGTCAAATTATAGTGAAAAACCCGGTACACCAATTCGTACCAAAAAAGAACACTTGTTAAATCTTATTTTTTTTATTACTTTTTTATCGTTTCAGTTAGGAGTAATATAAGAGATGTGGTCATAAGATTGCAGTATAACACATCTCCACACATGATTGAGGAAATCACGAATATATTAACATGTACCATTGAATCTGCAACCAAAAAGAGTTTACAATCCTTCTATATGAGGGTCGTATTGACAGCCCTATACAAAAAAGTCCAGGAGCAAGAAATACCGGTAAGTTGATTAGTTTTCGACTTTTTAAATTCTCTTAATATCAAAACTACATACACTTCTGGAAAAAATTAAAGGATCAAAAAAAAATTCCAATTTTTTCGGCCATTTTCAACATGCCGTTACTTTGAGAGGAATGATCGTACAAGGAATTTAAAAGAAGGAAATTGTAGCTCCAAGTAACTAGTTTTTGAATTAGAACTTCAAAAATTTTAAGTTTCTGTGGTTTTCGAGTAATGACAGAAAAATCAGCAACAAAAAATTCTCAAAGTTTTACCACTTATCTTTTTCTTGTCTACGAGAGTGGAAATTTCATTTTTGCACAATCGTTATAATGATAGAATACTTTGTTAATTCAGCCTTAATTTATTTTTTTATTGACCTCAATACGTCCACTTCTCGCCGAGATATCGGTCTTCAAATGGAAAAGGATCCATTTGTTTGAGAGCCGTTATTGAAAACAGGGGTGGCAATACCCGTTATTAAATTAATAAAAATTTTATTTGTTAGTTTATTTTATTTTCTTTTTTGGAAATTTATGTACTATCTACGATTAAAATGTGGAAAAAGCTCGAGAAAATTCTTTTTTGCCTTTTTTAAAGATTATGAGCTTCTCAGAGCAAAAAACGTGATCCTTATTTTGTTTCAAAAATTCAATCAGGGCAAACAAAAAAACGGCTCCCTGGATTGAGTTGGCTCTTCGTAAGGTTTTTATCAACATATTGAACTGTGGAAGTCACACTTAACATTATTAACATTAACGTATTGGTTTCCTCAACATTTTCGATCCAGCGGTAGATTTTCCAAGAAACCACCAAAAGCCCTTTTTTTGTTAAATTTTCATATTGATGCGTCATGAAGAAAAAAATTTCTATGAATAAGCAATGGTTGTTCATTAATAGGAGTTCATTTAAGGTCTTGAAACCCTCCTTCAATTTTCTGTGCGATCATTGGTTGCTGAGAAATCGATAATAATCAAAGACAAATGGATCCTTTTCCATTTGAAGACCGATATCTCGGCGAGAAGTGGACGTATTAAGGTCAATAAAAAAATAAATTGAAGCTGAATTAACAAAGTATCCCATCATTATAACGATTATGCAAAAATAAAATTTCCACCCTCGTAGACAAGAAAAAAAAGTGGTAAAATTTTGAGAATTTTTTGTTGCTGATTTTTCTATCATTACTCGAAAACCACTAAAACTTGAGATTTCTGAAGTTCTAATCCAAAAACTAGACACTTGGAGCTACAATTTCCTCTTTTTAAATTCTTTGTACGACCATTCCTCTCAAAGTTACGGCATGTTGAAAATGGCCGAAAAAATTGTAATTTTTTTTTGATCCTTTAATCTTTCCAGTAGTGTATAAAATAAGTATGATTGTGATTTTCCTTGTAGGTTTCACTTCTGCAAGAGACGCTTCATGCTTGCATTACCAGAAACGAAGATCTGCCCCATGAATATAGGAAGATGATGCTATTTTTCATAGCTAAAGATGTGGCAAGTTTCAAGAGCAATTTTAAGAACATCAGGCGGTTCTTACTAACCATGGTCCAGCTACTGAATCAGGTTGATGATGTAGATATACATTTTGCTGACAACATAATTCCTTTCCTACGAAATATTTACATCAACATCATCCAGGATCCTGAAACGATTGAAGAAATAACAGATCCTGAAGTGGTAACGGTTTTGGTTGCTTGTTTGAATTCAACAATGTTGGATATTATAGATAAGCATGCCATCATTGACATACTTTCAATTTTGGCGTGTAACAGTTGGAAAATTTCGAGAATGTTCATGTATAAGAATTTGATGAAAACAGTGGACGAATTCTTCTTGCCCTACCGATCCCAGTAAGTATTTTATTTATAGTTTACTAGCGACCTGCCCCGGCTTCGCACGGTAATATCTTCGAGAATATTCACTTAAATCATACGTCTGAATAGTGTAAATTTTTGTACCTTCCTACCCTATAAGTTAAGTAGTGTGATGGAATGTCGCTAAGTTTCGATCCCAGTAAAACTGTTAAATAAAGACAGTTGCATCAAAATTTTATCATAAATTCCCTAAATTATGGCGCCTACCGATCCTCCAAGTTAGAAAAGTGATCAAATACTAACTTGAAGTCTTAGTAAAACTCAGCTAAAAAAAAACATCAAAATCATTTCAGTAGCTATGGCGTCATGCGCTTCTTGACACGATCACGCTAGATTTCCGCGGAAATGAGGTATTTTCCCGCCGTAAAAAGTAGCCTGTGTCCGTGCCTAGGATCCTATCTTTATATTAACCAAGTCTTATGAAAATCCGTTCAGACGTAAAGGCGTTAATGAGGTAAACTTTTAAAACAAACGATTAAAAATCACTAACTTAATTAGTTTTCTGCCTACTGCCTACGCCTTAAGTACGATAGCATGAATATAAATAGCTCATATCCTTTTCTAGGTTACTATCTATCACCTAACTAAATTTCATCAGAATCCGTTCAGCCGTTTAGGCATGATAGAGCAAAACACCCATCAAAAAACCATAAAAAAATCTCTAACTCAATTCAGTTTTCTGCCCACTTCCTACCCCCTAAGTACGATGACGTGATCATTTTGATCTTATATCCGTTTTTAGGTAACCATCTATTACCTTACTAAAGGGTATAGCCGGGTTTCAATGGTAAATCTGCCCCCGCGGCCTTTTCGATTCATATTGAGGGGATCGATTAGGCATTGAATGAAAATAATTCAGCCAACTTTTCAGCCTTTTATATCTAGCCATTTTTGAGATTTCTGTGAAAAACACTTTTTTCGTTTTTATTTTTTTTCTCTTGTGATGTACAAAATTTTTGAATGGTGATTTTCTCTGTCAATTCTTTGCTATTGAAGGAATAGACGTATAATTTTTTATGAATTTCAGCTGCAAAATCTATTTTTAGGAAAAAAAATAAAGTTTTTGTCATTTGTTTTTCGGTGTTCTTAAAAAGTGTCCACCGCCATTTTTTGACATGAAATGTCTTCTTTGGCCCTTTATACCCTGGAATTTTTTCACATTTTTAAAATTGGTGGAACATTTTGAAAAAAAATTAAAACTGTTTGAATTTTAGGATTCAACAGATATCCATCAAATCTTGGTGCCGTTGTATTCATATTGGCTTCCTGAACAATATTAGTGAAAACAACAATTGGCGATCTGTTTTAGTTTGGGAGATATAGGCCCCCAAAGTCCGAAAAATATTTCACCTAAAAGTCACTTTTCTCAATACAGAAACACTGAATTACCGCTTTATTAAATTTAAAGCCTCTCTGAACATTTTAACATGAAGATTTGATTTATTTTGTTTCAGATATATTCAATAATTGTTGCAAAAAAATCGAAAAAATTCGAGGGAAAGCCCACCGTTTCTTATGGTAAGTTTGGCACTACCGCGTCTATCAGCGAATGCCATTAGGAAAATGATAGCGGGATTTACCAGTATGCATCCTGTCATATTCCGGCGAAATAATTCGCGGTAATGCCAAACTTACCATAAGAAACGGCGGGCTTTCCCTCGAATTTTTTCGATATTTTTGCAACAATTATTGAATATATCTGAAACAAAATGAATCAAATCTTCATGTTAAAATGTTCAAAGAGGCTTTGAACCTAACAAAGCGGTAATTCAGTGTTTGTGTAGTGAGAAAAGTGACTTTTAGGTGAAATATTTTTCGGACTTTGGAGGCCCATATCTCCCAAACTAAAACAGATCGGCAATTGTTTTTTTCACTAATATTGTTCAGGGAGCCAATATGAATACAACGGCACCAAAATTTGATGGATATCTGTTGAATCCTAAAATTCAAACAGTTTCATTTTTTTTCAAAATGTTCCACCAATTTTAAAAATGTGAAAAAAATCCAGGGTATAAAGGTCTAAAAAAGACATTTTATGTTAAAAAATGGCGGTGGACACTTTTTAAGAACACCGAAAAACAAATGACAATAACTTTATTTTTTCTTTTAAAAATTGGTTTTTCAGCTGAAATTCATAAAAAAATTATACGTCTATTCCTTTAATAGCAAATAATCAATAGAAAAAATCCCCATTCAAAAATTTTGGATATCAAAAGAGAAAAAAAATGAAACGATAAAAGTGTTTTTCACAGAAATCTCGAAAATGGCAAGAGATAAAAAGCTGAAAAGTGGGCTGAATTATTTTCATTCAATGCCTAATCGATCCCCTCAATATGAATCGGAAAGGCGGCGGGGGCAGATTTACCATTGAAACCCGGCTATACCCTTTCATCAAAATCTGTTCAGCCGTTTAGATGTGAAAGAGCAAAAGTCCCAACAAAAACGACTAAAAATCACTAACTCAATTTAGTTATCTGCCTACTGCCTACCCCCTAAGAACGATGGCGTGATTATTTATAGATTATGACCATTTCTAGATTATCATCTATCACCATACCAATTTCAACAAAATCCGTTCAGCCGTTTAGGCGTGAAAGAGTAACAGACAGACAGAGTTACTTTCGCATTTATAATATTAGTATGGTAGCTCATATCTTTTTCTAGGTTACTATCTATCACCTAACTAAATTTCATTAAAATCCGTTCAGCCGTTTAGGCATGATGGAGCAAAACTCCCAGCAAAAACCATAAAAAAAATCACTAACTCAATTCAGTTTTCTGCCTACTTCCTATCCCCTAAGTACGATGACGTAATCATTTTGATCTTATATCCGTTTTTAGGTAACCATCTATTACCTTACTGAATTTCATCAAAATCTGTTCAGCCGTTTAGACGTGAAAGAGCAAAAGTTCCAACAAAAACGACTAAAAATCACTAACTCAATTTAGTTATCTGCCTACTGCCTACCCCCTAAGAACGATGGCGTGATTATTTATAGCCTAGGACCATTTCTAGGTTATCATCTATCACCATACCAAATTTCATCAAAATCCGTTCAGCCGTTTAGGCGTGAAAGAGTAACAGACAGACAGACAGACAGAGTTACTTTCGCATTTATAATATTAGTATGGATTTATAGCCCAGACTCGGAAAGTTTGCCTCTCAATTTGAATTCTTCAGTATTATTTCAATAAAATTTGTGGTGTTAACTATTGCCTTTCTTTTCAGAGAGGAAGTTTGCGTATTAGATTATACCACACTTCTTTGGGCCATCCTCCCAGAAGAATCTGAAGATGGAACAGACACATACGATTGTCACGACAGGATTAATAGAGAAATGATAAAACCATTTGGTATACCAATGTGGTACATTGAGCATCCAGATGGATTTTGGATTCCGTTCGAACCAGAACTAAACTTGCATATAGAAAATCTACGAACATATTCGAACCAAGAAGAGTACTGCTATATCAATGAAGGTGTAATACACACTATGAACTTCGAGAAGATGATAGATCTGAATGTAGAAACTTCAGAACGAAGGTAAGTAAATTATATTCTGTATTTGACTTTGTGAAATATTTCAACCGAAGATGTTTGAGACCAAAAGAAACGCTTTGTTTTCTTTACCAAATTTTTCAATTCAGCCTAGATAATATAATAGTATATTATTCGATGAGCGGTAATGTAGGTCAAAACACACGCAGATGAGTTTTGCACCACGAGCCGTCAGGCGAGTGGTGTAATTCATCAAGTGTGTTTTGAGCATTACCGCGAATTGAATACTATACTTTATCCACGACTTCTTCAGTAAAATTCGAATTAATCTGCATTTAAAAAATTTTGAACAGTTGTCAAAAGCATTGACAACATTTCGTCCAACCGTCAAACCTCTGTACTCTGTGGTCGGGAATCAAATCAGAGTCTCTAACTAATCAAATCAAGTACTTTCGCAATTTCAAAAATTTACGTTTTCCAAAAATAAATCTGGAATAAATCGCTAGAACGTTATCTTGATGGCTGAAATAGATTTCCGGATCGATCCTACTTTTTATTCATTTTTTTTGTGAACAATTTCATTTTCCTAGGTATTTTTATTAGCGGGAGTTATGGGCGGGTGTTATTATAACACAAGCTTTTCGGTTCATAGACATGTCTATTGTTGTGTTCTAGCTACTATTACACATAGAAATTAGTTTATAGGAGTGGATAAAAAAATAAAGCTATTGTAAATTTTTAAAACGAGCTTAGTCACGATTGGAAACCTGAATACTGAAGTTTTTGAGCGCTTGTTCTACTCAAACGAGTTGATATCTAGTGATCTCAGCGTGAGCGCAAATACAGTGTGTTTGGTCATAACTTAGCTATATTTAAAGGGCATCAAATATACCTAATTTTATCGACAAAAACACCCATATTGGGGAGTTACCCCCTAAGTTTTGGAGAAGATCCCTCTCTAAATTCTTTTTTTTATTTTAGTTGACCCTTCCTAATAATATCGATATCTTTGAACATAAAGGTCCTACAGATGTGAAAAAATGTTTTTTGGAAGGTGATACTACGGCCTTTTATTAAAGTGGTACAATATGGAAACATATAACTTGAAAATGTTTTAAAAAAATTATTTGAAAAAATTTCAGTGAAAAAATGTACAGATTTCCTTAGTAAATTCGCAATAGACAGCGATAATTTTTAATGACCAAACAAACAAATTAATCATAAAAATTGCTCAAAATGGCCGCCTCTGCTCTGTAGACGGGCAGTGGCCTACATGACGACCTGTCTTGTGTCTTTTCCTCGCGTAGTGATCATGTTCGAACAGCAATAACTCTCAAATTATGTAACTTACAGAAATGATGTACTTGTTGTTTTGTAGCTTATATCCTTGCGTGTTAAATTATTGAAAAAAAATTATACTTTAATGTGCTAGTTCTAGTACTATTGCGGGTTTACTAAGAAAGTCAGTACATATTTTTACTAAAACTCTTTTAAAGAATTTTCTTATAGCGTTTTCAAGTTAAATGTTTGTATACAGGGTGATTTTTTTAAGTGTTTCATTAGACGTTTTCGAGGAAGGAATTGTAATACAGATTCAAGATTTTGGATTTTCGTTTTAGAGTACATGAACTTTAATTGTAAAATATTTTCAAGAAGAATCTACTTCCGGTTTCACCGGAAACGAATGTAACTTCGTTATTTCAAATGCAACACCCTGTATATTTATACATATTCGAATTCTTCGTTCAATTCTACAATGATTTGATGTATGATATGTGCAACCACTCAAGCGGTTCTTGAATTATAGCCTGATTATCAAATTTTTTGAAAAATAGGTTGTCACAAATTAGTGTCCATATCTTCAAAATCCCTCATTACAAGAATTTCTTTTTGCGAAAGTGAAACAAAAAAAAGTACGCTGATACTGTTTCTTGTATAACTTATGAGGAAATATTATACAGGGTGTCTGAAAAAGGACCCCAAAGTGAGCCTCAATAAAACTATGAAATCTCACTTTTTTCAAATGGCAACCCTATAATTTTGTAATTCCAATCGATTGCTCGTCAAAAACCAGTTATGGTATCCCGAACATTTCATGCCTCTAAAATCAGTATTTTTGCCGTTATTCAATAAAATTCGAATTTCACGATTAAAGACAGGTTTCGCACAGTTTGTAAGCTTGCATTTTTGAAGTAGGCTATGTTAGGAACTGTCATTCTTACTTTTTCTTACAGCACTAAGCAAAACATGCGATAATAATTTCGCTGGAATGATATATCAAGGGTATGTTCTTTATTTGCGGAAAATGTAACAAATTCCTAGAAAAGGTAATTAGGCTCGTATTCATAGTTCGCCCTTGAGGGTGAGTGTGAGTTTTTATCGCCCTCATGAATATTAGCTTTAAAGGTGACATCAACTGTCACTCACCCTCAAGTCCGAACTATGAATACGGCCCTTAGAAATTCAACGAACGAAATTCACATTTACTGACTTTTTTTGTTGAAGGTGGTAAATGTGGATTTCTTTCGTTAAAAGTTCTGACTGCCCTTTCTAATATTTTGTTACATTCACCATAAATGAAGAACATATTCAATACATCACTGTTACTGTAATTCATATTTTGCATAGTGCCCGATTAATCAAAAAAGTATAAATGACAGTTCTCTAAAATGAATTATAAATCAATAGACATAGCCTTCTTGAAAACTTCTATCCTTATAAATCTATGGTTAGACTAAGAAACCTTGATTCAATCCTGAAATTCGAATTTTATTCAATAACGGCAAAACTACTGATTTTAGAGGCATGAAATGTTTGGGACACCCTAACTGGTTTTTGACGAGCCATCGATTGGAATTACAAAATTATAGGGTTGCCATTTGAGAAAAGTGAGATTTCATAGTTTCATTGAGGCTCACTTTGGGGCCCTTTTTCAGACACCCTGTATAATATTTCCTCATAATTTATACAAGAAACAGTATCAGCGTACTTTTTTTTGTTCCACTTTCGCAAAAAGAAATTCTTGTAATGAGAGATTTTGAAGATATGGACACTAATTTGTGACAACCTTTTTTTCAAAAAATTTGATAATCAGGCTATAATTCAAGAACCGCTTGAGTGGTTGCACATATCATACATCAAACCAGTGTAGAATTGAACGGAGAATTCGAATATGTATAAATATACAGGGTGTTGCATTTGAAATAACGAAGTTACATTCGTATCCAGTGAAACCGGAAGTAGATTCTTCTTGAAAATATTTTACAATTAAAGTTCTTGTACACTAAAACGAAAATCCAAAATCTTGAATCTGCATTACAATTCCTTCCTCGAAAACGTCTAATGAAACACTTAAAAAAATCACCCTGTATTGTTATACTTCAATGAAGGTTGTAGTATCATCTTTCAAGAAACATTTTTTCACATCTGTAGGACCTTTATGTCCAAAGAAATCGATATTATTTGAAAGGGTCAACTACAATAAAAAAGTAAATTCAAAATGGGGGCTACGGCTACTCCAAAACTAGGGGGTGAACTCCCCAATGTGGGTGTTTTTGACGATAAAATTAGGTATATTTGATGCCCTTAAAACATCGCTAAGTCATGACTAAACACACTGTATATAGACAGCCATTTTTTCCGTCTGTAAGAAAGAAGGTTCACTTCCCAGAGATCCCCAGTTTAGCTTCATGCGTGTATAGGGGAAGTGTGCCCATGTTGGCACCCTTAACGAATTATTTACATATTTCATTGAAGGAATATTTTTATATGTCATCGAATGTTCAGATTTACTGCTACTCGTATGTAGTATGCATTCTTGTATATAGTTTCAATATAAATTCTTAAAAATTTGGATTATAGCACTTTTTGAAATTTGGCCACGGGTGCTACCATAAGATCACGTATGTCCTTTGATGGCATATAACTTAAAATAAAATGATATTATTTATTGAAATGTTTTAAAGAAGAAAATAGCAGTCCTATTTCATGAAAATGAAAATAAAAGTGTTAAGAAACTGTCGAGACATGGACAACAGCTTATAAGAATAAAGACAAGCGGCATCTGAATCATCGTCATAATGTCTTTCTTCATTTCCTCATTTTCTTTTACGAACTTAATCTGTCTTTTGACCTTTCTAGCTAGCTTCTCTCTCTCTCTTTCTTTGTCTTCTCTTTTTCTTCCAACTTCTTTTTTTATGTCAGGGGTTGTATTGAGGATTCCAACTTTTCCTCGTTTTCTTCCTCTGTTCACTCTTGATTCTGCAACGGCAGTTGGCAGTGGTGAGAGTTCTTGTATGATTTTCAATGATCTCGATTCTTCATTTGTAACCATTTTCATTATTTTCGGATACCTCTAATATTTCTTGCGAAGTACCAGGCTTTGGAGGAATTGTCTCTTGATCTTGGTTCTTTTTCCTATGATGGCACCCTATGCTATCATAGGAACACTCTGGCAATGCCATCATGAGCATAAGTAACATATATTTTTCAACAAAGCGAAAAAGGTACTAAAAAGACAAAAAAACCTAAAACTTTCACTCTTAAAGCATTGTTATAGAGTGAGTAAAGAAAAGTATAATAATTTTTTACATAGATTTTTTGAATATCCAAATAAAACGAAAAAGAATGAAATAACTTTCATACATCAACACTTACCGAAATGATTGAACTCTTATAACAGTCACAAATTACCACGTAATCAAGGTGTAACTACGTATATCAAGCGTAAATACCATTTGGCGTACAAACTCAGTAAATATAAGTTTGTTCAGTTGATGTTAACAGACTTCTTTGAAGTGTGCCATCATAAGCAGGATGCCATCATAGGCATACTTCCCCTACCACAATGCTAGTGCTTTTTTGTAATGATTATGGTGCAATACTTACCAAAATTGTAATATTTGTATTTTTCAGGGCGATAAAGAGGAAGCTAATCACACCCTTTACCAGTTTGGATTTGAGAAAAACGAAAAAAACCCCTGTCGCTTTCGTTTCAAATTACTTCGCTAACTGTGCCATCCTGTTTCTCTATGATAAATTAGATAATTATGAGTGCAAAGGCCTCGAGAAGATCCGTATATGGCAGTGTATTTATGGTCTTCTGAAATCTTTCAAACCCGAACAGAAAAAGATTTTCTTGCTTGGAAAGACTCCACTTACTTCGCCAACGAATGAATTAATAGATGGATTGAAACGTTTATTCTACGAACGTTGCTACAATTTGAGAATATTAGCAGTTGAGATTCTTTTCGAAATGAGAAAACATTACACAGAGAAATATCACAAAATATTTGAAGAGGAAGGATTCATCGCCATTATCAAATGTATTGCTCAAGACAGACAGGTGAGTTTCATTATCCTATTACATTATATTGTAGATGTAGATTGTTAAAGGAGTAAAATTCCACTAAGATTTTTTCGGTCCCACATCAGAGCTGTTTTCGCAACTGCACTACAGCTCGCCTTCCAGTAACAAAGCCTCAATGAACTCCATTATCTGGGAGGCTTGAAGAAATCTAAAATCGCATTTTTTCTATAATTTTCTTTTCGAAAACATTTTTTGCGCAATGGCGAAGCATACTGTAGCTAAGTGGATCGGAGTTTTTCCTACGTTCCACAAAATCTGAACATTTTCTCTTTTCAGGTTCCGATTCAATATAGTGCAGAAGAAGAGCAACGTAGTTCATCTGTTTCTATTGAAGAAGCTAAACTTTGTTTGAGAGATCAGGTATGACCATTTTTCCTCCAATAAGTTGTGAAAGTTCATTTGAATAAACCATATAGATTTCAATAGTGTATAGATGAAAACTTTGGAAGGAATTTCTTCCCCTGAATTCGAGATTTCACGAGTTAGTCCTACAAATATTCAGGTATCCAGTATTACAATGTGTTTCGTCATGTTTTGACGATAATTTGAGGGCATCAAATATACCTAATTTTATCGACAAAAACACCCATATTGGGGAGTTTACCCTCTAAGTTTTGGAGAAGCTCCCTTTTTAAATTTACTTTTTCATTTCAGTTGACCCTTCCTAATAATGTCGATATCTTTCGACAGAAAGGTCCTACAGATGTGAAGAAAATGTTTTTGAAAGATAAGACTACCACCTTTCATTAAAGTGAAACAATATGAGAACATATAACTTGAAAATGTTATAAAAAAGTCTTTAAAAATTTTTTCTGATTTTCTTAGTAAATTCGTAATAGTACAAGAACTAGCACATTGAAGTATAATTTTTTCTCAATGAGCTTACGCGCAAGGATATTAGCTACAAAACGATACCAACATAATTTCTCTAAGTTAGATATGTGGAAAGTTGTTGCTGTACGAACATGACCCACATGGACATTGATAAAATAAAAAAAAACCTCACTACTGTATTTTTGACAATTTTAAATGATCAACCAAACAAATTAATCATAAAAATTGCTCAAAATGGCCGCCTCTGCTCTGTAGACAGGCAGTGGCCTTCATGACGACCTCACAGAAATGATGTTAGATTTGTTTTGTAGCTAATATCCTCGCGTGTTAAATCATTGAAAGAAATTATACTTCAATGTTCTAGTTCTTGTACTATTTCGGATTTACTAAGAAAATCAGTACATATTTTTACTTAAACTTTTTTAAATAATTTTTTATGGGGTTTTCAAGTTAAATGTTTTTATATTGTTATAATTCAATGAAAGGTGGTAGTTTCATCTTTCAAAAATATTTTTTTCACATCTGTAGGACCTTTATGTCCACGGAGATCGAAATTATTTGGAAGGGTCAACGAAAATGAAAAAGTAAATTTAAAATGGGAGCTACTCCAAAACTAAGGGGGTGAAATTTCAAATTTGGGTGTTTTTGTCGATAATATTAGGTATATTTTATGACCTTAATTTATCGCTAAGTCATGACCAAACACACTGTATATTAGCTGAGATTTCTTTTAAAGCTCTTGTTGGGAGTTCGACCTCAAATACGACAACTTTCAATTCAAAACAAGCCGTACCTATTTTTAATATGACATAAACTGTTCATTAATTAATCAAATAATTCTGTTTTTTTTCAGGCTAGAAAATTTTTAGTATACTTCAATGTGCCGTATGAGCCAATCTTGCCTAAAGTAACTAAAGAAACCACAATAGAGGATTTGGAAAACACCTCCCTTGATATTCTCTTTGAAGTTTTGTTGAGTATAACTACCTACAATGAAGACCCAATTCCCGGAAGATCAAAGTTACTCAATTATTTTGTGAATTATTTAACTAGTACAAAAGGCCCCATAGATCGCCCCCAAAGAATAAGAAATTTCCTAGAAGTGTTTGCGAATATTCCACAAACCCCGACGAATGAGGAACTGAAAATTTCCAAAAATAAGTATGGTTTGTTGCTCTCACATTTTGCAGACATTATGATGGAATTCGTCCCTACTAGAACCTTATGGTTTAATAAAGAATTTGAGGAAGAAGAAATATTGAAAATATCCACGGACACATTGCAAAAAATATCCGAGAACTCTTTAAAAGTAAGTACAACTGATATTTTCTCCGGAGTCAGATTCATTCCTCGTTTGTTTCAATAGGTAATTCTAGTACCTAGTAGACCAAGCAATAGAGCTATCGACAGGTCGATTTCATGACAAAAATACTACCTCAAATCTGAGTGTGCAGTCATGCAATAGGTAGTTTCTACATGTTTTTCATGATAAATTCCACTCCTGAATCGTCTTAGGTTTTTTTTTGAGAAGCGAAAAATATCCAAAAAAATCCAAAATTTTGCTTTTTCGCTTATAAAACGTGAAGTATTGATCTGATCGAAAAGCTGTTAAGGCACTTTTTGTAGATAATTCAAAAACAAAAAAAATGAGAGGCGACACGTCTCAAGCGGATAATTAGTTTCCGAGAAAAGTCCAAAAAACTGGAAAAAAACATCAATTTTTCGAAAATTCATAACTTCGTCAATTTCTGAGATGAAGCGTAGTTGCTCTGAATTTAAGTAGTTATTAACGCATACTCTATTGGTGCACAATTACAAAGCTGTCGGATAAATAGTTTTTGCACAATCGCAGTTTTCCGAATTCGACGTACTTTTTTCAAGAAGGTCGTGATACTCGGCTACTTGTCGGATTTGAATTTTACAAAAAGCATTTTAAAGAGGAAATAAAATTCTTCAAATCGTTTATTCTCTCGATACCGACCGATAATGTTTAGTGGGTGAAAAACGGCGTCAAACAGGAGCAAAAAGGCTCGAATGCATCAAACTAGTCGCGGAGTGGGAGTCGCCCGCTAAGCGAGGGGAAAACTGTATACCTTGTATCTTTCGCGCGTCGCGTAGCGGGCGACTCCCACTCCGCGACTAGTTTAATGCATTCGAGCCTTTTTCCTCCTGTTTGACGCCGTTTTTCACCCACTAAACATTATCGGTTGAGACGTGTCACCTCTCATTTTTTTTGTTTTTAAATTCTCTACGAAAAGTGCCTTAACAGCTTTTCGATCAGATCAATACTTCACGTTTTATAAGCGAAAAAGCAAAATTTTGGATTTTTTGGCCATTTTTCGCTTCTCAAAAAAAACCTAAGACGATTCAGGAGTGGAATTTATCATGAAAAACATGTAGAAACTACCTATTGCATGACTGCACAGTCAGATTTCAGGTAGTATTTTTGTCACGAAATCGACCTTTCAATAGCTCTGTTGCTTGGTCTAATAACATAAATTCAAGAACTGAACTTGAAACCTTCATTGAATCGAGCTCACAGATCCTTTTTTTCAAATTCATTTGTTTATTATTATAATATTGCTTTACAAATTCCCTTTCTTTTCAGATTTGTTTCAACAGTGAATTACAATTTTTCACATGCAAAGTGGCACCTTTCACATCTATACAATACATGGAAAGTTATATAGCCCATAAAATGCTAGCAGATGGCAAAAAATTTAAAGAAAGGCTGCCAGAGGATAATCCATTCAGAATTGAGTTTTATATAAACGACAATCTTCTTCCCTCCAACATCACTTTTTATGAGGCTGTACTTCGTTTCGGAACCGAGATTCCAGATAAAAATGTTTTCGAAGAAACACACGGAGTTTCTTATGTAGTGAAGCAGCGATGTGAGGACCAATCAAAACGTAAGTAATTTTGAGCGCTCCTTCTATAGTCGTTTGATTATTTATCTGAAGTTGGCAGTATTTGTTGTCATAATGTAGAATAAAGTCAACGTTGCCGAATATAACCGGCCTCGTCCGACGAGCTTCCGAGTAAAAAATTGAAGGATCAAAAAAAATTCCAATTTTTTCGGCCATTTTCAACATGCGTAACTTTGAGAGGAATGGTCGTACAAGGAATTTAAAAAAAGGAAATTATAGCTCCAAGTGTCTTGTTTTTGGATTAGAACTTCAAAGATTTTAAGTTTCAGTGGCTTTCGAGTAATGATAGAAAAATCAGCAACAAAAAAATTCTCAAAATTTTACCACTTTTCTTTCCTTGTCTACGAGCGTGGAAATTCTATTTTTGCATAATCGTTATAATGATGGGCTTCTTTGTTAATTCAGCTTCAATTTATTTTTTCATTGACCTCAATACGTCCACTTCTCGCCGAGATATCGGTCTTCAAATGGAAAAGGATCCATTTGTCTTTGATTATCGATTTCTCAGCAACCAATGATCGCACAGAAAAGTGAAGGAGGGTTTCAATACATTAAATGAACTCCGATTAATGAAAAACCATTGCTTATTCATAGAAATTTTTTTTTTCTTCATGTCGCATCAATATAAAAATTTAACAAAAAAAGGGCTTTTGGTGGTTTCTTGGAAAATCTACCGCTGGATCGAAAATGTTGAGGAAACCAATAATGTTAAGTGTGACTTTCACAGTTCAATAAAAATAAAATCCTTACGCAGAGTCAACTCAATCCAGCGAGCCGTTTTTTTGTTTGACTCGATTGAATTTTTGAATAAAATAAGGATCACGTTTTTTGCGCTGAGAAGCTCATAATCTTCAAAAAAGGCAAAAAAGGATTTTCTCGAGCTTTTTCCACATTTTATTTGCAGATAGTACATAAATCTCAAAAAAAGAAAAATAAAATAAACTAACAAATGAAATTTTTATTTATTCAATAACGGATAAAACATGGATCCTTTTCCATTTGAAGACCGATATCTCGGCGATAAGTGGACG
This sequence comes from Propylea japonica, assembly GCA_013421045.1. Lineage (NCBI taxonomy): Eukaryota > Metazoa > Arthropoda > Insecta > Coleoptera > Coccinellidae > Propylea > Propylea japonica. Next base: position 78,656,335 of record CM024243.1, read on the forward strand.
TATTGAGGTCAATAAAAAAATAAATTGAAGCTGAATTAACAAAGTATCCTATCATTATAACGATTATGCCAAAATAAAATTTCCACGCTCGTAGGCAAGAAAAAAAAAGTGGTAAAATTTTGAGAATTTTTCTATTGCTTATTTTTCCATCATTACTCGAAAACCACGGAAATTTAAAATTTTTGGAGTTCTACTCCAAAAACTGGACACTAGAGCTACAATTTTCTTTTTTAAATTCCTTGTACGACCATTCCTCTCATAGTTACGGCATGTTGAAAATTGCCGAAAAATTTGGAATTTTTTTTTGATCCTTTAATTTTTTCCAGTAGGTACAATAAACATCTGTGCACAAAAGCCAATTTTTCCAGTAGTTTAGTAGTTTAGCTCAATTTGAAATATTCAAAGGTTCACAAACCCTCACTCGATACGAATTCATAAGAAATTTTGATCCTCAACTAACGCAGGTAAATTCAGCACTCCACGTTGACTCCCTTTCCTTTTACCCAACAATATCGAACAATGATTTAACAATAATTCTTTTTTTTTTCAGCATTCGAATCGATTTCTGATCCTCTTGAGTATCATCTACGTGAGAGGACACCAAGCCCAGAAATACCAGAGGATTTGAGAATGTCCTTACAACTAATAGACATTCTCTATGCCTTGAATGAATACTGGCCAACATTATACACCGGTTACAAACACCAACATATTATAAAGCCTAAAAAGTTCGATTTCGAATGTGTAGGCTTTCATCTTTACGAGATGTTGACAGACCCGTTGAATGTTTTCACTGGAAAAATACAAGATTTTGTTGGAAGCGTAGTGAAACATTGTCCCTTCGTGTTCGATTTGAACACAAGAAAGAATGTATTCAGGGCGTGCTACATGGACAGGCTGAGGGCTCTGATGGCTGCGTATGATAATACAGCTTCTGATGGACAGGTCCATTACCTCAATGAATATCCAAAAGTTGAAGTGAGCAGAGAGGCTATTCTTGATGATGTGAATAAGGTAAGATACAATAATTTTTTCGATGGAACAACTTGAGAATTAGGCGATTATAGAGGTTGATTGGTAATACGGAAAATCTATAATACATAGATAGATTTTGATTGCATGAAGGGAATATTCACGTATAGTCCGTTCACGAAAGTTTGAGCATAGTAGGCCTTTGTTTATTTATCTGAAGTTGGCAGTATTTTCTGTCATAAAGTAAAATTAAGTAAACGTTACCGAATGTACCCGGTTTCGTCCGACGAGCTTTCGAGTTACAGAAAACTCTATGTAATATTGACAACATTGCGAATCAATCTAACAAAAAAATAAGCAACATAACCTGAAATTTCAATAGGTTACGAGCAGTTCTGACAGCTGGACGTGACCGGAGGACCAACATTAACCTGAAATGAACCGATTATTGTGATATGAGAGCGATTTATCGAGGAATATTGTGGTTTTTCGGCACTTTGAACATTTATTCATATTAAATTAGACTAATGAATATAAATTCACCTAAATTCTCGTCAAATGCAGATCAAATATTCAAAATATTAGTTAAATATGCCATCCTTTTGTATACTAGTTGGCTGTGACAGCAAGGAATAAACTAAATATTCTACAAATTTTATTTTCTTCAGGTGAATTAAAATATGGAATTTAAATTACAACAATGAATAATATCACAGATACGATTTTATGCAGTTTTTGTATTTTCATTTCAATACTATATAATTGTTTGTTGAATTTATCGTCCCACAAAACCCTGTATACGAAGTTTCATGAAAGGATTTCGAAGCGGTTAAAAGATATTAAAGAAAACGCGAATTATTTTTTCAACTTCAACACCCTGTATCTCGGAAACGAAGGATTTCCGGACCCATGTTCAATGGAACTTTTTTGTTTAAAATGATGTGATTTATCACCCATTTCAGTTTGTCGGAAACAAATCAGAACACCCTGTATACAGGGTGATTTTTTTAAGTGTTTCATTAGACGTTTTCGAGGAAGGAATTGTAATACAGATTCAAGATTTGGGATTTTTGTTTAAGAGTACATGAACTTTAATTGCAAAATATCTTCAAGGGGAATCTACTTCCGGTTTCACCGGAAACGGATGTAACTTCGTTATTTCAAATGCAACACCCTGTATATTTATACATATTCGAATTTTTCGTTCAATTCTACACTGATTTGATGTATGATATGTGCAACCACTCGAGCGGTTCTTGAATTATAGCCTGATTATCAAATTTTTTGAAAAAAAGATTGTCACAAATTAGTGTCCATATCTTCAAAATCCCTCATTACAAGAATTTCTTTTAGCGAAAGTGGAACAAAAGAAAATACGCTGATACTGTTTCTTGTATAACTTATGAGGAAATATTATACAGGGTGTCTGAAAAAGGGCCCCAAAGTGAGCTTCAATAAAACTATGAAATCTCACTTTCTTCAAATGGCAACCCTATAATTTTGTAATTCCAATCGATTGCTCGTCAAAAACCAGTTATAGTGTCCCGAACATTTCATCCCTCTAAAATTAGTATTTTTGCCGTTATTCAATAACACCCTGTATAATATTTCCTCATAAGTTATACAAGAAACAGTATCAGCGTACTCTCTTTTGTTCCACTTTTGCAAAAAGAAATTCGTGTAATGAGGGATTTTGAAGATATGGACACTAATTTGTGACAACCTTTTTTTCAAAAAATTTGATAATCAGGCTATAATTCAAGAACCGCTTGAGTGGTTGCACATATAATACATCAAATTAGTGTAGAATTGAACGAAGAATTCGAATATGTATAAATATACAGGGTGTTGCATTTGAAATAACGAAGTTACATTTGTTTCCGGAGAAACCGGAAGTAGATTCCCCTTGAAGATATTTCACAATTGAAGTTCATGTACTCTTAAACGAAAATCCAAAATCTTGAATCTGTATTACAATTCCTTCCTCGAAAACATCTAATGAAACACTTAAAAAAATCACCCTGTATATGCCAAATTGTCATGACCAGCCAACGGCTCAAACTTTCGTGAACGGAATATAAAATGTACCTTTTTGAAAAGATAACGAAACAGAAAAGTTTTTCTTCACATTTGTTCATTGTATAGTTCATAAAACTTTTTTCGAATTATTGTACCTACCTATGTATCTCAGGTTATCTGAATTTTTAGTGATTACTTTTCCGCAAAAAAGGAGCACCATCTCCTCAGCTTTGAAAAAATATTCATTGAATATTCTGAATCAAGTTCGATGACGAAGCGAAAAATTACGAAGAAGTTGAAATATCTTCGTAACCATAGGATTGCGGACCATACTTCACTCGACGCAATTCACTGCATCTTTCGAAAGTTACCAAACACCCTCTATATTTCTTCACTTCATACTACTTGAAGCATATATATTTTATATTGAAAACTTTTTCAGGCTCTGCGTACCACGCGGTCCTTTTCAAGTTGGATAGTAACCTTCAAGGATGAGATAGGTTCTGGAGGTGGTATAGTAAACGAAATGTTTACACTGGCAAGTAGGGAGCTCCAGAAAGGAAACCTCAAAATTTGGGCTTATTCTAGCGTATCCGAAAAAGGTTACGTTCAAGTAGAGGAAGGACTGTATCCTGCTGTTGATCAAGAAGTCGATGAACCACCAACAAAATCCAATTCGGCTTTCTCAAGTTTACCACTAGATGACAAGTTTAAAACTATTGGTCTTCTCCTGGGAAAGGCGCTTTTATGTGACCAAATGTTAGATCTACCTCTTGCACTACCTGTGTTCAAGTGGTTACTGAACCGAGAGAAGGAGTTGACTATTGACGATATCAAACATATAAATCCATCAATCCATAAAGTTCTGAATAAAATCAAGCGTATGGTGGAACAACGTGACAGAGTGAGGCAAGATCCCAATTTAAAAGAGGATGAAAAAACAGCCATGATGAAAAATATGGTTGAGGATGGTGAAACTATCGATTCATATTTTCTCAATTTTATGCTACCCGGGGATGCCTCCATTGGTAAGTGTAAATTTGTTTAATCCATACTAATATTATAAATGCGAAAGTAACTCTGTCTGTCTGTCTGTCTGTTACTCTTTCACGCCTAAACGGCTGAACGGATTTTGATGAAATTTGGTATGGTGATAGATGATAACATAGAAATGGTCATAGGCTATAAATAATCACGCAATCGTTCTTAGGGGGCAGGCAGTAGGAAGATAACTAAATTGAGTTAGTGATTTTTAGTCGTTTTTGTTGGGACTTATGCTCTTTCACGTCTAAACGGCTAAACAGATTTTGATGAAATTTAGTAAGGTAATAGATGGTTACCTAAAAATAGATATAAGATCAAAATGATCACGTCATCGTACTTAAGGGGTAGGAAGTATGCAGAAAACTCAATTGATTTAGTGATTATTTATGGTTTTTGCTGGGAGTTTTGCTCTATCATGCCTAAACGGCTAAACGGATTTTGATGAAATTTAGTTAGGTGATAAATAGAAACCTAGAGAAGGATATGGGCTTCTAATATTCATGCTATCGTACTTAAGGCATAGGCGGTAGGCAGAAAACTAATTAAGTTAGTGATTTTTCATCTTTCTTTGTAAAGTTTACCTCATTCACGCCTTAACGTCTGAACGGATTTTTATAAGACTTGGTTAATATAAAGATAGGATCCTAGGCACGGACACAGGCTACTTGCTAAGGCAGGAAAATACCTCATTCCCGCGGAAATCTAGCGTGATCGTGTCAAGAAGCGCATGACGCCATAGCTACTGAAATGATTTTGATGTTTTTTTTACTGAGTGTTACTAAGACTTCAAGTTAGTATTGGATCACTTTTCTTACTTAGAGGGTCGGTAGGCGCCATAATTCAGGGAATTTATGATAAAATTTTGATGCAACTGTCTTTATTTAACAGTTTTACTTGGATCGAAACTTAGCGACATTCCATCACACTACTTAACTTATAGGGTAGGAAGGTACCAAAATTCAGACTATTCAGACGTATGATTTAAGTGAATATTTTCGAAGATATTACCGTGCGAAGCCGGGGCGGGTCGCTAGTATATATATATATATAATGTTATGTTGTTGAAACAAAACAAGATGTGTTTCTTATTCTGAAAACAAGAAATATTTATTCAATCCCATCAGTAATCTAAATATATCTTAACAAACCTGAAAGCAATAAACTACATTCAATGTTCGTATTCCAAACTTTTGACAGTAGGCAATGAAATTTCAATTTGACAAATATATAAACGCCGACGACTTTGTTCGAAAATAAAAAACACAAAAGTGTAATCTTTCTTAAGTGCACCTTACACGGTCAATATTATTGAAGCAATATCGTTATTGATCAATATATTGAACGTATAAGGAGTGCATTATTCAGAACCAAAGCAGATCCTATTAAAAACGATAGATCCATCCTCCTTGACTTCACAATTGAAACTGACACTTTATTGGACAATATCATTGAATCGTGTGAGAGCTGCCGTTTTTTTTACCATATATTGCGTCAATAATATTGAATCGATAATATTGACCTTGTAAGGTAGCCCTTACATATATTATAAGCTTCTTTTATAGTGTGTATTCTTGGTTGAAAAACAAATCTATAAACTGTTTACTTCTAAATTTTGAAACTAATTTCATTTGAATATTCTGAAAAACATATACGAAGACTTCACTCAAAATATCATTCAGTAGAATTAATTCATTATCTTTTACACAACGAATTTTTAAATTTGCACCATTGACGAATTAAAGTAGACATAGAATTATTTTCTACTAATTGTAACTAAGTATTTTCTAATCACTTCTCATCTTTTTTCGCAGAATTGATTCCAAACGGTGAAAACATACTCGTCACCTTAGAAAATGCTCACGTCTACCTCGAAAAATTAGAAAAAACATTCCTAAAAGATGGCGTAAGAAAACAGATGAATTCGCTGAAGATGGGATTTAACAGTATGATCGATCTGGACAGCCTTCAGATCTTTCATCCTGAGGAACTTATGGTAATGATATGTGGCGTGGATGACGAGGAATACTGGAGTGTTGAAAACATGAGGAAATATATTAGAATCCACGGTTTCAAAAAGAAACAGAAAGAAGTAGTTTATAATCTTTTCAAACTGTGGAGTTCTATGAATGGAAAGAAAAGGCGATTCTTCTTGCAGTTCATAACAGGCAGTTCACTTTTACCAGTTGGGGGTAAGTAACTACTTTTAATATAAGGAGTGTTTCAAATAGCAGTATCAGTTATGACCATAGACTAACTAAACGGAGAATAGATGAGACACTAGTAGAACAAGCTTCAACGCCATCTGTTTTTGTACAACATTACTAATTCGTGAAAAAAGCTCAATTGAAAAAGGAATCTGTATCGTAAAGCTGCCTCAAAAAGAATTCTGTAGTGCACCTTTTGAATAGGTAGGTACACCCATATACAAGAGGCAAAAAGTTTTTTGAAATTCAATTTCCAAAAGGAAATCAGAAATGGATTCATGCAAGTTATCGATGAGTGAGGAAATTTATTTTCATGAAAATAATACCTGCAACGAACTTTCATCTGATTTTCTTTTGGAATCGAGAAATGAGGATCAATAATCAAATTCTGGATAGAATAAAATTTATTAACTGAAATAGTTATCACCAATTGAAAATACAGATTTATTTCATAAATATCTAATCAATAAACTAATAATTGCATTGAAAACATTCTCAAAAACTAAAAATAATGAATTCAATAATACAAAATATGAGTATTTACCGACTAAACTTATTCAATACATGAAAAACTTTTTTGAAAACTACGAGTATCTTAATTCTTATAGTTAACAGAATATACATGTAAATTTTATAATTACCTTCTTTCTTTTCTCGATAGGATTTCCATGAATGCAACGACATCTAACTATAAAATTGAAAATATTTTTTTCGTGTATTAGTCTCCTCCTCCGACACATGTCGCGGAATATACGAGTGGCTCATCTATTTTATTAGTTTGTCTATGGATATAATGACATAATTTGGGCTTTATCTCAGTAATGACATGAATAATTTAATTCTTTAGTTCAGAAATCGATTGTGGATAATTATTTTCACATATCCCAAAAGAAAATAGATCAACGGTTTCAAATACATGATCTTGGTAGTTCTTTAATTTTCCGCAATCGCAAGAAAATTTTGTCATTCCTGACAAATTTTATTGAAGAAAAAATCGCGATTTCTTTGCTGTAAGAAAATGCTATTTTTACGTTTACCTCCAGCTACCTGTGTGTTACATAAAACTTTTATATGCATTTTCCGAATTTTCTCTTCATTTATTTTCCAATGATGAGGTATTGACTGACTATCTTTAGAGAAGACCAGCAATTAAATTTATAAGCATCAAGTTTGAAAATACATACAACCTTAATAAATTTCCATTGTTGCCAAGTAATTTTATTGCGATGTTCGGAGAACCATTTACATATTATGATTGCAATTTTTCGTGATTTTTTTCAAAATTAATTAATATCTGTCGAATTTCAGGATATTTGCGAAAAAATACGATGTTTACCGTGTACAAGAATGCATATGAGTTTAATAATGTATATGAAATTTAGTAATAATGACTTTTTTCAATGGTCGATCTATTCAATATGCAATTGTCATGGGCAACCGAACAAAAAGAATTCAGATATTCAGATGCAATACGAGTAATGCCACAATTCTACTGGAACATAGAAACGAAGAAATTTATATAATCAACAAGCGACCCGCTTCGCACGGTAATTCGATCCAAGTAAAACTGTTAAATAAAGACAGTTGCATCAAAATTTTATCATAAATTCCCTAAATTATGGCGCCTACCGACCCTCTAAGTTAGAAAAGTGATCAAATACTAACTTGAAGTCTTAGTAACACTCAGTTAAAAAAAACATCAAAATCATTTCAGTAGCTATGGCGTCATGCGCTTCTTGACAAGATCACGCTAGATTTCCGCGGGAATGAGGTATTTTCCCGCCGTAAAAAGTAGCCTGTGTCCGTGCCTAGGATCCTATCTTTATATTAACCAAGTCTTATAAAAATCCGTTCAGACGTTGAGGCGTGAATGAGCTAAACTTTTGAAACAAACGATTAAAAATCACACTCTTAATTAGTTTTCCGACTACTGCATACGCCTTAAGTACGATAGCATGAATATTAATAGCCCATATCCTTTTCTAGGTTACTATCTATCACCTAACTAAATTTCATCAAAATCCGTTCAGCCGTTTAGGCATGATAGAGCAAAACTCCCAGCAAAAACCATAAAAAAAATCACTAACTCATTTCAGTTTTCAGCCTACTTCCTACCCCTTAGTACGATGACGTGATCATTTTGATCTTATATCCGTTTTAAGGTAACCATCTATTACCTTACTAAATTTCATCAAAATCTGTTCAGCCGTTTAGACGTGAAAGAGCAAAAGTCCCAACAAAAACGACAAAAAATCACTAACTCAATTCAGTTATCTGCCTACTGTCTACCCCCTAAGAACGATGGCGTGATTATTTATAGCCTATGATCATTTCTAGGTTATCATCTATCACCATACCAAATTTCATCAAAATCCGTTCAGCCGTGAAAGAGTAACAGACAGACAGACAGACAGACAGAGTTACTTTCGCATTTATAATATTAGTATGGATGTATTTCAATCAAAAATTCATATTCAATTCATAATGCGGTCGACGGAAAAATCTTTTAATCAACTCGTTTACTAATCTAGAGATTAATGGTATCGAACTATTGACGTGCTCGATCCTCTGAGGTCTTAAAAAAATCTGGATCATTGATAGCTGCCATCAATGAATTAATCAATTAACTATTTTCGTCTATCTCATAATAAAAGGTTATTTATTAAAATAATTTCGTACACATTAGTGTACGAAATTGATCATTAATGACCCATTTTGATGCTCCGTTCACAAAGTATTCAGAACCACTATGAAAAATGTCAAAACTCTATACTGGAACATAGATACATAGAAATTTTATTATGTCAAATGTAAGTCTTGTGCAAAATGAGAATGTATTTCAATATTCAATTCATACTCAATTCATATTGAGATCGTCGGAAATATCTTGTAATCAACTCGTTTATTAATCGAGCGACTAATGGTCTCGAACCATTAACTCGTTCGCTCCGCTCACGCATTAAAATTTCTTGACCATTAGTCGCTGTCGTTAATAACCTAGTTGATTAAATACCTAACTATTATCGCCAATTATTCAACATTTCATCTGATGGCTTGTCATAATGAACATTATGTCACTCTATCCTTCGAAACATAACGATTTTTTAAATGATTTTGAATGAATTAACATATTGTCTACGTTAATTAATAATAATTTGTTTTTTTTTCAGGTTTCGAGAATCTTGATCCACCACTGACGATATTGAGTACCAAGAAAACCGATCCATATGCGCAAACTTGTTTTAACATTTTACATTTGCCAGAGAACATCAAAAATGCTAAACTGAAAAAATTCATTGATTTAGCAATTACTGAAGGCCTAGAATATTTCGGAATGGGTTGAGATCAATGTGATAATTTTATTTACTCTGAGAAATGGGAAAATATATTTTTGCCTAATGTACATATTATACTTAATTCATGAATAAAATGACTATTATCATTAATTCTTATTACTTATACCAGTCAAATATGTAGTGGCCAAGAGGGCTGGAAAAATAAAAATCCTTAGTGAGATGCCAACGTTTCGACCTTTATTTCCGGTCTATTTCAAGACCATTCATATGCAGTACCCCCTATAAAGTAGGACACGAATACCAGTGGTGAATTAAAAAAATTACTATTTTCTACAAACGTCAAAAAATGACAAGGTTCGCGCATTGGCAAGAATATGCGAAGTGACCTTTTTTTCATTTTCCTTTGTTACTCTGACACCGCACCGCACAAGTAGTGTGCGAAATACTTACTTCGCACACTGCATGTAAACTATATGGGATTTTTATATTTTAACTTGGTGAATTTCTTGAAATCCACGTTTTCTTTAACATTGAGTGTTGCTTTCAACATAGAATATATTGCCCATAGTTATAATACCTAATTACTTGATTTGGAAAAACAGTTCAAACCAGTTCAATATTTTATTTTCATATTAAGCTAAGCGTTTGTAGAAAAAATTTTGTTTGCATCTTATGCGCGAAATACTTTGGTGATCTCGACTATTTTTTTAACTCGGCGCATTTCGCGCACTAGTTACAAAAATAACTATTTATTTAGGAAAATCGTGTGAATAATCATCAAAAAGAAATATGTAACTACAGTGGAAATTCCCTATAACGAACATCTGTATAACGAATTTCGTACTGGACATTGCACCTTGAATCCAAATTCCATGTTAAAAACACCTTCTAAAACGAAGTAAATTCTCTCTATAACGAAATATTCAAAGAACATCACTCTTACCAATGGGTATTGGTAAAAAGGTATAAGGGTGGGGTTTTCCCGAAATTTTCCGGTCGTACTCAATAAATCCCGACGTCAAACTAAATCATTAAGGCAGGCAGAGAGATTCTTCTGAAATAGTTTTGAATACACACCAAGCAGTTTGGTTTCAATCTTACCATTACGCTAGTATGAACGTTGTGCGAAAATGTCTAAAAAGAAGTGCTTAAGTTTGAATGATCAACATAAATTTATCATTGAATTCACCGCCATAAAGCTGACTATAGAAACAAATTTTTCACTGTATTTCGGCATATTATGATTATTATATCAGTAATAGTAAAATCATACAGGGTGTTTCATTGGGAAAGAGAAATACTTCACAGGTGCATAGGTGGCACCAAGACGGTTCTAGAGATACCCCATTTATTGGGTCTCACTGTCTTCGTAGCCGAGATACAGGGTGTTTTATGAATTTTGCCCGTTACTTCCTGAGGCCGTACCAGACGAACCACCCGGTATTTTTTCTTCATATTTGGCAAATATGTTCCTAATTGAGAGCCCAAACATATCATGCAATAACCGCCTCGAAAATCCAGGTCCGGGTTAACAAAAAATTATGAATCGTTTGAATACTCGAAACAACACCCTGTACATCGGAATTTTGAAAATCTGTTTTAAAATTCGAAAACACCACTAAAAACTTAACTGGGACGTATACTTCAAATTTTAGCGCAGAAAGTTTTACTGCACAAATTTTCAAGGTAAAAGTGAAGTTTTTAGGAACTTGGATACCCGAAAATGGTTTGAACTGACTTTAACAATGAATTATCAACAATATTGAATCCATAATTATTTCAACATTACTCTGTAATTCATTTTCACATTGGTTTTCCTCTTTATAGCCGTATACTTGAAAATCCAGGTCCGGGTTAACGAAAAATTATGAATAGTTTGAATACTCGAAACAACACCCTGTACATCGGAATTTTGAATATCTGTTTTAAAATTCGAAAATACCAGTAAAAACTGAACTGAGACGTACACTTCAAATTTTCGCGCAGATAGTTTCAATGCACAAATTTTCAACGTAAAAGTGAAGTTTTTAAGAACTTGGATACCTGAAAGTGGTTTGAAGTGACTTTTAACAATGAATTATCAAAATATTGAAATCCATAATTATTATTATACGTAATAATGCAACTCACTTCTCAATAAATGAAATCTAATGTGGAAATGAATTACAAAGTAATGTTGAAATAATTATGGATTCAATATTGTTGATAATTCATTGTTAAAAGTCACTTCAAACCACTTTCAGGTATCTTAGTTCTTAAAAACTTCACTTTTACGTTGAAAATTTGTGCAGTAGTTAGTGGTGTTTTCGAATATTAAAACAGATTTTCAAAATTCCGATGTACAGGGTGTTGTTTCGAGGATTCAAACGATTCATAATTTTTTGTTAACCCGGACCTGGATTTTCGAGGCAATTATTGCATGATATGTTTGGGCTTTCCATTAGGAACATATTTGCCAAATATGAAGAAAATATACCGGGTGGTTCGTCTGGTACGGCCTCAGGAAGAAACGGGCAAAATTCATAAAACACCCTGTATCTCGGGTACAAAGACAGTGAGACCCAATAAATGGGGTATCTCTAGAACCGTCTTGGTGCCACCTATGCACCTGTGAAGTATTTCCCTTTCCCAATGAAACACCCTGTATAATAAATTTCCTCTTATAATGAAGCAATAGAGGAACGACTGATCTAAACACGGGAACTTCTGTAAAGAATAACTTCAAAAATTGAAATTTTCCAGGTAAATTGAAGATTTGAACATAAAATATAAAAAAATAAATGAATAGTAAAAGACTCTTTTGATTAGTATGATGTTGTTTGCTAAAGAAATAGTTTGGAAATTGATAATACCTGCACTCTAAGAATATTCTATGTGTCTTCAAACTTCGAAAATTATGAATAAGTATGTCTAAGCACTAATAGGCATACCATACCAGCATACCATAAACCATTATTATGAATCTACTATTACACTTTTTGAAAAAATCTTTTATATTACGAAAAAACAATTTCTTGCGAACAAGCTAGATGGTTTTTCGAAAATATTTTCGACGCCGTACACGATGTTCCTTTGCGTTCTGGTAGGGCGAACGTGTTCGTCCTTCTCAGAATTGTTTGGAGCTTTCAAACCGTAATTGAACTGATTTTTTGCTTCGATTAGTAACTACTGATGAGACATAGATCCACAACTACAGGGTGTCCCATTACTCGACGTCAACCCGGAACCGGGTGAAAAGGCAAGTAATGCTGGTTGTCAGAAAAATATGAAAAAAATCTAAGTTGCATGATTTTAAAATAATGGGCATTTAAAAAAACACGTAAAATTTCACACCCTGTGACAGCCTTTTCGCTCCCGTTGGCACAAATATCAACATTTTCCAACTTTTTTTTTTTGCTGGGTAACCTTGTATAATGCTTGTCTAAACTGTAATCAAAATTTGGATACCAGCTGCTCTAGGTTTCATAAAAATAGGGCTTGCTTCTCAAAAAAAAATTCAAAACAAACAATTGCCTAGTTTCAACTGACTGTATTGAAAAAAAAATGAACTACGCAAGTTTGGCATGTTTTGTCAAAAGTTGGCGCATTTAGTAAGGATTCCAAAATGGTATAATACTTGTTTAATTGTAGCTGCCGTAGTTCAAATTTATTTTCGATTGCCTTTGAATACACTTTTTCTTAAACTGCTTCCCAGTAAAAAAGTCCAATGGATTCAAGTCCGGTGAACAGGACGGCCACGAGATTGGACCAGAAAACTTATTTCCTCTGGAAATTTTTTTTTCTGGTAACATTCTTTCTCGGAAGATGGATCGGACGTTCTGGTCCAATCTGGTGGCCGGCTCGTTCACCGGACTCGAATCCATTGAACTTTTTTTACTGGGAAGCAGTTTTCCTTAAACTGCTTCCCAGTAAAAAAAGTTCAAGTGTATTCAAAGGCAATGGAAAATAAATTTGAACTACGGCAGCTACAGTTTAACAAGTATTATACCATTTTGGAATCCTTACTAAATGCGCCAACTTTTGGCAAAACATGCCAAACTTGCGTAGTTCATTTTTTTTCAATACAGTCAGTTGAAACTAGGCAATTGTTTGTTTTGAATTTTTTTTCTGAGAAGTAAGCCCTATTTTTTATGAAACCTAGAGTAGCTGGTATCCAAATTTTGATTACAGTTTAAACAAGCATTATTCAAGGTTACACAGAAAAAAAAAAGTTGGAAAAAGTTGATATTTGTGGCAATAGGAGCGAAAAGACTGTCACAGGTTGTGAAATTTTGCGTGTTTTTTTAAATGCGCATTATTTTAAAATCATGCAACTTAGATTTTTTTTTATATTTTTGTGACAACCCGCATTACTTGCCTTTTCACCCGGTTCCGGGTTGACGTCGAGTAATGGGACACCCTGTATACACCAGAGTCATTAGAATCGGCAAAAGAATGGATAGGACTGGGTGGAATTGCAACAAAGCGATCAAAGATTAAACCATCAACCGGGAAGGTATTGGCGTCTGTTTTTTTGAAATTCCAGTGGTATATTGTCCATAGACTATTTTTAAAAAGGAAAAAATCCAATAGTGACTATAACTGTGCATTATTGAAACGATTGAAATCCGAAATCGCAAAAAACTTGCCGCATTCCTCGAAGAAAAAAACGCTTCTTTTCGCGAGACAATGAAACAGCTCACGAATCAATAAAAACGAGGGCAAAAACCCATGAACTACGCCTCGATTTGCTTCGTTATCCACCGTATTCTCCAGATTTAGCCTCAAGCGATTATTATCTGTATTGAAGATGGCTCCGGGAAAAAAATTGAGACGGAGAATTAGGTCAAATGGGAAACTGACGCATATTTTGGGGACTTCGACAAAAATCTTACTATGAAAAGATATCGCAATGTTGGAAAATCTTTGGGCTAAAAGAAGTCTATATTGAAGAATTATTAGTAATTTTGACAAAAATCGTTCGTTTTCTTTGTTAGGTTTGTTGCGAAATTTTTAGATGACTTCCATATGTGATTTTGCCACACTTGTTGCAACTTATTTTTAGTTTAATCTTGATTTATTTCGTGTATTCAATTATTGATGTAATAAATATCGAAAAGTTCCAAAATCGAACTGAATAAATATGAATTTAATTTCGGCAATAACGATTGAATACTATATCTTACTGTCTAGACATATCCGCGCTTAGATTAATTATTTTCAGTTGATTCGCAACTTATTTTCGCAAAAAGTTATAATAAATAAACCCAAAATGCTCCTTTTGAATAACAATATTTTTATTACATCACTCAAAGTCTATGGATACGGATTATTAGTGTTAGTAAAGCATTGTGAATTTGTCGACAAGACTGAGATTATGATTATGTACCTTCCAATTTTCAGAGCCGGAACTAGGATTCTAGCGCCTGTGGCAAACTTTCAAAATGCGCCCTTGAAGAAATTCATTTTTTAATGAATATGTACATGTTTGTCAAAATTGACATTTATTGAATATATTTTGAAGAAATTTTATTCACAATAATATTATACATAGAAAAAATACAAAAAAAGAATAAAAATCTCATTCTTGGTCAGTTTTTTGCTCATTACTCGGAAACTATCAACTTTTCGTTAAAAAAATTTCCATACAAAATGAAAGTACATAATTTCCTACAAATTGTACTACCACAGCTTGTTCTGCGACAACCTGTTCTGGATCAAATTATAGTTGAAATGAGGTATTTTCTATGACTCAATAACTGAAAAAAAAATTGAATTATATGGTTTTGATGATGCAATCCTCTTGAATTTTTGCATGAACATTCAGTATATCAGCCTCGATTCATAAAAGAAATTTTATTCGAATCGGATATCTTGTTATTGAAATGTAAAGATTCTTTTTTCAATATTTCAATTAAATTTTCTATGGTTCTGTTCACACTATGGTCACATAATTTTGCATAATGATTATCATGAGCATCTTGCATTTGGCCGCAACATTTCACTTCGATTGGTTTCGTTTTGTCTGAGAATTTGAAGAACAATTCAATGCAATAGGAATATTAAAAAGAACAATCTTTATATTTTCATAACAAGATATCCGATTCGAGTGGAATTTTCTGTGAATCGAGAATGATATACTGAATGTTTATTAAAAATTTCAAGAGGATCGCATCATCGGAACCATAGAATTTAATTTTTATTCATTTATTGAGTCATAAAAATACCTCATTTTAAACTTTAATTTGAGCCAGAACAGGTTGTCGCAGAACAAGCTGTGGTAGTACTGTTTGAAGGAAATTTAGGTACTTTTATTTTGTATGGAATGGCTTTTTCACGAAAAGTTGATAGTTTCCGAGTAATAAGCAAAAAGCTGACGAAGAATGAGATTTTTAATTTTTTTTGTATTTTTTTCCTATGTTCCGTCACGAAATTTTGTTAGCAAACCTCAAATTCGGATTCAGCACCCCAAAAAATAAAAAATGGAAGATATCAAACTACCCCAAAACTTTCTCGCTAGGGGTTCTTTTAAGCACAAATATACCTCCTATATTTCTTAAAAGGTAATGAACAAAAACTCAATCAACAAAATGAATAGAAAACGATAAAAAAAATTGGTATTTTACATTTTGCGCCCCTAGGACGTATGCGCCCGTGGCAAATGCCTTCCTCGCCACGCCCACGGTCCGGCTCTGCCAATTTTGTGTAATTTTCTTAACATTATGTATGACTACAGCATTGTTTTAGGAGAAACTCCTTGAACAATGACTAAAGTAACATCATCAAGTAGAATATTAAAAAAAAACCTGTTGTTTAGTCCAAAACGATGTGATAAAATAACTTAATTTCAGACCCTGTATAAATAATGAATCGCGAAATCTCTGCACGGGTCATATGGTGCCATATGGGACTGGACGAAGATAATCGGACAGAAGACAATAATACGCCAAGAAAAACTCTTGCTTCGCTGTGATGTGATCATAATCAATTATTCCGCTAAACATAATATAAGTAATCACTAATCAGTTAAACTCTAATATTGCAAATTGCAAACTAATTTGAAGTGTCGCCCAACAATCGGACGTTATCGTATCGAAGTGAGAACACCTGTACCTAATTTGGTTTATGGAATTATAATGGTTCAGTGCTTGTGCTTTGGGAAGACCATTAAATGATAATATTCAAAAATAGTCATCTTCTGGGAAAAATGTACCTACTATACAGCTTATGGTGTTTACTTCGGATACCAGGTACCGGGTTTTTCATTATAATTTGACCCCCCCTGCAACTTTGTTACTGAAGGAGATACAAAAAAATGTTTCGTATAAAAGTTTCACGAAATCAAATAAGGTTTTTTGATATGACCCAACAGAGTGAAATATATACAGGGTGACCAACATATTGATGGCAATTTCATTTTTTCAAATGGAACACCCTGTATATTTTTCCATATTTGGTTAGCTCTTTTTCCCCTGATTTGGAATATGTAACATATGTTGGTTTAGCTTTCTTATTCTGAGCACCGCACAGAGTTTCAAATTTCAATAACCATCCTGCATAGCCTTTTAGAAGTTCGTGAATATTAAGTGGCCAATTTGATCTTTGGATTGGTAATGGCGCACCCATTTTATGGCCACCGAATAGTCCCGATTTAACACCGTGGGACACGTTTTCATAGCCGTTCCTGAAGGAAAGAATTCACTTCAGCAATAATGACAATCAATGGAAGCGGAGAATAATATTAATGATATAAAGTCAACCAATATTAAACCCATAATTCGGAACTAATCCCGTCAACGCACAAAGAATAATGGTAATATTGTAATGATTAGAAACAAATTTTGAAGCTTTAATTTCTGACTTGAACCAGAGCCATAATAATGCTATCAAAGATAGTTTTAACAACTTGAGACAACTATATGAACTATGTGTATTGAATGAAGGTGGTCATTTTGAGCAATTTCTTCATTTGATATTATTCTTACCATACTACCAAAGTTTATCATTTTTCATTGGTTAAGTATTCATTCTGAAATAGTACTTTCAAGTAGATTGTTTGGATATAAAGAATTTCGTAGGTATTTCACATATTTTTTTATTCGGTGTCATCATTTCAAAACTTTGAAACTCTGAAAATTGAAGAGGCACATCCACATACACATTTATATTCGAGATCAGGAGGAAATAGCCTATCAAAAAAAGGAAGAATATACAGGATAGGAAGTCCCATTTGAAAAAATATAGTTGCATTCAATGTTGTTCACCCTGTATATCTTTCCATTGATGTCATTATAACTCCAAAAATGAGCATTTTCAGTAAACGCACTCTGCCACTTGTGAAATGATTACAGATCTTGGGAAGGTGGTTCTTAAAATTCGAAACTCTATGGTACTCAGAATAAAAGAGATAGACCAATATATGTTACATATTCAAAATCAGAGGAAAAGGAGCTAGTCAAACATGGAAAAATATACAGAATGTTCCATTTGAAAAAATGAAGTTGCCATCAATATGTTGGCCAGCCTGTATATATTTCAGTTTCTGGACTCATATCAAAAAACCTCAGTTGATTTCGTGAAACTTTTATAAGAAACATTTATTTGTGTTTCCTTTAGTAACAAAGTTAAAAGGCGGGTCAAATTATAGTGAAAAACCCGGTACCTAATTTGGTTTATGGAATTATAATGGTTCAGTGCTTGTGCTTTGGGAAGACCATTAAATGATAATATTTAAAAATAGTCATCTTCTGGGAAAAATGTACCTACTATACAGCTTATGGTGTTTACTTCGGATACCAGGTACAGTAGTGCTTGTCCTCTAGCGAAACTATTTGAATTGATGCGGTCAGATTTTTCAGTTAAAAATATTTTAAGAAAGCCCTGAGCAGGTGGTTATTCTTGTTCGAGATCATTTTTGGCTCAAAATTCGGAAATTACTCGTAGAACGAGCGCTGAAAAATATGACTGCTGTCCAATTTTGTATTATTCATTCTCACTCGATGCGTCATTGGCTGGCTCTCTAGGTTCAGAAAGCATTCAGTCAGGAAGACTGAAAGACACCTGAATAATAGCTAATATTCAAATATAGTCATATTCCGTCAAAGGTCTGCGTACCTACAAATTGAGGGTTTTACTACCAAAAATTCAAAGAACCATATTTCGGAACCCAGGTAGTAGGTACCTTCAGTCCTTTCGGATCAATAAATAACTAGCAATGTATAACTGTTAAATGTATTTTTCTCGGAATTTACGGATATTGAAATAATTATTAGGCGTGAGTTTAACAACTTCTTTGTTGGATAAAATCATTGCAAAATTCAAACGGAACAAACTATTATACAGGGCGATGATGAACTTTTGTCGGCAAATGCTTCGTTTTCCGAGATACTAGGATGTTAAAGTTTTACTTAAAAACAATATAGCACTCGTTCAAGTAAAAGGAGCGCTCAAAAACTGACAGAAAAATGGCACGCCACTGAGATATTTCCAACTAACAATCTTCGCTCCATTCGTAACAGAAATCTCTGTGGCATTCTTTTCGTATTTTTGAGCGCTTGTTCTACTCAAACGAGCCCAAATGTCTGTAATTTTCGAATTTTGAGGTCTCAAACGATAGGGTTCGACTCCCTGATGAATAAATCCGTGGTCAAATTCAATTCTGTTCGTGGGCCGGCCGTCCGTTAGCACGATAACTTTCGAAGGGATTGTCCTAGAGACTGGAGATTTTAAGGGTGAGTTCAGTTCCCAAACGCCTCGCTTGAGTTCGTTAACCAGCCAAATCGTACAGGGTGTTCCATAAAATATGGCCATTCAAAATTTTTGTTCCTAAATATTTCAGACAAAACGAAACCAGTCGAAATAAAATGTTGCGCCCTCATGCAAGATGCTCATAACAAGCTTTATGCAAAATTTTGTGACCATAGTGTTAACAGAACCATAGAAAATCAAACTGGAATTGTCATGATACAGATTTTAGTTATCCCGAAATAATTGAATTATATTTCATTCTACGCAGGTGTCTACCCCACTCATTTTATGAAATTGACATCATCGCAGAAACATTGAAAAGAAGAAACCTTATATTTCCATTAAAAGATATCCGATTCAAGGTTAATTTATTTTGTGAATGAAGATTGATATACCGAATGTAAAGTAATTAAGAGTTTCTTTGTTTTCCCGATGACGGCTGGCGAATGCTGGTCGAAACGTTGAAGAAAAGAGGTAAATATGAAGGAAATAACACAAATAATATAGCAATATCGTAACCATGCTAACAGAGTGTTTAAATTGCCAAATTTTCTTAACACAGTGATGCACGAAGAATACTTATAGTTCCACTGGTGTCATTTAAACAGTTTGATTGTGATTTTTTTTATTTTTAAGCCGAAACCATGCATTGGATGAGGTGAAATCAAGCGCTCCAATATGTTCAGAAATTAATAGCAAGCTTTTTTCTGCTCATTTTTTCCTTCCCAATAATTTCAACCAATCGCTTTCAAGATATGGTATGTCAAATATAAATTTCAAGAAAAAAAATTACTTTTTTCCGTGAGGGGAAAAATGTGACATTTTATATCTCTTGACAGGTCATAAAATATGACTTTTTAGGAAATTTCTTTTTTCCCTGTCTAAAAAATGATTCTCTTTGTAGCCGGAAAAAAAGTACTCACTTTTTTCCCGGGGAAAAAAGTAATTTCGTGGTGGAGGTTATGTGTCTTGCACTATTAAATGGTCGTTTTTCCTGTTACAGAAAAAAATAGTGTATTATACACGGGAAAAATATTAGATTTTAGCTCTCGGTTTTTTGTCTCCCTCCGCTTCGCGTCGGGAAACAATATAACCTCGAGCTTGAATCTCATACTTTTTTCCCTTGTATAATAAATAACTATTACAACTGTCAACTAAGCTGTCAGCAGTTTTTCCGGAAAAAAATCGAAAAAAATTCATGCAAGTTCGACAAATTGATGGTTTTTATGATTGTTGATTATTATTCTGAGGAAAAAAAGTTGTACCTATTAAAATAAAATGTTTATTTAACTCAGGGAATAATCTCACCAAATATCCCTCGTGCATCTAGTTTTTCCTGTGGAAAAATTTGAACACAATGTTTCTAATTAATCTGTAGTTACAAAATAGCATTCGCGAAAGTGGAAGAATACTCGGATTTTCAAAACCATTCTCGTTCATGCTATTTGTTAAAGCAAATTATTTGAAACTCGCTTTTCCGAAATTTAAAAAAAAATTAAATGCACACCCAAAAAATTTCTCGTTCATCTGAAATCTGATTGGGCATTCCCATTCTATTGAATACTCATGCGTCGTCTAGTGGACAACAATTTTCGAAAACTTGACCGCCGTCAACTCGTCAGTCGTCATACCATTTCGAGATTCACATCAGTCACAGCTAGCCACAGAACAGACTCTATATTTTCTTTATACAGCTAGCTAGAACTTGTGCACAGTTCTTGTATTAGCTCATCTATTTCAAATTGTCAAGTAGAAAATAAGATTAAAATGGCCGCTATTGGTGAAGACATCGAATTTTTTGAAGATCATGGTCCAGAACCTCATCATAATGAGTTGGATACCTCGGTTAATAGTGAAAGTGAGGACAGTGCCGTTCTGGACGATGAAATCTCCGAACATGGTTGCGATTGTAACGATGAATGTTCCGCCAGTCAAGTTGAAAGTGCCGAATCGGAACATTTGACTCCGCTGAACGCATCCGTTGGAAACGACAGTGAAGGTGAATGTTCCGATCAAAAATCGGAACAGGAAATGAAGCTGGCGATTCCCTATATGCAATATTGGAAAAATGCAGAGGAACCGCTGGTAAATGGTAAGAATAATAATAATATTTCACTTAATTGTCTTCGTATAGATTTTCGAAAATAGATAAAGCGCCCTTGGGAATTTCAACTGCTCTTATTGCTGTTGACGTAATATTTTTGGTGATTTCATTTGAATACCAAGTGACGTGATGTGAGTTAGAACAGAAAACCGTATACAGTGTGTTTGGTCATGACTTATCGATATTTTAAGCAATTGTTTAAACAATGTTTGAGGGCATTAAATATACCTAATTTTATCGACAAAAACACCCACATTGGGAAGTTCAACCCCTTAGTTTTGGAGTAGCCCCCATTTTGAATTTACTCTTTTATTTCATTTGACCCTTCCAAAATAATATCAATTTCTTTGGACATAAAGGTCCTACAGATGTGAAAAAAATGTTTTTTAAATGATGATACTACAACCTTTCATTAAAATAGAACAATATGAAAACATTCAACTTGAAAATGCCATAAAAAATTCTTCAAAAAAATTTTAGTGAAGAAATTTACTGACTTTCTTAGTAAATCCACAATAGCACTCTTTTTCCTTTTCGTTTTATAGGTTCTCTGCCCTTTTTAAGTAGATATTTGTATGACATAGTATTATTTCTTTCGGACTTACCCTGGTTCGAAATCCTCGTCGCCAATGTGGTACGTAATCCCAATGGGTACTTGTTAGGGGACACTCAATATCTCAATAAAGCTAACGTATAAGTTAACACTGTTTATTTATATGCATCAAATAATAGTTAATAATACTAATTGTTTACATCAGACGTATACTATCGGCTACCGATCTAATTCTACACGTAACTGACTAATGAATCAACATCCAGCGCACGACTCCGATCGTCTCAGCATTAGGGTACGTTCAGATGATGAGCGCTCAACGCGTGTTAACAACTACATGTATCTTGTTTAGGAAACGTTCAGATGATGGGCGTTCAAAATACATGTAGTTGTAAACGCGCGTTAACAACTACATGTATCTTGTTTAGGAAACGTTCAGATGATGGGCGTTCAAAATACATGTAGTTGTAAACGCGCGTTGAGCGCTCATCATCTGAACGTACCCTTAGTCATCAGTAGAAGCTAGTTTCCACATACCTAACAGACTTCATGCACAAAAGAAATTTTATTCGAATCGTTTATCCTCTCATGGAAATATAAGATTCTTTATTTAAATATTCCAATTGAATTTTTTAAGGTTTTCTTGACACTATGGCCTCAAAATTCTGCACCGACATTCAGTGTCAATCTCTTTCATAAAATGAATTTTATCCGAATCGAATATCTTTTCATGGAAATACGAAGTTTCTTCTTTTTAATATTCCAATTGTGTTATCTATGATCCTGTGTACACTTATGGCCCCACGGAAAAATTGAGTTCGACTACGGATTCTTCATCAGGTAGCCGAACCCTATCGTTTGAGACCATTTTCGCCTCAAATTTCGAAAATATCTTTAATTTTCAAATCTCAATATGTAATGGAGTAATGACCTTTCAAAAAAAATTTTAAAAACAAGTTATTATAATCCTACATTTATGTCAAATTTCAGAAATCGTGGCACATATTGACCGCATCAAAACACATGAGCAATCAACACTGAAGCATGGTAAGTATGTGCTTACAAAATCAAAAAAAGATCCACAAGGTATATTTCTCGATACGAGTATTAATCAGTTTTGTTACTTTCAGACTCTATCGCTGATCATGATGATGACGAATTGAGTCGTCTAACTGAAGAACTATGTAAGTATAAAATTCAAGTAATTATATAAACGATAACTAATTATATTTTTTCGTCCACCTCGAAATAAACGGTGATGTGTACGAAATTGAACATAATTGACCCATTTCAATGTTCAATTTATGCTTTTTTAATGTGAAATACTCATGGCAACCGTATTCAGAAGCACTAAAAGAAATGTCGAAACTCTACTGGAACAAAGAAACATAGGAATTCAATAAAGTTAAATATATGTCTCGTGCAAAATGAGAATGCAGTTCAATCAAGAATTGGTACAAAAACATATTGAGGTCGTCGGAAAAATCTCGTAATCAACTGAGTCTAGCGATTTTCGAACTATTTACGGGTGAACAGAGCGAACGTCCATTAGATGATTTAATGATAAATTTCATACGAACTATTGGCCTTCGACGCATTGCTTCTGTGATACAGGGTGTTAAAATGTAAAGAAAATTAGTTTTTCGGAAATATTTGCGACACTCTGAAATATTCTTGTTTTTTTGGTTTGTTATGAGTATCTATCTACGAATGAAAACACACACTTCTCAATCAAAAATTATTTTTATTTTTCACCACTAGCATCCGTACAGACTTCCGCCCAAATAATTTTGGTGGAAAAATGGTACGTCAATGCTTCTTTTCGAATTCTAAATTATTTTCGTATTCACATAATTCAGAAACAATGCGTCAGAGACCCATAATTGGGAACTTTATGTTATAAAATCATCTAAGGCTGATTATCCCGAATTTTGGGCACCTATGTCGTTCGATGATAAATGTGACTAACTTATACCTATTGATAATTTGAATATTTTATAATGTGGAAATTTCTATTTCAGCAATTTCACAACATCAACCTGATACTACAACTGAGGTAAGTCAATAAAAGATTAAATATGCAAGGTCTTTCAATAAAAGGCATCAGAAATTTTTGAAAAAATTCTTTAAAAAGCTCTGAGCAGGTGCATTTGAGCGCTCTTCCATTGGTTTACTCCACCAATGGAAGAGCGCTGCTATCATCTCAAAATTTTGTATAGGACCTGAGATTGATACTCAATATACAGGGTGTCCCGAAAACAATGGATAAGCCTGCAACTATAGATAGAGGTCTAACTTATTTCAAATTTTTACTTTAATGAAAATTCCACGGTTTCCGAGATATTCATGGTTTTCGTATTTTTAGAAAATTTCCAAGTGCGATTAGTTTTTCTAGTGCCATTTATACAAATGAAGATGTATTTCGATATGGTTTTTTTTAATTTCACATGAGATGGTTCAGCTATCGGAAACAAAAAATAAAATTCATCAAACTAGTGTAAAAAGTTAGAAACTCGCGATTTACAAAGAAAAATTGAAAACTAAATGAAATTGCCTTCAAGTTTGATGAGCTGCAGTGTAAAAAAAATGTAGGGCGCCCCTGGTACACATCATCTTAAAAACTTGCTCAGTTATTGCAGATTCCAAAAAGGTATCATAAGCCTAGGCATTCTGTAGTTTTTCATTCTCGTAACTACTTGATTTACCAAATAGTCGAAAAATTTCGAAAAACTGTTTTTGTTGTAATCGTTATTCTGAACTCATTTGTGTTAAAGTCCGGAGGCCATTTTTGTTGGAATCTAGAGGAAAATTACGAAAATAATTTTTATTTTGAAAAAAGCAGTAGCGTATCGTTTCTCTGGTTGAATAGAAATATAGCATTATTTGCATTCAACACCCTGTATCTCGAAAACCTTACCGGACCTAATTGTATTTGACATAATTTCTTATTTTCTTACATTCTGTACAGTGTTAAAAGGAAAATATCGTCAAAATCACTGTCGCAAGTTTCAGTTTGTTTCTTCAGCTTGATTTTTTCACTCTTCTTCAGGCTCTTTCCCTTTGTTTTTACAGTCTCCTTCTGTTTGTTTTCTTTATTAAAAAGTCTCTGTAGTATTTGGTGCAATAGGCCCCAGATCTAACATCCTTGAATCCTGTTTAATACCGCAAAATTACGTTTTCGAGATAAAAACGTATTGGTATTCATTGAAATTCTTGCTGAAATACCTTATAAATTGTTTGATCTTTTTAATACAAAGATGTCATTTCAAAATAACCTTGCAGGTTCCATTCCACGAGGACACCCTTGTAACTTGTTTAAGCAGACATGAGGAAATGTCACATCATTGTAAGAAGAAGTTACTCTCCATGATCTCTGAGGACATAACAAGTCACAAATGCAGTTTCAGCAGCATTAGGGTATTTCTATTGACCATGGTAAAGGTTCTTCACCAGGTTGATGCCAAGGACACGAGTTTCACAGATTACATAATTCCGTGGATCAGAAAGATATACTTAGACATTATTCACGGCCCTGACACTATAAATGATATAACAGATCCTGAAATGGTAGTGTATTTGGTGCGCTGCTTGAGTTCTTCAACGGTGAACGCATTTGATAAACATGCTGTTATTGATATCCTGGCGATCATGGCATGTAACAGTATCACCATATCAGAGATCCTTATGGGTGTGGAGTCAGTGGAAGTGTTTAAAGAGTTTTATGTCTACTCCACATTTAGACACGAGTGAGTATTGATATTACGATTATTTAGTACCTATACTACTACTTTTCTAATATTAATTGAATATTTAGAGTCAAGTAGTTTCAAAAAAATTGATTATTTTCGAAAAAGTAGCAGAAAATTTCGAAAAAGTTGAAAAATATTTTCTGTCGTTTGAAAGAAAAAAATTAAGAGCTGCAATTAAAAAAAAATCGTGTGTAATTTTTAAGGGGTGATAATCTTAAACTAAATTTCAATGACAGATTCTGACAGACTTTTTGCTTCTACATATTTATAATACCTTTTCCGTCGATCTCAGAATGAGAGGTGATTTTAATGTGTACGAAATTGATAATTAATAACCCATTTTAATGCTAAATTTCTGCTATTTTAATGTGCAATCCTCATGGCAATCGTTCACAACGTATTCATAAGCACTACGAGAAATGTCAAAACTCAACTAGAACATAGATACATAGAAATTTTATTATGTCAAATTAAGTATTGTGCAAAATGAGAATCTATTTCAATCAAGAATTCATACATAATTCATATTGAGATCGTCGGAAAAATCTTGTAATCAACTCGGTTATTAATCGAGCGACTAATGGTCTCGAACTATTAACGCGTTCGCTCGGCTCACGCATTAAAATATCTTGACCATTAGTCGCTGTCTTTAATAACCTATTTGATTAAATAACTATTTCCGTCGACCTCAGAATAAAAGGCGGGTTTGAATTTGAAGTATAAAAATTTAACAATAATGACACATTTTAATATTCAATTAATTCTACTTTGATGTGCAATTGTCATGGCCAACCGAACACAGAAGTAATACGAGTCACAACTATACTGGAACAAAAAAATGTATATTGTCAAGTGTCTTGTGCTAAGAATTGTGTAAGAATTTCAGTGACAAATTAATACTCAATTCATATTGCGGTCGATGGAAAAATCTTATAATGAACTTGTTTACTAATCGCTGTTATTAATAACCTAGTTGCTCAAATAATTATTTCTTCGAACTTTTTGTCTTGTCTTGATATACTGTATATTATACCATTGTCTAAACAATGATTATACCGATGAAATATTTTTCTTTTGATTATTTTTTCTGCCGACCTCAAAATAAAAAGTTATTTTAATGTGTACGAATCTGAAACATAATTACCCATTTTTCTGCTGACCTCGAAATGAAAGGTGATTTTAATGCTCAATTTTTTAGCCATTTATATGTGAAATCCTCATGGCAACCGTACACAGAGTATTCAGAAGCACTACGAGAAATGTCAAAACTCTACTGAAACATAGAAATTCCATTTTGTCAAATGTATGTCTTGTGCAAAATGAGAATGTATTTTAGTCAAGAATTTATACACACTATTCATGTTAAGATCGTCGGAAAAATCTTGTAATCAAAACGGTTATTAATCTAGCGACTAATGGTCTCGAAATATTAACGCGTTCGCTCCACTCACGCATTAAAATATCTTGACCATTAGTCGCTGTCTTTAATAACCCAGTTGATTAAATAACTATTTCCGCCGACCTCGAAATAAAAAGTGCTTTTAATGTGTACGAAATTGATCATTAATGACCCATTTTAATGCTCAATTTTTTGGCTATTTTAATGTGCAATCCTCATGGCAACCGTTCACAAAGTATTCAGAAGCACTACGAGAAAAGTCAAAACTCTACTGGAACATAGAAACATAGAAATTCCTTTACGTCAAATGTATGTCTTGTGCAGAATGAAAAGGTATTTCAATCGAGAATTCATACACATATTATATTGAGATCGTCGGAAAAATCTTGCAATAAACTCGCTCCGCTCACGCTTTAAAATATCTTGACCATTAATCGCTGTCTTTAATAACCTAGTTTATCAAATAACTATTAATGTTCAATTTATGCTTTTTTAATGTGCAATATTCATGGCAACCGTACACAAAGTATTCAGAAGCACTACGAGAAATGTCAAAACGCTACTGGAACAAAGAAATTTTATTAAGTATATCAAATGTATGTCGCGTTGAAAACGCGAATGTATTTCAATCAAGAATTTATACACAATTCATATTGAGGTCGTCGGAAAAATCTTGTAATCAACACGGTTATTTTCACTTATTTATCTAGTGACTAATGGTCTCAACTATTAACGAGTTCGCTCCGCTCACGCGTTAAAATATTTTGACCATTAGTAGCTGTCTTTAATAACCTAGTTGATTAAATAACTATTTTTCAGCGGAGCATCGATAATGATAGATTTTGCCAATCTTCTCTGGGCGATTCTTCCCGAAGATTCAGATGAAGGAGATGAACACAATGAAGTTATCCGAAAAGAAATGTCCAAACCTCTTCATTTACCGATTTGGTACTACGAGGATGACAATGGATCTTGGACGCCATTTTTCCCGAATATAAATTTGTTGATCGAGCAAAAATATTCGAGGGAAGAAGAATTTGGATATATTGATGACAGGGTTATTCATACTCTCGATTTTGAGGGGTTAGAGGACATAAATTGGATAACTACTGAGCGAAGGTAAAAGATAATTATTTTATTTCACATTAGACTAGCTTAATTCACATTATTTGTTGAAAATTCTTTTTTTTTCTGCTTTGATGTTCTGCGCCTTTCTGTCTGTTCCAAACTTTTTCGTTGATTCGTTTCATTTTTTGCCTCTTGCGATTGTGTTGCTCGTAACTACGCCATGCATGCACATCTGCATTTTCCTGATTAATTTATTTTGTTCGACTGATCTTTGTACTCTTATATCTCACCAAGCTCTAGAGTGGTTTGTTCTACGACTCAAATCTGTCCCTATCGATGCTCATCAGTTTGGAGAATAGCTCTGAATACCTAAAAGAAGCATTCTAGGAACCGCACTTGGATTACTTGGATCTGGCACTCATTTTTGCGTATAAAAAGAAACAAAACCATCTCTATTCTCTGAGAATCCTTATAGATAAAATCGATAAAATAATTATTGTTCTCGGCTTTCATTGTTTATATTCACTTGTGTTACCTTAACTTAAACCTCAGAGTAAAAAGTAAACCTTGAGATGCCTTCACGCATTTGTTGTCAGTAGAATCTGTTTACTAGCGCGAAAAACATTCGGCGGTGCGAACTTGTGCCGTATCTTTATTCCGTACTAGCAGACCCAACAGACGTTGTCCTGTATACACAAAAATTCATTCAATTCGATCCAGCCGTTTAGTTGCAGGGCAGATGAATAACTTAAATAACATCAGGCAATCCAAAATACATTCATACATCCCTCACACTTCGGTACCTTCTCCTACCCGCCTAGTGCCTACCTCGGACACGCATTTTGGTGCGATTTCATCTTCAACCTGCCGTATCTTTTGATGTATTCATCATAATTGAATGATGTAAAAGGCAATTTCGTTCTAAATTAAATACTGGGTATGAAAGAAGTATTTAATTGGATAATGATCAAAAGCGTATTCATAAAAAAATACTCTCAAATAATGCATAATTTTGAGAAACATTCGGATACCTTTAAAAAGTGATACCGATTAAACCTTGAAAGATAAATATATGCTATCGCGGACTTTTTTGTAAAACTATTGAAGAGGTATGTACATTTCTATGTACGTCTTAAGGTTTTTGCAGCGCACCTGAAAATAGCTGATCATGGCTGACTTTGGTACTCATATTTCTTATTATTGAAGTTATAGTATGTTTCCATAATTTTCTCGGGTGAAAAGTATAGCCTATGTTACTCAGGGATATTGTAGCTTTCTAAGGGTGAAAAAATTCTTGAAATCGGTCTAGTAGCTTATGAGTTAACTCGTATCAACGCCACAAACCCACAAACATACAAAATCTTTCCTCTTTACATATAATATTACTAGTATAGTATATAATTGTTTTACTGCTCCTCTACTTACTAACAGCTAGAGTCTGCTAAACAATCTTGTCAGTTTGGCAACATCGTTCTGTTAATGTTTAGTTACTCAATTCGTCGTTTTTACATTTTCGTTTCGATTTGACGTTCATGACCTGAGTTATTAACTGATTTAGTGAAAGTTTATTGTTGTTTGAAAATATTCAGATAATTATAGCTTTGGCAAAAATTACGAAAATGTTATACAGGGTGACTGGTGACGTAAGGGACAACGGCTAACTGGAGATAGAGGACCTCAAACTGAATGAGGATTGGGGGTTTAAATGTCCCATAAGGCTATTATTTTCAGAGATACAGGGTGTTTTTTGCAAAAGTGCTAAAACTATAAACTCCCATATCTTCGTCAATATGGCAAATTTTTCGCTGATATTTGGCAAGGTTGTTACTATACATGTTCTCCATCAGATCGAGAAGAAAAATTCCCAAAAATTGCAGGTCCGTATTCAAAAATTTCAATTTCCGTGTCAGGTTAGAAATATCACTCGGTATATGAGATAAAAAAAATTGAAATGAAAAATTGGAATCTTCAAGAAACACTGAGTAAAAATCTGTTTTTAGTTTGAATGGCACAAATTTTTTATAGTTTTTATAATACGTTGAAAGTCGAATATTACAATTTATTCATATTGAATTCAAGAAACATACTATTCCTGATAGAAAAAACACTGAATTTGAGATACTTAAATAATCCTGATGCGTTTTGAATATTCCTTCACATCTTGAACCCCTTTTTTATTAATTTTTTATCAATATTATAAGAAAAATTAAAAAAACAATAGAAATACAAAGAGAGGAACAGTAGCACATATGATTCATAAAAAATCAAATAAACAAATGCTCGATATGCGAGAGCCATTCCCCTCACACACTTAATGACTCTTTTGAACAATTGAAGTACTTTTTATATCCACAAGATGAAAAATTATACTCTTGATAGAACAGAAACACTGGATTTCAGCTCGAGAAAAGTTTGACTTTCTTTTCAGAACCCCTGAACAATAATCCATCTGGTACTTATGTTTTCAACAAAATTTATTCTTCAATGTAATAATGTATGAATCTTGAGGACTTATTTTCCTCTAATATGTACTTAGGTGTAGCAACTTCATCTTCTTTTGAGAAGCATATGAATTTCTTTAATGCAAACAGAATATTAGGGAAACAAGTGATTTTTTAGAATAAGAGGTTTATTATTCATTATAAATAAAATACATCCTACTACACAGAGTAGGCTTATTTCAAAAAATGACGTTTATATTCATACATTCATTGATTGTGAATTATTGGGAATTGTGTCGTTTGTTTATTTACTGAAAAATGCCTTCAATATTCACGAATGAAGAATATGTAGATGATACTTGTTTTTGGATTGCGCAAAATGAACGGATATAATATTTAGTCTCAGAATAATCCTCATCTCAAAAGAGAAAGAAATCATTAGAGTTCAAGAGATCCAATAAATGCGTTGAAGCAAATTGCTCTGATTTCGAGCATTAGCTTAGTTGTTTTCTCATGAATCATTGCACAATTTAATAGAAGAATAAATTTTGTTGAAAGAATAAGTACCAGATGGATTATTGTTCAAGGGTTCTGAGAAGAAAGTCAAACTTTTCTCGAGCTGAAATCCAGTGTTTCTGTTCTATCAAGAGTATAATTTTTCATCTTATGGATATGAAAAGTACGTCAATTGTTCAAAAGAGCCAATAAGTGTGTGAGGGGAATGGCTCTCGCATATCAAGCATTTGTTTATTTGATTTTTTTATGAACCATATATGCTACTGTTAATCTTTTTGTGTTTGTATTGTTTTTTGAGGTTTTCCTATAATATTGATAGAAAATTTAATGAAAAAGTATTTCAAGATGTGAAGGAATATTCAAAATGCGTCAGGATTATTTAAGCATCTCAAATTCAGTGTTTTTTCTTTCAGGAATAGTGTGTTTCTTGAATTCAATATGAAAAAATTGTAATATTCGACTTTCAACATATCATAAAAACTTTAAAAAATTTGTGCCATTGAAACTAAAAACAGATTTTTACTCAGTGTTTTCTGCAGATTCCAATTTCCTAATTTAATTTTTTTTATTTCATATACCGAGTGATATTTCTCACCTGACACGGAAATTGAAATTTTTGAATACGGACCTGCAATTTTTGGGAATTTTTTCTTGTCGATCTGATGGAGAATATGTATATTAACAAGCTCGCCAAATATCAGCGAAAAATTTGTCATATTGACGAAGATATGGGAGTTTATAGTTTTAGCACTTTTGCAAAAAACACCCTGTATCTCTGAAACTAATAGCCTTATGGGATATTTAAACCCCCAATCCTCATTCAGTTTGAGGTCCTCTATCTCCAGTTAGCCGTTGTCCCTTACGTCACCAGTCACCCTGTATAATATTCAGAAATTGTAGAAATGAAAATTTAACCTATTTTCACTTCACCACAATTCGGTAATAAAGTACTTTTCTCTTTGACGCTGCTAACTGCCAAACTGATGCAAAATCAGTAATGCAGCTTTCTTATTGGTCGTATCAGTCATAGTGAAGTGGTTTCTTCGGTTAATGAGTCAAATCAAAAAGCCGCATTGTGATACTTTTCACACCTAGGGCTTCTTTATATGTCTTCTTTTTACTCTGAGCTTTAAAATCATTAATCCTTATTTTATATTTTCTGTATTTGCAGGTTTATAAAGCGAGAGCTATCAGGATATTACAAAGTTTTGAATGTCAGCAAAACCAAGACAACAGCTGTTAATTCTATCACAAACAGCTTCGCAGATTTAGCTTTTCAGTTTTTTTGTGGAAGAGTATTCAAAGCTTATGGTCATCGAGCTGACAAATTCCACAGCTGGAGGGGACTTCGTTCTTTGCTGAAATGCGTGACACTTGAACAGCTGACTCATCTCATGATAACAGGGGACCATACTTCTTGCAGAGCTTATGCTCTACGAGAAATAATAAGATGTTTGCTGTTCGATCCTTGTTACAGTGCTCGAATCCTTGCTGTTGATATATTTTCTGAATTGAGAAATCGCGATCCAGTCAGATATAATGAATTATTGGATAGAGAGGGAATAGTGACTGCCATCCAGTGTATCGCTCAAGATGAAGAGGTGAGTTTTCATTTTAAATTTGGTCGTTCTAACTCAGTTTCGATCGAATTTGTAGGTTGATGATTTTTATCCACGATTATTCTATAATCTACTCATTATACTTCTGTTTTCTCGACCATAATAATACCCATTAATCACTAGTGACTGATGAGATTATTAAATATTAAATTGATATTCCTTCAGTATTGTGAAGTACTCGACCAAACAAACATGGGCATACCTTGTCAGTCGAGGGCCAAATTTACTTTAATAACATCTTTTGAAGCAATTTTTATTACAAAATATTTGATGATAAGTTCTCTAAAAATTTCTCAGATGTCGATTCGACTTTTCCACACATAGTCCAGTCAATTTGTGCTCAAAAGAACCCCTAGCAGGAAAGTTCTGGGGTAGTTTTGATTTTTTCGATTTTTTATGTTTTTTGGAGTGCTGAATCAGAATCTGAGGTTTGCTAACAAAATTTCGTGAGGGAACATAGAAAAAAATACAAAAAAAGAGAAAAAGTCTCATTCTTTGGCAGGTTTCTGCTTATAACTCGGAAACTATCAACTTCTCGTGAAAAACCTTTCTATACAAAATGAAAGTACATAAAATTTCCTACAAATTGTATCACCACAGCTTGTTCTGCGACAACCCGTTCTGGCTCAAATTATAGTTGAAAATGAGGTATTTTCTATGACTCAATAAAAGAAAATCAATTAAATTCCTTGGTTCCGATAATGCGAACGTCTTGAAATTTTGCATGAACATTCAGTATATCAGTCTTGATTCACAAAAAAAATTTAATTTGAATCGGATATCTTGTTATGGAAATATAAATATTCTTCTTTTCAATATTTCAATTCAATTTTCTATGGTTCTCTTCACACTATCGTCACACAATTTTGCATAAGGCTTATTATGAGCATGTTGCATTTGGCCGCACGATTTCATTTCGATTGGTTTAGTTTTATCTGGGATATTGAGGAACAGAAATTTTGAATGGTCATGTTTTATGAAACATAGAATATGGCCATTCATAGTTTTTGTTCCACAATATCTCAGACAAAACGAAACCCATCAAAATGAAATGTTGCGGCCATATGCAAGATGCTCATAAGAAGCTTCATGCAAAATTTGGTGGCCATAGAGTGAACGGAACCATAGAAAATTGAATTGGAATATTGAAAAGAAGAATATTTATATTTCCATAACAAAATATCCGATTCGAGTTAAATTTTTTTGTGAATCGAGACTGATATACTGAATGTTCATGCAGTATTTCAAGACGTTCGCATTATCGGAACCACGGAAGTTGATTTATTTTCATTTATTGAGTCGTAGAAAATACCTCATTTTCAACTATAATTTGAGCCAGAACGGGTTGTCGCAGAACAAGCTGTGGTAATACAATTTGTAGGAAATTTCATGTAGGTACCTACTTTCATTTTGTATGGAAAGGTTTTTCACGAAAAGTTGATAGTTTCCGAGTTATAAGCAGAAAACTTCCAAAGAATGAGATTTTTTCTCTTTTTTTGTATTTTTCTCAATGTTCCCTCACGAAATTTTGTTAGCAAACCTCAGATTCGGATTCAGCAACCCAAAAAACATAAAAAACCGAAAAAATCAAAACTACCCCAAAACTTTCCTGCTAAAAACCCTATTTGACTGTACTAACAGGTCTTGTCACGGTTGCCAATCTTGAAATCTTGAATAAATAATATATTCAGAAGTCGTATACTATGCTACTCGCATAAAATGGCTGTTATTCACTGGGTAATCTGGCAACTCGCCTACGGCTCGTAGTCTATAAACTTCCCCTCGTGAAAAATAG
Source organism: Propylea japonica (assembly GCA_013421045.1). Lineage (NCBI taxonomy): Eukaryota > Metazoa > Arthropoda > Insecta > Coleoptera > Coccinellidae > Propylea > Propylea japonica. Next base: position 78,690,840 of record CM024243.1, read on the forward strand.
CTTTCATTATACGCTCGTTGCATAATATAATTTTATAAATCTACCAATTATACGTTTGCTCATGGATTTAGCTATAATTTTATATTGTTGAGGCAGATATTTCTTCAGTGTTTTGGGGTTCCTTAAATTATAAATATGAGGAGTAATACTTTCTTAATCGAGGGCCAAACCTTCTGACAATAATCAACTTTTATAATGAAATATATAATGACCAGTTCATCAAAAAATTACTGATATTTTAACTCAACTTTTTTCACACCAGTAATATAAATAAGGGACGTATTATGGCAGCCAAAAACTTTTTGATTAAAGTTGATATTTTTTTATGAGAATCATTATTAGCAGAACTTTATATCTTATTTTTCTGAATATTATTTTCTAATTTTGTGTTTTATTCAGCTCACGAGTCAAATGTGCACAGAGGAAATGAAGCAAAACTCAATAGAGCAGAAGAAACTATGGCTCAGAGATCAGGTAAGACTTTCTTTAGCATCAAAACAGTGAAAAGTGTTCATGAATATTTAGGTATTTTTATTTTATATTATGAGGAATAATGTGAGCTAAGAATAATATCAATCGATTGAAATCAACCAATAATCAACTCATACCTCGGAGCTACTCTCGTCCTCGTTCAAAGTAACATGCAAGTAAGTGGTATCAAACAGAGCATTCATGGATGGCCATTTCGACCTTATTTGGACTTATCATAAAATAGCTCTGTATGATACAAGGTATTCTTGGGCCTCAAAACGAAATGGCACCTTCTTTCAGGTATAAATATACCAAAATATTATTCTCTGCTACATTATTTATGAATTCATTGCGATGTTACGCGTTAAACCTCTGTTTATTATGAGTTCTAGCGAGTCTCAATGCTTTCCATTGGAACACTATACAGTGTGTTTGGTCATGACTTAGCGATAATTTAAGGGCATCAAATATACCTTATATTATCGACAAAAACACCAACATTTTGAAGTTTACCCCTTTAGTTTTGGAGTAGCCGCCATTTTGAATTTACTTTTTTATTTTCATTGACCCTCCCAAATAATATCGATTTCTTTGGACATAAAGGTCTAACAGATGTGAAAAAAATGTTTTTTGAAAGATGATACTACCACCTTCCATTGAAGTATACCAATATAAAAATATTTAACTTGAAAACGTCATAAAAAAATTCTTCAAAAAAGTTTCTGTAAAAATATGTACTGATTTTCCCAGTAAATCCGCAATAGTACAAGAACTAGTACATTGAAGTATATTTTTTTTCAATGATTTAACACGCAAAGATATTAGCTACAAAACAACACCTACATCATTTCTGTCAGTTAAATAATTTGAGAGTTATTGCTGTTCGAACATGATCACTACGCGAGCAAAAGACACAAGACAGGTCGTCATGAAGGCCACTGCCTGTCTACAGAGCAGAGGCGGCCATTTTGAGCAATTTTTATGATTAATATGTTTGTTTGGACATTAAAAATTATCGAAAGTACAGTACTGAGGTTTTTTTCATTTCATCAATTTTCATAATGGTCATGTTCGAACAGCAATTGCTTTCTAAATATGTAACTTACAGGAATTCTGTTGGTATCGTTTTGTAGTTAATATCCTTGCGTGTTAGTTCAGTGATAAAAAATTATACTTCAATGTGCTAGTTCTTGTACTATTGCGAATTTACTAAGAAAATCAGTACATTTTTTCATTAAAATTTTCTTAAAGAATAGTTTTATAACATTTTTAAGTTATATGTTTTCATATTGTATCACTAAAAGGTGGTAGTATCATCTTTCAAAAAACATTTTTTCGCATCTGTAGGACTTTCATATCAAAAGAAATCGATATTATTCGGAAGGGTCAACGAAAATAAAAAAGTAAATTTAAAATGAGGACTACTCCAAAACTAAGGGGGTGAATTTTCAAATCTGGGTGTTTTTGTCGATAAAATTAGGTATATTTGATGCCCTTAAATTATCGCTAAGTCATGACCAAACACACTATAGTTATATGAACAATTTATCACATAATGTTTTTCTTTCAGGCGAGAAAATTCATCGAAAACTGCGAAGTCAAAAATGAGAAGATTTACCCGAAAATAACGGACGAATCGAGCATCGAGAATTTGCAAAAAATTCCGCTGAACACTCTGTTAGAGATCTTGCTAGGCATGACATCTTTCAGTGAACACCATGTTTGCGGAAGATTGCAAATTCTCGAATATTTTATTCGTTTTTTAACGAATACGGAAGGCAGCTCAGATCGCTCGCAAAGATTAAGAAAATTCATGGAAATCTTCCAAGTGCCCAGCAAGGAGGACCTAAGATTTTCCAGCGAAAAATTCGAAGCCTTGCTCAATAAATTGTTAAACATTGTCACGGGTTTCTTATGCCATAGATCACCATGGCCGAAAGAAACCACAGAGCGAGAGATTGTGAACGCAGGTTTGAATACACTGCAGAATATTTCTGAGCAACGCCTACATGTAAGTGAAATTTATTAATTATACAGGGTGTTTCAGAATAAGGTTCCAAAAATTCGGGATTTTAATCCTCAGAAATAGAGTTTCTATGGGCTATGGGTCTCTGACGCATTATTTCTGATGTACAAGGTGTTGAAAACTTTCGAAAAAGTTTTCGACACCGTTCATAATTTACATACATAGCAAACGAAAAATTCGAAATAAAATCAGATTCGGACTCAGAAATTTTAGTTCTCCTTAAATTTGGTAAAAACAACACCCTGTATGCGGTTTTCAATTTTTTTGACTTCAGATTCTGAGAGAGCAGGAAAAATACATTCAAACTCAATTCTCATCCCGAATGGCACAAATTTTTCCTGCTTTCTATGGCCATTCGAATGTCAATCTTCCGATTTTCGCTCCTTACATATTATTTTCTCGACATTTCAGAAACATGAGATCTCAGATAGTTACTAATAAGTAAAAAAAAGATCATAAACGAATCAAAATTTTTATAAAAAATATCAAAAATGCGAAATTTGGAAAATTAATAATTAATTCTTCAAATATTGTTCAAAATGAAAACCACCAACTTCTACACATTTATCTGCTCTTTTCATTAAGTTCAAAACTGCTTTCCTTATCACATTCGGGTTTTTGGTATTTCGTCACATGCGTCTATTATGCGCTGACTTAATTGTTTCCTTGTATTTATTTATCGCCCGTACACCATAGTTTTAAGGTGTCCCCAAAGGAAAAAATCTAACGGTGTGATATCGGGGGACCGAGGTGGCCATGCTCTTGGACCACCACGACCTATCCATCTATTTGGATAGACCTCGTTCAAATGATTTCTCACTAAAATTGAGAAATGTGGGGGTGCTCCATCATGCTGGAAGATAAGTCCTCTTTGATTGATATTCCCTAATAAATTAGGAAGAACATTAATAAGGAAATCTCTATAAATTTCTCCGGTCAGTTTTTCTTCGAAAAAATGAGGACCTATTAAATTATTATCATAAACTGCGCACCACACATTAACACTGAAACGTCTTTGTGATTGTCTTTGTACGACAGCGAAAATCGGAAGATTGACATTCGAAGGGCCATAGAAAGGAGGTAAAATTTGTGTCATTCGGGATGACAGTTGAGTTCGAAAGTATATTTCATGCTCTCTCAGAATATGAAGTCAAAAAAATTGAAAACCGCATACAGGGTGTTGTTTTTACCTAATTTTAGAAAAACTGAAATTTCTGAGTCCGGATCTGATTTTATTTCGAATTTTTCGTTCAAACAGATTCGTACTCACTCTATCATTGTTCATACGAAAAATCACCGGATTAGTTCTTTTATTTCCTGAATTATGGTCATTTGAAATTTCCTAATTTTTTCTAAAACCCCCTGTATATCAGGAACCATGTACCTCAGATGATTTCGAATGGCATTATCTCACTTCTTGAGACATCCCTCATCACCACCTAAACGTTGTCCCATTCCTCACCAGACACCCTGTATACAATAATCCATCCATTATACCTACTTCTGTTTGCTTGACCATAATAATACCCATTATTCACTAGTAAATACTGATTAATTATTCACTGCTGTTTCATGGATTTCGTTTCAATATTATATTCTTTAGATTTATAATTCTCCAGCATCGTAAAGTTCTCCACCTTATAAATTTGGGTATACCTTGTCTACCGAAGGCCAAATCCATTTTAAAAACATCGATTAAATCAACTCTTATTACAATATTTTTAGAATTTTTCTGTTGCTGATTTTTCTATCATTACTCGAAAACCACTGAAACTTAAAATTTTTGAAGTTCTAATCCAAAAATTAGACACTTGGAGCCACAATTTCCTCTTTTAAAATTCCTTGTACGACCATTCCTCTCAAAGTTACGGCATGTCGAAAATTGCCGAAAAATTTGGAATATTTTTTTGATCCTTTAATTTTTTCCAGTAGTGTATTTGCCTTATTCTTGTATTTCTTTTCAGATTCGTTTTGAGAGGGAATCAGAAATCTTCTCATTCAAAATATTATCTTTTACGACAATACAATATTTAGAGAGTTTTATTGCTCATTTCATACAAACAAATGGTACAGCATATCAAGAGTGGATACCGAAGGAAAACCCGTTCAAAATTCAACTATACCTTAATAACAATCGTATTCCTCCAGAAATTACAATGTATGAGGCAATCATTCGTTTTGGAACTCATTATGAAAGCGAAAATATTTACGATATAACACACACAGTTTTTTTTACGCATACGGAGCGATGTGAGAGTGAACCAATAGGTAAGAATTTTCATTCAATATCACACTTTAGCCATAGACTAACTAAACGGAGAATAGATGAGACACTAGTAGACCAAGCTTCAACGCCATCTTTTTTTGTACAACATTACTAATTCGTGAAAAAAGCTCAATTGAAAAAGGAATCTGTATCGTGAAGTTTGTAACGTTATTATTTTTGACTTTGTCATAAAATGTAGTTTTGCCATCTTTTTCTAGAAATTATTGGTTAGTAAACTTGTTGGTATGTTTCATTTCCTAAATTTCCTTATTGTTGTAATTATTCACTTCGTTTACTTACCCTTTTGAATTGTTTTCCATCAGAAAACAGTTTGTTTATTATTGTTTGAAATTTTGAGGTTAGTGATTGTTGACATTTTGGGTAGTTCGGAAAACTGGTTAGAATATTTGGCCTCAGTAGAGTACTTCGGAAAATTGTGGAAGAATTATAGAAATGGATTTGTAGGGACCCTTCTCTGTTATAAACTGCGTAAATTCAACAGTAACGTAAACGATTCGGTTATATTTTGGTTTTTCTTCTTTTTCTTCGCTATGACAACCATGACATCTGATAGGCTCTGTGAACTTTCTGGAAATTTCGGTGTGACTGTCAAGGCGGACATTTTTGGTTAGTGTGAAATTCGTTGAGACATTTTTCGAAGAAATTGTGAATCTAGATTCATCCTCGTTTTGAGGGATTAAAACTTCGAGTGTCATTATTCCCTGGAGAGTATTTTGGAATATTTTGGGAAAAATACGTTTCATACGTGATCATAAACTCTTCCACAGGAAATTCGTTAGGTTGTTGTGTAGCGAATATTATTGAAATTATTTCGAACAAATTCCCGACTGAATTGGAGGTTGAACCTATCTCCCTCGAACAACAGAGGTAACTAAGATATCCTTTTATAACTTATGAACCGTTTCTTATAGTATTTTGTTAGGGTCCACGTACTGGGGTTTCCACGTACTGGGGTTTCCACGTACTGGGGTATTCACGTATCTGGCTGTAGTTCCACGTGTTGGGGTGTATTTCCACCCACCAGGGTTGTCCACGTAGTTCCACGTATTGGGTGTAGGTGCCTGAGTTTTCACGAGCTGAGTTATTCCACGTACGGATCAGTTTCCACATACGTGTCAGCTATCCACGTAGTTCGGAGTCCCGAGTACCTGAGTCATCTACGTACCTGTCAGTGAGGGGTAACAATTGGCATCTTGGAGGTCTACGTGCCTGGCTTCATACGTTCAACTTACCATTTGTAGTATGTGCAGGTAACCAGTGCATAGCACTGGCTTTAAAGTTGTAAATCATTGGTTTCTTTTATTTTGATAATGTGTGATATTATTCTATAAGGTAATTTTATATATAACTGTGAGCAATTATAGTGAGGTGCACTTCATAAGTTGCGTTGGGTACCAACAAAGGTACTCGTATATCCCTTCAGGATTTTGTTATCGTGTATCCCTTCAGGATTTTATTATAGGATAATTGATCGGTATTCCCTTCAGGAATCATTGTTTGATTTAGAGTATTTTTTTTTTTTTAAAGTAGGTTCTGATAACCTAAACCCGAGCGTTAAGCTGAACGTAAGTTGATTAAGTGGGTTTAGTTTGTTAGTTTAGATTATTGGTTATTGGTTCTTACCTGATTTAGTGTGTATTTAGTGTTTTCCTTTTGACTACCCCTTGGGGGATAATCTTTATTCGTATTGAATCAACCATTGCACATATATTTTTATTTTTGTTAATAAATTATTGTGACTTGAATTTTGAGGGCTTTTTGTTAACTGTTACTCTGGTAGAGGAGTAAGCAGTTCATTTACCTTGAGTAGGCAGGCATTACTCTACCTGGCGCCCATTTTATTCTATCATATATAACTCACTCCCTTCTCCACTGAGTGTGGCCGCGAGCTTACTATTGCTGAAACCGGCTTTCCCCAAAGTCAACGTTTCAAGTTGCCTCAAAAAGAATTCTGTAGTGCACCTTTTGAATAGGTATATACAAGAGGCAAAAAGTTTTTTGAAATTCAATTTCCAAAAGGATATCAGAAATGGATTCGTGCAAGTTATCGATTAGTGAGGAAATTTATTCTCATGAAAATAATACCTGCAACGAACTTTCATCTGATTATCTTTTGAATCGAGAAATAAGGATCCATAATCAAATTCTTGATAGAATAAAAATTTATTAACTGAAATAGGTATCACCAATTGAAAATACAGATTTATTTCATAAATATCTAATCAATTAACTAATAATTGCATTGAAAACATTTTCAAAAACTGACAATAATGAATTCAATAATACAAAATATGAGTATTTAGGTACCTACTAAACTTATTCAATACATGAAAAACTTTTTTGAAAACTACGAGTATCTTAATTCTTATAGGTAACAGAATATACATATTATATATTTTATCATTACCTTCTTGAATCTCGATTTTCACATCCAATAACACAGCACGTCTTCACTCTTGCAGGCATATCGAAATTTATTATATTTCAAAAAGAACGTGTCAAACCACTCCTTGTGTCAGTTGAAAATTCAAAGATTTTTTGATAATGATTATTTTACATACTTACTATTTTCTCGATATGATTTCCATGAATGCAACGACATCTAACTATCAAATTGAAAATAATTTTTTCGTGTATTAGTCTCCTCCTCCAATAGATGGCGCGGAATATACGAGTGGCTCATCTAATTTTTTAGTTTGTCTATGGCTTAAGACATTGCACGTTAATGACGTAATTTGATATTCAGTTTATGCAACACTAAAAATTCATTTCAACCATAAATCTACTGAATTCATTAAGCGGCTAACGAAATGATCTTGTAATCAACTCGTTTATTAATTTGGGCAATAGAACATAAAGCATTCAGAAGCATTACGAATTATGTCACGACTCTACTGGAACATTTACAATGTGTTTGGTCATGACTTAGCGATAATTTAAGGGCATCAAGTATACCTAATTTCATCTACAAAAACACCCATATTGGGGAGTTTACCACCTCAGTTTTGGAGAAGCACCCTTTTTAAATTTACTTTTTTATTTTCGTTGACCCTTTCTAATAAAATCGATATTTTTGGACATAAAGGTCATACAGATGTGAAAAAAATGTTTTTTGAAAGATGACACTACCGCCTTTTATTGAAGTGGAACAATATGAAAACATGTAACTTAATAATGTTATAAAAAAATTCGTTAAAAAAATTTTAGTAAAAAAATTTACTGATTTTCTTAGTAAATTCGCAATGCTACAAGAACTAGCACATTGAAATGTAATTTTTTCTCAATGAGCTAACATGTAACGATATTAGCTACAAAACGGTACCAACAAAATTTTTGTAAATTACATATTTAGAAAGTGATTGCTGTTCGAACATGACCCTTGTGAAAATTGATTAAATAAAAAAAACCTCAGTAAAGTACTTTCGATAATTTTTAATGATCAAACTAACAAATTAATCATAAAAATTTCTCAAAATGGCCGCCTCTGCTCTGTAGACAGGCAGTGGCCTTCATGACGACCTGTCTTGTGTCTTTTGCTCGTGTAGTGATCATGTTCGAACAGCAATAACTCTCAAATTATGTAACTTACAGAAATTATGTGAGTATTGTTTTGTAGATAATATCCTTGCGTGTTGAATCATTGAAAAAATTATACTTCAACGTGCTAGTTTTTGTACTATTGCGGATATACTAAGAAAATCAGTACATATTTTTACTAAAACTTTTTTAAAGATTTTTTTATGCCGTTTTCAAGTTGAATGTTTTTATATTGTTATACTTCAATGGAAAGCGGTAGTATCATCTTTCAAAAAACATTTTTTTGACATCTGTAGGACTTTTATGTCCAAAGAAATCGATATTATTTGAAAGGGTTAACGAAAATAAAGTCATGACCAAACACACTGTATATTATATCAAATGTTTGTCTTGTACAAAATAAACAACCCGTTTATTTATCTAGCGATTAATGGTCTCCAACTATAAACGCATTAAAATATTTCAACCATTAATCGCTGTCTTCAATAAACTTACTGTGAATAATAATTATAACATCGTAATGTAGCATTTTAAATAATTATAGAGCATCTACGACGTGAAACTTGAAGCTTCCGCGCATTTTTGTACATTGAAAAAACGATTGGTCAAAAGTCTTAAAAATGTTTGAAATTTAAATCGAAAAAATGAGTTTCTAGGGCTTATGTTTAACGTGGAATAGGTGGTTGAAATGTCTTGGTTAGAATCTGTGCTACCCTGTATTTCGAAGTTGATTTTTGATACTAACTGAACGGTACTGAATCATACGCTCATTAAATCTTTTTTTTAGATTTAAATCAGTTTTCTGACCCTTTTGAGCATCATCTACGAGAAAGGTCACCTTGTCCGGCTATACCTGAGGAATTGAGATTGGCTTTACAATTCATCGACATTCTTTATGGTCTGAATGACCACTGGACAGCGTTATATTCTGGTTATCAGCACCAACACATTATAAATCCCAAAAAGTACGCTTGTGCTAAATTCGGAAGTTTTTTTGAGGAATTGTTGACTGATCCGTTCAACGTTTTGACAGGAAAATTGTTACCTTTCTTTGAGAATGTCGTAAGGAATTGTCCTTTCATATTCAGCCTTGAGATGAGACAGCTTCAATTCGAGTTGTGCTGTAGGGACAGACGAAGGGCTCTGAAAAGGGTGACATTCCTGACCCGTTATAATGTAGAAGCTTATGACCTCAATCAACATCCAAAAGTTGTTGTGAGAAGAAGCAATGCCCTGAACGATATTACCAAGGTAAGTTATTAATTTTCTTTTCTGTCGACCTCGAAATAGAAGGTAATTTTAATGTGTACGAAATTGATAATTAACTACTGATTTTAACGCTCAATTTATGCATTTTTAATGTGCAATCTTCATGGCAACCGTACACAAAGTATTCAGAAGCACTACGAGAAATGTCAAAACTCTACTGGAACATAGATACGCAGAAATTTCATTATGTCAAATGTATGTGTTGTGCAAAATGAGAATGTATTTAATTTTACACAATTCATATTGAGATCGACGAAAAAATTTTGTAATCCACTCGGTTATTAGGTAATCTAGCAGGTAAAAAATAATTATTTAATTTCATATGAGACTAGCTGGGCCAGCACACGTTTTTTTCCATTTTCTCATTAATTCACATTATTTGTTGAAAATACTTTCTACTTTTCTGGTTTGTGTCTTTCTCTGTTCGAATCTTTTTCGTTGATTCCTTTCATTTCTTGCTCGCATCTGCATTTTTCTGTTGAATTTGTTCGCCTACTATTGTTCTGTAGTGAAGTGCTTTCCATCTCGCTCTAGAGATTCTAGGACATTTCTATTTGACGCTGCATCACTTTCAAAAGGATGCAAAATCAGTAATGCAGCTTTCTTATTGGTCGATTCAGTCAAAGTGAAGTAATTTCTTCAGTTAATGAGTCAAATAGAAAAGCCCCATTGCAGTACTTTTCACACGTAGGGACATCTCTACAGATTTTGAAATTCACATCTGAAACATACCATATACAATCTGTCAGACAGAGAATTCTTCCGTCCAGTTGCACAGATGAATAGTCGAGACAATCATGTGCTGTAACACACAGAATTCTGTTGTCTTATTGCAATATTCTAGTCTCATATCTCTCTTATCGTTAGGAGGAGCATAATTCATTTAGTATGGTAGGCAACAAGTAAATACTTGAATCGAGTATTACGAGCAGCCTGACAAATTAAATAATTCTATACGTGTAATGCAGGTTCCCTATCATACTGCGATAAGAGAGAGACAAGACTAGATTATTGCAATAAGACAACGGAATTCATTCAGTTACAGCACTTGATTATCTCGACTATTCATCTGTGCAACTGGAGGGAAGAATTCTCTGTCTGACGCATTATACACTACTGGAAAAAATTACAGGATCAAAAAAAATTCCAAATTTTTCGGCAATTTTCAACATGCCGTAACTTCGAGAGGAATGGTCGTATAAGGAATTTAAAAGAAGGAAATTGTAGCTCCAAGTGTCTAGTTTTTGGATGGGAATTTCAAAAATTTTAAAGTTTCAATGATTTTCGAGTAATGATAGAAAAATCAGCAACAAAAAAATTTTCAAAATTTCACCAATTTTCTTTTCTTGTCTACGAGCGTGGAAATTTTATTTTTGCATAATCGTTATAATGATGGGATACTTTGTTAATTCGGCTTCAATTCATTTTTTTATTGACCTCAATACGTCCACTTCTCGCCGAGATATCGGTCTTGAAATGGAAAAGGATCCATTTGTCTTTGATTATCGATCGTTATTAAATTAATAAAAATTTTATTTGTTAGTTTATTTTATTTTTTTTTATTTATGTACTATCTGCAACTAAATTGTGGAAAAAGCTCGAGAAAATTCTTTTTTGCCTTTTTTGAAGATTATGAGCTTCCCAGAGCAAAAAACGTGATCCTTATTTTTTCTAAAATTCAATCGAGTCAAACAAAAAAACGGCTCGCTGGATTGAGTTGACTCTTCGTAAGGTTTTTATCAACATATTGAACTGTGAAAGTCACACTTAACATTATCGGTTTCCTCAACATTTTCGATCCAGCGGTAGATTTTCCAAGAAACCACCAAAAGCCCTTTTTTTGTTAAATTTTTATATTGATGCGACATGAAGAAGAAAAATTTTTTATGAATAAGCAATGGTTGTTCATTAATCGAAGTTCATTTAAGGTCTTGAAACCCTCCTTCAATTTTCTGTGCGATCATTGGTTGCTGGGAAATCGATAATCAAAGACAAATGGATCCTTTTGCATTTGAAGACCGATATTTCTGCGAAAAGTGGACGTATTGAGGTCAATGAAAAAATAAATTGAAGCTGAATCAACAAAGTATCCCATCATTATAACGATTATGCAAAAATAAAATTTCCACGCTCGTAGACAAAAAAAAAGAAATAAAATTTTGAGAATTTTTTTGTTGCTGATTTTTCTATCATTACTCAAAAACGACTGAAACTTAAAATTTTCGAAGTTCTAATTCAAAAACTAGACACTTGGAGCTAAAATTTCATTTTTTTACATTCCTTGTACGACCATTCCTTTCAAAGTTACGGCATGTTGAAAATGGCCGAAAAAATTGGAATTTTTTTTTGATCCTTTAATTTTTTCCAGTAGTGTATTATATTCTTTAAATTGATCTTTCTTCGGTATTCTAAAGTACTCTTTACAACTAACAAATATAGGTATAATTTGTCAATCGAGGGCAAATCTACTTTTATTACGTCAGCAATTTGCAATACAACATATACAATGACAGTCCATGGTAATAACTGATGCAAGAACTATTCCAATTAATCAATAGGCAATTTAAAATTGTTTCAGGCGTTACATACTACACGCACTTGGTCGAATTGGAATGTATCTTTTCAATACGAGGCAGGTTCTGGAGATGGCGTCATGGATGAACTCTTCACTTTAACAAGTAGGGACCTGCAAAAAGCAAATCTCAAAATTTGGGCTTCATGTGACGAAACTGAAACAGGATACATTCACACAGACGCAGGACTGTACCCTGCTGTCAAACAAGAAGTCGATCAGCCATTAGCAAATTCCAATTCTGCTTTCTCGAGTTTATCACTGGAGGACAAATTCAAAACCATTGGTCTTTTTCTAGCAAAGGCGCTTTTGGAGGGGGCAGTCTTAGATATATCTTTAGCAAAACCTTTCTTCAAATGGTTACTGAACCAAGAGAATCAGTTAACTCTTGATGATCTCAAATTTGTGAATCCATCAATTCATCAAGTTTTGAATAAAATCAAGCGTATGGTAGAACAACGCGACATGCTGAGACAAGATCCTACTTTAAGCGATGATAGGAAAACTGAAATGATGAAAAATATCAACGTAGATGGGGAAACAATTGATTCATATTACCTCGATTTCGTACTCCCTGGTGCCGACTGTATTGGTGAGTATTGAACTTTTGAATATATTGCTACTAGCTTTTACCCGCGACTTCGTAGTGATCAAATACTAACTTGAAGTCTTAGTAACACTCAGTCAAAAAAAAAACATCAAAATCATTTCAGTAGCTATGGCGTCATGCGCTTCTTGACACGATCACGCTAGATTTCCGAGGGAATGAGGTATTTTCCCGCCGTAAAAAGTAGCCTGTGTCCGTGCCTAGGATCCTATCTTTATATTAACAAAGTCTTATAAAAATCCGTTCAGACGTTAAGGCGTGAATGAGGTAAACTTTTAAAACAAACTATTAAAAATCATTAACTTAATTAGTTTTCTGCCTACTGCCTACGCCTTGAGTACGATAGCATAAATATTAATAGCCCCTATCCTTTTCTTGGTTACTATCTATTACCTAACTAAATTTCATCAAAATCCGTTCAGCCGTTTAGGCATGATAGAGCAAAACTCCCAGCAAAAACCATAAAAAAATCACTAACTCAATTCAGTTTTCTGCCTACTTCCTACCCCCTAGGTACGATGACGTGATCATTTTTATCTTATATCCGTTTTTAGGTAACTATCTATTACCTTACTTAATTTCATCAAAATCTGTTCAGCCGATTAGACGTGAAAGAGCAAAATTCCCAACAAAAACGACTAAAAATCACTAATTCAATTTAGATATCTGCCTACTGCCTACCCCCTAAGAACGATGGCGTAATTATTTATAGCCTATGACCATTTCTAGGTTATCATCTATCACCATACCAAATTTCATCAAAATCTGTTCAGGCGTTTAGGCATGATAGAGCAAAAATCCCCAGCAAAAACCATAAAAAAATCACTAACTCAATTAAGTTTTCTGCCTACTTCCTATCCCCTAGGTACGATGACGTGATCATTTTGATCTTATATCCGTTTTTAGGTAACCATCTATTACCTTACTAAATTTCATCAAAATCTGTTCAGCCGTTTAGACGTGAAAGAGCAAAAGTCCCAACAAAAAGGACTAAAAATCACTAACTCAATTTAGTTATCTGCCTACTGCCTACCCCCTAAGAACGATGGCGTGATTATTTACAGCCTATGACCATTTCTAGGTTATCATCTATCACCATACCAAATTTCATCAAAATCCGTTCAGTCATTTAGGCGTGAAAGAGTAACAGACAGACAGACAGAGTTACTTTCGCTTTTATAATATTAGTATGGATGTAAGAAATTATGTAAAAAATAATAATTTTTTTTCTCTTTCGTAGAACTAATCCCGAATGGTGAAAACACTCCAGTAACATTGGAAAACGCCCACATCTATCTCGAGAAAGTGGAAGAATTTCTTCTCAAAAAAGGAGTCGAGAAACAGATGAATTCCATGAAGATAGGCTTCAACAGTATCATCAACCTTGAGAACCTTCAGATCTTTCGTTCTGAGGAGTTGATGACCTTGATTTGTGGAGTTAAAGATGTGGAATACTGGAGTGTCAAACACATGAAAAAACATATTTCCATCAAGGGCTTCAATAAAGATGAAAAAGAAATAGTTTTTCAACTTTTTAAAAGATGGATTGCATTGAGTGAAGAGAAAAGACGACTCTTCTTGCAGTTTATTACAGGGTTTTCATGTTTACCAGTTGGTGGTGAGTATTCAAATATTTTTAAAGAATTCTTCATTTCGTACTTTTTCAAGCAATCTCATGGCTTCAAATTTTTTTTGAAACTAATGACTTGCTACTTTGATTTATTTCATTAATTTAATATCGCATATTGAGATAAGATCATCAATCGGACATTGAGCATCATAATACACTACTGGAAAAAATTAAAGGATCGAAAAAAAATTGCAAACTTTCGGCAATTTTCGACATGCCGTAACTTTGAGAGGAATGGTCATACAAGGAATTTAAAGAAAGGAAGTTGTAGTTCCAAGTGTCTAGTTTTTGGATTAGAATTTCAAAAATTTTAAGTTTCAGTGGTTTTCGAGTAATGATAGAAAAATTCTCAAAATTTTACCACTTTTTTTGTTGTCTACGAGCGTGGAAATTTTATGTTTGCATAATCTTTATAATGATAGGATACTTTGTTAATTCAGCTTTAATTTATTTTTTTATTGACCTCAATACGTCCACTTCCCGCCGAGATATTGATCTTCAAATGGAAAAGGATCCATGTTTTATCCGTTATTAAATTAATAAAAATTTTATTTGTTAGTTTATTTTATTTTTATTTTTTTGAAATTTATGTACTATCTGCAATCAAAATGTGGAAAAAGATCGAGAAAATTCTTTTTTGCCTTTTTTGAAGATTATGAGGTTCTCAGAGCAAAAAACGTGATCCTTATTTTTTTCAAAAATTCAATCGAGTTAAACAAAAAAACGGCTCGCTGGATTGAGTTGACTCTTCGTAAGGATTTTATCAACATATTGAACTGAGAAAGTCACACTTAACATTATTGGTTTTCTCAACATTTTCGATCCAGCGGTAGATTTTCCAAGAAACCACCAAAAGCCCTTTTTTTGTTAAATTTTTATATTGATGCGACATGAAGAAAAAAAATTTCTATGAATAAGCAATGGCTGTTCATTAATCGGAGTTAATTTAAGGTTTTGAAACCCTCCTTCAATTTTCTGTGCGATCATTGGTTGCTGAGAAATCGATAATCAAAGACAAATGGATCCTTTTCCATTTGAAGACCAATATCTCGGCGAGAAGTGGACGTATTGAGGTCAATGAAAAAATAAATTGAAGCTGAATTAACAAAGTATCCCAACATTATAACGATTAAGGTAAATGTACCAATTATCGACAGTGCCCCAATTATCGACACTTTTCATTTCTTTTCCATATACAGTGGAACCTCGATATAACAAATCGGAAGGGAACCAGTAAATATTCGTTATATCAGTAATTCGTGAAACTGAGGTTTGTTATATTGAGGTGAGGTTGGTCCAAAATTTGTTATACCGAGGTTTTATTCACCTCGGTATTACGTACTCATCTTGTTATAGCGAACTAATTTTGCTCATATAAATGAAAACTCATTTTTATCAAATTACTCATTTATTTTATATTTTCTTTTTCAAAACAATAAAGTGAGTAGGTAGGTTTTTTTCTTTTCAAAAATTCGCAGAACATAATAAAAAGAGGTGAAAAATCAACCAATTGGTATAAAAGCCTAAATCTAATTTTATTCATCTTGATTGGAAAAAAGTAATAAATTGTAGTTTGTTTTCCAAGGCTTCAATCTTCTGATGTTTGAAGGCAAACCAATTTCGTCGGAAAACTTATCTTTAGATTTGAAAATTGTAGCCAATGAACTTGCGGGAATCCCGACCTTATTAGCTATGTCTAATTTTTTTGTAGAAGGATTTTTGTCAACATAATTAATGATGCTTCGCTTTTCTGCGACAGATAAAGAACGCCTTTTACGTTTCTGAGCCATTGCAAAAAAGTGAGGAGCAACACTGATTACTTATTTCCATCAACTAACTTCGTATTTTACGTAATACGCATCGAAACCTGTCGCGGCTGAATCACATACATACCTGGTTATTGGTGAAAACGTCATATAGAGGTTTTGAGTTGACGAAATTCGTTAAGTAGAGGTATTCACACTCTTTTGGGTAGTTGAAAATTCGTTATAAAGAGGTTGTTCGTGAAAATTTTTCGTAATGTAGAGGTATGTTTTACATTGACTCTTATGGACGATTCAAGGGGATTATGAAAAATTCGTTAAATCGAGGAAGTCGTTATATTAAGGTTCGTTATATTAAGGTTGCACTGTATTAAGGTTTCGGGACCAGCCATAGAATTATTTTCTTCGCGAATATGTAACTTATAGTTTTCTCAACATATCTGAATATTATCCCGATTTTTTCTGAGTATCCTCAGTGCAAAAGGTGCCCTCATTCAGTTGAGTTTCAGCCTCAACCGAGTTTACAGCCTATTTGTTACCAATTCAGTAAGAAAAGCCTCCTCATCATATCCAAGCAAACTAGCAAGATTCAAGTGATATAAGTTTTTTTTGTACATTAAAACACTTTCATATGGTTTGATGATTTCAGTTTCATCAATGAAATAAATTTTTCTGTGATATTTTCATTAGAAAAAGGGTGTCGATAGTAGGTACATCTAAAACACGACCATCCCCATTCATCGACACAAGTGTCGGTAATTGGGTAAAGTGTGGTGTTATTTGAAATACTTCCTGGAGCTTATATACTTCTTTTTTCGGAACAAAAGTAACTTTATTGTATGCGATTCAATAATTATTAACTATGTACCAATTATCGACATAATGATTTCCTTCAAATTTTCCAATTAGAAAATGAAATATTTCAATGTCGATAATAGGTTCAATTCTATGTCGAATAATGGTTAATTTTTTGCCGGTCATAGGACAGCTCGACATGACTTTTCAATGTATTTTTTTGTGGAATTGGTGAGCCCTGTCAACAATTTTTTTTCAACATTTTGACCGAGAATGATCAGAGTTTAAGTCCATACAAACCGACACCAAATGTTGATCAACTCTTATGATATTATTTCATACTTTTTCGCAGATGTCGATGACGAGTGCATTACATTATCGATTATTGGTTTCGTTAATTTTTCAGTCTATTTCGAATAATAAAATGTTACGAATGTGAAAAACTTAATGCCTGCTCTAAGAACTTCCAAACAATTCGATGTTCCGAGAACCCCACTATGAAAGGCAGATAGGTCCTGAGACTGTTTTTTCCAAAGAGAAGTATGAACTATTGATGGTGAAATGGATGTTTCACGTCGCGAAATGTGGATCTTTCATGACTAAAGCTACTCCGTCAAGAAAATAGGTCAAAATCCACTAAGAAACTGCCAAATTCAACGACTCTGACTTGAAATTTTTAAACTCTTCTCAATTTTCAAAGAACACTTTGAATGAGTTCGGACAACACCAAATTTTAAAACCCAATAGTCAATTTTAAAATATAAAACGAAATTTTTTTCTCTTGAATTTTGATATCCGGTCTCTCGGTAACGAAGCCGTTTCGGACCAATGTTTGTAAAAACTTTTTTTCTTAAAATCAGTTGAGAAGTCCCCTTTGGCATTTGGTAACGTTATTCTGGAACACCCTGTATGTGGTATTTTATCAGATATCACGATGTCATTCATTGAATTTATCGATCCGATTAAATATTTATTCTTCTCTTATCCATACAACTCTTGATTCTTGTTGATTTCACAGTGTCGATAATTGGTCCTCATGTATGTCGATAATTGGTAATTTCAATTCCAGAGCTGTCGATAATTGGGACATCTGACTTCCAACGTGATTTGTATTTTTTTTAAATATCGAAACTTCTTGTTCACGATTTCGTGTTAGTTTTGAAAAGCTAAAGGTACAATGAGTTCAAAACTGGCTTTTATGTGTGAAGAAATATTTGATGACTATCCGAAAAACATTGTACATTCCAAAGTTTCCACTATAGTGTCGATAATTGGTACATTTACCTTATGGAAAAATAAAATTTCCACGCTCGTAGACAAGAAAAAAAAAGTGGTAAAATTTCGTGAATTTTTTTGTTGCTGATTTTTCTATCATTGCTCGAAAACCATTGAAACTTAAAATTTTTGAAGTTCTACTTCGAAAACTATACACTTGGAGCTACAATTTTCTCTTTTTAAATTCTTTGTACGACCATTCCTCTCAAAGTTACGGCATGTTGAAAATGGCCGAAAAAATTGGAATTTTTTTTTGATCCTTTAATTTTTTCCAGTAGTGTACATCTTTATTCAACATAAGAGATACATTTGTCAAAAATTAAATTTCAATGTTTGAGTAGAGTTGTAACATTTTTCGTATTGCTTCTGAATACTTAGTTATTTTTATTTAATCAACTAGTTTATTAATGCCAGCGGCTAATGAACGGGTCGATTACAACATTTCAACATCATGCATTTATTATTTTTCCTGTTTTCAGGTTTCGAAGGTCTTAGTCCACCACTGACGATCTCACGTTGCACAGAATCGTATCCATTTGCACAAACCTGTTTCAACACATTACACATGCCATCAAGTATGACCGTTGCAGAACTGACCAAGTTCATCGATTTGGCAATAACAGAAGGTCTAGGTTACTTCGGAATCCAGTAAGATCAGTGACAATATTTAATATGATCGTTTCAGATAAAATTTGTTGTATATTCATATATTTTTAAGTACTAAGCAGTTAACTTATTCGAGATGATTAAGACATATTTATTTTATATATGCTCAGTTGCAGGAACGTCCATTAAAATTTAAAGGTCCATTAAACCCTTAATCCTCCATTAGTTCCTTGTAATAATGGAGGATTAAGAGTTTAATGGACCTTTAAATTTTAATGGACCTTCCTGCAACTGACACTTATTCATATAAATTTATTCTCTACAAACGTCCTGTTTACCACTTTCTTTTATAACCCACCCTTTAAAAGTGTTCTGAATAAACTTGGTAGCAGATGAAAAAATACATTTTTTCATCACCAAAAAGACACTTATCTAGTTATTTATTTGGTTTACCCCATGGTTGTAAGAGTGGGAAAAGCAACCCCAAAACTTTATTTCCAATGTAACTTTTTGTCTTATTATATGCTTACCATTTAAAAATTTATTTCTGATAGCCTGTTTCATTCTAAAAAAAAATTTATCTTGAGTTTTTTGCCCAAAATAAACCAGTTCGCAGTAAAATGTTATTTTACGAACAACTACAGAGATAGATCGTCATAAATGCGAGTCGAGTTTTTTTCGAGGCAAAATTTTTCTTAGTCGAAATTTTTTCGGGGCAAAAATTTACTGAGTCGGAATTTTTTCAGTGCAAAATTTCTCTGAGTCAAAATTTTTTTGAGTCGAATTTTTTTCGGGGCAAAATTTTTCTGGGTCGAAATTTTTTCGGGCAAAATTTTTCTGGGTCGAAATTAACTCGGTAACAAATGAAAAAATAAATTTTTTCATCCTTTGTTGGAAATATTTCGATAACTGTTCATCTGATTAGAATGATTAATACCTCATTGCATAGGTAAATTAATTCTCTACAAATGCCCTATTGACCACTTTCTTCTATAACCTACCGTTTTTAGAATATTTCGAATAAACTCGGTGGCAATCGGTAGTGAATGAAAAAATAGATTTTTTCATCCTTTGTTGGAAATATTTCGATCACTGTTCATCTGATTAAAATGATTGATACCTCGTTGCATAGGTAAATTAATTCTCTACAAATGCCCTTTTGACCACTTTCTTCTCTAACCTACCGTTTTCGGAATATTTCGAATAAACTCGGTGGCAATCGGTAGTGAATAAAAAAATAAATTTTTCATCCTTTGTTGGAAATATTTCGATAACTGTTCATCTGATTAGAATGATTGATACCTCATTGCATAGGTAAATTAATTCTCTACAAATGCCCTTTTGACCACTTTCTTCTCTAACCTACCGTTTTCAGAATATTTCGAATAAACTCGGTGGCAATCGGTTGTGAATGAAAAAATAAATTTTTTCATCCTTTGTTGGAAATATTTCGATAACTGTTCATCTGATTAGAATGATTGATACCTCATTGCATAGGTAAATTAATTCTCTACAAATGCCCTTTTGACCACTTTCTTCTCTAACCTACCGTTTTCAGAATATTTCGAATAAACTCGGTGGCAATCGGTTGTGAATGAAAAAATAAATTTTTTCATCCTTTGTTGGAAATATTTCGATAACTGTTCATCTGATTAGAATGATTGATACCTCGTTGCATAGGTAAATTAATTCTCTACAAATGCCCTTTTGACCACTTTCTTCTCTAACCTACCGTTTTCGGAATATTTCGAATAAACTCGGTGGCAATCGGTAGTGAATGAAAAAATAGATTTTTTCATCCTTTGTTGGAAATATTTCGATAACTGTTTATCTGATTAAAATGATTGATACCTCGTTGCATAGGTAAATTAATTCTCTACAAATGCCCTTTTGACCACTTTCTTCTCTAACCTACCGTTTTCGGAATATTTCGAATAAACTCGGTGGCAATCGGTTGTGAATGAAAAAATAAATTTTTTCATCCTTTGTTGGAAATATTTCGATAACTGTTCATCTGATTAGAATGATTGATACCTCATTGCATAGGTAAATTAATTCTCTACAAATGCCCTTTTGACCACTTTCTTCTCTAACCTACCGTTTTCAGAATATTTCGAATAAACTCGGTGGCAATCGGTTGTGAATGAAAAAATAAATTTTTTCATCCTTTGTTGGAAATATTTCGATAACTGTTCATCTGATTAGAATGATTGATACCTCATTGCATAGGTAAATTAATTCTCTACAAATGCCCTTTTGACCACTTTCTTCTCTAACCTACCGTTTTCAGAATATTTCGAATAAACTCGGTGGCAATCGGTTGTGAATGAAAAAATAGATTTTTTCATCCTTTGTTGGAAATATTTCGATAACTGTTCATCGGATTAGAATGACTGATACCTCATTGCATAGGTAAATTAATTCTCTACAAATGCCCTTTTGACCACTTTCTTCTCTAACCTACCGTTTTCAGAATATTTCGAATAAACTCGGTGGCAATCGGTAGTGAATGAAAAAATAGATTTTTTCATCCTTTGTTGGAAATATTTCGATAACTGTTTATCTGATTAAAATGATTGATACCTCGTTGCATAGGTAAATTAATTCTCTACAAATGCCCTTTTGACCACTTTCTTCTCTAACCTACCGTTTTCAGAATATTTCGAATAAACTCGGTGGCAATCGGTAGTGAATAAAAAAATAAATTTTTTCATCCTTTGTTGGAAATATTTCGATAACTGTTCATCTGATTAGAATGATTGATACCTCGTTGCATAGGTAAATTAATTCTCTACAAATGCCCTTTTGACCACTTTCTTCTCTAACCTACCGTTTTCGGAATATTTCGAATAAACTCGGTGGCAATCGGTTGTGAATGAAAAAATAAATTTTTTCATCCTTTGTTGGAAATATTTCGATAACTGTTCATCTGATTAGAATGATTGATACCTCATTGCATAGGTAAATTAATTCTCTACAAATGCCCTTTTGACCACTTTCTTCTCTAACCTACCGTTTTCAGAATATTTCGAATAAACTCGGTGGCAATCGGTTGTGAATGAAAAAATAAATTTTTTCATCCTTTGTTGGAAATATTTCGATAACTGTTCATCTGATTAGAATGATTGATACCTCGTTGCATAGGTAAATTAATTCTCTACAAATGCCCTTTTGACCACTTTCTTCTCTAACCTACCGTTTTCGGAATATTTCGAATAAACTCGGTGGCAATCGGTAGTGAATGAAAAAATAGATTTTTTCATCCTTTGTTGGAAATATTTCGATAACTGTTTATCTGATTAAAATGATTGATACCTCGTTGCATAGGTAAATTAATTCTCTACAAATGCCCTTTTGACCACTTTCTTCTCTAACCTACCGTTTTCGGAATATTTCGAATAAACTCGGTGGCAATCGGTTGTGAATGAAAAAATAAATTTTTTCATCCTTTGTTGGAAATATTTCGATAACTGTTTATCTGATTAGAATGATTGATACCTCATTGCATAGGTAAATTAATTCTCTACAAATGCCCTTTTGACCACTTTCTTCTCTAACCTACCGTTTTCAGAATATTTCGAATAAACTCGGTGGCAATCGGTTGTGAATGAAAAAATAAATTTTTTCATCCTTTGTTGGAAATATTTCGATAACTGTTCATCTGATTAGAATGATTGATACCTCATTGCATAGGTAAATTAATTCTCTACAAATGCCCTTTTGACCACTTTCTTCTCTAACCTACCGTTTTCAGAATATTTCGAATAAACTCGGTGGCAATCGGTTGTGAATGAAAAAATAGATTTTTTCATCCTTTGTTGGAAATATTTCGATAACTGTTCATCGGATTAGAATGACTGATACCTCATTGCATAGGTAAATTAATTCTCTACAAATGCCCTGTTGACCACTTTCTTCTATAACCTACTGTTTTCAGAATATTTCGAATAAACTCGGTGGCAATCGGTAGTGAATGAAAAAATAGATTTTTTCATCCTTTGTTGGAAATATTTCGATAACTGTTCATCTGATTAGAATGATTGATACCTCATTGCATAGGTAAATTAATTCTCTACAATTCCCCTTTTGACCACTTTCTTCTATAACCTACCGTTTTCAGAATATTTCGAATAAACTCGGTGGCAATCGGTAGTGAATGAAAAAATAGATTTTTTCATCCTTTGTTGAAAATATTTCGATAACTGTTCATCTGATTAGAATGATTTATACCTCATTGCATAGGTAAATTAATTCTCTACAAATGCCCTTTTGACCACTTTTTTCTATAACCTACCGTTTTCAGAATATTTCGAATAAACTCGGTGGCAATTGGCAGTAAATGAAAAATTATATTTTTCCGTCATTCATAGGAAATATTTCGATAACTGTTCATCTGATTAGAATGATTGATATCTCATTGCATAGGTGAATCAATTCTCTACAAATGCCCTTCCGACCACTTTCTTCTATAACCTACCGTTTTCAGAATATTTCGAATAAACTCGGTGGCAATCGGTAGTGAATGAAAACATAAATTTTTTCAACCTTTGTTAGAAATATTTCGATAACTGTTCATCTGATTAGAATGATTGAAACCTCATTGCATAGGTAAATTAATTCTCTACAAATGCCCTTTTGACCACTTTCTTCTATAACCTACCGTTTTCAGAATATTTCGAATAAACTCGGTGGCACTTGGCAGTAAATGAAAAATTATATTTTTCCGTCATTCATAGGAAATATTTCGATAACTGTTCATCTGATCAGAATGATTGATACCTCATTGCATAGGTAAATTAATTCTCTACAAATGCCCCTTTGACCACTTTCTTCTATAACCTACCGTTTTCAGAATATTTCGAATAAACTCGGTGGCAATCGGTAGTGAATGAAAACATAATATTTTTCATCCTTTGTTGGAAATATTTCGATAACTGTTCATCTGATTAGAATGATTAATACCTCATTGCATAGGTAAATTAATTCTCTACAAATGCCCTTCTGACCACTTTCTTCTATAACCTACCGTTTTCAGAATATTTCGAATAAACTCGGTGGCAATCGGTAGTGAATGAAAAAATAAATTTTTTCATCCTTTGTTGGAAATATTTCGATAACTGTTCATCTGATTAGAATGATTGATACCTCATTGCATAGGTAAATTAATTCTCTACAAATGCCCTTTTACCACTTTCTTCTATAACCTACCGTTTTCAGAATATTTCGAATAAACTCGGTGGCAATCGGTAGTGAATGAAAAAATAAATTTTTACATCCTTTGTTGGAAATATTTCGATAACTGTTCATCTGATTAGAATGATTGATACCTCATTGCATAGGTAAATTAATTCTCTACAAATGCCCCTTTGACCACTTTCTTCTATAACCTACCGTTTTCAGAATATTTCGAATAAACTCGGTGGCAATTGGCAGTAAATGAAAAATTATATTTTTCCGTCATTCATAGGAAATATTTCGATAACTGTTCATCTGATTAGAATGATTGATACCTCATTGCATAGGTAAATTAATTCTCTACAAATGCCCTTTGACCACTTTCTTCTATAACCTACCGTTTTCAGAATATTTCGAATAAACTCGGTGGCAATCGGTAGTGAATGAAAACATAAATTTTTTCATCCTTTGTTGGAAATATTTCGATTAATGTTCATCTGATTAAAATGATTGATACCTCATTGCATAGGTAAATTAATTCTCTACAAATGCCCTATTGACCACTTTCTTCTATAACCTACCGTTTTCAGAATATTTCGAATAAACTCGGTGGCAATTGGCAGTAAATGAAAAATTATATTTTTCCGTCATTCATAGGAAATATTTCGATAACTGTTCATCTGATTAGGATGATTGATACCTCATTGCATAGGTAAATTAATTCTCTACAAATGCCCTTTTGACCACTTTCTTCTATAACCTTCCGTTTTCAGAATATTTCGAATAAACTCGGTGGCAATCGGTAGTGAATGAAAACATAAACTTTTTCATCCTTTGTTGGAAATATTTCGATAACTGTTCATCTGATTAGAATGATTGATACCTCATTGCATAGGTAAATTAATTCTCTACAAATGCCCTTTTGACCACTTTCTTTTATAACCTACCGTTTTCAGAATATTCCGAATAAACTCGGTGGCAATCGTTAGTGAATGAAAACCTAAATTTTTTCATCCTTTGTTGGAAATATTTCGATAACTGTTCATCTGATTAGAATGATTGATACCTCATTGCATAGGTAAATTAATTCTCTACAAATGCCCTTCTGACCACTTTCTTCTATAACCTACCTTTTTCAGATTTCGGATAAACTCGGTGTCAATCGGTAGTGAATAAAAAAATTAATTTTTTCATCCTTTGTTGGAAATATTTCGATAACTGTTCATCTGATTAGAATGATTGATACCTCATTGCATAGGTAAATTAATTCTCTACAATGCCCTTTTGACCACTTTCTTCTATAACCTACCGTTTTCAGAATATTTCGAATAAACTCGGTGGCAATCGGTAGTGAATGAAAACATAAATTTTTTCATCCTTTGTTGGAAATATTTCGATAACTGTTCATCTGATTAGAATGATTGATACCTCATTGCATAGGTAAATTAATTCTTTACAAATGCCCTCTTGACCACTTTCTTCTATAACCTACCGTTTTCAGAATATTTCGAATAAACTCGGTGGCAATCGGTAGTGAATGAAAACATAAATTTTTTCATCCTTTGTTGGAAATATTTCGATAACTGTTCATCTGATTAGAATGATTGATACCTCATTGCATAGGTAAATTAATTCTCTACAAATGCCCTTCTGACCACTTTCTTCTATAACCTACCGTTTTCAGATTTCGAATAAACTCGGTGTCAATCGGTAGTGAATGAAAAAATAAATTTTTTCATCCTTTGTTGGAAATATTTCGATAACTGTTCATCTGATTAGAATGATTGATACCTCATTGCATATTTGCATAGGTAAATTAATTCTCTACAAATGCCCTTTTGACCACTTTCTTCTATAACCTACCGTTTTCAGAATATTTCGAATAAACTCGGTGGCAATCGGTAGTGAATGAAAATATAGATTTTTTCATCCTTTGTTAGAAATATTTCGATAACTGTTCATCTGATTAGAATGATTGATACCTCATTGCATATTTGCATAGGTAAATTAATTCTCTACAAATGCCCTTCTGACCACTTTCTTCTTAACCTACCGTTTTCAGAATATTTCGAATAAACTCGGTGGGAATCGGTAGTGAATGAAAACATAAATTTTTTCATCCTTTGTTGGAAATATTTCGATAACTGTTCATCTGATTAGAATGATTGATACCTCATTGCATAGTTAAATTAATTCTCTACAAATGCCCTTTTGACCACTTTCTTCTATAACCTACCGTTTTCAGAATATTTCGAATAAACTCGGTGGCAATTGGCAGTAAATGAAAAATTATATTTTTCCGTCATTCATAGGAAATATTTCGATAACTGTTCATCTGATTAGAATAATTGATACCTCATTGCATAGGTAAATTAATTCTCTACAAATGCCCTTTTGACCACTTTCTTCTATAGCCTACCGTTTTCAGAATATTTCGAATAAACTCGGTGGCAATCGGTAGTGAATGAAAACATAATTTTTTTCATCCTTTGTTGGAAATATTTCGATAACTGTTCATCTGATTAGAATGATTGATACCTCATTGCATAGGTAAATTAATTCTCTACAAATGCCCTTCTGACCACTTTCTTCTATAACCTACCGTTTTCAGAATATTTCGAATAAACTCGGTGGCAATCGGTAGTGAATGAAAAAATAAATTTTTTCATCCTTTGTTGGAAATATTTCGATAACTGTTCATCTGATTAGAATGATTGATACCTCATTGCATAGGTAAATTAATTCTCTACAGATGCCCTTTGACCACTTTCTTCTATAACCTACCGTTTTCAGAATATTTCGAATAAACTCGGTGGCAATCGGTAGTGAATGAAAACATAAACTTTTTCATCCTTTGTTGGAAATATTTCGATAACTGTTCATCTGATTAGAATGATTGATACCTCATTGCATAGGTAAATTAATTCTCTACAAATGCCCTTTTGACCACTTTCTTTTATAACCTACCGTTTTCAGAATATTCCGAATAAACTCGGTGGCAATCGTTAGTGAATGAAAACCTAAATTTTTTCATCCTTTGTTGGAAATATTTCGATAACTGTTCATCTGATTAGAATGATTGATACCTCATTGCATAGGTAAATTAATTCTCTACAAATGCCCTTCTGACCACTTTCTTCTATAACCTACCTTTTCAGATTTCGGATAAACTCGGTGTCAATCGGTAGTGAATAAAAAAATTAATTTTTTCATCCTTTGTTGGAAATATTTCGATAACTGTTCATCTGATTAGAATGATTGATACCTCATTGCATAGGTAAATTAATTCTCTACAATGCCCTTTTGACCACTTTCTTCTATAACCTACCGTTTTCAGAATATTTCGAATAAACTCGGTGGCAATCGGTAGTGAATGAAAACATAAATTTTTTCATCCTTTGTTGGAAATATTTCGATAACTGTTCATCTGATTAGAATGATTGATACCTCATTGCATAGGTAAATTAATTCTTTACAAATGCCCTCTTGACCACTTTCTTCTATAACCTACCGTTTTCAGAATATTTCGAATAAACTCGGTGGCAATCGGTAGTGAATGAAAACATAAATTTTTTCATCCTTTGTTGGAAATATTTCGATAACTGTTCATCTGATTAGAATGATTGATACCTCATTGCATAGGTAAATTAATTCTCTACAAATGCCCTTCTGACCACTTTCTTCTATAACCTACCGTTTTCAGATTTCGAATAAACTCGGTGTCAATCGGTAGTGAATGAAAAAATAAATTTTTTCATCCTTTGTTGGAAATATTTCGATAACTGTTCATCTGATTAGAATGATTGATACCTCATTGCATATTTGCATAGGTAAATTAATTCTCTACAAATGCCCTTTTGACCACTTTCTTCTATAACCTACCGTTTCAGAATATTTCGAATAAACTCGGTGGCAATCGGTAGTGAATGAAAATATAGATTTTTTCATCCTTTGTTAGAAATATTTCGATAACTGTTCATCTGATTAGAATGATTGATACCTCATTGCATATTTGCATAGGTAAATTAATTCTCTACAAATGCCCTTCTGACCACTTTCTTCTTAACCTACCGTTTTCAGAATATTTCGAATAAACTCGGTGGGAATCGGTAGTGAATGAAAACATAAATTTTTTCATCCTTTGTTGGAAATATTTCGATAACTGTTCATCTGATTAGAATGATTGATACCTCATTGCATAGTTAAATTAATTCTCTACAAATGCCCTTTTGACCACTTTCTTCTATAACCTACCGTTTTCAGAATATTTCGAATAAACTCGGTGGCAATTGGCAGTAAATGAAAAAATTATATTTTTCCGTCATTCATAGGAAATATTTCGATAACTGTTCATCTGATTAGAATAATTGATACCTCATTGCATAGGTAAATTAATTCTCTACAAATGCCCTTTTGACCACTTTCTTCTATAGCCTACCGTTTTCAGAATATTTCGAATAAACTCGGTGGCAATCGGTAGTGAATGAAAAATAATTTTTTTCATCCTTTGTTGGAAATATTTCGATAACTGTTCATCTGATTAGAATGATTGATACCTCATTGCATAGGTAAATTAATTCTCTACAAATGCCCTTCTGACCACTTTCTTCTATAACCTACCGTTTTCAGAATATTTCGAATAAACTCGGTGGCAATCGGTAGTGAATGAAAAAATAAATTTTTTCATCCTTTGTTGGAAATATTTCGATAACTGTTCATCTGATTAGAATGATTGATACCTCATTGCATAGGTAAATTAATTCTCTACAGATGCCCTTTGACCACTTTCTTCTATAACCTACCGTTTTCAGAATATTTCGAATAAACTCGGTGGCAATCGGTAGTGAATGAAAAAATAAATTTTTTCATCCTTTGTTGGAAATATTTCGATAACTGTTCATCTGATTAGAATGATTGTTACCTCGTTGCATAGGTAAATTAATTCTCTACAAATGCCCTTTTGACCACTTTCTTCTTTAACCTACCGTTTTCAGAATATTTCGAATAAACTCGGTGGCAATCGGTAGTGAATGAAAAAATAAATTTTTTCATCCTTTGTTGGAAATATTTCGATAACTGTTCATCTGATTAAAATGATTGATACCTCATTGCATAGGTAAATTAATTCTCTACAAATGCCCTTTTGACCACTTTCTTCTATAACCTACCGTTTTCAGAATATTTCGAATGAACTCGGTGGGAATCGGTAGTGAATGAAAAAATAAATTTTTTCATCCTTTGTTGGAAATATTTCGATAACTGTTCATCTGATTAGAATGATTGATACCTCATTGCATAGGTAAATTAATTCTCTACAAATGCCCTTTTGACCACTTTCTTCTATAACCTACCGTTTTCAGAATATTTCGAATAAACTCGGTGGGAATCGGTAGTGAGTGAAAACATAAATTTTTTCATCCTTTGTTGGAAATATTTCGATAACTGTTCATCTGATTAGAATGATTGATACCTCATTGCATAGGTAAATTAATTCTCTACAAATGCCCTTTTGACCACTTTCTTCTATAACCTACCGTTTTCAGAATATTTCGAATAAACTCGGTGGGAATCGGTAGTGAATGAAAACATAAATTTTTTCATCCTTTGTTGGAAATATTTCGATAACTGTTCATCTGATTAGAATGATTGATACCTCATTGCATAGTTAAATTAATTCTCTACAAATGCCCTTTTGACCACTTTCTTCTATAACCTACCGTTTTCAGAATATTTCGAATAAACTCGGTGGGAATCGGTAGTGAATGAAAACATAAATTTTTTCATCCTTTGTTGGAAATATTTCGATAACTGTTCATCTGATTAGAATAATTGATACCTCATTGCATAGGTAAATTAATTCTCTACAAATGCCCTTTTTACCACTTTCTTCTATAACCTACCGTTTTCAGAATATTTCGAATAAACTCGGTGGCAATCGGTAGTGAATGAAAAAATAAATTTTTTCATCCTTTGTTGGAAATATTTCGATAACTGTTCATCTGATCAGAATGATTGTTACCTCGTTGCATAGGTAAATTAATTCTCTACAAATGCCCTTTTGACCACTTTCTTCTTTAACTTACCGTTTTCAGAATATTTCGAATAAACTCGGTGGCAATCGGTAGTGAATGAAAAAATAAATTTTTTCATCCTTTGTTGGAAATATTTCGATAACTGTTCATCTGATTAGAATGATTGATACCTCATTGCATAGGTAAATTAATTCTCTACAAATGCCCTCTTGACCACTTTCTTCTATAACCTACCGTTTTCAGAATATTTCGAATGAACTCGGTGGCAATCGGTAGTGAATGAAAAAATAAATTTTTTCATCCTTTGTTGGAAATATTTCGATAACTGTTCATCTGATTAGAATGATTGATACCTCATTGCATAGGTAAATTAATTCTCTACAGATGCCCTTTGACCACTTTCTTCTATAACCTACCGTTTTCAGAATATTTCGAATAAACTCGGTGGCAATCGGTAGTGAATGAAAAAATAAATTTTTTCATCCTTTGTTGGAAATATTTCGATAACTGTTCATCTGATTAGAATGATTGATACCTCATTGCATAGGTAAATTAATTCTCTACAGATGCCCTTTGACCACTTTCTTCTATAACCTACCGTTTTCAGAATATTTCGAATAAACTCGGTGGCAATCGGTAGTGAATGAAAAAATAAATTTTTTCATCCTTTGTTGGAAATATTTCGATAACTGTTCATCTGATTAGAATGATTGATACCTCATTGCATAGGTAAATTAATTCTCTACAGATGCCCTTTGACCACTTTCTTCTATAACCTACCGTTTAAATTTTTTCATCCTTTGTTGGAAATATTTCGATAACTGTTCATCTGATTAGAATGATTGATACCTCATTGCATAGGTAAATTAATTCTCTACAGATGCCCTTTTGACCACTTTCTTCTATAACCTACCGTTTAAATTTTTTCATCCTTTGTTGGAAATATTTCGATAACTGTTCATCTGATTAGAATGATTGATACCTCATTGCATAGGTAAATTAATTCTCTACAAATGCCCTTTTGACCACTTTCTTCTATAACCTACCGTTTAAATTTTTTCATCCTTTGTTGGAAATATTTCGATAACTGTTCATCTGATTAGAATGATTGATACCTCATTGCATAGGTAAATTAATTCTCTACAGATGCCCTTTGACCACTTTCTTCTATAACCTACCGTTTTCAGAATATTTCGAATAAACTCGGTGGCAATCGGTAGTGAATGAAAAAATAAATTTTTTCATCCTTTGTTGGAAATATTTCGATAACTGTTCATCTGATTAGAATGATTGATACCTCATTGCATAGGTAAATTAATTCTCTACAAATGCCCTTTTGACCACTTTCTTCTATAACCTACCGTTTAAATTTTTTCATCCTTTGTTGGAAATATTTCGATAACTGTTCATCTGATTAGAATGATTGATACCTCATTGCATAGGTAAATTAATTCTCTACAGATGCCCTTTGACCACTTTCTTCTATAACCTACCGTTTTCAGAATATTTCGAATAAACTCGGTGGCAATCGGTAGTGAATGAAAAAATAAATTTTTTCATCCTTTGTTGGAAATATTTCGATAACTGTTCATCTGATTAGAATGATTGATACCTCATTGCATAGGTAAATTAATTCTCTACAAATGCCCTTTTGACCACTTTCTTCTATAACCTACCGTTTAAATTTTTTCATCCTTTGTTGGAAATATTTCGATAACTGTTCATCTGATTAGAATGATTGATACCTCATTGCATAGGTAAATTAATTCTCTACAGATGCCCTTTGACCACTTTCTTCTATAACCTACCGTTTTCAGAATATTTCGAATAAACTCGGTGGGAATCGGTAGTGAATGAAAACATAAATTTTTTCATCCTTTGTTGGAAATATTTCGATAACTGTTCATCTGATTAGAATAATTGATACCTCATTGCATAGGTAAATTAATTCTCTACAAATGCCCTTTTGACCACTTTCTTCTATAACCTACCGTTTTCAGAATATTTCGAATAAACTCGGTGGGAATCGGTAGTGAATGAAAACATAAATTTTTTCATCCTTTGTTGGAAATATTTCGATAACTGTTCATCTGATTAGAATAATTGATACCTCATTGCATAGGTAAATTAATTCTCTACAGATGCCCTTTGACCACTTTCTTCTATAACCTACCGTTTTCAGAATATTTCGAATAAACTCGGTGGCAATCGGTAGTGAATGAAAAAATAAATTTTTTCATCCTTTGTTGGAAATATTTCGATAACTGTTCATCTGATTAGAATGATTGATACCTCATTGCATAGGTAAATTAATTCTCTACAAATGCCCTTTTGACCACTTTCTTCTATAACCTACCGTTTAAATTTTTTCATCCTTTGTTGGAAATATTTCGATAACTGTTCATCTGATTAGAATGATTGATACCTCATTGCATAGGTAAATTAATTCTCTACAAATGCCCTTTTGACCACTTTCTTCTATAACCTACCGTTTAAATTTTTTCATCCTTTGTTGGAAATATTTCGATAACTGTTCATCTGATTAGAATGATTGATACCTCATTGCATAGGTAAATTAATTCTCTACAGATGCCCTTTGACCACTTTCTTCTATAACCTACCGTTTTCAGAATATTTCGAATAAACTCGGTGGCAATCGGTAGTGAATGAAAAAATAAATTTTTTCATCCTTTGTTGGAAATATTTCGATAACTGTTCATCTGATTAGAATGATTGATACCTCATTGCATAGGTAAATTAATTCTCTACAGATGCCCTTTGACCACTTTCTTCTATAACCTACCGTTTTCAGAATATTTCGAATAAACTCGGTGGCAATCGGTAGTGAATGAAAAAATAAATTTTTTCATCCTTTGTTGGAAATATTTCGATAACTGTTCATCTGATTAGAATGATTGATACCTCATTGCATAGGTAAATTAATTCTCTACAAATGCCCTTTTGACCACTTTCTTCTATAACCTACCGTTTAAATTTTTTCATCCTTTGTTGGAAATATTTCGATAACTGTTCATCTGATTAGAATGATTGATACCTCATTGCATAGGTAAATTAATTCTCTACAGATGCCCTTTGACCACTTTCTTCTATAACCTACCGTTTTCAGAATATTTCGAATAACTCGGTGGCAATCGGTAGTGAATGAAAAAATAAATTTTTTCATCCTTTGTTGGAAATATTTCGATAACTGTTCATCTGATTAGAATGATTGATACCTCATTGCATAGGTAAATTAATTCTCTACAAATGCCCTTTTGACCACTTTCTTCTATAACCTACCGTTTAAATTTTTTCATCCTTTGTTGGAAATATTTCGATAACTGTTCATCTGATTAGAATGATTGATACCTCATTGCATAGGTAAATTAATTCTCTACAAATGCCCTTTTGACCACTTTCTTCTATAACCTACCGTTTAAATTTTTTCATCCTTTGTTGGAAATATTTCGATAACTGTTCATCTGATTAGAATGATTGATACCTCATTGCATAGGTAAATTAATTCTCTACAAATGCCCTTTTGACCACTTTCTTCTATAACCTACCGTTTAAATTTTTTCATCCTTTGTTGGAAATATTTCGATAACTGTTCATCTGATTAGAATGATTGATACCTCATTGCATAGGTAAATTAATTCTCTACAGATGCCCTTTGACCACTTTCTTCTATAACCTACCGTTTTCAGAATATTTCGAATAAACTCGGTGGCAATCGGTAGTGAATGAAAAAATAAATTTTTTCATCCTTTGTTGGAAATATTTCGATAACTGTTCATCTGATTAGAATGATTGATACCTCATTGCATAGGTAAATTAATTCTCTACAAATGCCCTTTTGACCACTTTCTTCTATAACCTACCGTTTAAATTTTTTCATCCTTTGTTGGAAATATTTCGATAACTGTTCATCTGATTAGAATGATTGATACCTCATTGCATAGGTAAATTAATTCTCTACAAATGCCCTTTTGACCACTTTCTTCTATAACCTACCGTTAAATTTTTTCATCCTTTGTTGGAAATATTTCGATAACTGTTCATCTGATTAGAATGATTGATACCTCATTGCATAGGTAAATTAATTCTCTACAAATGCCCTTTTGACCACTTTCTTCTATAACCTACCGTTTAAATTTTTTCATCCTTTGTTGGAAATATTTCGATAACTGTTCATCTGATTAGAATGATTGATACCTCATTGCATAGGTAAATTAATTCTCTACAGATGCCCTTTGACCACTTTCTTCTATAACCTACCGTTTTCAGAATATTTCGAATAAACTCGGTGGCAATCGGTAGTGAATGAAAAAATAAATTTTTTCATCCTTTGTTGGAAATATTTCGATAACTGTTCATCTGATTAGAATGATTGATACCTCATTGCATAGGTAAATTAATTCTCTACAAATGCCCTTTTGACCACTTTCTTCTATAACCTACCGTTTAAATTTTTTCATCCTTTGTTGGAAATATTTCGATAACTGTTCATCTGATTAGAATGATTGATACCTCATTGCATAGGTAAATTAATTCTCTACAAATGCCCTTTTGACCACTTCTTCTATAACCTACCGTTTAAATTTTTTCATCCTTTGTTGGAAATATTTCGATAACTGTTCATCTGATTAGAATGATTGATACCTCATTGCATAGGTAAATTAATTCTCTACAGATGCCCTTTGACCACTTTCTTCTATAACCTACCGTTTTCAGAATATTTCGAATAAACTCGGTGGCAATCGGTAGTGAATGAAAAAATAAATTTTTTCATCCTTTGTTGGAAATATTTCGATAACTGTTCATCTGATTAGAATGATTGATACCTCATTGCATAGGTAAATTAATTCTCTACAAATGCCCTTTTGACCACTTTCTTCTATAACCTACCGTTTAAATTTTTTCATCCTTTGTTGGAAATATTTCGATAACTGTTCATCTGATTAGAATGATTGATACCTCATTGCATAGGTAAATTAATTCTCTACAGATGCCCTTTGACCACTTTCTTCTATAACCTACCGTTTTCAGAATATTTCGAATAAACTCGGTGGCAATCGGTAGTGAATGAAAAAATAAATTTTTTCATCCTTTGTTGGAAATATTTCGATAACTGTTCATCTGATTAGAATGATTGATACCTCATTGCATAGGTAAATTAATTCTCTACAAATGCCCTTTTGACCACTTTCTTCTATAACCTACCGTTTAAATTTTTCATCCTTTGTTGGAAATATTTCGATAACTGTTCATCTGATTAGAATGATTGATACCTCGTTGCATAGGTAAATTAATTCTCTACAAATGCCCTATTGACCACTTTCTTCTATAACCTACCGTTTTCAGAATATTTCGAATAAACTCGGTGGCAATCGGTAGTGAATGAAAAAATAGATTTTTTCATCCTTTGTTGGAAATATTTCGATAACTGTTCATCTGATTAGAATGATTGATACCTCATTGCATAGGTAAATTAATTCTCTACAAATGCCCTTTTGACCACTTTCTTCTCTAACCTACCGTTTTCGGAATATTTCGAATAAACTCGGTGGCAATCGGTAGTGAATGAAAAAATAGATTTTTTCATCCTTTGTTGGAAATATTTCGATAACTGTTTATCTGATTAAAATG
The DNA here is from genome assembly GCA_013421045.1 of Propylea japonica. Lineage (NCBI taxonomy): Eukaryota > Metazoa > Arthropoda > Insecta > Coleoptera > Coccinellidae > Propylea > Propylea japonica. The sequence goes on from CM024243.1 coordinate 78,726,534, forward strand.
ATTGATACCTCGTTGCATAGGTAAATTAATTCTCTACAAATGCCCTTTTGACCACTTTCTTCTCTAACCTACCGTTTTCGGAATATTTCGAATAAACTCGGTTGCAATCGGTAGTGAATGAAAAAATAGATTTTTTCATCCTTTGTTGGAAATATTTCGATAACTGTTTATCTGATTAAAATGATTGATACCTCGTTGCATAGGTAAATTAATTCTCTACAAATGCCCTTTTGACCACTTTCTTCTTTAACCTACCGTTTTCAGAATATTTCGAATAAATTCGGTGGCAATCGGTAGTGAATGAAAAAATAGATTTTTTCATCCTTTGTTGGAAATATTTCGATAACTGTTCATCTGATTAGAATGATTGATACCTCATTGCATAGGTAAGTTAATTCTCTACAAATGCCCTTTCGACCACTTTCTTCTTTAACCTACCGTTTTCAGAATATTTCGAATAAACTCGGTGGCAATCGGTAGTGAATGAAAAAATTAATTTTTTCATCCTTTGTTGGAAATATTTCGATAACTGTTCATCTGATTAGAATGATTGTTACCTCGTTGCATAGGTAAATTAATTCTCTACAAATGCTCTATTGACCACTTTCTTCTTTAACCTACCGTTTTCAGAATATTTCGAATAAACTCGGTGGCAATCGGTAGTGAATGAAAAAATAGATTTTTTCATCCTTTGTTGGAAATATTTCGATAACTGTTCATCTGATTAGAATGATTGATACCTCATTGCATAGGTTAATTAATTCTCTACAATGCCCTTTGACCACTTTCTTCTATAACCTACCGTTTTCAGAATATTTCGAATAAACTCGGTGGCAATTGGCAGTAAATGAAAAATTATATTTTTCCGTCATTCATAGGAATTATTTCGATAACTGTTCATCTGATTAGAATGATTGATACCTCATTGCATAGGTAAATTAATTCTCTACAAATGCCCTTCTGACCACTTTCTTCTCTAACCTACCGTTTTCAGAATATTTCGAATAAACTCGGTGGCAATCGGTAGTGAATGAAAAAATAGATTTTTTCATCCTTTGTTGGAAATATTTCGATAACTGTTCATCTGATTAGAATGATTGATACCTCATTGCATAGGTTAATTAATTCTCTACAAATGCCCTTTGACCACTTTCTTCTATAACCTACCGTTTTCAGAATATTTCGAATAAACTCGGTGGCAATTGGCAGTAAATGAAAAATTATATTTTTCCGTCATTCATAGGAAATATTTCGATAACTGTTCATCTGATTAGAATGATTGATACCTCATTGCATAGGTAAATTAATTCTCTACAAATGCCCTTCTGACCACTTTCTTCTCTAACCTACCGTTTTCAGAATATTTCGAATAAACTCGGTGGCAATCGGTAGTGAATGAAAAAATAGATTTTTTCATCCTTTGTTGGAAATATTTCGATAACTGTTCATCTGATTAGAATGATTGATACCTCATTGCATAGGTTAATTAATTCTCTACAAATGCCCTTTTGACCACTTTCTTCTTTAACCTACCGTTTTCAGAATATTTCGAATAAACTCGGTGGCAATCGGTAGTGAATGAAAAAATAAATTTTTTCATCCTTTGTTGGAAATATTTCGATAACTGTTCATCTGATTAGAATGATTGTTACCTCGTTGCATAGGTAAATTAATTCTTTACAAATGCCCTTTTGACCACTTTCTTCTTTAACCTACCGTTTTCAGAATATTTCGAATAAACTCGGTGGCAATTGGCAGTAATGAAAAATTATATTTTTCCGTCATTCATAGGAAATATTTCGATAACTGTTCATCTGATTAGAATGATTGATACCTCATTGCATAGGTTAATTAATTCTCTACAAATGCCCTTTGACCACTTTCTTCTATAACCTACCGTTTTCAGAATATTTCGAATAAACTCGGTGGCAATTGGCAGTAAATGAAAAATTATATTTTTCCGTCATTCATAGGAAATATTTCGATAACTGTTCATCTGATTAGAATGATTGATACCTCATTGCATAGGTAAATTAATTCTCTACAAATGCCCTTTTGACCACTTTCTTCTATAACCTACCGTTTTCAGAATATTTCGAATAAACTCGGTGGCAATCGGTAGTGAATGAAAAAATAAATTTTTTCATCCTTTGTTGGAAATATTTCGATAACTGTTCATCTGATTAGAATGATTGTTACCTCGTTGCATAGGTAAATTAATTCTCTACAAATGCCCTTTTGACCACTTTCTTCTTTAACCTACCGTTTTCAGAATATTTCGAATAAACTCGGTGGCAATCGGTAGTGAATGAAAAAATAGATTTTTTCATCCTTTGTTGGAAATATTTCGATAACTGTTCATCTGATTAGAATGATTGATACCTCATTGCATAGGTAAATTAATTCTCTACAAATGCCCTTTTGACCACTTTCTTCTATAACCTACCGTTTTCAGAATATTTCGAATGAAACTCGGTGGCAATCGGTAGTGAATGAAAAAATAAATTTTTTCATCCTTTGTTGGAAATATTTCGATAACTGTTCATCTGATTAGAATGATTGATACCTCATTGCATAGGTAAATTAATTCTCTACAAATGCCCTTTTGACCACTTTCTTCTATAACCTACCGTTTTCAGAATATTTCGAATGAACTCGGTGGCAATCGGTAGTGAATGAAAAAATAAATTTTTTCATCCTTTGTTGGAAATATTTCTATAACTGTTCATCTGATTAGAATGATTGATACCTCATTGCATAGGTAAATTAATTCTCTACAAATGCCCTTTTGACCACTTTCTTCTATAACCTACCGTTTTCAGAATATTTCGAATGAACTCGGTGGCAATCGGTAGTGAATGAAAAAATAAATTTTTTCATCCTTTGTTGGAAATATTTCGATAACTGTTCATCTGATTAGAATGATTGATACCTCATTGCATAGGTAAATTAATTCTCTACAAATGCCCTTTTGACCACTTTCTTCTATAACCTACCGTTTTCAGAATATTTCGAATAAACTCGGTGGCAATCGGTAGTGAATGAAAAAATAAATTTTTTCATCCTTTGTTGGAAATATTTCGATAACTGTTCATCTGATTAGAATGATTGTTACCTCGTTGCATAGGTAAATTAATTCTCTACAAATGCCCTTTTGACCACTTTCTTCTTAACCTACCGTTTTCAGAATATTTCGAATAAACTCGGTGGCAATCGGTAGTGAATGAAAAATAAATTTTTTCATCCTTTGTTGGAAATATTTCGATAACTGTTCATCTGATTAGAATGATTGATACCTCATTGCATAGGTAAATTAATTCTCTACAAATGCCCTTTTGACCACTTTCTTCTATAACCTACCGTTTTCAGAATATTTCGAATAAACTCGGTGGCAATCGGTAGTGAATGAAAAAATAAATTTTTTCATCCTTTGTTGGAAATATTTCGATAACTGTTCATCTGATTAGAATGATTGTTACCTCATTGCATAGGTAAATTAATTCTCTACAAATGCCCTTTTGACCACTTTCTTCTATAACCTACCGTTTTCAGAATATTTCGAATAAACTCGGTGGCAATCGGTAGTGAATGAAAAAATAAATTTTTTCATCCTTTGTTGGAAATATTTCGATAACTGTTCATCTGATTAGAATGATTGTTACCTCGTTGCATAGGTAAATTAATTCTCTACAAATGCCCTTTTGACCACTTTCTTCTATAACCTACCGTTTTCAGAATATTTCGAATAAACTCGGTGGCAATCGGTAGTGAATGAAAAAATAAATTTTTTCATCCTTTGTTGGAAATATTTCGATAACTGTTCATCTGATTAGAATGATTGTTACCTCATTGCATAGGTAAATTAATTCTCTACAAATGCCCTTTTGACCACTTTCTTCTATAACCTACCGTTTTCAGAATATTTCGAATAAACTCGGTGGCAATCGGTAGTGAATGAAAAAATAAATTTTTTCATCCTTTGTTGGAAATATTTCGATAACTGTTCATCTGATTAGAATGATTGATACCTATTGCATAGGTAAATTAATTCTCTACAAATGCCCTTTTGACCACTTTCTTCTATAACCTACCGTTTTCAGAATATTTCGAATAAACTCGGTGGCAATCGGTAGTGAATGAAAAAATAAATTTTTTCATCCTTTGTTGGAAATATTTCGATAACTGTTCATCTGATTAGAATGATTGATACCTCATTGCATAGGTAAATTAATTCTCTACAAATGCCCTTTTGACCACTTTCTTCTATAACCTACCGTTTTCAGAATATTTCGAATAACTCGGTGGCAATCGGTAGTGAATGAAAAAATAAATTTTTTCATCCTTTGTTGGAAATATTTCGATAACTGTTCATCTGATTAGAATGATTGATACCTCATTGCATAGGTAAATTAATTCTCTACAAATGCCCTTTGACCACTTTCTTCTATAACCTACCGTTTTCAGAATATTTCGAATGAACTCGGTGGCAATCGGTAGTGAATGAAAAAATAAATTTTTTCATCCTTTGTTGGAAATATTTCGATAACTGTTCATCTGATTAGAATGATTGATACCTCATTGCATAGGTAAATTAATTCTCTACAAATGCCCTTTTGACCACTTTCTTCTATAACCTACCGTTTTCAGAATATTTCGAATGAACTCGGTGGCAATCGGTAGTGAATGAAAAAATAAATTTTTTCATCCTTTGTTGGAAATATTTCGATAACTGTTCATCTGATTAGAATGATTGATACCTCATTGCATAGGTAAATTAATTCTCTACAAATGCCCTTTGACCACTTTCTTCTATAACCTACCGTTTTCAGAATATTTCGAATAACTCGGTGGCAATCGGTAGTGAATGAAAAAATAAATTTTTTCATCCTTTGTTGGAAATATTTCGATAACTGTTCATCTGATTAGAATGATTGATACCTCATTGCATAGGTAAATTAATTCTCTACAAATGCCCTTTTGACCACTTTCTTCTATTAACCTACCGTTTTCAGAATATTTCGAATAAACTCGGTGGCAATCGGTAGTGAATGAAAAAATAATTTTTTCATCCTTTGTTGGAAATATTTCGATAACTGTTCATCTGATTAGAATTGATTGATACCTCATTGCATAGGTAAATTAATTCTCTACAAATGCCCTTTTGACCACTTTCTTCTATAACCTACCGTTTTCAGAATATTTCGAATAAACTCGGTGGCAATCGGTAGTGAATGAAAAAATAAATTTTTTCATCCTTTGTTGGAAATATTTCGATAACTGTTCATCTGATTAGAATGATTGATACCTCATTGCATAGGTAAATTAATTCTCTACAAATGCCCTTTTGACCACTTTCTTCTATAGCCTACCGTTTTCAGAATATTTCGAATAAACTCGGTGGCAATCGGTAGTGAATGAAAAAATAAATTTTTTCATCCTTTGTTGGAAATATTTCGATAACTGTTCATCTGATTAGAATGATTGTTACCTCATTGCATAGGTAAATTAATTCTCTACAAATGCCCTTTTGACCACTTTCTTCTATAACCTACCGTTTTCAGAATATTTCGAATAAACTCGGTGGCAATCGGTAGTGAATGAAAAAAATAATTTTTTCATCCTTTGTTGGAAATATTTCGATAACTGTTCATCTGATTAGAATGATTGATACCTCATTGCATAGGTAAATTAATTCTCTACAAATGCCCTTTTGACCACTTTCTTCTATAGCCTACCGTTTTCAGAATATTTCGAATAAACTCGGTGGCAATCGGTAGTGAATGAAAACATAATTTTTTTCATCCTTTGTTGGAAATATTTCGATAACTGTTCATCTGATTAGAATGATTGATACCTCATTGCATAGGTAAATTAATTCTCTACAAATGCCCTTTGACCACTTTCTTCTATAACCTACCGTTTTCAGAATATTTCGAATAAACTCGGTGGCAATCGGTAGTGAATGAAAAAATAAATTTTTTCATCCTTTGTTGGAAATATTTCGATAACTGTTCATCTGATTAGAATGATTGATACCTCATTGCATAGGTAAATTAATTCTCTACAATGCCCTTTGACCACTTTCTTCTATAACCTACCGTTTTCAGAATATTTCGAATAAACTCGGTGGCAATCGGTAGTGAATGAAAAAATAAATTTTTCATCCTTTGTTGGAAATATTTCGATAACTGTTCATCTGATTAGAATGATTGTTACCTCGTTGCATAGGTAAATTAATTCTCTACAAATGCCCTTTTGACCACTTTCTTCTTTAACCTACCGTTTTCAGAATATTTCGAATAAACTCGGTGGCAATCGGTAGTGAATGAAAAAATAAATTTTTTCATCCTTTGTTGGAAATATTTCGATAACTGTTCATCTGATTAGAATGATTGATACCTCATTGCATAGGTAAATTAATTCTCTACAAATGCCCTTTTGACCACTTTCTTCTATAACCTACCGTTTTCAGAATATTTCGAATGAACTCGGTGGCAATCGGTAGTGAATGAAAAAATAAATTTTTTCATCCTTTGTTGGAAATATTTCGATAACTGTTCATCTGATTAGAATGATTGATACCTCATTGCATAGGTAAATTAATTCTCTACAAATGCCCTTTTGACCACTTTCTTCTATAACCTACCGTTTTCAGAATATTTCGAATAAACTCGGTGGAATCGGTAGTGAGTGAAAACATAAATTTTTTCATCCTTTGTTGGAAATATTTCGATAACTGTTCATCTGATTAGAATGATTGATACCTCATTGCATAGGTAAATTAATTCTCTACAAATGCCCTTTTGACCACTTTCTTCTATAACCTACCGTTTTCAGAATATTTCGAATAAACTCGGTGGGAATCGGTAGTGAATGAAAACATAAATTTTTTCATCCTTTGTTGGAAATATTTCGATAACTGTTCATCTGATTAGAATGATTGATACCTCATTGCATAGTTAAATTAATTCTCTACAAATGCCCTTTTGACCACTTTCTTCTATAACCTACCGTTTTCAGAATATTTCGAATAAACTCGGTGGGAATCGGTAGTGAATGAAAACATAAATTTTTTCATCCTTTGTTGGAATATTTCGATAACTGTTCATCTGATTAGAATAATTGATACCTCATTGCATAGGTAAATTAATTCTCTACAATGCCCTTTTACCACTTTCTTCTATAACCTACCGTTTTCAGAATATTTCGAATAAACTCGGTGGCAATCGGTAGTGAATGAAAAAATAAATTTTTTCATCCTTTGTTGGAAATATTTCGATAACTGTTCATCTGATAGAATGATTGTTACCTCATTGCATAGGTAAATTAATTCTCTACAAATGCCCTTTTGACCACTTTCTTCTTTAACTTACCGTTTTCAGAATATTTCGAATAAACTCGGTGGCAATCGGTAGTGAATGAAAAAATAAATTTTTTCATCCTTTGTTGGAAATATTTCGATAACTGTTCATCTGATTAGAATGATTGATACCTCATTGCATAGGTAAATTAATTCTCTACAAATGCCCTCTTGACCACTTTCTTCTATAACCTACCGTTTTCAGAATATTTCGAATGAACTCGGTGGCAATCGGTAGTGAATGAAAAAATAAATTTTTTCATCCTTTGTTGGAAATATTTCGATAACTGTTCATCTGATTAGAATGATTGATACCTCATTGCATAGGTAAATTAATTCTCTACAGATGCCCTTTGACCACTTTCTTCTATAACCTACCGTTTTCAGAATATTTCGAATAAACTCGGTGGCAATCGGTAGTGAATGAAAAAATAAATTTTTTCATCCTTTGTTGGAAATATTTCGATAACTGTTCATCTGATTAGAATGATTGATACCTCATTGCATAGGTAAATTAATTCTCTACAAATGCCCTTTTGACCACTTTCTTCTATAACCTACCTACCGTTTAAATTTTTTCATCCTTTGTTGGAAATATTTCGATAACTGTTCATCTGATTAGAATGATTGATACCTCATTGCATAGGTAAATTAATTCTCTACAGATGCCCTTTGACCACTTTCTTCTATAACCTACCGTTTTCAGAATATTTCGAATAAACTCGGTGGCAATCGGTAGTGAATGAAAAATAAATTTTTTCATCCTTTGTTGGAAATATTTCGATAACTGTTCATCTGATTAGAATGATTGATACCTCATTGCATAGGTAAATTAATTCTCTACAAATGCCCTTTTGACCACTTTCTTCTATAACCTACCGTTAAATTTTTTCATCCTTTGTTGGAAATATTTCGATAACTGTTCATCTGATTAGAATGATTGATACCTCATTGCATAGGTAAATTAATTCTCTACAGATGCCCTTTGACCACTTTCTTCTATAACCTACCGTTTTCAGAATATTTCGAATAAACTCGGTGGCAATCGGTAGTGAATGAAAAAATAAATTTTTTCATCCTTTGTTGGAAATATTTCGATAACTGTTCATCTGATTAGAATGATTGATACCTCATTGCATAGGTAAATTAATTCTCTACAAATGCCCTTTTGACCACTTTCTTCTATAACCTACCGTTTAAATTTTTTCATCCTTTGTTGGAAATATTTCGATAACTGTTCATCTGATTAGAATGATTGATACCTCATTGCATAGGTAAATTAATTCTCTACAATGCCCTTTGACCACTTTCTTCTATAACCTACCGTTTTCAGAATATTTCGAATAAACTCGGTGGGAATCGGTAGTGAATGAAACATAAATTTTTTCATCCTTTGTTGGAAATATTTCGATAACTGTTCATCTGATTAGAATGATTGATACCTCATTGCATAGGTAAATTAATTCTCTACAAATGCCCTTTTGACCACTTTCTTCTATAACCTACCGTTTTCAGAATATTTCGAATAAACTCGGTGGGAATCGGTAGTGAATGAAAACATAAATTTTTTCATCCTTTGTTGGAAATATTTCGATAACTGTTCATCTGATTAGAATAATTGATACCTCATTGCATAGGTAAATTAATTCTCTACAGATGCCCTTTGACCACTTTCTTCTATAACCTACCGTTTTCAGAATATTTCGAATAAACTCGGTGGCAATCGGTAGTGAATGAAAAATAAATTTTTTCATCCTTTGTTGGAAATATTTCGATAACTGTTCATCTGATTAGAATGATTGATACCTCATTGCATAGGTAAATTAATTCTCTACAAATGCCCTTTTGACCACTTTCTTCTATAACCTACCGTTTAATTTTTTCATCCTTTGTTGGAAATATTTCGATAACTGTTCATCTGATTAGAATGATTGATACCTCATTGCATAGGAAATTAATTCTCTACAGATGCCCTTTGACCACTTTCTTCTATAACCTACCGTTTTCAGAATATTTCGAATAAACTCGGTGGCAATCGGTAGTGAATGAAAAAATAAATTTTTTCATCCTTTGTTGGAAATATTTCGATAACTGTTCATCTGATTAGAATGATTGATACCTCATTGCATAGGTAAATTAATTCTCTACAATGCCCTTTTGACCACTTTCTTCTATAACCTACCGTTTAAATTTTTTCATCCTTTGTTGGAAATATTTCGATAACTGTTCATCTGATTAGAATGATTGATACCTCATTGCATAGGTAAATTAATTCTCTACAAATGCCCTTTTGACCACTTTCTTCTATAACCTACCGTTTAAATTTTTTCATCCTTTGTTGGAAATATTTCGATAACTGTTCATCATCTGATTAGAATGATTGATACCTCATTGCATAGGTAAATTAATTCTCTACAAATGCCCTTTTGACCACTTTCTTCTATAACCTACCGTTTAAATTTTTTCATCCTTTGTTGGAAATATTTCGATAACTGTTCATCTGATTAGAATGATTGATACCTCATTGCATAGGTAAATTAATTCTCTACAAATGCCCTTTTGACCACTTTCTTCTATAACCTACCGTTTAAATTTTTTCATCCTTGTTGGAAATATTTCGATAACTGTTCATCTGATTAGAATGATTGATACCTCATTGCATAGGTAAATTAATTCTCTACAGATGCCCTTTGACCACTTTCTTCTATAACCTACCGTTTTCAGAATATTTCGAATAAACTCGGTGGCAATCGGTAGTGAATGAAAAAATAAATTTTTTCATCCTTTGTTGGAAATATTTCGATAACTGTTCATCTGATTAGAATGATTGATACCTCATTGCATAGGTAAATTAATTCTCTACAAATGCCCTTTTGACCACTTTCTTCTATAACCTACCGTTTAAATTTTTTCATCCTTTGTTGGAAATATTTCGATAACTGTTCATCTGATTAGAATGATTGATACCTCATTGCATAGGTAAATTAATTCTCTACAGATGCCCTTTGACCACTTTCTTCTATAACCTACCGTTTTCAGAATATTTCGAATAAACTCGGTGGCAATCGGTAGTGAATGAAAAAATAAATTTTTTCATCCTTTGTTGGAAATATTTCGATAACTGTTCATCTGATTAGAATGATTGATACCTCATTGCATAGGTAAATTAATTCTCTACAAATGCCCTTTTGACCACTTTCTTCTATAACCTACCGTTTAAATTTTTCATCCTTTGTTGGAAATATTTCGATAACTGTTCATCTGATTAGAATGATTGATACCTCATTGCATAGGTAAATTAATTCTCTACAAATGCCCTTTTGACCACTTTCTTCTATAACCTACCGTTTAAATTTTTTCATCCTTTGTTGGAAATATTTCGATAACTGTTCATCTGATTAGAATGATTGATACCTCATTGCATAGGTAAATTAATTCTCTACAGATGCCCTTTGACCACTTTCTTCTATAACCTACCGTTTTCAGAATATTTCGAATAAACTCGGTGGCAATCGGTAGTGAATGAAAAAATAAATTTTTTCATCCTTTGTTGGAAATATTTCGATAACTGTTCATCTGATTAGAATGATTGATACCTCATTGCATAGGTAAATTAATTCTCTACAAATGCCCTTTTGACCACTTTCTTCTATAACCTACCGTTTAAATTTTTTCATCCTTTGTTGGAAATATTTCGATAACTGTTCATCTGATTAGAATGATTGATACCTCATTGCATAGGTAAATTAATTCTCTACAGATGCCCTTTGACCACTTTCTTCTATAACCTACCGTTTTCAGAATATTTCGAATAAACTCGGTGGCAATCGGTAGTGAATGAAAAAATAAATTTTTTCATCCTTTGTTGGAAATATTTCGATAACTGTTCATCTGATTAGAATGATTGATACCTCATTGCATAGGTAAATTAATTCTCTACAAATGCCCTTTTGACCACTTTCTTCTATAACCTACCGTTTAAATTTTTTCATCCTTTGTTGGAAATATTTCGATAACTGTTCATCTGATTAGAATGATTGATACCTCGTTGCATAGGTAAATTAATTCTCTACAAATGCCCTATTGACCACTTTCTTCTATAACCTACCGTTTTCAGAATATTTCGAATAAACTCGGTGGCAATCGGTAGTGAATGAAAAAATAGATTTTTTCATCCTTTGTTGGAAATATTTCGATAACTGTTCATCTGATTAGAATGATTGATACCTCATTGCATAGGTAAATTAATTCTCTACAAATGCCCTTTTGACCACTTTCTTCTCTAACCTACCGTTTTCGGAATATTTCGAATAAACTCGGTGGCAATCGGTAGTGAATGAAAAAATAGATTTTTTCATCCTTTGTTGGAAATATTTCGATAACTGTTTATCTGATTAAAATGATTGATACCTCGTTGCATAGGTAAATTAATTCTCTACAAATGCCCTTTTGACCACTTTCTTCTCTAACCTACCGTTTTCGGAATATTTCGAATAAACTCGGTGGCAATCGGTAGTGAATGAAAAAATAGATTTTTCATCCTTTGTTGGAAATATTTCGATAACTGTTTATCTGATTAAATGATTGATACCTCGTTGCATAGGTAAATTAATTCTCTACAAATGCCCTTTTGACCACTTTCTTCTTTAACCTACCGTTTTCAGAATATTTCGAATAAATTCGGTGGCAATCGGTAGTGAATGAAAAAATAGATTTTTTCATCCTTTGTTGGAAATATTTCGATAACTGTTCATCTGATTAGAATGATTGATACCTCATTGCATAGGTAAGTTAATTCTCTACAAATGCCCTTTCGACCACTTTCTTCTTTAACCTACCGTTTTCAGAATATTTCGAATAAACTCGGTGGCAATCGGTAGTGAATGAAAAAATTAATTTTTTCATCCTTTGTTGGAAATATTTCGATAACTGTTCATCTGATTAGAATGATTGTTACCTCGTTGCATAGGTAAATTAATTCTCTACAAATGCTCTATTGACCACTTTCTTCTTTAACCTACCGTTTTCAGAATATTTCGAATAAACTCGGTGGCAATCGGTAGTGAATGAAAAAATAGATTTTTTCATCCTTTGTTGGAAATATTTCGATAACTGTTCATCTGATTAGAATGATTGATACCTCATTGCATAGGTTAATTAATTCTCTACAAATGCCCTTTGACCACTTTCTTCTATAACCTACCGTTTTCAGAATATTTCGAATAAACTCGGTGGCAATTGGCAGTAAATGAAAAATTATATTTTTCCGTCATTCATAGGAATTATTTCGATAACTGTTCATCTGATTAGAATGATTGATACCTCATTGCATAGGTAAATTAATTCTCTACAAATGCCCTTCTGACCACTTTCTTCTCTAACCTACCGTTTTCAGAATATTTCGAATAAACTCGGTGGCAATCGGTAGTGAATGAAAAAATAGATTTTTTCATCCTTTGTTGGAAATATTTCGATAACTGTTCATCTGATTAGAATGATTGATACCTCATTGCATAGGTTAATTAATTCTCTACAAATGCCCTTTGACCACTTTCTTCTATAACCTACCGTTTTCAGAATATTTCGAATAAACTCGGTGGCAATTGGCAGTAAATGAAAAATTATATTTTTCCGTCATTCATAGGAAATATTTCGATAACTGTTCATCTGATTAGAATGATTGATACCTCATTGCATAGGTAAATTAATTCTCTACAAATGCCCTTCTGACCACTTTCTTCTCTAACCTACCGTTTTCAGAATATTTCGAATAAACTCGGTGGCAATCGGTAGTGAATGAAAAAATAGATTTTTTCATCCTTTGTTGGAAATATTTCGATAACTGTTCATCTGATTAGAATGATTGATACCTCATTGCATAGGTTAATTAATTCTCTACAAATGCCCTTTTGACCACTTTCTTCTTTAACCTACCGTTTTCAGAATATTTCGAATAAACTCGGTGGCAATCGGTAGTGAATGAAAAAATAAATTTTTTCATCCTTTGTTGGAAATATTTCGATAACTGTTCATCTGATTAGAATGATTGTTACCTCGTTGCATAGGTAAATTAATTCTTTACAAATGCCCTTTTGACCACTTTCTTCTTTAACCTACCGTTTTCAGAATATTTCGAATAAACTCGGTGGCAATTGGCAGTAAATGAAAAATTATATTTTTCCGTCATTCATAGGAAATATTTCGATAACTGTTCATCTGATTAGAATGATTGATACCTCATTGCATAGGTTAATTAATTCTCTACAAATGCCCTTTGACCACTTTCTTCTATAACCTACCGTTTTCAGAATATTTCGAATAAACTCGGTGGCAATTGGCAGTAAATGAAAAATTATATTTTTCCGTCATTCATAGGAAATATTTCGATAACTGTTCATCTGATTAGAATGATTGATACCTCATTGCATAGGTAAATTAATTCTCTACAAATGCCCTTTTGACCACTTTCTTCTATAACCTACCGTTTTCAGAATATTTCGAATAAACTCGGTGGCAATCGGTAGTGAATGAAAAAATAAATTTTTTCATCCTTTGTTGGAAATATTTCGATAACTGTTCATCTGATTAGAATGATTGTTACCTCGTTGCATAGGTAAATTAATTCTCTACAAATGCCCTTTTGACCACTTTCTTCTTTAACCTACCGTTTTCAGAATATTTCGAATAAACTCGGTGGCAATCGGTAGTGAATGAAAAAATAGATTTTTTCATCCTTTGTTGGAAATATTTCGATAACTGTTCATCTGATTAGAATGATTGATACCTCATTGCATAGGTAAATTAATTCTCTACAAATGCCCTTTTGACCACTTTCTTCTATAACCTACCGTTTTCAGAATATTTCGAATGAACTCGGTGGCAATCGGTAGTGAATGAAAAAATAAATTTTTTCATCCTTTGTTGGAAATATTTCGATAACTGTTCATCTGATTAGAATGATTGATACCTCATTGCATAGGTAAATTAATTCTCTACAAATGCCCTTTTGACCACTTTCTTCTATAACCTACCGTTTTCAGAATATTTCGAATGAACTCGGTGGCAATCGGTAGTGAATGAAAAAATAAATTTTTTCATCCTTTGTTGGAAATATTTCTATAACTGTTCATCTGATTAGAATGATTGATACCTCATTGCATAGGTAAATTAATTCTCTACAAATGCCCTTTTGACCACTTTCTTCTATAACCTACCGTTTTCAGAATATTTCGAATGAACTCGGTGGCAATCGGTAGTGAATGAAAAAATAAATTTTTCATCCTTTGTTGGAAATATTTCGATAACTGTTCATCTGATTAGAATGATTGATACCTCATTGCATAGGTAAATTAATTCTCTACAAATGCCCTTTTGACCACTTTCTTCTATAACCTACCGTTTTCAGAATATTTCGAATGAACTCGGTGGCAATCGGTAGTGAATGAAAAAATAAATTTTTTCATCCTTTGTTGGAAATATTTCGATAACTGTTCATCTGATTAGAATGATTGATACCTCATTGCATAGGTAAATTAATTCTCTACAAATGCCCTTTTGACCACTTTCTTCTATAACCTACCGTTTTCAGAATATTTCGAATGAACTCGGTGGCAATCGGTAGTGAATGAAAAAATAAATTTTTTCATCCTTTGTTGGAAATATTTCGATAACTGTTCATCTGATTAGAATGATTGATACCTCATTGCATAGGTAAATTAATTCTCTACAAATGCCCTTTTGACCACTTTCTTCTATAACCTACCGTTTTCAGAATATTTCGAATGAACTCGGTGGCAATCGGTAGTGAATGAAAAAATAAATTTTTTCATCCTTTGTTGGAAATATTTCGATAACTGTTCATCTGATTAGAATGATTGATACCTCATTGCATAGGTAAATTAATTCTCTACAAATGCCCTTTTGACCACTTTCTTCTATAACCTACCGTTTTCAGAATATTTCGAATAAACTCGGTGGCAATCGGTAGTGAATGAAAAAATAAATTTTTTCATCCTTTGTTGGAAATATTTCGATAACTGTTCATCTGATTAGAATGATTGTTACCTCGTTGCATAGGTAAATTAATTCTCTACAAATGCCCTTTTGACCACTTTCTTCTTTAACCTACCGTTTTCAGAATATTTCGAATAAACTCGGTGGCAATCGGTAGTGAATGAAAAAATAAATTTTTTCATCCTTTGTTGGAAATATTTCGATAACTGTTCATCTGATTAGAATGATTGTTACCTCATTGCATAGGTAAATTAATTCTCTACAAATGCCCTTTTGACCACTTTCTTCTATAACCTACCGTTTTCAGAATATTTCGAATAAACTCGGTGGCAATCGGTAGTGAATGAAAAAATAAATTTTTTCATCCTTTGTTGGAAATATTTCGATAACTGTTCATCTGATTAGAATGATTGATACCTCATTGCATAGGTAAATTAATTCTCTACAAATGCCCTTTTGACCACTTTCTTCTATAACCTACCGTTTTCAGAATATTTCGAATAAACTCGGTGGCAATCGGTAGTGAATGAAAAAATAAATTTTTTCATCCTTTGTTGGAAATATTTCGATAACTGTTCATCTGATTAGAATGATTGTTACCTCGTTGCATAGGTAAATTAATTCTCTACAAATGCCCTTTTGACCACTTTCTTCTTTAACCTACCGTTTTCAGAATATTTCGAATAAACTCGGTGGCAATCGGTAGTGAATGAAAAAATAAATTTTTTCATCCTTTGTTGGAAATATTTCGATAACTGTTCATCTGATTAGAATGATTGTTACCTCATTGCATAGGTAAATTAATTCTCTACAAATGCCCTTTTGACCACTTTCTTCTATAACCTACCGTTTTCAGAATATTTCGAATGAACTCGGTGGCAATCGGTAGTGAATGAAAAAATAAATTTTTTCATCCTTTGTTGGAAATATTTCGATAACTGTTCATCTGATTAGAATGATTGATACCTCATTGCATAGGTAAATTAATTCTCTACAAATGCCCTTTTGACCACTTTCTTCTATAACCTACCGTTTTCAGAATATTTCGAATGAACTCGGTGGCAATCGGTAGTGAATGAAAAAATAAATTTTTTCATCCTTTGTTGGAAATATTTCGATAACTGTTCATCTGATTAGAATGATTGTTACCTCGTTGCATAGGTAAATTAATTCTCTACAAATGCCCTTTTGACCACTTTCTTCTTTAACCTACCGTTTTCAGAATATTTCGAATAAACTCGGTGGCAATCGGTAGTGAATGAAAAAATAAATTTTTTCATCCTTTGTTGGAAATATTTCGATAACTGTTCATCTGATTAGAATGATTGATACCTCATTGCATAGGTAAATTAATTCTCTACAAATGCCCTTTTGACCACTTTCTTCTATAACCTACCGTTTAAATTTTTTCATCCTTTGTTGGAAATATTTCGATAACTGTTCATCTGATTAGAATGATTGATACCTCATTGCATAAAATAAAGATTTCTTTTATTTATAATAAACTATTAACACTCACTTCATTAGAAAATACATAGACCTAAGTATTCACATATATACAAAAATGTTGAAAATCAGCAATGATTTACAATGATAATATAATAAGTTGAAATAACAATTTTCATACAAACAGTTAAAAAATAATAATAAAAATCGGTTCTTACGAATTCAGAAAAATATCTGATTCCAAACAAAAATCACTCTGAAAACCTGAATTGCTCTAGTTACAATGAGCTACTGTAAATTTGAATAAAAGTAATAACGCAACAAATACCACTTTATGCCTCAAAATTAAAACATGCAATAGTTATTCACAATCAAAGATTACTGAAGTTTTAATATTGCAATGTAAAAAGAAAACTATTAATGTTCAAAAAACTTTAAATGTGTTCAACTAGAAAACTTTCTGCGTTATATGAAATTATTTATAACTTCTGCAACGGTTTACGAAATTGGTTTCAATCTCACTGATTGAAAACTATTGATTCATCACATCCAAGTTTGTAAATTCGCATCGGAAACATACGGTATTCAATGCATCAGTTGAACAGTGGAATATTCGAGAGATTTACGTGCTAAATAACTCACCGAATCAATGACGGATTGCACAAATATAGTGTCGTCTCTCTCTTATCGTTGGGAGTGGCTTAATTCAAGCAGTATGATAGGCAACCAAAAGTACTTGAATCGAGTATTTCGTGCGACCTTACACTCAATATTTCGATGCGAGTACTACAGGTAGCCCCCACCATATTGATTGAATTAAGCCACTCCCAAATACACTACTGGAAAAAATTAAAGGATCAAAAAAAATTTCAAATTTTTCGGCAATTTTCGACATGCCGTAAATTTGAGAGGAATGGTCGTACAAGGAATTTAAAGAGAGAAAATTGTAGCTCAAAGTGTCTAGTTTTTGGATTAGAACTTCAAAAATTTTAAGTTTCAGTGGTTTTCGAATAATGATAGAAAAATCAGCAACAGAAAAATTCTCAAAATTTTACCACTTTTTTTTTCTTGTCTACGAGCGTGGAAATTTTATTTTTGCATAATCGTTATAATGATAGGATACTTTGTTAATTCAGCTTCAATTTATTCTTTTATTGACCTCAATACGTCCACTTCTCGCCGAGATATCGGTCTTCAAATGGAAAAGGATCCATGTTTTATCCGTTATCAAATTAATAAAATTTTTATTTGTTAGCTTATTTTATTTTTCTTTTTTTGAAATTTATGTACTATCTGCAATTAAAATGTGGAAAAAGCTCGAGAAAATTCTCTTTTGCCTTTTTTGAAGATTATGAGCTTCTCAGAGCAAAAAACGTGATCCTAATTTGTTTCAAAAATTCAATCGAGTCAAACAAAAAAAACGGCTCGCTGAATTGAGTTGACTCTTCGTAAGGATTTTATAAACATATTGAACTGTGAAAGTCACGCTTAACATTATTGGTTTCCTCAACATTTTCGATCCAGCGGTAGATTTTCCAAGAAACCACCAAAAGCCCTTTTTTTGTTAAATTTTTATATTGATGCGACATGAAGAAAAAAAATTTCTATGAATAAGCAATGGTTTTTCATTAATCGGAGTTCATTTAAGGTCTTGAAACCTTCTTTCAATTTTCTGTGCGATCATTGGTTGCTGAGAAATCGATAATCAAAGACAAATGGATCCTTTTCCATTTGAAGACCGATATCTCTGCGAAAAGTGGACGTATTGAGGTCAATGAAAAAATAAATTGAAGCTGAATTAACAAAGTATCCAATCATAATAACGATTATGCAAAAATAAAATTTCCACGCTCGTAGACAAGAAAAAAAAAGTGGTAAAATTTTGAGAATTTTTCTGTTGCTGATTTTTCTATCATTACTCGAAAACCACTGAAAATTAATATTTTTGAAGTTCTAATCCAAAAACTAGACACATGGAGCTACAATTTCCTTTTTTTAAATTCCTTGTACGACCATTCCTCTCAAAGTTACGGCATGTTGAAAATGGCCGAAAATATTGGATTTTTTTTTGATCCTTTAATTTTTTCCAGTAGTGTATAAGAGAGAGAAAAAACTACTTTTGTGCAATCCATCATTTATTCAGTGAATTATTAAGCACGTAAATCTCTGGAATATTCCACTGTTCAACACGACGCCAAAATTCCCTGTCAGATGCATTGAATAGCGTATATTTTCACGACTTAAATAAAATTTGTTCTTTCAAAACAATTCTCAGAGATTTTTACGATTGAAATCAGGGAGTACTCGATGAAAGAAAGACAGTTTCGAGTTAACATCTTCATCGTTTACCAGACAATCGTGCTTCCAATTGACCCAATTTCTTTTTCAACAACCTATTTTCTCTGTTCAGTTCCTTGATAGTTTGTTTCAACTTCTGTTTTCTTGGAGAATTCGCAGAAAGATATTGGTTGGTTTGTGTCGTTACAGAAATCTGAATCTCCTTCGTTAACGAACGTCTTTTATCTGGACTCAAGTCAGAATTTCGCACTTTTGGCGCTTCATTTCTTCCCTTCAAAGTAGTGGGGGTACTGTTAACTACAAGAACTGAATCACCATTTTGTGTTGAAGAATGTACCTTGTCGATATCTTTTCCGGATTTTTTTCTATGTGAATTGTTGAGACTTTGAGTAAGCGATGGAACAATAACTTCCGGAACAACTAAAAATGTTTTTCCATCTTGTCGGAACGTAAACATTTTTGGTGCCCCGTTCAATTGCTCAGGGTTCATTATTAAATTTTGTACTTCTGTTGGTAACACTATTTGACTCGATGCCGCAAGCTGACCTCCAGGGACAGCAGGTAATTTCTCAGCTTGGACAAAAGAACTACCTCCAACAACTGGAACTAATTTTTGTACTGGTGGCACCCCTGTTGTATTCACAAGTAAACTGTCACCAACTAGTACATAATTTGGCTGTATGGTCGATACATTCAGTCGGTTTCCATTCTGTGACTTGTTCGTTTGACCTACTTCCGCTTTTACATTTTCCTGTACACCGGTCACAAGTAAATTGCTCTTGCGGCCAACATTTACTCGATCCGGAGTCACAAGTAACTTGTCTCCATGACAAACTGCAACGTAACTTTGTGCTGCTATTGGCGGATTTGCAGTCGCGAGTAAGTTGCTCCTAACGCCCTCTGAGTTATATCTATTCGATGGTACTTTGTCTGGTGTCACAAGTAACTTGTCTCCGTGATAAACTGCGACATAGCTTCGACTTCTTATTGGTGCGTTTACCTGATCTGCAGCTAGGATTATATTACTTCTTTTGGCATCTGCGATGAGTTTAAGACCTTTAGAAGATCCAGTCACAGGTAACTTGGCACTTTTGTCATTAGTAACACATTTTTTTCCTTCTGTTGGTGCATTCAGTTTACCGGTAGTCGAAGGTATTTTACTCTTATGTTCAACTTGAACTTCTTCAGGAACCGTACGTTGTTTTGATCTTAAAATTCTATCAGATGGTAACTGTGACGTTGAATTAACATTTGGAACAGTTTGATTAGAGTTCTGATAATTAACTCTTGAGTTTAAAGTCGAATTTACACTCTTGCATATACATTTTTTCTTTGACGGTGGTGACTTCTCCTCAGAACTCGTGAGTGATCGATTTCTTTTGTTTTGATGTTCGACTGAAACAAAATTTACCATTTTAGGTGTCGTTTGGTTCTTTATAATTTTGCTGCTATCGTTTTCTTGACCTGATAATGATTTAATTATACGTTTTTTTACATTTTCACAGAAATCCTTTACGACATAAGGAGAAGCAATATTTTTTCTGGTAGAGTTTTCCTAGTTGGAAAAATATCTAGATTGTTCTTTCGATCAACTGAACTAATATTTTTCTCTGGTTTAGAGTAGGTTTTTTGCATCGAATCCACATCTGGATTGTTCTCGATGGATTCCGTAGCAGATAGAGTTGATGAAGAAGTGTCTTCATCTAGTGAAATGTTGTTATGGCCAATTGAAGAATCAGGCAGTTTGTCTGGTATTAGTACATCGCATATTTCAGAGGATCCTCCTCCTTTCTTAGATGAATTCACAACATTACGAGCTGCAATAGAACTATACTTTAGAAATAGTTCAAAAAACTTAGGTTAGGTGACTATGTAGTTGTGTTAGGTTAGGTTAATTTTGTGCATATGCCTCAGGTCAATAAAGAATACAGATAGGCTCCAAGCAGCATAACAATAGAATAAATTTGAGGATCAGATATAAAATATTTGTTTTCCTTTTGAAATTTGACAGTTTAAAAAAAACTAAACTATCGCTTATCGCAATGAAAGACAGTTACTACTACTAAAAACTAAAGGCAAAGTCATGCTTTCTTTTAAGGGGAACTGTAACGAAATGACTATAACATCTTTGTAAACTGAGATCGATAATAATATTTTATAGAAATACGTCGCTTATCTTACCATTGGTCGCTGTCTTTAATAACCTAACTGATTAAATAATTATTTCCGCCGATATCGAAGTAAAAGGTGACTTTAATGTATACGAAATTGATCATTAATGACCTATTTCAATGCTCAATTTCGGCTATTTTAATGTGCAATCCTCATGGCAACCGTTCATAAAGTATTCAGAAGCACTATGAGAAATGTCAAAATTCTCTCGGAACATTGATACATAGAAAATTTATTATGTCAAATGTAAGTCTTGGGCAATCAAGAATTCATATTGAGATCATAGACAAACTAAAAAATTAGTTGAGCCACTCGTATATTCCGCGCCATCTGTCGGAGGAGGAGACTAATACACGAAAAAATTATTTTCAATTTGATAGTTAGATGTCGTTGCATTCATGGAAATCCTATCGAAAAAATAGTAAGTATGTAAAATCATTATTATCAAAAAACCTTTGAATTGTCAACTGACAGAAGGAGTGGTTTGACACGTTCTTTTTGAAATATAATAAATTTCGATATGCCTGCAAGAGTGAAGACGTGCTGTGTTATTGGATGTGAAAATCGAGATGCAAGAAGGAAATTATAAAATTTATATGAATATTCTGTTACCTATAAGAATTAAGATACTCGTAGTTTTCAAAAAAGTTTTTCATGTATTGAATAATTTTAGTAGGTGAATACTCATATTTTGAATTATTGAATTTATTATTGTTAGTTTTTGAAAATGTTTTCAATGCAATTATTAGTTTATTGATTAGATATTTATGAAATAAATCTGTATTTTCAATTGGTGATACCTTTTTCACTTAATAAATTTTTATTATATCCAGAATTTGATTATTGATCCTCATTTCTCGATTCCAAAAGAAAATCAGATGAAAGTTCGTTGCAGGTATTATTTTCATGAAAATAAATTTCCTCACTCATCGATAACATGCACGAATCCATTTCTGATTTCCTTTTGGAAATTGAATTTCAAAAAACTTTTTGCTTTTATATGGGAGTACCTACCTATTCAAAATGTGCACTACAGAATTCTTTTTGCGGCAGCTTTACGATACAGATTCCTTTTTCAATTGAGCTTTTTTCACGAATTAGTATATTTCTACAAAAAAAGATGGCGTTGAAGCTTGTTCTACTAGTGTCTCATCTATTCTCCGTTTAGTTAGTCTATGCTACTAATGATCTCGAACTATTAACGCGTTCGCTCCGTTCACGCGTTACAATACGAGTTAAAATATATTGACCGTTAATAACCTTCTTGATTAAATAAGTATTTCTGTTGAACTCAAAATAAAATGTGGGTTTAACATTATGCTATTTTAATGTGGAATTGTCATTGGCAACCGAACACAAAGTATTCAGATGCATTACGAGTTATGTCACAACTCTATTGAAACATAGACAATTATTTTATGTCAAATGAATATTTCGTGTAAAATGAAAAGTATTTCAATCAAGAATTCATACACAATTAATATTGAGGTCGACGAAAAAAATCTTGTTATCAACTTGTTTATCAGAACGCGTTCGCTCCGCTCTGGCATTAAAATATCTGGACCATTAATAAACTTCACTACTAGAAAAAATTAAAGGATCAAAAAAAAATTCCAAATTTTTCGGCAATTTTCGACATGCCGTAACTTTGAGAGGAATGGCCGTACAAAAAAATTTAAAAAAGGGAAATTGTAGGTCCAAGTGTCTAGTTTTTGGATTTGAACTTCAAAAGTTTTAAGTTTCAGTGGTTTTCGAGTAATGATAGAAAAATCAGCAACAGAAAAATTCTCAAAATTTTACCATATTTTTGTCCACCACTTTTTTTTTCTTGTCTACGAGCGTGGAAATTTTATTTTTGCATGATCGTTATAATGATAGGATACTTTGTTAATTCAGCTTCAATTTAATTTTTTATTGACCTCAATCCGTCCACTTCTCGCCGAGATATCGGTCTTCGAATGGAAAAGGATCCATGTTACATTCGTTATTAAATTAATAAAAATTTTATTTGTTAGTTTATTTTATTTTTCTTTTTTTGACATTTATGTACTATCTGCAATTAAAATGTGGAAAAAGCTCGAGAAAATTCTTTTTTGCCTCTTTCGAAGATTATGAGCTTCTCAGAGCAAAAAACGTGATCCTTATTTTTTCAAAAATTCAATCGAGTCAAACAAAAAAACGGCTCGCTGGATTGAGTTGACTCTTCGTAAGGATTTTATCAACATATTGAACTGTGAAAGTCACACTCACACAACATTATTGGTTTCCTTAACATTTTCGATCCAGCGGTAGATTTTCCAAGAAACCACCAAAAGCCCTGTTTTTGTTAAATTTTCATATTGATGCGACATGAAGAAAAAAAATTTCTATGAATAAGCAATGGTTGTTCATTAATTGGAGTTCATTTAAGGTCTTGAAACTTTCCTTCAATTTTCTGTGCGATCATTGGTTGCTGAGAAATCGATAATCAAAGACAAATGGGTCCTTTTCCATTTGAAGACCGATATCTCGGCGAAAAGTTGACGTATTGAGGTCAATAAATACATAAATCAAAGCTAAATTAACAAAGTATCCCATCATATAACGACTATGCAAAAATAAAATTTCCACGCTCGTAGACAAGAAAAAAAAAGTGGTAAAATTTCGAGAATTTTTTTGTTGCTGATTTTTCTATCATTACTCGAAAACCACTGAAACTTGAAATTTTTTAAGTTTTCATCCAAAAACTAGACACTTGGAGCTACAATTTCTTTTTTTTGAATTCCTTGTACGACCATTCCTCTCAAAGTTACGGCATGTTGAAAATGGCCGAAAAAATTGGAATTTTTTTTTGATCCTTTAATTTTTTCCAGTAGTGTAGTTGATTAAACAATTATAAAGTGAGGAATTAGTGTAATACATTGCTCACCATTGCATAATTTGTGATCTGAAACCCTTTTATTACTTAGTATTACGATTTTGTTCTCCTGTGGTCCAGGTGCTATCTTCTCAAATTCTGAAGCTGCTAATTCTTGGTCCCGAGGAATACCTTGAAGGAACTTCTTGAATTCCGTTTCATATTCAAACTTTTTATGGGAATTACCAAGTTCTTTTTCAGATTTGGTGGTTTCAATGAATACTGAAGATTCGAGAAAGTTAAAACTTTCATCAGCAGAATTTGTTTCACACTGTGTGGCCTCAATCGAATTGTTTTTATTTTCAGATGGTGGGGCCTCAAAATATTCATATTCTATGGGATTTTCAAGCATTTCTTCCCTTCGACATTTCACATTTATACTCTGATCATGAAGTTTTTTCATATCCTTGGAAGGATCGGTTGATTTATTCTCTTCAGTAGTGACTGAAGTTTCCTTTTCAAATTCTGAAGAATTTTTTGAAGCAGAACCCATATGAAGATCGTGATTTGCTTTCTCGCATTCTGCAGCTGAAAGAAATCGAACATGAAATTGTGAGGAGATATATACTGATGGACAAAATTAGCGCACCACCTAAAATTTCGTTAAATTTCATCAATCGATATCTTCCCAATCTTTAGTCGGATTTCAATGTTTTTTCTTTCAATTCAAGCTCTCTTATTGTCGAATTTCCTCCACTAAACAGAACTCCAAAAAATAAAATCTTCATGTTGTACAGGGCGTTTGAATAATGTCATGTTTTATAGTCAAATTTTAACGTCTTCTGTGTGCAATGCCAGGTTGCGGAGTCATAAAAAAACAATGAAGCATTTTACCCTAGTATCTCTTGAGTATTTTGTCTTTTTTTTAAACCAATCTATCTTGAAATCGTCCAGAGATAGTCAACATTTTATCAACTCTTGTATTTTATGCATTAGACATGAATATCTTCGCAACCATTTGTCAGATTTGAATGTTTTTTTTATAGTTATAGTTCTTTTATTGGCAAATATCATATTACAATGAGATGTTCAAAAAAAGAAATGCATCATACTGTACAGGGCGTTAAAATTTTTCGGTTTTTTTCATTACATTTTAACGCCTTCTGTGGGCAATATCAGATATCTGAGGCTTCTAAAAACTATACAGTGATGTAGCCTGATGTTTCCTGAGTATTTTGCTTTTTTAAAAAGCAATTCAACTTGTACCCTTCCAGAGATATTCACATTTTTATAACATCTTGCATTTCACTCAGGAAACATCGGGCTATATCACTGTATAGTTTTTAGGAGCCTCAGGTATCTGGTATTGCGTTAAACTGTAATGAAAAAAACCCGAAAATTTAAACGCCCTAAGCAGCATGATGCATTTCTTTTTTTGAACATCTCATTGTAGTATGATATTCGCCAATAAAATAGCTACAACTAATAAAAAAAACATTCAAATGGGACAAATGGTTTCGCAGATATCCATGGCTAATGCATAGAATACAAGAGTTGATAAAATGTTGAATCTCTGGACGATTCCAAGATAAATTGGTTTTTAAAAAAACAAAATACTCAAAAGATGCTAGGCTACAACGCTTTATTGTTTTAACGTGCCTCAGCAACTTGGCATGGCCCACAGAAGACGTTAAAGTTTGACTATAAAACATGACATTATTTAAACGCCTTGTACAACATGAAGATTTTATTTTTTTGACTTCTGTTTAATGGAGGAAATTCGAGAATCACAGATCTACAATCGAAAGATAAAAACATTGAAATCCGACTAAAGATTGAGAAGATATCAATTGTTAAAATTTAACAAAATTTTAGGTGGTGCGCTAATTTTGTCCATCAGTATATTTACAGGATGTCCCGGAAAATGTGGGAAATCACTCGGATTCAGATAAAACATAAAAAAATAAGATGACAAGTTCCCATAATTTTTTTTTCTTAGCGGCCCTCCCTACGAAGATACGACCTCCTAAATGACGCCACTGGAAATTCATTTTAGTGGAATAAATTTCAATTACTTACTTCTTTCATTATTTTTCTTTAAAACGGTTCATTTTATCGACACTGAACAAGAGTACATTTTCTTTAGCTTGATGTTCAAGGTATCCGAATTTGTTTTTTTCAGCACCTTATCATACAGAGTGTTGAAAATGTAAGCATTAAAATGTACAACCCAGTCCGCCCCTGGTAAACTGAACAAGCTGATTGAAATTTGAGTGCGGTGATTTAAGAGGTCCTCAATACTTTTAATCATATCAAATTTTCATCATATTATATCGAGTAGTTTGAAACTCATTCCACTAAAATGAATTTCCAGTGGCGTCATTTAGGAGGTCGTACCTTAGTAGGGAGGGCAGCTAGGAAAAAAAAATTATGGTTACTTATCATCTTCATTTTTTTATATTCTATCCGAATCCAAGAGATTTCCCATATTTTCCGGATACCCTGTATAATGTTAATTTTAAATTGTTTTTTTTGACAGACGATAGAATTCGTGAAATGAGATCTTTTCTTCAAAGACAAAAAACAATCCTTCTATGTTAGTCGGTCTGTAATTTGCTAAAAAAAGTTTAACTGCCTCAGAAATATGAGTTGACAACAAATATTCCATTATACAGGGTGATTTTTCTAAGTGTTTCATTAGAAGTTTCCGAGGAAGGAATTGTAATACAGATTCAAGATTTTGGATTTTCGTTTTAGAGTACATGAACTTTAATTGTAAAATATTTTCAAGAGGAATCTACTTCCGGTTTCACCGGAAACGAATGTAACTTCGTTATTTCAAATGCAACACCCTGTATATTTATACATATTCGAATTCTTCGTTCCATTCTACACTGATGTGATGTATGATATGTGCAAACACTCAAGCGGTTCTTGAATTATAGCCTGATTATCAATTTTTTTTTATAAAAAGGTTATCACAAATTAGTGTCCATATCTTCAAAATCCCTCATTA
Organism: Propylea japonica; assembly: GCA_013421045.1. Taxonomy (NCBI): domain Eukaryota; kingdom Metazoa; phylum Arthropoda; class Insecta; order Coleoptera; family Coccinellidae; genus Propylea; species Propylea japonica. Next base: position 78,753,675 of record CM024243.1, read on the forward strand.
CAAGAATTTCTTTTTTACAAAAGTGGAACAAAAGAAAGTTAGCTGATACTGTTTCTTGTATAACTTATGAGGAAATATTATACAGGGTGTCCGAAAAAGGGTCTCAAAGTGAGCCTCAATAAAACTATGAAATCTCACTTTTTTCAAATGGCAACCCTATTATTTTGTAATTCCAATGGATTGCTAGTCAAAAACCAGTTATAGTGCCCCGAACGTTTCATGCCACTAAAATCAGTATTTTGGCCGTTATTCAATAAAATTCGAATTTCACGATTAAAGACAGGTTTCGCACAGTTTGTAAGCTTGGATTTTTGAAGTAGGCTATGTTAGGAACTGTCATTCTTACTTTTTCTTACAGATCAAGCACTAAGCATAACATGCAATAATAATTTCACTGGAATGATATATCAAGGGTATGTTTTTTATTTGCGGCAAATGTAACAAATTCGTAGAACAAGTAATTAGAAATTCAACAGACGAAATTCACATTTACTGACTTTAACGGAATCAAAGTTCAGGAAGTATCCAAACAAATTTCTCCGTACTGGAAGCCTTAGCCCTAAACGGACACGAGTGAGTATACAGTAATAGATATAATGAATGATCTGTTACTGTACTCACACGATTTAGTTTTGGGTTAATGCTTCCACTACGGAGAAAATTGTTTTGATACTTAATGAACTACGATTTTGTTAAAGGTGGTAAATGTGGATTTATTTCGTTAAAAGTTCTGACTGTCCTTTCTAATATTTGGTAACATTCACCATAAATGACTGTATACATAGCCAAACTATTTTCTTTTCCTAATTTATCAATTTGTTTTGTAGGAAGCATAGGGTTTCACATACAAGCTCAATTTCTTCTTACGGCAAAAAACAACATGAAATCATGTACTTCTTTTATGTACAGGATGACCAGATTCGTGATCCCTAAACTACAACTTTTTCACCCTAAAGATAAAGAAAAATGAACGGCCTATTGCGGTCATCCTTTTGTGAGAAACTCATTTTGACGTCAATCGCATTGCCCCATCGTCAATGAACAAGAGCTCAAAACCACCAGCTCACGTTTTTTCTTAAATATTTAAAACTGCTATTTACCCGAAACGCCTGCTGCCTTGATTTCTGTCTTAGATATGAAATTAGCAAGAAATTCATCTACAGTCTCTATTCCAAGAATACTTGTTTCATTCTGCGACACTGCTTCGCTTCCATCTTCCGTTAGAGTTTGAGGAATATCAAACTCTTCTATTAAATCTGCCAGAACATCTCTGGATGATATCTTTGTGCCAGATCGTCCCACTAAAACGAAAAAGATGTGATGGAAAATGAGCCAGAACGTCGATTTCAGCAGTATTTCCTTCAATACATAAATCACAAAAGATTCGAAACGTTGGCAAGTATTTAAGAAATCAAAATAAAATCTAGTCCAAATTCCTGTAAACAATTCATTCAATATTAGGTATATTTGATGCCCTTAAATTATCGCTAAGTCATGACCAAACACACTGTATATGAGATACAGTGTACCTTAAATTCTTGCATATTTCGATAGACCTACGACATAAAACTCACTATGTGTAACGATTGCTTCAGATTGCTTTGATTTTCCAGGTAGCTCTCTTAACGCAGCATAAGAATGGTCCGAAACAACAGCTTTGTCTTGTTTCTCACACATACATTCCTTAGTTAAGTTAAATAAAGTAGGATATGCGTTTGGTTTCAAACGAGTATGTTTTCGATTCAAAAACATTCTTTCCTCAAAGTGATCTTCACACAGCCAATGCTTTGTGTACAAAGTGTTCAAATTGCTCAAAAGCTCTTCTCTATTAGAGTTAATAACCCATATTCTAGCACTGAAATCAAAAGAAAAGAATCTTTGTTGATGCACGCACTTTGGATATAATGTTACAACTTCTTAAATGCAATTTACCTCGCAGTATCAACAGGAAATCTGAAAAAGTTTTTCTCCTTGAAAGTCTTAATATTGCAATTTCTCGCCGAACAAAGTTTTCCAACCATTTTCACAACAGATAACTATAAATTGTTGTAAACAAAACATAAACAAGAATTAGGTTATGTTGACAGTCAGGGATGTCCATTTGGCGTGTCGATAATTTCGAAACATTTTGCTGTGTGCTAAGTGATACGACGCCCTCTGGTGAAGATTTGAGTAACCTTCAATATTAACATGATTGCATGATTCTTTCATTTTGCATTGTGATTTATGTGAATATTTAACATTATTAAAATCTTTTCAAGTCGCTATTGTTCAGTTTCCCATCCTGAGAAAAAAAGAATTCCAAATAATATACATTTCCATGCCTTTCCTCAAGCTAGGGATAAATTTCGTGTTTGAGTAGAAGGGAAATCGAGGAGTAAAGTGACAAAGTGTTGATGGATCGAAGAAAAGCCTGGCAATTGAATCTTAAAATCGGTAAATCAGTCATAGTCCGGTCTATTTAGACCAAAAAATGATAGTGAAGTTACATAAAGTCTCAACAAGCTGAATTTCAGTGAAATCGTTCAAAATATAATTATAAACAATGTCTAGAAGTTCCCCATCATTCCCCTGAAGGAAAAAAATTTAATTCAAGGTCAAAGGTCAAAAAAAGTTATAACTTTTTGAATCGTTATATCTCAGAAACGGTGGCTCGTAAGAAAAAAAGTATTGATACATTTTTTATAGATAATTATATGACCCACAATTTTTGTCTGAGGTACTTTCATGATAAAACTTACCGTTTTGCTGAAAATCGCGAAAAACTCATTTTTTTGACTTTTGACCTTGAATGAAATTTTTTCCTTACAGGGGAATGATGGGGAACTTTTAGACATTGTTTATAATTATGTTTTGAACAACTTCACAGAAATTCAGCTTGTTGGGACTTTATGTAACTTCGAATGTCTAAATAGACCGGACTATCACAGGAAATATGAAATTGTGCTCCTTGCATTCTGTAGATAACGATTATTTTTCTAGTAGTAGAACTGAAAGGTTGAGACAATGAAGTCTAAACAAAGAAAAACCCACTGAAGAATGCTCTTGTGAAGAGAAAAAGTACTGTTTGAATATAATGAAATGAAGTTAATTCAACTGTTCAACTAACAAAATTGTTTTCCTCAACAGCCTTTTCACCTAATTCATCTTTCACTTTGGCTGAATTAAATTGATGACACCCACCGTATTCTCAGAAAATAAAAATAAAATATACACAGTAAAACTATAAAGGACCCCGCACATTTTGTATGAGAATTGGCTCCCGGTGGATTTGGCTGAAAATTTGATATGATGTTCTACTAATCCTTCTGATCAAATGTCTCTACAGTCACGAAGCTGAAAAATGCATACTTCTAGGAGTTTTTAGCGATTTTTTGTATCCATTATGGCTTACGTATAACTAACAGAAATGTTTGAGAATATTTCGTGATTATTGAAAGCAGATTCTGTCAATTCGAAATATTTTCAAACATTTCTGTGTGAACGGTAATACGTAAGCCATAATGGATACAAAAAATCGCTAAAAACTCCTAGAAGTGTGCATTTTTCAGCTTCGTGACTGTGGAGACATTTTAGGCCAAGCAATAGAGATATTTCCTTGACAAAAATACTACCTGGAAGCCACCTGTGCCATTCCGGGCAGGACTGTCCGTAGTTTATTCCCACCATGTTTTCAACACGAAAATGCCATTTTTTATTTGTTATTAACAAAAAACAACAAAAATACGCGTTCTTTTTAGTTTTTTCGTTGCAAAATGGAAACTATTGATGCAGTGATAACGTTGCAATGGGATGAATTGTAGAGAATTACATTGTGAAGAGAATGATGGGTCAAACGATCCGATCGAATAATAAAAACTGGGGAAAAGCGGAAAAAACCTTCAAATTGCGTGTTTTTTCTTTTAACTCATAACTCTGCCATTTTGCAATATTAAGAACTGAAACTTCACACGATAGTAGCTATTGACGTGCAATTCATGTGTGCCAAACTTGGATTCGGTCGGATAAATCGTTTTCACATTATTCCCATTTGAATTTTTTTGGACATATTTTCGCGGAGAGCTGGATGCGTTTGAGGTCGCCCGATTGAAATTTAAAAAATTGATTTGGAAAGAAGACGTGATCAGTAACAAAACGTCTATTCTGATTTTTCAATAAAACGCGTTTAAGTGTGTTAAAAACTAGTGAGAACATGAAGGAAAACGGCCGACCGAGCGAGAGCGGTCAAATGTCAATATTGATAGTTCTACGAATGCCCGCCGTGGCGCTGCATTCTTATTTTCAAATGCCTATCGATCTGTGGAATTCAAGGTAATTCTATGACTGCGGAAGTAGGTCAAGTGATCTTCAATTTGCATTGGTGTTGAAGGGTGGAGATTTTTCTCTAATTTCGAATAACAATAAATATTTCCAGGACTGTTGTTTCAATTAAGTGAGAAAGTTTCGTGATACTTTATTTTATTAGGTGAGGTATGGAGGGGAAAGGTCATATGTCATGATAATTAAATTTTTGATTGCAGTAATTGCAATTGTGATAATATGGAACCTCCAGGTATGGATCCCCCTATTGATATTCCGAAAAATCCCCTTTTGTGCCCGATATGTCATGATTACTTTACCGAGCCGTGTATTTTGAGCTGTTACCACACATTTTGTGCGAATTGTCTTCGTGGGAGAGAGCAAGATAGAAGATCGATATGCCCTTTCTGCAGGTTAGTACATGTTTCTGGAATGTCGAATCACACGAACTTTAGAACAAAATGTTAAGAATCAGAAGTCATCAACTTTATCTGTAGAATCGGTTATAATGTTTTTATTATCCATATAAATGCTTTGCTCCACTACCCTTTCAACAAGCTACGAACCGCCACTGACTGAATAGTGTATTACCATTTATACAGAGTGTTTAGCGGAAATATTTAAGGAGGTGTTAAAAATTACTTAAGAACTGGCTGGAAAGAATGGTACGCCACTGAGATATTTCGAACTAACAATCATTTTTGTTTAAATTGTTTAAAGGGTTTTCCAATAAGATGTGTTATTTTGAATAGCCCGCTATTTCGGTAAATATCACGTTTGAAGCTGTCATTTTTTGACATTTGACAAATAGAAACTACGCCATTAATAAAAATGAAACGATACACGCTCCAAGAACGCATTGAAATTATTAAAATCCACCATAAGGAGGTGAAAATTTGGCAGAGACGGTTCGTAAAAGTCGAACATTTTTGGGTCTTCGTGAAGCACCTTGTCGGACCGCAAAAAAGAAATTGGTGGATGAATTCGAGCTGTTGGGACAAGTTAGTGATGTGAAGAATAAAACCCGTGCACGTCGCTCAAGAACAGCCGAGAATATTGCTGCTGTAGCCGAAAGTGTTGAAGAACTGCTGGAGCAACGGTAACGGTGAATGGATTGCGCTATCGAGAGATGATTAATGATTGTTTATGGCCAAATTTGGATAGTATTGATCTGTACAACGTTTACTTTCAACAAGATGGCGCTACGTGCCACACAAGCAACGAAACCATTGATCTTTTTGCGGGAAAAATTTCCGGACCGTGTTATCTCTCGAAGAGGTGATCACAATTGGCCACCGAGATCTTGTGATTTAACACTTAGCGACTTCTTCCTTTGGGGCCACGTGAAAGAGAAGGTCTACGCCAATAGCCCAGCGTCAATTCAAGACCTCAAAGATGGAATGAAATTCGTGAGGCTATCGAGGACATAGGGCAGCCACTTTGCGATTTATTTATGGAAAATTCCATTGATAGGATATGGTGCTGTAAGCATGGTCGTGGTGGATATTTGCCTGATTTTATTTTCTACTATTAACGGCATAGATTCTTCTTTATAATGAAATAAACATCCGATCACCTCTTATTGGAAAACCCTTTATTAGTTCTTCTCTTAAAAACGGCGCACCATCCAAAAAAAAGACAGGAGAGATTTTGGTCCCAAATTGCTCGAAAAATTTATGAGTGTTAGTTTGAAATATCTCAGTGGGGTACTTTTTTTCCAGCCAATTTTTAAGTAAACTTTATCACCCTTCATCTTGAAAACAATGCATTTGTGGGAGCTTTTTTTCTATAAATTGATCTGAGGAATCACTTCCTTGAATATAGCCGCGTCTGTTTGAAACACCCTGTATAAACAATAGAAAATCATGAGAAGAGAATAAAAACAGTATAATTCGTTTATATTATATTGAGTTCATATTCGATTTTTCCTTTATTATAATTTCCTGTTTATTTTTACTGCATAACTTATTTTTTTATATTTTTGGTTTTGACAGATGATGAGCTGATACAAGATCCTGGAAGGGTAATATCTTTATACGATTTCATTAATGCCCAGAATACAGTTTTCTCTTTGCTATTCTGGTTTAGGACATTTTCAGAGGCATTTTGAATATGTCAAAGAATACAAGAGTAGTGTTCTGACATGAAGCAAATTTCCTGTAATGAGGTTGTATTGAAAACATCTTGATGAACAACTAGCACAGTGAAAAGGGTTTTGTCTAGTTCTATTTGGAAAAAACAGGAACTAATAGAATATGATTTCATATGGAGGGAATTATTACGATTTTTTTATCCTGCCTCTTATTTGCTTGCTTCAAATTATTTCTCATTATTGTTTGATGAATGATTTTTTGTTAATTTATATTTTTTTCAAATAAATTTATGATAAAATTGTTTGTGTTTTTTTATGTTACCTTTTGGTTGCAACCATTCTTTCTCCCAAACTTTAATATAAAAAAAACATGGGAGGTAAAGAATAGAGTACATATCGAGCTTGCAGTTTTCTGGCTAAGCCTTTCGGGCCTAGAACACTCCAAAAAATTTCTCGGAACATTCAATACGAAATGATCCCGAACTATCTTAGAATAGACTGTACCTTCACACAGGGTGTTTATTGAGTCACTGCCGTCTAAGAAATCGATAAGTGCAGATTCTATGAAGAAGACGACAACGAAGATATTCCTGGGAAAGGAAATTATCAGAAACGAAAATATCTCATTCCGGAAACCACTTCAGTTCCTAAGGTTATAGTTATAGTTTAAAAGGGCGTTACAGTTGAGTGCGACCTGAAGGTCTTTTGTGCCCCTTTATAGAGCTGTACTGAACACACCCTTTACAGCTAGCCTTCCTGTTCCAGAGATCTGATGAAATTCAATATCTATGAAGGCTTCAACGATGCTGGTTCCTCACTCTTACAAGTTTCTCGCAATGCCAAAGCATTCCGTTACTAGGTGAATGGAGGTTTCTGTCTCCTCCCCACAGAACCTACACTCGTCAGTGTCCGACAATCCCATCCTTAACAGGTGCCTCCTGAGGCGACAGTGTCCTGTAAGAACGCCAGTGTGGAGGAGTAATTGTTTCTTACTAAGATCCAGATATCTTTTGGATCTAGGTGTTTCAAAGTTCCGAAGGATATTAGTGGAATGATCCATCCCTGGGAGATTGCCCAAGAGTTTTTCCTTCTCGGCTTTCTCCTTCTCATGGGTACATTTACCTATACCACACAAGAGTTCTGGGCCAATGAGTGACATTCGTGCGCCCTCTTTGGCAACTGTATTAGCCTCTTTGTTTCCTTTGATTCCCGAATGGCCAGGAACTCAGATTGAAAAGACCTTATTTTTCTTGCCTACCTCATTGAGTTTGTTTCGGCATTGCACTACTTCAATAGCAGCCATCTGAGTGTATGGCTATATCGCACTTCTGATTGTTTCTTTCTAGATTTATTACTAGACATCTTTTCTTGTCTACAAACTTTTCTGAGGTTCATTAAGAATATGCAACTGAATGGCTTGTTACAGGACGAGTACCATTGAAAGCTCAAGGTATGGGAGGACCATTAGGACGCCGTGCAAATTAAGGAAAACAATTTTGTTTGTTGAACAGTTGAATTAACTTCATTTTATTATATTCAAACAGTACTTTTTCTCTTCACAATAGTGGGTTTTATTTTGTTTAGACTTCCTTGTCTCAACCTTTCAGTTCGACTACTAGAACTAGAACATTCCGGTTGTTCCTCCATTTTGGTAGTAAATCCAACAGAAAGATTTCTGGTAGGCACAGCAGTATTTTTCAAAAACTACCTCTGTTATGAACTGGGATCTGTAAACGATTAACCTCACGAATCTAATTCAACCTACAAGTTTTGTGTGATCCGTACTTACACCGATAAAAATAATCGTCATCTACAAAATGCAAAAAGCAAACTTTCATATTTCCTGTGACTGGTTTACCGATTTTAAGTTTCAGTTGCCAGGCTTTTCGTCGATCCATCAACATTTTTCTCCTCGATTTCCCCTCTACCCAAACACGAAATTTATTCCTAGCTTGAGAAAAGGCATCGAAAAGTATATTATTTGTAATTCTTTTTTCTCAAGAAGAACACTGAGGAACTGAACAATAGCGATTTGAATGAATTATACTTAAAAAATTATTAATGATGTTAAATATTCACATAAATCACGACCACACAATGCAAAATGAAAGAATCATGTCAATATTAAAGGTTACTCAGATTGTCACCAGAGGGCGTATCGCTTGGCTTGTTTTGCCTATAGGGAATAAATATACGGCACAAGTTCGCAACGCCGAATGTTGTTGGTGTTTATAAACAGATTTTACTTGGCTGCGTCAACAAATGCGTGAAGGATCTCTAGGTTAACTTTTTACTATGAGTTTTTATACGTTCTTCAACGATGGCCTCGAAAGTCAACAAATTCAACTTGATCTTGTTTTTCAGAAAACCTACCCTCCTGAAAGATGGTTCTATTCTTCCTCCACCAGATACCCTGATGAGACAACTGATAGATATAGCCAACAGTGAAAACCCGCCATGTTCGAATTGTGACAAAAGGGATCGGATGAATATGTTCTACTGCAACACGTGCGGTATTAACAAAATATATTTTTCAAGCAATTCGAAAGAACAAAATATTGTTGTTGAAGAAATTAACAGAATTAATATATATTTATACCAACACCGCAGCTCGCAAAATATTTTAGAAAGCGGTGGTTCTCGCTCAAGAAAACAAACTTTCGAAAACTTTATATTTCCCGTTCTCATTAAACGTCTAGGGTACTATCGACTATGAGACACTATGTATAATAATATTAGATAATATAACCATTGCGTATGAAATCTTATACTTATTTGTCAGGAGTAAATTGGTTTTGAAAAAATTGTTGCCTAACAGTAAAACTAAAAAAACAAAATGAATGAAAAAATAATGTAACAACTTGCAATGTCCATTAGACTGCAAATGAAAAAACTCACAATTCCGAAGATTTCACAACTTTGTCTGAAGAAGATGTCTGATATAGACACCGAAACGTTACATTATCCTTTTCATTTATTTCTTTTTTTTTAGTTTTACTGTTAGGCAACGATTTTTTCAAAACCAATTTGCTCCTAACAAATAAGTGCAAAGATTTTCGCAGGAGCACTTCATCTTAAATGAATTTTTTTTAATTATTTCTGTTTCAGAGACCGGTAGTGAAAACCTAAAAAAGTTTTTTGGAAATGCGGAATCCTCCCAGATTATATTTCAATCGATATTTATTTTAAAGTATACTAACAATATTGCTCTTTTGAATTGCCATCTCTTTTATGCACACCGAAAGAAAGTTGCCAAAATATAACCGAAATATGTATGAAAAGTCCTTGAAATTAGCCAAATCAATTATTATTCCTATTGTAAATAACATCACGAAAGTCAGATGAGACTGTTGTACGTTTGTCTGTATTTCGAAAACGATAATTCAAATAATTGAATAAGTGTCCTCAATGTAGACAAGTACGCAATGACTTCTGACTTTTATCATTATTTTTCTGGAACTTTTTCGAATTTGAGTTTGTTATAAATGCATCTAATGAAAAGAGACTGAAGATTCCCAAAAACCGTTTATTCTGAATACTATATAATGTCCAGTGAGGACATGTATTAGGTTTTTAATTTATGGACAAAAGGCTCAATTGTTTTTCAGGTCAAGCGTTATGTTTTCAATGTAGAGATAATACCCATAGAGCAAAGATGTTTTCTAGTCATGACATCGTCCATATGACGAAGTGTACGAAGGAACCTAAACGAGTAAGTCCACTTATAAAATTAAGAATAGGGAGATAAAGTAACATAAAATTGTTTGAGGACCCTCCTTAAAGAGGGTGTTCCAATAGGAAGAAGTCACCCCTGATATTCCTAATAGTAAAATAGTAAATACCGTTGGCTACACATGGCCAAGGCATTAGCCAAACAAACAATAAAAATCTGGAAGAAATATAAAAATCGAAAAGAAGCACACAAAAAGTACAAATGTGGTTATTGCGATTCAAAATCATTTAATTTAAATTACTTTTCCGCCGACCTCAAAATGAAAGATGATTTTGATGTGTAAGAAATTGAACTATAATCTCCCATTTTAGTACTCCATTTATGCTATATTTCAATGTACAATCCTCATGGCAACCGTACACAAAGTATTCAGAAGCACTACGAGAAATGTCAAAACTCTACTGCAACATAAAAATTTCATTATGTCCAATGTATATCTTGTGCAAATGAAAATGTATTTCAATCAAGAATTCATAGTCAATTCGTATTGAGATCGTCGGAAAAATATTGTAATCAACTCGGTTATTAATCAAGCGACTAATAGTCTCGAACTATAAACTGTTTCGCTCCGCTCACGCGTTTAAATATCTTGTCCATTAGTCGCTGTCTTCACTAACCTTGTTGATTAAATAACTATTTCGAAACCACTGTATTATGAAAAAAATCAGGTGTGCATCCTTTCTATAATGTCACCCTGTTAAATGTGAGTAATCAATAAATTTTCGTCGACCTCAAAACACAAAGTGAATTTAACGTACACGAAATTGAACAATAATGACCCATTTTATTGCTCAATGTCTAGTATTTTTGTGTGAAATTGTCATGAGCAAACCGAACATAAAGTATTCAGAAGCAATATGAAGAATAATACATCTTTACTGAAACGTAGAAATCAAAAATGTATTCGAATCAAGAATTCATATTTAATTCATAAGGCGGTCGATGGCAAAACCTTGCTGTCAACTCGTTTATTAATCTAGCGTTTAATGAACTAGTCGGTTAATAGCTATTTCCGTCGACCCCAAAATAAAAGGTGGGTTTTACTTATAAGTCAATGTTGAATTTATGCTATATAACATGTTGTGTTATGTCAACTGTAAGTATTGTGTAAAATAAAAATGTATTTCAATCAAGAAGTTAAACCTACTCAATACGTAATGCGGTCGACGAAAAATATCTTGTAATTATCTCGTTCATTAATCTGGCGATTGATAAACTAGTTGATTAAATAACTTTTATCACCTGATCTCCCCTATTTCAATGTGTAACTGTCAAGGGCAACCAAACATGAAGTTTGAAAAATTAAGAAGAAATGTATCTCCTATGAGAAATAAAATTGATTTCAATCTAGTAGAATTTTTATTCGAATCGACAGGAAAATCTTTTGATCAACTCGGTTGTTAATCTATCGACTAATGAACTACACCTTTCACAGTTGTAATTCAGAAAACTAAAGTTTAATTTCAGAAAAGGTAACTTTCATTCAATATAGTAATAATATGTAATTCAGAAAACAGAAATTCAGAACTTCTCAATTCAATTTACAATTCTCTTTTTCTGAATTCATAAAACAGAAGTTCAGATCTTCTCAATTCAATTTACAATTCTCTTTTTCTGAATTCAGAAAACAGAAATTCAGAACTTATCAATTCAATTTACAATTTTCTTTTTCTGAATTACATATTACTAATCTGAAATTCAACTTACTGTTGTCGAATATAAAGTTTTTATGCTGAAATTCAAATTCCCTATTCTGAATTTCAATTCACTATTCTGAATTACAATTTACACACTGAATTTGCTTTTCTGAATTACATTTTACGTTTTCTGAATTACAATGGTGTAGTTGGTTAGATAAATATAAGTTTCGAATATTTAAAACATTTAATCCAGAAGAACTTTTTTTCATTTACGATTTTGATTTTCAGTGTACTGCCCATGGAGAGCAATTCATAATGTATTCGCCGATTCAGAAAACTATGTTATGTGTGAATTGCTTCCGTGACCTGCCAAATGAACTTCGTACACAATGTGTAGATATCGACAGTGCCCACATTCAAGCTGCCAAAAAATTGGAACGTAGTCAAAATGCTATTATGGATTTACAAGTAAGAGGGTGATCAATTTTTATCTAATTAATATTTGAGTTGAATTTTTGTTGAAGTCATCAAGTATAGAGCTTCAAGAAAGTAGGGAGATATGCATGGTAGATAATATATCATATATGTATATGGAACACCCAGTACAATTTGGCTGGTCAACGAACCTCTTTCACGACACCTCAAATGAAGAAGTTGCAAGTTGTTAAATCACAAGATCTCGGTGGCCAATTGTGATCACCTTTTCGAGAGATAATACGGCCTGGCAACTTTTCCCGCAAAAGATCAATCGTTTCGTTGCTTGTGTGGCATGTAGCGCCGTCTTGTTGAAAGTAAACGTTGTCCGGATCAATACTATCCAATTTCGACCATAAAAAATATTAATCATCTCTCGATAGCGCAATCCATTCACTGTAACTGTTGCTCCAGCCTCATTTTCGAAAAAGTAAGGTCCAATGACTCCGCAGGACCATAAACCGCACCAAACAGTCACAAGTTGAGGATAGAGAGGCTTTTCAACAATAACTCTTGGGTTTTCCGAGCCCCAGATGCGACAATTTTGCTTGTTGACGAAGCCACGGAGGTGTGAATGGGCCTCATCACTCAAGATGATTTTTCGATGGAATTCATTGGAAATCATTTTCATGCATTTCAACGACCCAATCGGCAAAGACACGACGTTGTTGATGATCGGCCGGCTTGAGTTCTTGTGTTATCTGAACTTAATAAACCTTAAGACCCAAATATTTATGCACAATACGGTGTAATGACGTTTGCGGAATACCTAATTGCAAAAAACGACGAGAAATTGATAAACCTTGGTTTTCTTCAACATTTTCGGCTACAGCAGCAATATTCTCGGCACGGGTTTCATTCTTCACATCACTTACTTATCCCAACAGCTCGAATTTTTCCAACAATTTCTTTATCGCGACAAGGTGTTTCATGATGACCCAAAAATGTTCGAGTTTTACGAACCGTCTCTGCCAAATTTTCACCATTTTTATAGTGAATTTGAATAATTTCAATGCGTTCTTGAAGCGTGTATCTTTTCACTTTTATTAATGGCGTAGTTTCTACTTGTCAAATGTCAAAAAATGACAGTTTCAAATGTGACATCTACCGAAATAGCGGGCTATTCAAGATAACACCTCTCATTGGAAAACCCTTTAGCACCCGTTTAAGTAGAACGCGCGCTCTAAAGTATAGGTAATTCTATTTGAAATAAAAAAGTATACAGGGTGTCTCGTAAAATGTGGGAAATTTCTCGGATTCAGATAGAACATAAAAAATGAAGATGATAAGTTCCCATATCATATTTGTTTTCCCTAGCAGTCCTCCCTACGAAGATACGACCTCCTAAATGACGCCACTGGAAATTCATTTTAGTGGAATAAGTTTCAAACTACTCGATATAATCTGATGAAAAGTTGATATGATTAATATTATAAAGTACCACTTAAATCACCGCACTCAAATTTCAATTAGCTTGTTCAGTTTACCAGGGGCGGATTGGGTTGTACCTACATTTTAATGCTTACATTTTCAACACCCTTTATGATAAGGTGCTAAAAAAACAGATTTGGATACCTTGAACATTAAGCTAAAGAAAAGGAACTCTTGTTCAGTGTCGATAAAATGAACCGTTTTCGAAAAAAAATAAGGAAAGAAGTAAGTACATAATTGAAATTTATTCCACAAAAATGAATTTCCAGTGGCGTCATTTATGAAGTAGTATCTTCCTAGGGACGACCGCTAGGAAAAAAAATTATGGGTATATTATTCTTTTATGTTCTATCTAAATCCGAGAGATTTGTATGCGTTCAAGATAGTGTGGCAACATTGTCCACTTGAAAATATTTTAGGCGAAGAGTTCCTTCATGCTTAAGGCACCATGTCTAATAAGCCAACTTGAAAGGAAAACCCTGTAAGTTTCCTTCGAAATGATAAAATGATGACTATTAATTTCAACCAAATTGGCAATCGCCAAATATCCAGCCGTTTAGTTGCAGAATAGATGAATAACCTAGATCACGACTACAGCGCCATCTGTTGGTCTGATTTGTGATCATAAACATACGGGCATCAGGCAATCCAAAATACATTCATACATCATAGGTTTAAAATTTGTAAAATATGGCATAAGTAAAAAATTGTTGTATACTACATGGATCAATAAGTCCCGAGACTAACCCAGACATGGCGCTCGTAGTGAACCAGTAACCACGTCTTTCTAGAGTACTAACCTTTGCTTGAAACGTGTCAAAATTTTAAGTCGATCAGACCAGAAACAGCTGAATAATCGAGGTTGGAGTAAAGTCGGTTTGTAGTTTGTTTAAAAAATGGAAAAAAAACAAGTTTCGTGTTCTGATAAAACATTATTTTTTAATGGGTAAAATCACCGTGCAAGCAGAACAATGGATTGAAAAATGTTACCCGGACTCTTGTCCATCAAAAGCAACGATTTGTCGGTGGTTTGCCGAGTCTAAACGTGGTCGTACCGACACAAATGAAGCGGAACGCTCGGGCAGACCTGTGGAAGACGTTACACCGGAAAATGTGAGTAAAGTGACAAAAATTATAATGAAAGATCGTAAAGTGAAGCTCTGTGAGATTGCTGAGATGACACAGATATCATATGGAAGTGTATTTAGTATCCTTCATGAAAAATTGAGCATGAAAAAGGTTTTTCCCAAGTGAGTGCCGCGATTGCTTTCTATGGGACAAAAACAGCAATGTGTCTATGATTCAGAAAGCTGTTTATCGCTATTTACTCGCAATAAAAAGATTTCTTGTGTCGTTACGTGACCATGGACGAAAAATGGATACATCACTACACTCCAGAGTCGAAGCGGCAGTCATTTGAGTGGCGCACAGCTGGCGAAAGCCGTCCGAAGCGTCCGAAGACGCAGCAGTCAGCTGGCAAAGTCATGGCGTCAGTTTTTTGGGATACCCATGGCGTGATTTTCATTAACTATCACGAAAAAGGTAAATCGATCAACAGTGATTATTATATTGACATATTGCTGGTGCGTTTGAAGGAGGAAATCGCAAAAAAACGACCGCACACGCAGAGAAAAAAAATCCGTTCACCAAGACAATGCATCTTGTCACAAGTCGATGAAAACAATGGCAAAATTGAACGAATTGGGCTTTGATCTGCTTCCCCAACCCCATACTCGCCAGATTTAGTCAGCAGTGACTACTGGCTCTTTGCTGATCTTAAAAAAATGCTCCAGAGAAAAAGTTTTGGCTCAAATGAGGAGGTCATCGCTGAAACTGAAGCTTATTTTGAACCGAAAGATATTTTTTTTTAAACATGGTATTGAAAAATCGTAAAAGCGTTGGAACGATTGTATCACCCTAAAAGGTGATTATGTTGATGAATAAAAAAAAATTTTACAAAAAAAATGTTGTTTTCATCGTTAGTCTCGGGACTTATTGATCCATGTGTTAAAATGTTAGTTCATACGATATTTCTGATTAAAATTTTAAATTTTCGATTTATTCGATGTAACTTCACTTTTTGTCCAAATGTCAAAATTATTATAACCTATAAATATGTATTCTATGACTGCTTGATTGGTAGTAAGAAAAAGGAAAGCCTTTAATTTTTTTCTGAACAATTTGTTTTTGAAATATTTTATTGTATAAACCTTGCCCTAGCAATTATGAACCCAAAAAAAAAGAATTATCCAATTTGGTGCAGCCGTTTGAAAGATATTGCATTTTGACGGTAACCATAGATCCTGTTTTATTGATATACAGGGTGTCCCAAAACTCGACGTCAACCCGGAACCAGGTAAAAAGGCAAGTAATGCTGGTTTTCAGAAAAATATAAAATATATATTGAATTTTTTTTCTGAGAAGCAAGCCCTATTTTTATGAAATCTAGAGCAGCTGGTATCCAAATTTTGATTACAGTTTAAACAAGCATTATTCAAGGTTACACAGCAAAAAAAAAGTTGGACAAAGTTGATATTTGTGGCAACAGGAGCGAAAAGACTGTCACAGGGTGTGGAATATTGTGTTTTTTTAAATGCCCATTATTTCAAAATCCTGCAACTTAGATTTTTTTTATATTTTTCTGACAACCAGCATTACTTCCTTTTCACCCGGTTCCGGGTTGACGTCTAGTTTCGGGACACCCTGTATATTGCAAACAAAAATTCCATTATGACCTTGACTAAATTTTCAGAGTAACCTGTTGCGTAGTTCACTAGAATCGACTCATTGGCCATACAACATGCCTCCTCCTGTATGTGTTCATTATTTCTACTAATTAATTTGCAATAATTGATACTCAGATTGGTTTTTCTGTTAGACATCAGTGAGAGACGGTATAATTGCCTTGAAAAATTTAATGGACGAGTTGAGAAGAAATATGGATACTGAAAAGCACACTGTGAATACTTTCTGCCAAGGAATGCAGGAGGCCATGGCCAAAACCCATGCCGCTATGGTGATGGAAGCTCAAAGACAATACGAGAGTAAAGACAGAATATACCGCAGCCATTTGGTAGCTTTAGGTAAATTCAATCTTGATTTGATCAGTCCTTTAACGAAGAATAAAAAGAGAACGGTATATCACATTATAGTCCTTTCACGAAAGGTTGAGCCGTCAGTTTGCCATGGAAATTTGGCATATTCCACTGTGTATATTAAAATATTAGGTTATGTTGTTCATTTTCTCATCAGATTGATAAACAATGTTGTCAATATTGCATAGAGTTCTCTGATAACTCGCAAGCTCGTCAGACGAGGCCGGGTACATTCGGCAACGTTGACTTTATTTTACGTTATGACAGCAAATACTGCCAACTTCAGGTAAATAAACTAAGGCTTAGGCCTACTATGCGCTCAAATTATCGTGAACGAACTATAGAAGTTGTCTCAGAGTGAGAATTACATCTATGTTCCGTTCACGAAAGTTTGAGCGCATAGTAGGCGTTTGTTTATTTGTCTGAAGTTGGCAGTATTTACTGTCATAACTTAAAATAAAGTCAACGTTGCCGAACTTGCGAGTTATCAGAAAAACTATATGTGATATTGACAACATTGTGTATCAATCTGACAAGAAAATAAACAACATAACCTAAAATTTTAAATTGTTGTGCGAGGTTTCTAGAGTTTTAAGCTCCCAGTTTTTGACTAGTAAAATGTTATTTACATTTCAAGGAAAATACAACAATCCAATAATTTCTGTAAAATATTAATTGATTTTAAAATTTTTTTACACTTACTATTTTCATCAAAATTACATTTATAGTTAAAAATATGAAACGAGACAAATTTGTACCATAGACTTATAAAAGAATGAACAGGACGTGTGAGAGAGAATATTGACTTCAGACAAGGATAGAATAATATTAGTGCGAAGCACAGAACATATAATAAAAACATTGGATTAGATATTTTTATGTTCTGTCAGTTTTCCAACATTATGAGAGAGAGAGATACTGTGAAGGATGGGGTACTATTAGTTCAGTTTAGTCTATGCACCACACTCCATCCTTCACAGTATCTCTCTCATGTTGGGAGCACGAAACTTAGTGCGAAAGTCACGTGACGCCCTGTCCATCCTTTTATATGTCTATGATTTGTACAGATAAGACACTAACAAATGACATTGGTACGATCATGAAACGTCAAATTTAAATTTTCAACTCGAGACAAATAAATACTACATCTGTATGGAACGATAGGAATGTATATTGTTGAATTTTTGATATCTATCTCATATCTATTAAAATTTTAATATACACAGTGGAATATGCCAAATTTCCATGGCCAAACGACGGCTCAAACTTTCGTGAACGGACTATAGAGATGCCTTCAAGCATCTGTTGACACAGCCAAGTAGAATCTGTTTATGAACGAAAACAATTCCGGCGTTACGAACTTGTGCCGTATCTTTATTCCGTATTGAGATAATTGGTCTACGGCTTCCCTACTATGGTACTAACAGCTAGAGTCTGCTATAGACAATTCTGTCAGTTTGGCAACATCGTTCTGTTACTGTTTAGTTATTGAATGCGTCGTGTTTACATTTTCGTTTTCGATTTGGCGTTCATAATGAATTATCTGACTGATTTGGTGGCAGTTTAATGTTGCTTAAGAGTAGGGGAAAGTGAGGTAATACGATCCCTAAGGGTCAAATGATCCCCCGCCGTAAATCAGAAACAGCTTGTACCATCTATCCAAATACACATGAAATATGTTCCTCTGCGCCCCTGCGAGTTACCTGAAAAATGTCAATGCGGTGCGAGTGCTTGGCGTGATTTTATTAAAAAATAATCAAAAAGTGTGGCTCTGATCTAGGGTAAGCAGGTTTTTGGACTCTCGTTTTTTTTACATGTAAGTGTTTACTGAAATGTTGTTTTATTTGCGGGTATTAGTAGCAGTTAGCTAATATTTAAGCCATGTTCGATCATCGCACGCGGTATGTGAAGGTTTTGTTTTGATCGATATTTTGTAATTTCGTATTTGGGGTGAAATGATCCCTTCTGTGTGTCTAAAATGATCCCTGGAATCAATTTACCCCATTAATAGTTTTTGTTTACGAATCAGGCCGAGAATTTATAAACGTAAAACTAATCGCCAAAAGAGGCCTGAAGAACATATGCAAAAGGCATTAGAGATGGTATGGCTTACAAAACCGCGAGAAGAGAATTTGAGGTCCCTGTAATGGTATTAGAAAGAAGAGCCGAAGGTAAAAATAAAATAGCTGTAGGCTCAGCTAAAAGTTAGGGAGCAAACAAACAGTGTTCAACCTGGAACAAGAACTGGAACGACATGGAGTCCAGAATAATATACGGGCTAACCACTCAGGAATTCTTAACCTCAGCCCACCAAAAATGGCAGAAAGAAATAATTTACCGCATCAATTTTCCGAAGCTAAAGGAAAAGCTGGACTTGAATGGCTTCGTGGATTTAGAAGTAGAAAGCCAGACATTACAATGCGTGCGCGAAGTTTTAATAAGAATGTGGTGGATGAATTTCTCTCGACTTTGAGAAACGCCCAAGAAAAATATTATTTTTCAACCCATCGAATATTTTTGTTTTGCGTGACTTGCTTACATACTTAAATTGTTATGAACAATACATATTATCATTCAAATAAACAGCAGAGTTTATTATTTCATTTTTATTTGATATTTATTAACTCACAGTACAAAATGATCCCTGGGATCATTTTGCCCCTACCCCAGGGATCATTTTATCCACAGGGGTATATAAAATGATCCTTTACTAAACTTTGATAAAAATATGTAATACAAAAAAACTACATAGATGAAATGAAAAATAAGTAGGCAGATACAAAGTTAAGTAAATTCACTACCTTCAACAATTGAAATCTTGCGGTTTTGCCTTCAATTTTAGCCACAATTGAAATTTTCCCTTAAGAGGATCATTATACCTCACCTTTCCCTATATTCCGGTAATTATAGCTATAACAAAATTATCTCTGTTCACTTCTTACTTTGACAAGGTTCTAGAGATATCCGGCAATACCTTTCTAGGATATTGTGACTTGTTTTGTTACCGGGAGTGCTATTAGTCCTTTAAAAGTCTATAATGGAAGGAATTATCACCAAGCTCTCGATGATATCCCGTGTGAATATCCTCAAATTAATCTATAATTGACGGAATAGCCTTGAGCAACAATAAACTGCCACCAAATCATTGAAATTCAGTATATGAACGTCAAATCGAAATGAAATGTAAACACATCGCATCAAGAAACTAAATACTAACAGACAATGTTGCCAAACTGACAGAATTATCTGTAACAGACGATATCCGTTAGTATCAGAGTAGGGGGGCAGTAAACCAAACTAAGTAGCTTGTTGCCTTTCACCAGTGTTACGAACTAACAAATAATGGCAAAGAATAGTCATATTTGTCGACAAATTTTAATAAAAACTTTTATTCTTTCACAGGAACCGTTATGCCCGTTCTACAATTGCACCTTGTGTTATGCACTACTTTCACTGCCGCTGCGAACAAATATCAATTTTTAGAATTGTGTCCTAATTTGATTGAACGTTTGGCTGCTGTTGGAAAATTAAGTTTGCCTCCTAGGTAAGTATGAATGCTGCCAATTCAATCAATAGTATAGGTAGAGCACTAGAAAGATAGGTATGCCAGACAGGCTGACTGGCTCCAACCATAGACTCGAAAATTACAGATGGTAATGTCAATTTCTCAGTTATTGTGCTCTTTTGTTAGTTGCGTGCTTTTTTTGAAGAATAGTTAATAGAAAGTATTGATTTTTTATTCAAAACAATAAAGTTGGAGACTAGACAGGTAAGCATAAGCATTTATTCGATTACAGATTTCATTTCATTCGAATTGTTCTGTAATTTTCGAGTCTGTGGTTGGACCCAGCATGGCTGTCTGGTATACACCCCTTTTCAGAGCCTTAGTATAGGTATATCATGTCTCAAGCTCAGTGTTTAAGGCCGTACACAATTACTTTTGATTACTGATCCTCTATATGTCGTTTCGGTTCGTTTTTGGTTGAAATTTTATGAACTATAAGGTTTTTCCTTTATTATGTGTGAATTGTTATCGTTTTTCTAATTTCTCCATTATTTTATTTGTCATCGAATAAAGAATCAATAGCTCATTGTCTTAGACATTAATAATTATTTAATCAACTAGGTTATTAAAGACAACGACTAATGGTTAAGATAGTTCGAGACCATTAGTCGCTCGATTAATAACCGAGTTGATTACAAGATTTTTCCGCCGATCTCAATACGAAGTGTGAAAAAATACTTGATTGAAATACATACATTCATATTTTGCACAAGGCATTCATTTGACAAATAAATAAATTTTTATGTTTCTATGTTTCAGTAGAGTTTTGACATTTCTCGTAGTGCTTCTGAATACTTTGTGTACGGTTGCCATGAGGATTGCACATTAAAATGGCTAAAAACTTGAGCATTAAAATGGGTAATTAATGCTCAATTTCGTACACATTAAAATCACCTTTTATTTCGGGGTCGGCGGAAAAGAACATTTTCACTGTCTATTTATTTGTCGCCAAATAACAAAAATCATATAAATCCTTAACTTTCCTTTTTATAATGTAATTCAGAGAATCTGAAATACAATTTCGTTCTTTTGATACTAAATGAACTATTTTCGAATTCAAATTCCATTTTCCGAATTACATATTCCCATTCTGACATGGGTACATGAATTTTTTCTGAAATTAAACTTAGATTTTCTGAATTACAACTGTAAAATGTGTAGATCTCTTTATTCAGTTTTTTCTGTTTGAATAATAAAAGCAGAGAATGATATTTATCGAATAAAATCAACCAATATTTAGCTCATGCATTGCTATTTCGCCCTATCTCGGCGCTCATCAGTGGAGGATAGCTCTGAAACGATAGAGGCATTCTACACCATTTCCAAGTGTATTTTAGAAAGCGTCAATTGTATTTCAGATCAGTCAATTGAATTTCAGAAATCATCAAATGTAGTTCAGATTAGTCAATTGTACTTTTATCAGAAAGCGTCAATTGTATTTCAGATTAGTCAATTGTATTTCAGAAATCATCAATTGTATTTCGGAAAACATCACTTGTAATTCAGATCAGTCAATTCAATTTCAGAAATCGTCAATTGTATTTCTAAAATGGTCATTCGAAATTTAATTTATAGGTCCACATATTTACATATTGCAGAAATGTTCATTTTAAATACGGTTTATCCTCCTCAGTCCCGAGACCACACTGAAATCGAGATGACTGTGATATTTGGAAATTATAATGATATTCCTACTTTCTGAATTACAAATGACGGTTTCTGGAATACATATGATTTAGTCCCAAATACAATTGACACTTTTCGAAATTCAATTGACTCTTCTGAAATACAATTGACGCTTTCTGAAATACACTTGAAAATGGTGTAGTAACCTATACTCCGTTCACGAAAGGTTGAGCACATAGTAGGCGTTTCTTTATTTATCTGAAGTTGGGAGTATTTGCTGTCATAACGTAAAATAAATTCAATGTTGCCGAATGTACCCGGCCTCGTCCGACGAGCTTGCGAGTTATCAGACAACTCTATGCAATATTGACAACATTGCGCATCAATCTGACAAGAAAATGAACAACATAACCTAAAATTTTAATATACACAGTGGAATATGTCAAATTATCATGGCCAACCGACGGCTCAACCTTTCGTGAACGGACTATACTCAGATCTGGAGCTCACATCTGGGTATAAACAGAAACAAAGCGTCATCTCTGATGAGCCTTACGAACAAAATCCCTCCAAAGTTTATTAATTTCTAATTGTTCTATTCATCGCATGTCTTTCACAGGTCACTAGAATCGTCTGCCGTGAAAACGAACTATAGGAGTGAGTTTGCGCAATCTTTAGAGCCATGGATTGGCCCAGCAGCTGTCAGTCAACACCAGGCGGAGCTAGCTGCAGGTGAAATTCAGTTTTTCTATGCAATGTTAGTCTAGAAATCAATGTGCCGAGGGAGTCGTTTATACGTACAACTTATTTGTTTTACGGATTCCCTGAAAATCTCTTAAATTGAAGGGGTACTAACTAAAGGTCCATTATGCTATATATTGACGGCATAGCTTTTTCTTTATAATGAAATAAACATCCGATCATTTATATCGAAAAATGAAATGAAAATTTTTTTTTGAATATCAAAATAATACCTCTTATTGGAAAAACCTTTAGATTTAGACTGAATATTTGTTTACATTTGAGTCGAACGAAATATTCGAGTCCATAAAAAATTCTACAACTCTTTATTGATAAAATTATTCATTGATATTAATTGACTTCATAATGAATCGTTTCATAATGTGAAGAACACTATCCTTATTTATGTTTCATTTTCAGCGTCTTCCATATATGAAGGTCCACCCCCGCAAACGAAAAAGCAGCAAACTAATTTGAAGAATAAATTACTAGAGGGAGAAAGTTCCTTTTCGGCTCACTGTAGATCTTTCGAATCTCAGATCAGAGACCTGAATCAACAGTTCAATATGGTTAAGGAAAAAGTTGGTGATCTACATAAAGATATAAGCGTGATCAGAAAGGCCCAGAATCCACCACTCACTGCTAAGTATGTTTTTATTGTTACAACTAAAATTATTTTTTTTATTTACGTTGATTTTAGTATACAGGTTTTTAAATTCACATCTGAAACATACGATATACAATGCATCAGACAGAGGATTCTTCCGTCCAGTTGCACAGATGAAAAGTCGAGACAATCACGTGCTGTAACAGAATGAATTCCGTTGTCTTATTGCAATATTCTAGTCTTGTCTCTCTCTTATCGTTGAGAGGAGCGTAATTCATTCAGTATGGTAGGCAACAGTAAATACTTGAATCGAGTATTACGGGCAGCCTGACAAATACTGCGATAAGAAAGAGAGAAGACTAGAATATTGCAATAAAACAACGGAATTCAGTGTGTTACAGCGCGTAATTATCTCGACTATTCATCTGTGCAACTGGAGGGAAAAATTCTCTGTCTGATGGATTGTAACGTGCGTTCAAAAAAATTCGTGGTCAAGTAAGCTGTGGATTCTATTTTTCGTAAGCTATGAGCGGAAAAATAGAATCCACAGCTTACTTGACCACGAATTTTTTTGAACGCACGTTAAATATCGCATGTTTTCAATGTGAATTTCCAAATCTGTATATCAAAGTGCAAAAAAATTAACGCACATTATAGAAATCAGAATCATTATAGAAACAAAATGTGTTCGAACCAACTAGGATAACCCCAACAACTTCAACATGTATAGATGGCGTGTACACTAAAGTTGATTGCCAGGCTTCTACTAATGTCATACATTATCATGTTTCAGACCATGCTGCACAAAAAATTACATTTGGAACTAATTGCAAAAAAAAAACACGTCCACAGACGAATTTTCTCACTTGAAAATCGAGAAAAACTCAAAAAATTTCTAGCTGAAGAAGACTGGACACCAGTCTACAACATCAATAGGGAAGATGTTGATTTACAATTCAACACATTTCTAGAACTGTACCAAAATAATTTGAACAGAGCGTGTCCATTAGTTAGGATCACAAAAGAATCCAAGCATCTAAAAAATATGACAACTGATCCCACAATCAAAGAATTAAAGAATAGGCTTGATATATTACTGCTCCTAAGTCAGAAAGATTCAGCATTCAAGAAGGAATATAGTGAAATTAAAAAGCAGTATGATAGTGCACTCATCCAACAGAAAAAAGCTAAGTTTGAAAAAATAATAGAAGATTCTGATAATAAAAACAAAGCCATCTGGACAGTAATCAATTCCCTGAAGAACAATGCCAAAAGTAATTTTTTTCCATCCGATGATAGAAGTCCAAAAGTAATTGCGAATGAACTTAATGAATACTTGGTTAATATAGCCCCAAATATGACCAAAGATTTAACAAAAGACGTTGAGGTGAATGCTGCACTAAAGATAGACAGGTCGCTTTACATACAGACATTACATGAAAATGACATAAGATTGATAGTTAAAAATTTGAAGAATAAACACACATGCGGAATCGATGAAATATCAAACTACACAATAAAGGCTACAATAGATGAAATAATACAACCATTAACATTCATAGTGAATAATTCGCTGAGGTTTGGAGTATTTCCATCCAAACTGAAAATAGCTGTTGTAAAACCTATACATAAAAAAGGAAATGCAAATGACTACACAAACTACAGACCTATCAGTATTCTCCCTTCATTCTCTAAAATATTTGAACTTGCCTTTTGCAGCCAACTTATGACATTTCTCTTGGAAAATATGATTTTGGACAAAAACCAACATGGATACCTCAAAGGTAAATCAACACAAACGGCGATATTTAGCTTCGTAAAACGAGTCACTGAAGCATTTGAGGACAGAAACTTGGGTATGGGTTTATTTCTGGATCTTTCGAAAGCTTATGATTGTCTCGACAGTAAGATTTTGATTGCAAAGATGAAGAAGTATGGGATTGAAGGACCAGCATTGGAATGGATAAAGTCTTATTTTGATGGAAGATCACAATTGATTGAGATGAACGTGCAAGAGCAGACAGTAAGATCGGACAAACAACAAATTAAATTAGGAATCCCACAAGGAAGTATAGCAGGACCAATATTCTTCATCATGTACATAAATGATCTGAGTCTGAAGGAGCGAGAAGAAAACCATAAAATAACAAGGGTGAACTATGCAGATGATATGAATATATTGATAATTGAGACACTATGGACTGAATTGAAGAATCTCATACAGGAGGTGATGAATTCAGCGAAGGAATGGTTAACCAAAAATAATCTCATAATGAATGATGATAAAACAACTTTAATATTTTTCCAACCCACTAACGCCGGAAGAGAGAACCCAAACAACGTTCATATCAATCAGGAAGAATATACAATTTCCAAATCCACCAAGTTTTTGGGTGTTTATATTGATGAAGAGCTGAACTGGAAATCACAAATAGCAAACTTAGGGGAAAAACTTAGCCAGTCATTGTATGCTTTCCGAGTGATCTCAAAGTACATAAATCCTAAATTACTGAGGACAGTGTACTATGCAGCCATTGAGTCTAAACTGCGATATGGACTCATGTTTTATGGCTCTGGGAATATAACATCTCTATTTTCTCTGCAAAAAAAGCAATCAGGATCCTATTCGGGATGAGATATAATGAGTCCTGCAGGGGGCACTTTAGAAGAAATGGCATTTTGACGTTGTATGCTCTTTATATACAAGAATGCCTACTGTTTATGCATAAAAACCAACACCTATATAGTAACCAGAAAAACCTGAAAGAAAGTTACAATACAAGAGGCTTATCCTACAATCTACCCAGATGTAACCTATCAACCACACAAAAACAAGTTGAATATAGGACCTTAAAAATGTATAACAGCCTACCACGTGATATACAGGGCATAACTGATATCAAAACATTCAAAAAGAAACTTTTTATTTTTCTATTACATAGTGAACCTTATTGTTTGGAAGATATTGTGAAGTAACACCATTGTTTTTTGACACTATTTCATTTCATATTTGTTATGTAACTGGAATTTGATCTGAAATAAAGACTGCTGTTATGTTATGTTATGTTATGTTATGTTATTCTACAACTGGAGGTGTTCTCAATAATAATTATTTTTATCAGAATTATGCATGCATATGTTATCCACTTATACAGATGTTTTTTTCCAGCAGGAATAAAAAAAAGATGAGATTATCAAATTTTGAATGTATTGGCCCCATTCTGAAATCAGTTGTTTTCGATCCATTCTAGTGATCAATAGTTTTTCTTTCGTTTGATTTTTTACACTCGATCGCTATGCAACGCGAAACATGCAATTTGACCCAAGAGGAATGTGCCCAAGCGGTAGTTTTGCGAGAAGAAGGGTTTGGAGTTCCCCATACAAGTGTGTCCAGAATGTTGCAGCGATTCAGGAAGACAGGTATGAATGTCCGAAGACCAGGACAGGGTAGACCACGGGTAACAACTGCCATTCAAGAACGTCACTTGAGAGTTTCTTGGTTGAGACAACGGTTTGCAACCACTCGCCTCCTTCAAAATCAGCTTGGGCAAACTCATGGGGTGCAAATTAGCACTCAGGAAATAAGGAATCGCCTCAAAAATATAAGGCCTCGTGTCGCGGCAACAGGCCCAGCTCTTACCCCAGCCCATCGAAGGGCGCGTTCGGATTTTGCGAGAGAGCATATCCATTGGGAAAAGGCTGATTGGGAAAGAGTTCTCTTCACAGATGAGTCTAGATTCTGCCTCTACCATTGTGATCGACGTTCCCTTGTATACAGACGTCCACATGAAAGATATGCTCAGTGCAATTTCCTGAATACTACTGGTTTCGGGGGAGGATCGATTATGGTATGGGGTGGAATATCTTTGACTGCTCGCACAGACCTAGTGGTCGTTGATAATGGAGCTATGAATGCTGATAGGTATACAAGGAACATTCTTGAAGAGTATGTAGTCCCATTTGCCCCATACATTGGTGAAAATTTCATTTTTATGGACGATAATGCCAGACCCCATCGTGCGCGCATCGTTCAGGAGTACCTTGAAGAGGTTGAAGTCTCTCGAATGGAATGGCAAGCAAGAAGTCCAGATCTCAATCCGATTGAGCAGGTTTGGGACAACCCCAATAGAAGACTGAGAAGTTCAGAAAATCGTCCAGCTACTCTTAATGACTGAGGAATCCCACTCAGAGAAATCTGGGAAGGATTAGATCAGAACACTTCAAGATCACTCATTTTGAGTATGAACAGTCGTTGCCGAGCTGTAATTAATGCAAGGGGTAGAAATACCAAGTATTAAATCACTTATTAGCATTCCAGTATTTTAAAAATTGTTTATTTCTCTTCTTTCACATAAGATTCGGTGAAATCCTGAATGTGCGTTAATTTTTTTGCGCAGTGTATGTGAGGGAAATGAAAAAATATGAGAATCTTCCTTCGTTTGCCTTAAACATAAGAAGATTTATTTATACTCAGGTATGAAATGCTGACCAGAGAGTGTCTGCACCTTGATCAGAACCTAGACAGACAACAGAAAGAACTGGAAAGAATGTCAGGTATATTTGATGCTTCATGGGAAGAACAGCTATGGAGATTGAGAGTTGAACAAGAAGTTTTTAGCTGCCAAAGAGCCGACGTAACAATGTTGAGAAATGAACTGAAACATTTGACTCAGATCGCCATACAACTGGAGCCTTTCATAAGAAGTCTGAGTGTGCAACAGAGTATGCAACAGCAACAGCAGCATCAACAGGATACACACACAAGCGAACAGGCCAAGCATTTGGAGTCTCTTCTTGAACATATCGGTGAGTATGACTATAGTCCGTTCACGAAAGGTTGAGCACATAGTAGGCGTTTTTTTATTTATCTGAAGTTGGCAGTATTTGCTGTCATAACGTAAAATGAATTCAACGTTGCCGAATGTAACCGGCCTTGTTCTACGAGATTGCGAGTTATCAGACAACTCTATGCAATATTGACAACATTGCGTATCAATCTGACAGGAACATAACCTAAATTTTAATATACATAGTGGAATATGCCAAATTTCCATGGCCAACCGACGGCTCAACCTTTCGTGAACGGACTATACAAGCTATTTCAGTAGTGTCACTTCGACCTTCTGCTCTATTGTGCTTCTTTCCCTTTCAGCTGATTAGGATATTTCTCAACATTTCTGCATTCAGTTTCAGAGTCTTAATGATCCTTACCTCAGAGTAAAGAGTAAATCTAGAAATAGCTTCACGCATTTGTTAACGCAGCCAAGTTGAATCTGTTTATGAACGAGAACAACATTTAGCGTTGCCAACTTGTGCAGTATCTTTATTCCGTATTGGGATAATTGGTCTACGGCTACGACCCATCTATGGTTATAATAGCTAGAGTCTGCTATAGACAATTCTGTCAATTTGGCAACATCGATCTGTTACTGTTTAGTTACGATGCATCTTATACAGATGGTTCCAAAACCTCTACAGGAGCTGGCGCTGGGATATACCAAGTGTGCACTGTCGCTAGGCTCTATGAGTGTCTCTCAAGCGGAAATCTTAGCTAATGAAAGATGTCGAGGTATAAATCTAGAAAGAAATTATCAGAAGTGCGATATAGCCATACATCAGATAGTCAAGCTGCTATTAAAGCACTGAACTCCTATGTCATCGACTCAAAGATGATCTGGGAGTGCCGGAACAAACTCAATGAGGTGGACAAGAAAAATAAGGTCTTTTTAATCTGGGTCTTCGGTCACTCGGCAATCAAAGGAAACGAAGAGGCCAATACACTTGCCAAAGAGGGCGCACGAATGTCACTCATTGGCCCAGAACCGTTCTGTGGTATAGGTAAATGTACCTATAAAAAGGAGTTTCTGGAGAAGGAGAAAGCCGAGAGGAAAAAACTCTGGCAGAATCTCCCAGGGATGGATTCTACTTCGGAACTTTGAAACAGCGGGATCCAAAAGATATCTGGATCTTGGTAAGAAGCAATTACACCCCCTCACTGGCTTTCTCACAGGACACTGTGGCCTGTTGAGGATGGGATTATCGGATACTGACGAGTGTAGGTTCTGTGGGTAGGAGGACTAAACTAAACTAAATTCCTCTCTACTTGACTAAACTACTAGCATAGTGCGAACAAGGTTTGAGTGTCTCTCAAGATGCCTTCTGAGACGGCAATGTTACTTGAGGAACTCCTCAAGAAAGTACAGCCTGGTTTTGCCGAGCTCCAGCAGAATCTTCCATTTCTTTGTATTTAAATTGGCGAGGAATATTTTGGATTGCTTTAGATTGAGAAGAATCTGCCACAGTACATGCTTGTTTCGTCTCTTCTTCAGCATTTCTGATCTCTTCTTGTTTGAGGATCTTTTATAAGTGTCATTTTCTATACCATTGAATAATATCGAGTCAGCTCATCAATTTCAGAAGTAACATTGTATTGTACACCAAGTTCATGACACTTCTCTCGAGTAATTCGGAATTCTTCAACTAGTGCACCTCTGTGGGTGCAGCTATTAGTGACTCTGCGTATCTCAGGTTAATAGTTTTTCGCGATTAAGGAAGGACCATCTCCTCAGATTCAGAAATATTTATTGAATAGTTACAGTCAAGTACTTTTAAAAAAATTAATAATTTTGTAACTATTCAATAAATTCAATAAATATTTTCTGAATCTGAGGAGATGGTCCTTCCTTTATCGCGAAAAACCATTAACCTGAGATACACAGGGTCACTAATAGCTGCGCCCACAGAGGTGCACTTAGTTGAAGAATTCCGAATTACTCGAGAAAAGTGTTATGAACTTGGTGTACAAATGTGAGGAAAAACTTTCCTGTTTTGTCAGTTTTTCAAAAAATTACATACGTCAATAATTTCTTGATGCAATCAGAAACTATGGCTGGAAAACTGAATAGTTAACAGACTTTTTCGAGTCATTCAGATATCCTCTATTTCACTTGTGATTCGTAAGCGGGCCATTGTTCAAGTAAAATAGGGGAGAAAAGGATATCAGAATGATCTTAACGAAAAACTCCATGAGTGTGTCTGGTAGACTATTGATTAGGGAAATAAGACACACTTATAGAAATCAAAATGACTCGAAAGAGTTTGTTACCTATTCGGTTTTCCGGCCATAGTTTTTGATTGCATGAAGGAATTATTGACGTGTGTACCTTTTTGGAAAGCTAAAGAAACAGAAAAGCTTTTCCTCATATTTGCACACTAAGTTCATAATACTTTCTTCGGAAATTCTCAATTTTGTCATCAAGATTTTATGAGGAAAACTGATATAGCTATTTATGACCCTGTAAATCTCGGGTTTTCAGAATATTCAGTGAATACTTTTTCGCAATAAATGAGGACAATCTTATAAGCTTTAAAAAACATATTGTCCAAATATTTGGAGTCAAGTTGTTCATACAAAATTAATTATTTTCGATAACGAAGCAGAAAATCTCAAAAAAGTTGAAAAATCGCCATATCTTCGTCACCATAGATTTTCGGCCCTTGCTTCACTAGACCCATTTGCTGTAAATTACGTCTATGTAGTATATCTCCTTCGAAGGATCACGTCGAACTACCGAACACTCTGTATTATGCATTTTCTACCTAACATGATACTTTGTCAGTTTGCTCAACATTCTTCAATCATTTGACTTAAACCTTGAATTTCATAGATCGACCTTAAGTATATAAATTCTAACATTTCCAGGAATCCTCCAGCAATCAGAAGCAAGCCTCGGAAAGATTCCTAGATCCAGAAGCCGAGTCCTAGGCCAGATTTTCGATAAAGTTCGACCAAACTTTCAAGAAAGGGAACGCAGCAAATCCGTAACGCCACTGGACAAGCAGAACTCGCAAACTCACCAAAAGCCCAAGAAATCCTTCCTTCCAAACGGTCCTCCGGTAAGTGTTCAAGGACTGGAAGCCCAGATCAAGGAGAAGATACAGGAGATATGCAGAAGGCCCTCAACACAGAGATCGAAATCGGACACAGAAACCGAGAAAAATTTGTCGAAACAAGACAGGAATCTGAGCAAGAGTGATATTATTAACGATATTGGAGGACTAACGAATAAGCAGAAGATTATGTACAAGAAAATTGGTAAGTTTTGTTCCAGAATTTGCTAGAAGTTGAGAAGCTCAGACAAAAATGCTGTGGTCGGTTCGTCCTTCTTAGAATACCGTCTTTGAGCGCTATTATTATATCGAGTGCTATTATTATATCGGTTTGCCAAATGTCTGTAATTATCGGAATTTGAGACGAAAATGGTTTCAAACGATCTAGGCCAAGCAATAGAGATATTTCCTTGACAAAAATACTACCTGGGAGCCACCTGTGCCATTCCGAGCAGGACAGTCCGTAGTTTATTCCCACCATGTTTTAAACACGAAAATGCCATTTTTTCATTTGTTATAAACAAAAAACAACAAAAATACGCGTTCTTTTTAGTTTTTTCGTTGCAAAATGGAAACTATTGATGCAGTGATAACGTTGCAACGGGATGAATTGTAGAGAATTACATTGTGAAGAGAATGATGGGTCAAACGATCCGATCGAATAATTGAAAATGGAGAAAAGCGGAAAAAACCGGAAAATTGCGTGTTTTTTCTTTTAACTCATAACTCTGCCATTTTGCAATATTAAGAACTGAAACTTCACACGATAGTAGCTATTGATGTGCAATTCATGTGTGCCAAAATTGGATTCGGTCGGATAAATAGTTTTCACATAATTCCC
This sequence comes from Propylea japonica, assembly GCA_013421045.1. Classification (NCBI taxonomy): domain Eukaryota; kingdom Metazoa; phylum Arthropoda; class Insecta; order Coleoptera; family Coccinellidae; genus Propylea; species Propylea japonica. The sequence goes on from CM024243.1 coordinate 78,785,709, forward strand.
ATTTGAATTTTTTTTGGACATATTTACGCGGAGAGCTGGATGCGTTTGAAGTCATCCGATTGAAATTAAAAAAATTAATCTGGAAAGAAGACGTGATCAGTAACAAAACGTCTATTCTGATTTTTCAATAAAACGCGTTTAAGTGTGTTAAAAACTAGTGAGAACATAAGGGGAAAACGACCGACCAAGCGAGAGTGGTCGAGTGGTGAGGGAATGAGCGAATCGAGGGGAAACGCCGCGGAAGCCAACGGTCGCCGAGTTTAAGAATTGTTGCGCGGACAGCGCACCAAATTTTGTACACATATACGTTTCCCATCGATTCGCTTATTTCCTCTCCACTCGACCGCTCTCGCTCGGTCGGCCGTTTTCCCTCATGTTCTCACTAGTTTTTAACACACTTAAACGCGTTTCATTGAAAAATCAGAATAGACGTTTTGTTACTGATCACGTCTTCTTTCCAGATCAATTTTTTTAATTTCAATCGAATGACCTCAAACGCATCCAGCTCTCCGCGAAAATATGTCCAAAAAAAATTCTAATGGGAATTATATGAAAACTATTTATCCGACCGAATCCAATTTTGGCACACATGAATTGCACATCAATAGCTACTATCGTGTGAAGTTTCAGTTCTTAATATTGCAAAATGGCAGAGTTATGAGTTAAAAGAAAAAACACGCAATTTTCCGGTTTTTTCCGTTTTCTCCAGTTTCAATTATTCGATCGGATCGTTTGACCCATCATTCTCTTCACAATGTAATTCTCTACAATTCATCCCATTGCAACGTTATTACTGCATCAATAGTTTCCATTTTGCAACGAAAAAACTAAAAAGAATGCGTATTTTTGTTGTTTTTTGTTAATAACAAATAAAAAAATGGCATTTTCGTGTTTAAAACATGGTGGGAATAAACTACGGACTGTCCTGCACGGAATGGCACAGGTGGCGTCCAGGTAGTATTTTTGTCAAAAAACTAATCATTTGTAGCTCTGTTGCTTGGCGTAATCGGGTCCTACTCTCTCCGTACGGCCGGCCGTAAGCACGATAACTTTCGAAAGGACACGAGCAAGATGCTCGTAATAGTCATAGTAAGCCTCATGCAAAATTTTGTTGTCATTGTATACACAGAACCATAGAAAATTCAATTAGAATATTGAAAAGAGGAAACTTCATATTTCCATGAAAAGATATCCGATTCGGGAAAAAGCAAATTTCAAAGAAATCGCTTTATAACATCAGTGGAATTTAGTTTTTTTAATTGTCAAGTTTTTACTCATTAAGTTCTTGAATAATTTTTAAAATATAATTATGATTGTGCTGTGATTTTGCATCAATATACTAAGCATGAATCTCAAGTTCTATACAAAAATTTGGTTTAATAGCATAAAAACATAGTAGAGAATAATAAAGAGTTTTCCAATAAGAGGTGTTATTAAGATAATATTCAAAAAAAAATGTTATTTTTCAATATAAATGACCGGATGTTTATTTCATTATGAAGAAGAAGCTATGCCGTTAATAGTGGAAAATTACATCAGGCAAATGGCCATCACGACCATGTTTACAGGATTATATCCTTTATATGAATTTTTCCATAACAAAATCGCAAAGTGGCCGCCTTATGTCCTCACGAATTCCATCTTTGAGGTCTTGAATCGACGCTTGGCTATTGGCGTAGACCTTCTCTTCCATGTGGCCCCAAAGGAAGAAGTCGCAAGGTGTTAAATCGAGAGATCTGGTGGCCAATAGTGATCCCCTCTTCGAGAGATAATACGGTACGAAAACTTTTCCCGCAAAAGATCAATGGTTTCGTTGCTTGTTTGGCACGTAGCGCCGTCTTGTTGAAATAAAACGTTGTCCAGACCAATACTATCCAATTTCAGCAATAATGATGTTTTTGGAATCCCGAATTCCGAAGAACGACGAGGAATGTGCGAACCTGGGTTTTCTTCAACACTTTTGGCAACAACAGCAATATTCTCGGCTGTTCTTGTGAGACGTGCACGGGTTAAATTCTTCAAATCACTAACTTGTCCCAACAGTTCGAATTTTTCCACCAATTTCTTTATTGCGGTCCGACAAGGCGCTTCAGGACGACCCAAAAATGTTTGAATTTTTCGAACTGTCTCTGCCAAATTTTCACCATTTTATAGTGAATTTTAATGATTTCAATGCGTTCTTTAAGCATCTATCGTTCCATTTTCATTAATGGCGTAGTTTCTTCTTGTCAAATGTCAAAGAATTAAAGATTCAAACGTGACATCAGCCGAAATAGCGGGCTATTCAAAATAACACCTCTTATTGGAAAACCCTCTATTAATCGAATAAATCGAACCAATATTGAACTCATATTTCGGAACTAACCACGTCAAGGTCTAAAGAATATGCAAGGTGAAAATATCATCTAGAGAATCCATACATAGCTATTTCACTTTGTCGGGGCTCATCAGTATGAAGAATAGCTCTGAATGAATGATAGATACATTCTAGGAACCTATACTTGTATCTGACCTTCATTTCTGGGTATAAACAGAAACAAAGCGCCATCTCTGAAGATCCTTACGAACAACCTACCTCCAATGCATGAACCTTGAACGAAGTAGCGAGATGTTACCCTTGAATCATTCAAAGTGACATATAATTAAGACTTTTCATTTTCTGATTTTTCAGGAAAGAGTTGCGAAAAGATCAACTCTTGCCAAAAGGGCGACATGGAACCGAAAAAATGCAGATCAGAGTCTGATTACCAGCGAATTTCCGATTCAAAGAGCCAAAGCACGAAGGCATTGGTACATGCGGAATCAAAATCTACTCCCACCACTCCCAAATGCAAGAGTAAGGGTAAGATGCAACAGAAAACGAGGAAACCTCAGAAAGTAAGTAGAAGTATTGACATAGTGTGTAGTGATTTACGTAACAAGTGCGAAGAATAGGGTTTTTTCGAACGAGTAGACAAAATTCTAGGAGGAGCCGTAGGCGAGTTCTGAAAGTCTGCGAGTACAAAAGAACTATTTTCGGACGTGTTGCGTACACTTTTTTTTGAAAACCGTGAAGAATAATAGTATCGCAGCTGCTTTCCATATTTTTGAGCGCTTGAGTGCTATATCGTTTCGCCCAAATGTCTGTAATTTTACAATTTTGAGCCGAAATTGGTCTCAAACGATTGTGTTAGACTCCCTGATGACGAATTAGTGGTCATTTTCAATTTTGTCCGTTAGCACAATAACTTTCGAAGAGATTGTCCAAGAGACTTGAAATTTTAGGGTTCCAAATGGCTCGGTTGGGTTCGTTAACCAGCCAAATCGTGAAGGGTGTTCCATAAAATATGGCCATTAAAAATTGTTAATACGTAATATCTCAGAAAATACGAAACCAATCGGAATGAAATGATACGGCCAAATGTAAGATGTGGATAACAAGCCTCATGCAAAATTTTGTGGCAATAGTTTGAACAGAACCATAGAAAATTCAACTGGAATATTGAAAAAAGGAAACGGAACTGGTCACGAACTAGTCACGAACTAGTTCTGAACTAGTCACGAACTAGTTCCAAACTAGTTCCGAACTAGTTCTGAACTAGTTCCGAACTAGTTCCGAATTAGTCATGAACTTGTCATGAACTAGTCCCGAACTAGTCACGAACTAGTTCTGAACTAGTCACGAACTAGTTCATGAACTGGTTCCGAACTAGTCATGAACTAGTTCTGAACTAGTCCTGAACTAGTCGCGCAGTTCTGAACTAGTCCTGAACTAGTCACGTAGTTCTGAACTAGTCCTGAACTAGTCACGAACTAGTTCTGAACTAGCCACGAACTAATTCCAAACTAGTCACGAACTAGTTCCGAACTAGTTCTGAACTAGTCTGAACTAGTTCTGAATTAGTCACGAACTAGTTCCGAACTAGTCACGAACTAGTTCTAAACTAGTCACGAACTAGTTCTGAACAAGTCATGAACTAGTTCTGAACTAGTCATGAACTAGTTCTGAACAAGTCACGAACTAGTTCTGAACTAGTCACGAACTAGTTCCAAACTAGTCACGAACTAGTGCCGAACTAGTTCTGAACTAGTCACGAACTAGTTCTGAACTAGTCACGAACTAGTCATGAACTAGTTCTGAACTGGTCATGAACTAGTTCCGAACTAGTCACGAACTAGTTCCGAACTAGTCACGAACTAGTTCTCAACTAGTCATGAACTAGTCATAAACTAGTTCTGAACTAGTCACGAACTAGTTCCGAACTAGTCAAGAACTAGTTCCGAACTAATCACAATCTAGTTCTGAACTAGTCACGAACAAGTTCTGAACTAGTCACGAACTAGTTCCAAACTAGTCACGAACTAGTTCCGAACTAGTTCTGAACTAGTTCCGAACTAGTCACGAACTAGTTCTGAACTAGTCATGAACTAGTTCCGAACTAGTTCTGAACAAGTCACGAACTAGTTCCGAACTAGTCACGATTTCTGAACTAGTCACGAATTAGTTCTGAACTAGTCACGAACTAGTCATGAACTAGTTCCGAACTAGTCATGAACTAGTTCCGAACTAGTCATGAACTAGTTCCGAACTAGTCACGAACTAATTCTGAACTAGTCATGAACAAGTTCCGAACTAGTTCTGAACAAGTCACGAACTAGTTCCGAACTAGTCACGATTTCTGAACTAGTCACGAACTAGTTCTGAACTAGTCACGAACTAGTTCTGAACTAGTCACGAACTAGTTCTGAACTAGTCACGAACTAGTTCTGAACTAGTCACGAACTAGTCATGAACTAGTTTCGAACTAGTCATGAACTAGTTCCGAACTAGTCACGAACTAGTCACGAACTAGTTCTGAACTAGTCACGAACTAGTTCCAAACTAGTCACGAACTAGTTCCGAACTAGTTCCAAACTAGTCACGAACTAGTTCCGAACTAGTCACGAACTAGTTCTGAACTAGTCACGAACTAGTCATGAACTAGTCACGAACTAGTCATGAACTAGTCACGAACTAGTCATGAACTAGTTCTGAACTGGTCATGAACTAGTTCCGAGCTAGTCACGAACTAGTTCCGAATTAGTCACGAACTAGTTCTGAACTAGTCATGAACTAGTTCCGAACTAGTTCCGAACTAGTCACGAACTAGTTCTGAACTAGTCACGAACTAGTCATGAACTAGTCACGAACTAGTCATGAACTAGTTCCGAACTAGTCATGAACTAGTTCCAAACTAGTCACGAACTAGTTCCGAACTAGTCACGAACAAGTTCTGAACTAGTTCTGAACTAGTTCCGAACTAGTCACGAACTAGTTCTGAACTGGTCACGAACTAGTTCCGAACTAGTCACGAACTAGTTCTGAACTGGTCATGAACTAGTTCTGAACTGGTCACCAACTAGTTCTGAACTAGTCACGAACTAGTTCCAAACTAGTCACGAACTAGTTCTGAACTAGTCACGAACTAGTTCTGAACTAGTCACGAACTAGTTCTCAACTAGTCATGAACTAGTTCTGAACTAGTCATAAACTAGTTCTGAACTAGTCACGAACTAGTTCCGAACTAGTCAAGAACTAGTTCCGATTTAGTCACAATCTAGTTCTGAACTAGTCACGAACAAGTTCTGAACTAGTCACGAACTAGTTCCAAACTAGTCACGAACTAGTTCCGAACTAGTTCTGAACTAGTTCCGAACTAGTCACGAACTAGTTCTGAACTAGTCATGAACTAGTTCCGAACTAGTTCTGAACAAGTCACGAACTAGTTCCGAACTAGTCACGATTTCTGAACTAGTCACGAACTAGTTCTGAACTAGTCACGAACTAGTCATGAACTAGTTCCGAACTAGTCATGAACTAGTTCCGAACTAGTCATGAACTAGTTCCGAAATAGTCACGAACTAGTTCTGAACTAGTCATGAACCAGTTCCAAACTAGTCATGAACTAGTTTCGAACTAGTCATGAACTAGTTTCGAACTAGTCATGAACTAGTTCCGAACTAGTCACGAACTAGTTCCGAACTAGTCACGAACTAGTTCCAAACTAGTCACGAACTAGTTCTGAACTAGTCACGAACTAGTTTTGAACTAGTCACGAACTAGTCATGAACTAGTTCTGAACTGGTCATGAACTAGTTCCGAACTAGTCATGAACTAGTTCCGAACTAGTCACGAACTAGTTCCGAACTAGTCACGAACTAGTTCTGAACTAGTCACGAACTAGTTCTGAACTAGTCACGAACTAGTTCTAAACTAGTCACGAACTAGTTCCAAACTAGTCACGAACTAGTTCCGAACTAGTTCTGAACTAGTCACGAACTAGTTCTGAACTAGTCACGAACTAGTCATGAACTAGTTCTGAACTGGTCATGAACTAGTTCCGAACTAGTTCCGAACTAGTCACGAACTAGTTCTGAACTGGTCACGAACTAGTTCCGAACTAGTCACGAACTAGTTCTGAACTGGTCACGAACTAGTTCCGAACTAGTCACGAACTAGTTCTGAACTAGTCACGAACTAGTTCTGAACTAGTCACGAACTAGTTCTAAACTAGTCACGAACTAGTTCCAAACTAGTCACGAACTAGTTCCGAACTAGTCACGAACTAGTTCTGAACTAGTCACGAACTAGTCATGAACTAGTCACGAACTAGTCATGAACTAGTTCCAAACTAGTCACGAACTAGTTCCGAACTAGTTCTGAACTAGTCACGAACTAGTTCTGAACTAGTCACGAACTAGTCATGAACTAGTCACGAACTAGTCATGAACTAGTTCCAAACTAGTCACGAACTAGTTCCGAACTAGTCACGAACTAGTTCTGAACTAGTCACGAACTAGTTCTGAACTAGTCACGAACTAGTTCTTAACTAGTCACGAACTAGTTCCAAACTAGTCACGAACTAGTTCTGAACTAGTCACGAACTAGTTCTGAACTGGCTACGAACTAGTTCCGAACTAGTCACGAACTAGTTCTGAACTGGTCACGAACTAGTTCCGAACTAGTCACGAACTAGTTCTGAACTGGTCATGAACTAGTTCCGAACTAGTCACGAACTAGTTCTGAACTAGTCACGAACTAGTTCTGATCTAGTTCCGAACTAGTCACGAACTAGTTCTGAACTGGTCACGAACTAGTTCCGAACTAGTCACGAACTAGTTCTGAACTGGTCATGAACTAGTTCCGAACTAGTTCTGAACTAGCCACGAACTAGTTCTGAACTGGTCATGAACTAGTTCCGAACTAGTCACGAACTAGTTCTGAACTAGTCACGAACTAGTCATGAGCTAGTTCCGAACTGGTCACGAACTAGTTCTGAACTAGTCCTGAACTAGTTCCGAACTAGTCACGAACTAGTTCTGAACTAGTCCTGAACTAGTCACGTAGTTCTGAACTAGTCCTGAACCAGTCACGAACTTTAAAAGTTGAAAAATTCAATTAGAATATTGTAAAGAACAATCCTTATATCTCCATAGCAGGATATCCGATTCGATTGATATATCGAATCTTCAAGCAAAATTTTGTGGCCATAGAGTTAACATAACCATAGAAAATTCAATTGGAATACTGAAAGAACTGCACCAAAAATTTCAGAACAAAATATTTAGTAGTTCTCCTAAAACGTCTAATAGGCCAACTTAAAAGGAAAACCCTGTATGTAGAGATTCTTCTTCTCAATATTCCAATTGAATTTTCTATGGTTCTGTCAATACTTTGGCCACAAAATTCTTCAAGAACATTCAGTATATCGATCTTCATTTACAAAATCAATTTCATTCGACTCGGATATCTTGTTATGGAAATATGTTCTTTCTTTTCAATATTTCATTTGAATTTTCTATGTTTCTGTGTACACTATGGTCACAAAATTTCGCATGAGGTTTATTATGAGCATCTTGCATGTGGCCGCAAAATTTCATTTCGATTGGTTTCGTTTTGCCTGAGATATCGAGGAGGAAAAATTTTGAAAGGCCATATTTTATGGAACTCCTGTACGATTTGGCTGCTTAACGAACTTAACCGAGGCATTTGGGAACCGAACTTACCCTGAACATTTCAAGTCTAAAACAATTTCTTCGAAAGTAATCGTGCTAACGGCTGGACGGCCCCACGGACAGAATTGAATTTGACCACGACTTCGTCATCAGGTAGTAGAGCATTATCGTTTGAGATGATTTTCGGCTCAAAATTCGAAAATTAGAGACATTTTAACAAAACAATATAACACTCGTTTAAGTGGAACGAGCGTTCGAAAACAATGTCATCGAATTTTCACTGCCGACACAAAAGCTAAATACAGGATCTCTATAAATGATTGCAACAGCGCAGGTGGCATTATTTTCATTTTGCCGCTTCCTTACAAAGTCGACAAATTTATCATTCTAACCACAGAATTCGACCGCCTAACCCATAGAAATATGCTATGATGTAGTATATTTCTATGGCTTAAGGAAGTGCGAAACAGTGTAAAAGTTTTATGTTCTGTCGTGTAAAATAGTTCGGTACCCTTATTCTGTTGCGGTAAAAAATAATCCAAAGCCAATTGCGCTGTTACAGTAATTTAGCATCTGACAGCAGAGCAGCCCTGCTAGCGCTTGACTCTCCACAAGTGAAGTCAAAGTTGGTCTGGGAATGCAAAACGTCACTTAACCTACTCGGAAAAAGAACCAGGTCAATCTCATCTGGGTGCCTGGTCACTCCGGGATTCACGGCAATGAAGCGGCAGACCAACTGGCCAGGGAAGGAGGGACAACCCCCTTCACTGGACCAGAACCGTTTTGCGGCTTCCCAGCCAGTAATCAGGCAATGGCTATTAAGGACTGGGAACAAAAGAGGAAGCTTATGTCCTGGCGTACGACCAATGGTCAAAAGCAAGCTAAGTCACTTCTCTCTCACTCGACGAGCTGGACCAAGAAAGTCCTCTCACTCAGCAAATTGGAACTGAGGAAACTGACGGGCGCTCTCACTGGGCACTGTCCTGTGAGGTATCACTTAAAAAACATGGGAAAGGCGCCCGATAGTACATGTCGCTTCTGTCAAGAAGCCCCCGAGACAGCTAGACACCTGCTATGTGAGTGTGAAGCTGTTCACCAGAAACGGTTACGGCATCTTGGCTCCAGGTTCCGGTAAACAGCGCGGGGATGCACAATAGATCTTAAGGTCAAGGTGCTCGCAAGGTCGGTTTTGATCTGTCGCCCCTCCTCTTATCTAATCTAATCTACAGTAATTTATAGAGACCCTGTATAAAACTTGATGGACCCAATCATCCCGTGAACATTCAGAAAATCACCATGAAAGAAAGTTCTTCTTCTAGGTCTACCCATACAGCGACGGCGAAGACAACATTTTCTACTCCCTTCACGACTCGGCGGACTCCTTGAGCACTTCGAGCCGTCGTTCCAGCTACGACGGCGGCCCGGACAAGACTCTGGTAGTCGTCATCAACCGTCGTAACAAAAACATGTCGATGGCGCAGAAGCAGAGGTCTTGGGAGACTTTTCCCCCGAAGAGGAGACACCACGTTTGCCCCAAACTGTCCGCCCCAAATCCCATGCCCCTGAGGAAGGCAGACAGCTTCGAGGGCCACGAAGAGGCTGTTAAGAGCATCGTGGCGGCCGTCCAGGAGACCAGACGTAAGCCCAAGTGTCCAGGAGGAAATTAACAGAGTTTGATCTTTGTCAGCTTATGGTAGTGTTAGCTAGAAAGTTCAAAAGGCCCATAAAACGGAAATTGTTGAGCAGTTCTCATACACAGGGTGTTCCTAAATTGAACGTACAAACGAAGAGGAGATATTCCTTAAGTGAGTTTAAGAAAAAAAGTCCCATAAACATGGGGTCGCAAACGTTTCGTTTTCGAGATACAGAGTGTTGAAGTTTAATTTTTTTTCAAGTTTTTTTCTCATGGTATCTACACTTCACAAGCTATTCAACTGAAATTTGGCATAGATATTACGTTTGAGAGTTCTCACCACGTGACATGGCAATTTCGATAGAAGATCTACAGGGTGATATTTTTTCTGAAACACTGCCACCTGTTCTTCTGCAGAACTTTTTTTTGGTGAGCAACTGTTAATTTGAAAAAATGTAAAAAGAAGCTTTGTTCTTATACTAAACTTTTCGGTCTCTTGTAGTTTTGTCGTATCTACCAACGATTTTGAGAAAAAAAATTTTGAACGATCCTCTCGAAATCCTCGTGAAACTTTAACACCCTGTATCTCGAAAACGAAACGTTCGCGACCCCATGTTTATGGGACTTTTTTTTCTTAAACTCACTTAAGGAATCTTCCCCTTTCGTTTGTACGTTCAATTTAGGAACACCCTGTATAGTCCGTTCACGAAAGTTTGAGCGCATAGTAGGCATTTGTTTATTTATCTGAAGTTGACTGTATTTCTGTCGTAACGTAAAATAAAGTCAACGTTGCCGAATGTACTCGGCCTCGTCCGACGAGCTTACGACTTATCAGAGAACTCTGTGCAATATTGACAACATTGCTTATTAATCGGACAAGAAAATAAAGAACATAACCTAAAATTTTAATATACACAGTGGAATATGCCAAAATTCCATGGCCAACCGACGGCTCAACCTTTCGTGAACGGACTATAGCTCACAATGAGAGGTTTATGATAATTTTTCATAGACTTCCAAAATGTGAGCAAGTTGAGGATATTCAAATGGGATATCTTTGAGAGGTTGGTGGTAATCTCTTCCATTACAGACTTTTAAAGGAAAAATAGCACAACTCGCAATGTCTTCGAAAGATATCACCGGGATATCTCTAGAACCCCCTCAGAGTAAGAAGTAAACATAGAGATGTCACTTCGCGTGAATAGCACTGCCAACCAAGCTCTAGAATGAGCTGGTAAGCACTTTACCGCACTAGGGCGAAGAAAACAATAGGTTAGATTTTCATTTCCACAATTTCTGAAAATAATACAACATTTTCGAAATTTCGCCATAAATAAACTGCCACCAAATCAGAAAAATAATTCAGTTTATGAACGTCAAATCGAAACGAAAATGTAAACATGAAGCATCAAATAACTGAACAGTAACAGAACGATGTTGCCAAACGGACAGAATTGTCTATAACAGGCTCTAGCCGTTAGTACCATAGTAAAGGATTCGTGGGCCAATTATCCCAATCAATATTAAGAAAACAAGATCTATGGTTACCGTCAAAATGTAATATCTTTCAAACGGCTGCACCAAATTGGATAATTCTTTTTTTGTTGTGTTCATAATTGCTAGGTCAAGGTTTATACAATGAAATATTTCAAAAAAATTGTTCAGAAAAAAATAAAAGGCTTTCCTTTTTCTTACGACCAATCAAGCAGTCATAGAATACATATTTTTAGGTTATAATGATTTTGACATTTGGACAAAAAGTGAAGTTACATCGAGTGAATCGAAAATTTAAAATTTTAATCAGAGAAAACGTATGAACTAACATATTATACAACAATTTTTTACTTATGCCATATTTTACAAACTTTAAACCTATGATGTATGAATGTATTTTGGATTGCCTGATGCCCGTATGTTTATGATCACAAATCAGATCAACAGACGGCGCTGTCGTCGTTATTCAGGTTATTCATCTATTCTGAAACTAAACGGCTGGATCGAATTGAATGAATTTCTGTGTATGCAGAACAACGTCTGTTGGGTCCGCTAGTATGGAATAAAGATAGGACACAAGTTTGCAACGCCGGAATGTTTTTCACGTTCAAGAACAGATTCAACTTGGCTGCGTCAACGAATGCGTTAGGGCATCTCTAGGTTCACTTTTTACTCTGAGGGCTGCACCTTCTCACAGGGTTTCTCACGGGTCACAGCAGGCTCAGAAAACACCTACGGAGACTGGGTGTGGCCGAAAACTATGAGTGCAGAGAAAGGAACAGTACTGCGGAAGATCTAATCTGTTAAAAATTGGGAATAGTAAAAAAATAAACAGGGAATGATGCGGTTTTTCTCAACTGAACAATTCGGGTTACTTCATAATATAGAGATTATGTATTGATTATGGGGACAGTAATCTAACTTCTTGTTAATCGTGATATGTTTTTAATGAAAAATGTTTATTTGAAGTTGATATATTTGATGTATTTTTCAAGCATTTTCTATTGATTCGACATAATTTTGTAAGGAATATGCCAGTTTTCTACCAAATAAAACAACAACTTGCAAACAATTACGTATTCTCAACAAGTGAATTGGCCACTTCAGTATTATGGATTTTCCTAATTCGTCATTAGGGAGTCGAACCCTATCGTTTGAGACCGTTTTCAGCTCAAAATTCGAAAATAACAGAGATTTGGGCAACGAACTCTCAAAAATTAACTTAGTTATTTCACACAAGTGTGGAAATGAAAGTTTCTCTGAAATACGAATTGATAAAAGCATTGCATGGATATTTTTGAGGATATGTTTTTTATGAGAAAATGCTTGGAAAAATTATTTTACTTGTACATAAACACAACGAAACTGTCGAAAATGTTAAAAATGAATTAGAAATCTCACATATTTGAATGATTCGGTGCATACTCGTAAATAATTTTATTGATGAACTGATTCTTTGTGCTGAAATTGTATAAGGAGATAAATAAAAAAATTAAAATAACTGTGCTTGATTCAATCCATCCCCCATTTCTATTCTATTCACAATAAAAAATATTTTTTTTTCATGGGAAACAAAAAATGCTTGTTTTCAAGAGTTGAAAACCAAAGTTTTTTAGGCGAGAATAATATAAAAATATAGAATTAAAATTCAAGAGAAGCCTTGAGCAGGTGCATTTGAGCGTTCGTTCATTGGTGGAGCCATAATAATGCTTTTACCTCAAAGTATATGAATGCAAAATCTCAGGAAAATCGAAATTATTCAAAAAATCTATTCAAAAAAAGTTCTATGATTCTGATGATGCGATCCACTTGAAAGTTTGCATGAACATTCAGTATATCAATCTTCATTCCATAACATTCCAATCCGATTGGTTTCGTATTTTCTGAGATATTGAGGAAAAAAACTTTCGAATGGCCATATTTCATGGAACACGCTGTAGGATTTGGCTGGTTAACGAACTTAACCGAGCCATTTGGGACGCGAACTTATCCTGAAAATTTCAACTCTCTAGGACAATCCCTTCGCACAGAATAGAATTTGACCACGAATTCGTCATCAGGGAGTCTTACCCTATCGTTTGAGACCATTTTCGGCTAAAAATTCTTAAATAACAAAGATTTGAGCAAAACGATATAGCACTCGTTTAAGTAGAAGCAAAAATTAGATTAAGCGACTGGATTCCTATAAAAAAGGTGTCTGCATAATGTTTTTGTTTCAAGTTTATAGCACAAAAAGAAAGGTAGATAAGGACCAAAATTGAAAGTACCTGTGCTACTCTGGATTAGTGGTATAAACACTATAAAGTCTTGAGCACAAAAATAGTTATATTTCTTTAACAAACATATAATATTCCACAATATTCATTTATCTACCAAACGTCAAATCTATCTTTATTTTTTCTGATTTCAAAAATATATAACATTGTATGGCTTGTATCAATATGAGTATGGAAAATGTTCCAAAACCTATTTTCATCTGAGTCTCAATATTTTCTATGGTTTCAACTGTTGATGAGCACAGGAAAATTTAGCATCGTATAATTACCACAATCTCTTTCTAGTAGTATTTTCATTTCTATGCTCTTCACTCAATTTCTCCAAGATCGAAGAATAATGGACTGCTCTGAAACTTGATCCTCATTCTAATATTACCTACTGACCTATTATTGTAATCACTATTACATATTGAAAAATAGTTTTTCTTCGATATTTTTCTAGTTGAATTGGTAACTTTAATCATATCTATATGCGTTATTTCATATGCGATTTGAAATAGACTAGCAATTGTGCGTATTTATTCTGGAGAGCAATAAAAATATTCTCCTGCATCCATCTCATTATAACTACATAAGTTACTGAGCTTAGACTTTCCTTTGTCTAAGTTACTAAGTATATATACAGGGTGTTTCATCATAAACTGGACAAACATATATTTTCGTGTAGAGGACATCGGGAGAATCATTTTTGCCTCATACAATATATCCCGTTTTCGAAGCATAAGCGAGATACAGGGTGTCAAACGTCATTTTTGAGCTAGATTCTTATGAGTGTGATCAGTTATGTATAACACTTGGTGTAATGGTTTTAGGCCAAATCTCAGTATTTTTGGGTCCTCTCTTCAGAAAAGTTGACGAACTCCGAAAAAAAATTTACAAAATGGCGGAAAACCTGCGATGTTCCAAATTTTTTTTTGCGGTTGTCAAATTAACTTTTGTTTTCTGAATGAACACAATTTTTTAAGACTTTCTGTGAAAAATTTTTTTCAAAAATCGAACACAATTTTTTTTTACATGTCTACAGCGATGAAAAAATTTCACTCGAAACGGATGAAATTTTGTACAATTGTACTTCTTGAATTATCAATCACGAATATGAAAACAGAATCGTAAAATATCGAACGGTTTCGTTACTACAGTCATTCAAATGTTAAATTATTGGCATGTCTTAACATTTTAGATGACTTTAAACGAAAAAAATCAGTGAAACTTAGTTGGGACTCGAAACGACGTAGGTATTAAATAGGGAAATGGCACTGTTCTAAGGATATTAATATTCGTTGCCAGGCAACAGTAGTTCGTAGTTCATAGAGTTTGACTACTGGCTAAATTATATTCACTGAAATTAAAATACCAGTCCAGCTCTATGAACTACGAACTACTGTTGCCTGGCAACGAATATTAATATCCTTAGAACAGTGCCATTTCCCTATTTAATACCTACGTCGTTTCGAGTCCCAACTAAGTTTCACTGATTTTTTTCTTATAAATTCATCTAGAATGTTTAAACATGCCAATAATTTAATTATTTTGATTCTAGAACCCAAAACAATTTTATTTTCAATATTTCAGAGGTCTGAACGAAACCGTTCGATATTTCACAATTATGTTTTCATATTCGTGATTGATAATTCAAGAAGTACAATTGTACAAAATTTTCTCCATTTCGAGTGAAATTTTTTCATCGCTGTAGACATGTAAAAAAAAAATTTGTGTTCGATTTTTGAAAAAATTTTTTCACAGAAATTCTAAGAAAATTATGTTCATTCAGAAAATAAAAGTCAATTTGACAACCGCCAAAAAAAATTTGGAACATTGCAGGTCTTCCGCCATTTTGTAAATTTTTTTTCGGAGTTCGTCAACTTTTCTGAATAGGGGACCCAAAAATATTGAGATTGGACCAAAAACCATTACACCAAATGTTATACATAACTGACCACACTCATAAGAATCTTGCTCAAAAATGACGTTTGACACCCTGTATCTCGCTTATGCTTCGAAAACGGGATATATTGTATAAGGCAAAAATGATTCTCCCGATGTCCTCTACACGAAAATATATGTTTGTCCAGTTTATGATGAAACACCCTGTATATATTGAAATGAAGGATCATGTGGATATTTTCTTTATTTCGTAATCCATTTTAAGATATAAGAGTTTATGAAATACATATATCCATGTTCGAATTTTGTAGAAATTAGTTGCAAGCATAGAAATATTGAGATTGACGGAAGGAGACTGCTCTTGGTATAGGAAGCTCCATTTTTCTATGCTCATCAACAGTTGAAACCATAGAAAATATTGAGACTTAGGTGAAAATAGGTTTTTGACGATTTTCTATATTCATATTGATACAAACCATATAATGTTATATATTTTTGAAATCATAAAAATTGAGCTTTCAGAAAGTGACACAAAAATCTAGTATTTCCATTTAAAAAAACATAACTTTGGGTCATACCTTCGTAATTAGGAATGGTACAAAAAAGACGAGCAAGCCACTGGATTGTACGTAAGAAAGTGCCTGTATAATGTTTTAATTTCAGAGCTCTATCATCAGTATTAGCGGAGATATGAAATTTTTTCGATATTGACACTTTCCAATTTTCGCCCTTTAACTCGAAAACAAAAGAAGGTAGCCAAAAATGAAAAACACTCTTGTTAGTTTCTCAGAAAAAGAGATCGAGAAGTAAGTACTTATCAGATTTTGTCTATCTCCTCTGGTTTAAAAGTTGTAGTGCTAAAACATCGAAATATGCCCACCCTGTACATCTGAGCGACTACTGACGCGAAACATACGAAAACTTATCAAAATATCCATACGTCAGACCCCATCTCAATATTTCACGAAGTATGAGGGTCACAACACACGAGGGATGCAAATCGAGAGACCTCAATTCCTAACCCAAATACAGCATCCCTTTCATTATCCTGAAAGCCATCACCCTCTCTGAGCATGCGGAAAGGACCTTCAGGATGTGGGATCAGTCTTCTCGCAAATATCGGAGCCTGTGCCATGAATGAGGGTGTGTATCATCTCATAACTGTTGAGGGGCCGAACCCTGATGATGAAAATTCTTCAGGTCGAAACGTGAAATATTAACAACATCTTCAAAATGGTGGTGAAAAAGTCGAAGGGGTGGAACAGCGATGCTAAACATCGGTAACCTGAATTATTCGCGTCATACTCAACATGTACTGTTTTAAACCGTGAAAAGTACGGGAAAATGTGCGTGGTTAAAGGGACTAATCGAACTGTGATTATGAACAAGCGCTGAGTGGTTTTCCTCATGAATATGTCCTGGGAGAGTCTGAACAGCAACCATGAATATCTCAGATAGTAAGTACGAGATGAAATCGTTATATATTCTCGAGTTTTTTTCAGAGGAATTCCATTGAAATGTGCATCGCGTATGCTGGTACAGTCAAGGGTAAATTGAGCTTTCCCGCTGATATAGGTCAGTGAAATAGGTCATTCTGTAGGACGAGAAAACGATTCGATATTTAATTCCCTGGTGAGTTAAAAGGCGTGATTTTCTTGGTACACGAATGTTTCAAAATTTTCTCCGTCATATTGACTTGATTAGTTGAGAAATTGAGGAGATTTGGCTAAATATTTTCATTTCAACTGTTGCTCTGTGGTTTTTATTAGCTTTTGGAACAGGGGCGGTTTCAATTTTTTCATTGCGGAAAGAAATAGTTTTGTTTCCTGTTTTCTCAATTTTAAATATATGCTACGTTTTTGTGCGCTCCTTTTGAGCGCTCGTTCTACTTAGACGAGTGCTATATCGTTTCGCCCAAATGTCTGTAATTTTCGAATTTTGAGCCGAAAATGGTCTCGAACGATAGGGTTCGACTCCCTGATGGAAAATATGAGGTCAAATCAAATTCTGTAGGGCCGGCCGCCCGTGAGCACAATAACTCTCGAACGGATTGTCCTAGAGACTTGAAATTTTCAGGGTGTGTTCAGCTCCCAAATAGCTCGGTTAAGTTCGTTAACCAGAAAAATCGTACAGGGTGTTCCATAAAAAGTGGCCATTCAAAATTTTTTTTCCTCAATATTTCACACAAAACGAGGGCAAACGGAATGAAATTTCGCAGCAACTTGCCAGATGCTCATAGTGAGCCTCTCGCAAAATTTTGTGGCCATAGTATCAACAGAACCATAGAAAATTCAATTGGAATATTGAAAAGAAGAATTTTTTTATTTCCGTAACCAACTTTCCGATTCAAATGAAATTCATTTTGTGAGTTGAGACTGATATACTGAATGTTCATGTAAAATTTCAAGAGGATAGCATCATCAGAACCATAGAAATTCCAATTGGAACATTAAAGGAAAGACTCTTTATATTTCCATAACAAGATATTCGAATCAAATGAAATTTATTTTTGGAATTGAGATTTATATATTGAATGTTTGTGCAAAATTTGAAGATCATCGCATCATCCGAACTATAGAAAATTCAATTTGAATATTGAAAAAAAAAATTATATTTTCATAACAAGATATCTGAATTGAGTGAAATTTATTCCTGGTATAAAGATTGATATACTGAATGTTCATGCCAAATTTCAAGAGGATAGCATCATCAGAACCATAAAATTTAATTATTTTAATTTTCAAGTGTGACCATAGAATTGAATTTTTTTACTTGTTTATATATAAAGTATCAATTTCAAGTCATATACAGAATTTTGAGATGATAGTCCTATTGCTCCACCAGAGAACGAGCGCTCAGAAGCTCCTGCTCAGGGCTTGCTTCCATTTTTTACTTGAACGATTGTTCTATTTTTTTGCCCAAATGTCTATAATTTTCGAATTTTTAGCCGGAAATGGTCTCAAACGATAGGGTTCGACTCACTGATGACAACTTCTTGGAACAGTCCATCCGCCAGCACGATAACTTTTAAAAAGATTGTCCTAGATACTTGATATTTTCAGGGAAAGTTCGCTTCCCAAATGCATCGGTTAAGTTTGTTTACCAGCCAAATTGTATGGGGTGTTCTATAAAATATGGCTATTCAAAATTTCTGTTCCTCAATATCTCAGACAGAAAAAAACCAATCGAAATGAAAATCTGCGGCCAAATGCAAGATGCCATAATAATTCTTGGAATTTTGAAAAGAAGAATCTGTTTATTTGCATAACAAGATATCCGATTCGAGTGGAATTTTTTTGTTACTCAAGATTGATATACTGAATATTCGTGCAAAATGTCAAGAGAATCGCATTAAAAAATCAAGTTGAATATTGAAATGGAGAATCTCTTCATTTAATTTCCTTTCTGATATGGGTTATTGAAATAGATCAAACTTTTTTTCATCATAATGAAATGGTCCGATTAGATTTGCCCTCATATTTTCATTTCAACTGTTGCACGGTGGTTTTTATTAGCTTTTGGAACAGGGGCGGATTCAAGTTTTCCATTGCAACACGAAATAGTTTTATACCTGATTATCTAACTTCTGAATACATGTTACGTTTTTGAGCACCCGTTGTACATAAACAAGCGTTTATTTAATTCAAAAGAATAAAATTCATGAACAGCCCTGAGCAGGAGATTTTGAGCGCTCGTTCATTGGTGAAGCAGTAAGCCTATAACCTTAAAATTTCATATGGGGCTTAAGATTGAAACCAAATATATGAATGTAGAATCTCAACACAATCGGAATTATATTCTGAAAATTATTCAGAAAATGAAATATCTGAAAAAAATTTAAATTCTATGATTTTGATCAGACGATCTTCTTGAAATTTTGTATGAACATTCAATTTATTCACAAAACAAACATCGCACGAATCGGATATCTCGTTATGGAAATATAATGCTTCTTCTCAACAACATTCCAGTTCAAGTTTCCATGGTTTTGTTGAAACTATGGCCAAAAAATTTCGCATGAAGATTGAGTAAATCAGTCTTCAATCATGCAATAAATTTCAATTGAATTGGATATCTTCTTATGGAAATATGAATCTTGCACATTTTTCTTTAATTTTAATATTAGTTCGTCCATTTCAACATTCTTCTTTTGTTCCTCCTTGATGGATTTCAATTCTTTTCCTAAGTTCTTGTATCTCCAGGTCTTCTACCAGCTCCCTTTTTTTAGCCGCAAAATTTCAGTTCGATTGGTTTTGTTTTGGTTGGAACATTGGGAAAGACAAATTTTTAATGGTCATATTTTATGGAACGCCTTGTACCATGTGGCTTGTTAACGAACTTGACCGAGGTATTTGAGAACACGATATCACAGTCGTCTAAGTAAAACGAGCGCTTAGAAATTGTAATCCCTATACGGTTTGGTACAGATAGTAACTATTTTGTCATGATCTGTCATATGGTGCGATTCAGCTGCTGTCCTGCTTATAAATATCCATATTCAATATCAATTTGTTGGAAGAAAACCCTATTTATTATGTATAGTCGGTTCACGAAAGTTTGAGCGCATAGTACGCGTTTGTTTATTCCTCTGAAGTTGGCAGTATTTGCTGTCATAACGTAAAATAAAGTCAACGTTGCCTAATAATGTACCCGGTCCCGTCCGACAAGCTTGCGAGTTATCAGAGAACTCTATGCAATATTGACAACATTGCGTATCAATCTGACAAGAAAATAAACAACATAACCTAAAATTTCAATATACATAGTGGAATATGCCAAATTTCCATGGCCAACCGACAGCTCAAACACGTTGTCACAAGCAACACATTGTCTAGATTTTCCCACATTATTGACCTCATCTTCACGATACACCAAACCTTTCGAATGTCAACTAATTCAATCCATACTAATATTATAAATGCGAAAGTAACTCTGTCTGTCTGTCTGTTACTCTTTCACGCCTAAACGGCTGAACGGATTTTGATGAAATTTGGTATGGTGATAGATGATAACCTAGAAATGGTCATAGGCTATAAAAAATCACGCCATCGGTCTTAGGGGGTAGGCAGTAGACAGATAACTGAATTGAGTTAGTGATTTTTAGTCGTTTTTGTTGGGACTTTTGCTCTTTCAAGTCTAAACGGCTGAACATATTTTGATGAAATTTTGTAAGGTAATAGATGGTTACCTAAAAACGGATATAAGATCAAAATGATCACGTCATCGTACTTAGGGGGTAGAAAGTAGGCAGAAAACTGAATTGAGTTACTGATTTTTTTATGGTTTTTGCTGGGAGTTTTGCTCTATCATGCCTAAACGGCTGAACGGATTTTGATGAAATTTATTTAAATGATAGATAGTAACCTAGAAAAGGATATGGGCTATTAATATTCATGCTATCGTACTTAAGGCGTAGGCAGTAGGCAGAAAACTAATAAAGTTAGTGATTTTTAATCGTTTGTTTTAAAAGGTCACCTTATTCACGCCTTAACGTCTGAACGGATTTTCATAAGACTTGGTTAATATAAAGATAGAATCCTAGGCACGGACACAGGCTACTTTTTACGGCGGAAAATACCTTATTCCCGCAGAAATCGGATGTGATCGTGTCAAGAAGAGCATGAAACCATAGCTACTGAAATGATTTTGGTGTTTTTTTTTAACTAAGTGTTACTAAGACTTTAAGTTAGCATTTGATCACTTTTCTAACTTAGAGGGTCGATAGGCGCCATAATTTAGGGAATTTATGATGAAATTTTGATGCAACTGTCTTTATTTAACATTTTTACTTGGATCGAAACTTAGCGACATTTCATCACACTACTTTACTTATAGGGCGGAAAGGTACAAGAATTCAGACGTATGATTTAAGTGAATATTTCCGAAGATATTACCGTGCGAAGCCGGGGCGGGTCGCTAGTATCTGAATAAATATGCAACATTGCTCACCTTATTCGCGTGAAAGCTATTCTGACTCCATTTCCTATACTTCTAGCGGAGGGGTTGGTCACCAGCTATCAGCAACAAGGCTTCTATCATCTCCTGATGGTTCGCGACATCCCCTGGATGGACGGGATATACTTTGGCCTTGGAACAACTCGTATTCGAGCCTTCAAAGGGAGAGCTACATGGAAGTACGAACATCCAGACCTCCAACGTTGGCCTTCGGTTGTTTCAGACTGTGCAGCAATAAAATCCATCAGGGGATTGCTAGAAGAAAAGTGAGTTTTTGGTCACACTCTGAAATTAATAAAGAAACATAACAGATGTAAAAAAAGGCAAAAATCAGAAAAAGATCTCTATGTTTATTTTCTCCGCTACTGTTCACATATACTGATGGACAAAATTAGCGCACCACCTAAAATTTCGTTAAATTTTAACGATTGATATCTTCCCAATATTTGGTCGGATTTCAATGTTTTTTTCTTTCAATTGTAGCTCTGTTATTTCCGAATGTCCTTCATTAAACAGAAGTCCAAAGAATAAAATCTTCATGTTGTACAGGGCGTTCAAATAATGTCATGTTTTATAGTCAAATTTCAACGTCTTCTGTGGGCAATGTCAGGTTGCTGAGGCATATAAAAACTATGAAGAGTTGTAGCCTGGTATCTCTTGAGTATTTTGTTTTTTTAAAAAACAATTTATCTTGGAATCATCCAGAGATATTCAACATTTTATCAACTGTTGTATTTTATGCATGAGCCATGAATATCTTCGCAACCATTTGTCCCATTTGAATGAAATGCAAGATGTTATGAAAATGTGAATATCTCTGGAGGGTTATAAGTTAAAATACTCAGGAAACATCAGGCTACATCACTATATAGTTTTTAGAAGCCCCATATATCTGGTATTGCCCACAGAAGGCGTTAAACTGTAAAACCCGAAAATTTAAACGCCCTGTACAGCATGATGCATTTCTCTTTTTGAACATCTCATTGTAGTATGATATTCGCCAATAAAAGAGCTAAAACTAAAAAAAACATTCAAATCGGACCACTGGTTGCGAAGATACTCATGGCTAATGCATAAAATACAAGAGTTGATAAAATGTTGAATATCTTTGGACGATTCCAAGACAAATTAGTTTCTAAAAAAACAAAATACTCAAGAGATACTAGGCTACAACGCTTTATTATTTTTATATGCTTCAGCAACCTGGCATTGCCCACAGAAGACGTTAAAATTTGACTATAAAACATGACATTATTTGAACGCCCTGTACAACATGAAGATTTTATTTTTTGGACTTATGTTTAATGGAGGAAATTCGAAAATAACAGAGCTACAATTGAAAGAAAAAAACATTAAAATCCGACTAAATATTGGGAAGATATCAATTGTTGAAATTTAACAAAATTTTAGGTGGTGCGCTAATTTTGTCCATCAGTATATAAGATATATAGGGTGTCCTGAAAAATGTGGGAAATATCTCGGATTTAGATAGAACATCAAAAAATAAGATGACAAGTTCCCATAATTTTTCTCCAAGCGGCCCTCCCTACGAAGATACGACCTCCTAAATGACGCTACTGGAAATTCATTTTAGTGGAAGAAATTTCAATTACTTACTTCTTTCATTATTTTTTTTCGAAAACGGTTCATTTTATCGACACTGAACAGTACCTTTTCTTTAGCCTACTGTTCAAGGTATCCAAATTTGTTTTTTAGCACCTTATCATACAGGGTGTTAAAAATGTAAGCATTAAAATGTACAACCCAGTCCGCCCCTGGTTAACTGAACAAGCTAATTGAAATTTGAGTGCGGTGATTTAAGAGGTCCTTATCTAATCCTATCAATCATATCAAATTTTCATCAAATTATATCGAGTAGTTTGAAACTTATTCCACTAAAATAGATTTCCAGTGGCGTAATTTAGGAGGTCGTATCTTCTTAGGGAGGGCCGCTAGGAAAAAAAATGATGGTAACTTGTCATCTTCAATTTTCATGTTCTATATGAATCCGAGAGATTTCCCACATTTTCCGGGACACAATGTATACTGTGAATGTGATAAAAAGTTTGAAGCCAACATAGTAAGCTTTCACGCTACTGGACCCGAAGGAATAGTCCACATTGTGCAAACTACCAAACCAAATCGAAGGTTATGTTGCTGTCAAATTAAACTTTAAAATTTTGCGCTTGCGCAGTAGTGCTTTTCCCTTCGGGTCATTCTGACAATTTTCAGAGCATTTTGAATGACATTTATAATATAGGTCTAATATATACAGTTTTAGAATTTCACATCTGAAACATATCATATATAAAATGCATTAGATAGAGAATTCTTCCATCCAGTTGGACAGATGAATAGTCGAGACAATCACCTGCTGTAACACACTGAATTCCGTTGTCTTATTGAAATATTCTAGTCTTGCCTCTCTCTCTTATCGTTGAGAGCAGCGTAATTAATTCAGTATGGTAGGCAACAGTAAATACTTGAATCGAGTATTACGGGCAGCCTGACAAATTAAATAATTCTATACGTGTACTGGAGGTTCCCTACCATACTGCGATAAGAGAGAGACAAGACTAGATTATTGCAATAAGACAACGAAATTCATTCAGTTCCAGCACGTGATTATCTCGACTATTCATCTGTGCAACTAGACGGAAGAATTCTCTGTCTGATGCATTGTATATCGTATGTTTCAGATGTGAATTTTCAAATCTGTATATTCATATGTTGACGTTCTCTGCACCACTGTAATCGTTACCGGCTCAACGATCAGATGAAACACAAGCTGAAGTCTAAATATGAACTTGAAAAAATTTCTAACCATTTTTGTTTTGATGCATTTTCAAATTCAGACTATCAGATGGCCCACCCATCATTAAACTTTTTTCCTTATCAGATTGTGTCAATATTGTTATTATTTTGATAAGAGAGATTCACGAACTGCAAGGTTGGTTTTTATCATCGACATTGAGATATTAGGGAACCGATTTTTCCCGGAAGTGGATAAGGTAACAATAATATTTGTTCACCGATTCACAAGTTGCATTGTTGGTTTAGATCAGTTTAGAGTAGTTCAGATTAGAGGTGGAATGATAAGATTCAGCTGATCTCGCAGCACGTTGACCTATCTATTTTTATCATTCCGACAGCAAAAATCTTATTATTATTTTTATTTGAATTGTGATTGATATTGCTAGGTCAGCCCATCGGAATTGCGATCATATAGTTATTCTATTCTTTACCCAGTGGCGGCTGCTCAGAGGAGACCAGGCTTCCTCTAATTTCACTGCATTTTATTCAATTTTCAATTCAAGTTCAAAAAAAATAATCACATTTCTTTATCTGTATTATTTCCATCATTCTATCTACTATTCGAATCTAGAAGTAATAAACATATTATGTTTATTACTCAACGATATAAAATATTCATACATTATCCGCAACACACAATACAGCGTAAAGGACAGCAGGCAAACCGCTTAGCTAAAGAGGCTCGTCTCCACGAGCCAAGATTCGTAAGAATGTAACATTTCAAACTTCTTCAAATGAACGGAGCGGTAACCACTCAAAACTCAAGCTGTAGATCACGTGTCGGAGGCTCGTCTCCGCGGCATCATTTTCGCTTCAAGGCGAACGAGCTTAGCCGAAACTGAACGTCCGATTGGCCCGAATCAACCCCGGCGATTGTGGATGGAAATCAGCTGGTGTTTTGATTCCCTCACTTTTTATTAATAAGTATGTAATAATCCTCACATCAGATAAGGTAGAATGAAACCAAGAGCTTTCAGGATATTCAAACTTGAATTATCGTTTTCCTAATATAAACAAGCGCTCAACAGCTTTTGAATTAACTTTTTTCACTTTCTTTCAGATGGAACAAGGCTTGAAACTTTACAATCAACACAAGCAACAACAAGCAGTTAGAAAATGGAAATCTGCGATAAAAGTGATCAAGAAACGGGAAGACAAATTCGTTCTTTTGGGTTATTTGTACCAAGCATACATGGATTGGGGTAAATACAGGTAAGATACAAAAAAAACACAAACAATATGTTTGCGACATTGTTTTCAAGTAATTAAAATGAGCTGGTTCATACACTGCGCAAAAAAAACTAACGCACATTCTGAAAATCTCAATTTTAATGAAAGATAACTCTATATTGACTTTATAACTTATTTTTTATGTTCTCTCGGGAAGGTTTTGAACGGAACAGGACACATTAAATGGAAGAAAAATTCAGGATTTCACCGAATCTTATGTGAGAGAAGAGAAATAAACAATTTTCAAAATACTGGAATGTTGATAAGTGATTTAATACTTGGTATTTCCACCCCTTGCTTTAATTACAGCTCGGCAACGACGGTTCATACTCAAAATTGATCTTAAAATGTTCTGATCTAATCCTTCCCAGATTTCTCAGAGTTGGATTCCTGAGTCGAGTAGCTGGATGATTTTCTGAGCTTCTCAGCCTTCTATTGAGGTTGTCCCAAACCTGCTCAATCGGATTGAGATCTGAACTTCTTGCTGGCCCATTCCATTGGAGAGACTTCAACCTCTTCAAGGTTCTCCTGAACGATGCGCGCACGCTGGGGTCTGGCATTATCGTTCATAAAAAATGAAATGTTCACCAATGTATGAGGCAAATGGCACTACATGCTTTTCGAGAATGTTCCTTGTATACCTATCAGCATTCATAGCTCCATTATCAACGACCACTATGTCTGTGCGAGCAGTCAAAGATGTTCCACCCCATACCATAATCGATCCTCCCCCGAAACCAGTACTATTCAGGAAATTCCACTGAGCATATCTTTCATGTGGACGTCTGTATATAAGGGAACGTCGATCACAATGGTATAGGCAGAATCTAGACTCATCTGTGAAGAGAACTCTTTCCCAATCAGCCTCTTCCCAATGGATATGCTCTCTCGCAAAATCCAAACGCGCCCTTCAATGGGCTGGGGTAAGAGCTGGACCTCTTGCCGCGACACAAGGCCTTAAATCATATTCTATGAGGCGATTTCTTAGTATCTGAGTGCTAATTTGCCCCCCATGAGTTTGCTCAAGCTGATTTTGAAGGAGGCGAGTGGTTGCAAACCGTTGTCTCAACGAAGAAACTCTCAAGTAACGTTCTTGAATGGCAGTTGTTACCCGTGGTCTACCCTGTCCTGGTCTTCGGACATTCATACCTGTCTCCCTGAATCGCTGCAATATTCTGGACACACTTGTATGGCAAACTCCAAACCTTTCTGCAATTCTTGTGTATGTCCACCCTTCTTCTCGCAAAACTGCCGCTTGGGCACATGCCTCTTGGGATCAAATTGCGTGTTTCGCGTTGCATAGCGATCGAGTGTAGAAAATCAAACGAAAGAAAAACTATTGATCACTAGAATTAATCGAGAACAACTGATTTCAGGATGGAGCCAATACTTTCAAAATCTGATAATCTCATCTTTTCTTCTTCCTGCTGGGGAAAAAACATTTGTATTGAAGAAAAACGTTGAAAGGGGATAACATATGCATGCATAATTCTGATAAAAATAATTATCATTGAGAACACTTTCAGTTGCAGAATAAATTTGAGATTTCCATAATGTGCGTTAATTTTTTGCACAGTGTATATTAGACAGAAGAAATGTAAAAAGGGTGACAATAAGTTGGGAACTTACTAACCAGCACCAGATCTTCGGTCGCAAACAGTCGCTGTTTTCTCCACACAACACTAACTATGCCCTTGTGCACTCTTCCCACAAGAAAACCTTATTTAGTCCCCATTAACTTAAAATACGCGTTTTCATTCTTTCAAATCCTTTTTCCACACCTCACACCGTTCTCGTTCATTAATCTTATCATACTGTTGATGTACATGTGTTACATCAGAATGTTAGGTTTGAAGAGAGGAGGGGATTCGAACACGCGCATCTCGTTTTCAAAATAAACAAACAAAGAATAGAAATTAATAGATACTGAACACAATAATTAACTGGATGAGGTGTCCGAAAGAAACATCAAGATGAATAAATAACTATCACGAATTAATTGAAGAGGAGGTTTATTAAAAAGCGTAAGGATCATAACTGATACATAACGGACATTGAACAATTCTTTTCTTCCTATAAATATTCAATCAATTTTGCTTTAATTCATCCTATTTCTTCTTTTTATTACTCCCTCATTGTGAAAATTATCAACAATCAGTTAGTTCATTTTTATTTTTTTCAAATATACCTGTTTTTAATTTTTTTGGCGCTCGTTCTACTGAAACGAGTGTTATATCGTTTAGCCCAAATGTCTGTAATTTTCTAATTTTGAGCCAAAAATGGTGTCAAACGATAAAGTCAGACTCCCTGATGGTGAATTCATGGTCAAATTCAATTTTGTCCGTGGGGCCGTTAGCACGATAACTATCGAAGGAATTGTCCAAGAGACTTGAGATATTCAGGTTGAATTTGGCTCTCAAATGCCTCGGTTGAGTCCATTAACCAGCCAAATTATCAAGGGCGGATATAGCTTTTTTTCATGGGGGGGAGGGTAGTAATGATTCAAGATCGATAAATCAGGTTCAAAACTTTAAAAAAAATTTAATCAAAATATTAAGGAGGAATAATATAATAAGAAAAAATAGTAGTAAAGTAATAGTAGTAAAAAACAAACAAATGAAAATATGTGCACCACGTGCGTAACTTTTTCTTAGGTTTTCGATATTCATGGGGGAGGGGAATTACCCCCATTACCCCCCCCCCGTAAATCCGCCCTTGCAAATCATACAGGGTGTTACATAAAATATAGCCATTCAAAATGTTTGTTCCTCAATATCTCAAAAAAACTAAATAAATCGAAATGAAATGTTGCAGCCACACGCAAGTTGCTTAGAATAAGCCTCATGCATAATTTTGTGGCCATAGTTTACACAGAACCACAAAAAATTCAATTGGAATATTGAAAATATTCATACTCATATTTCCATAAAAAGATATTCGATTCGAGTGAAATTTACTTTTTGTATGAAGATTGATACACTGAATGTTTATGCAGAATTTCGTGACCATAGTGTTAACAAAACCATAGAAAATTTAATCGGAATATTGGAAAGCAGAATCTTCATATTTCCATAACAGGATATCCGGTTCATATAAATTTTTTTTTGTGCATGAAGATTGATATACCTAATGTTTATGCAAAATGTTGTGTACCTGGTGTCAACAAAACCATAGAAAATTCAATTGGAATATTGAAAAGAAGAATCTTTATATTTCCATAACAGGATATCCGATTCAAGTGAAATTTATTTTGTGAATGAAGTCTGATATTCTAAATGTTCATGCCAGATTTCAAGAGGATCGTATCATCAGAACCATATAATTCAATTTTTTCAAATTATTTATCTTTTACAAATTTCATTGTCTGAATAATTTCCAGAAAATAATTCCGATTGTGCTAAGATTCTGCATTAAAAATTTCTTGAATATCAAACAGTACAGCAGGTGTTTTTCTCGCTGCCATATATTAATTCTTTTTCAAGCCCACAGAAAGGCTCAGGTCCAGCAAGTGTTAACCATGATGCACTTCGCGCAAGTTCATCGGCTTTTTCATTTCCTTCAATACCACAACTTCCTTGCACCCTTAGTAGAGTCACTTTATTGCCTCCTGCCAGATTAGATTGCAGTTTCTGATGATGGTTGAGTAATGCTATTTTTTTTTTATTTTAGAGATGCACTGGAGTATGCACATCAACAGCTCTATATATCTGAAGAACTTGACAACCCCAATATGAGGGCAGAATCTTACTTGAACTTGGCAAGGGCACATCAACGCCTAGGAGGATTAGAAAGGTATTGACCAGTATTGTATTACCTTTTCGGAATCTTTACAGAATAATCAAATTTAGTACAGGGTGGCCAGAATTGGTGATTTTTGAACTACAACTTTGCAACTCTATGAGATAGAGAAAAATTAATGGCACAATGTCATCTTTTTTCGAAAAATTCATAATGCCTTTAACCGCATTACACTAATTATCTTTTTCTGTTTTCGAGTAATAATTCAAAAAATCGAGAAGAAAACGGCGATTATTTTTAAGTGAAAATAAATTATGGTTTCCATAAGAAGAAACCGAAGTTTATGTATAAATCAGGAAGGAAACCCCTCAGAAAAAAAAATAGATTGACCTTCTGGATTCTCATCAAAAAAATGTTCTCATAATGTTTCTATCCATGACTATTGTACAATCCACCCATTATACGTCTGTTTGCTGGGCAAAACCCATTAATCACTAGTGAAAAATGAGTCATTATTCACTGCTGTCGGATGATTCTCATCGATATATAGATCTGATATTATATTCTTCGAATGAATATCTCTTCAGTATTCAGAGGTACTCCAACTAACAAATATTGGTATACCTTGTCAATCGAATGTAAAATCTATTTTTTTTTACCTTAACTTGAAGCAATTTTCATTGCAAATATACAAGGAAAAGTTCTTCAAAATTTCCCATGAGTAAACTTGACTTTTTTTACGTTTGCCAAATGTAAAAATCTTCAAGAAATATGTTCAGTACTCGTCGATGAAGTATAGAACCTATTCAACTCGCGTATAATGGCTCTTATTCACTGGGTGATTCAGACCACTCACCTACAGCTCGAAGCCTAAACTAAACTAAACTAAACAGCTATCTTTATACGCTCATTGGATAATATATAGTGTGTTTGGCCATTTTGAGCAATTTTTATGATTCATTCGTTTGATTATTGAAAATTATCAAAAGGTGAGGTTTTTTTTTAATTTATCAATTTTCATGTGGGTCATGTTCGAACAACAATTACTTTCCAAATATGTTACTTACAGAAATTATGTTGGTATCGTTTTGTAGCTAATATCCTTGAGTGTTAGCTCATTGAGAAAAAATTATTTTTCAAGGTGCTATTATAGTTCTTGTACTATTACGAATTCAATAAGAAAATCAGAATATATTTTTAAAGAATTTTTCTATGACATTTTTAAGTTATATGTTTTCATATTGTTCCACTTTTATGAAAGGTGGTAGTATCATTTTTCAAAAAACATTTTTTTCACATCTATAGGACCTTTATGACCAGAGATATCGATATTATTAGGAAAGGTCAAATAAATAAAAAAATAAATTTAAAAAGGGAGCTTCTCCAAAACTGTAGGGGTAAACTGCCCAATATGAATGTTTTTGTCGATGAACTTAGGTATATTTGATACCCGTAAATTATCGCTAAGTCATGACCAAACACACTGTATACGTGTTTCCAGTATATAGCACAAACAGGAAAGAATATTAATAATGTATAGATTGGAAAATAACCTGGGAGGATTCTGCATTCCTAAAAAACTTTTCAGTTTCAAAAAGATTTTAAAAGATTTCCGCAGGAGCACTTCATCTTAATTGAAATTTTTTTAATCATTTATGTTTCTGAGACTAGGAGTAAAAACCTAAATAATTTTTAAGGAAGGCAAATGATAACCAAAATTATTCATTTAAGCTTAGAACTCGTAAACAAAAAAATAGAGTAATGCCATTCATTTCTCTCTATCTTAAAAAGTTAAAAAAGTTATACCTAGTACATGGCTTACCAATTTTGGCCACCTTGTACATTAGCAATATGGAAAACCTAAAAATTTTATATTTTTCCAGAGCCCTAGCTTATGCAAGGCACTCTTTATACAACGAATGTGAGCAGTGCACAACTTCAGGTCATGTTCATTTGACAGTAGGTTCTGTATATCTCGAACTCGCAGGATTCCACAAGGCATTGGAAAGTATGCAGCATGCCCATAGAATTTCCCAGGCAATTCATGACCCTGCCTTAGAATTACAAGTGAGTATTCCTTTATTTCGACTTTAGATCATTGCTTATTATTTTCATTTAGGGCCGTATACATAGTCAGCCGCTATGGTTCTGTTAACACTATAACCACAAAATTTTGAATGAGCGTTCAGTTTATCGATCTCCATTAACAAAATAAATTTCACTCGAATAGAAAATCTTTTTATGGTAATATGAAGTTTCTTCCTTTCAATATTCAAATTGAATTATCCATGGTTCTGTTCAAACTATGACCACAAAATTTTGCATGAGACTTCTTATGACAATATTGCATTCGGTCGTAACATTTCATCTCGATTGGTTTCGTTTTTTCTGAGATATTGAGGAACAACAATTTTGAATGACTATATTTTATGGAACACATGTACGATTTGGCTGGTTAACGGACTTAACCGAGTCTCTAGGACAACCCCTTCGAAAGTTATTGTGATAACGAACAGCTGGACGGCCCCACGGACAGATTTGAATTCCCATCCAAATACTAAAAGGCCTATATTATAGTATATGTCGAATTGTTCGATTGAACTCATTGAAAATAACTACTTAAGGACACAAACGAATCTTTTATACAGGGTAGGGCAGAAAAACCTATCCGATTTCAAATCCCTTTTTCTCAGAAGAGAGAGCAGGTAGAGTAGTGGGGTAAAAACCATTAGAAAGATGGTTTTATGCCATTTGTCAGTAGTCAACATGCCTTGGTCTGGTGAACATCGTGCTTTTGTTATTGAGCGGTTTATCGAATGCGGCGGTCCGATAATTGCTACACAACGTGCTTTTCGAATTCATTTCGGACTCGGGCGTCATGATCCTGTTCCACATCACGCTACGATTAAAGTGTGGGTGTCAAATTTTAGACAGACGAGTTTAGCATTGAAAAAGAAGTCGCCTGGACGTCCCAGGGCAGCAACAGGACCTGAAAATGTGGCCAAATTTTCTTAGACCCAAAATGGAAGAAAATTGGAAAATGTGTGGTTTCAACAGGATGGTGCAACCGCCCACACATCGCGACGATCAATGGACATTCTCAGGGAACTGTTTCCCGGTCGCCTCATTTCTCTGAGAGTTGATGTTGGCTGACCGCCGCGCTCAGCGGATCTCACTCCATGTGACTTCTTCTTCCTTCTTCCTTTGGGATTACCTCAAATCGAAGGTTTACCAGCATCGACCAAGGACCCTTCTTGCTCTACGAAGGGAAATTGCTCGGGCAATTGAAGAAATTTCTGTGGAAATGACGGTGAAAGCCATGGAAAGCTACCGCGAGCGCCTAAATAAGTGTATCCGCTCCCAAGGACGACATTTGAGTGATGTGCTTTTCAAAACTTAAATTTAAAAATGGCATAAAATTTGGGATATGTTAATAAAAAAAAAACTTTTTGACAAGCTGAGTGGTTTTAATTTTATAACGTTTTGGAATCGGATAGGTTTTTCTGCCCCACCCTGTACTGCGATACGACATTTCTGGCCGACGAGTCCGTAGACCAAGCTCATGTCACCTCTAAAATCGGACTGCCTTCTTTATTCCTTCTTTTCAATAGCTTCACACTTTTTGCCTTTATGCATTTCAGCATTTATTCAACTAAGCAATACGCATCTACGCATTATGTACGGGGGGAATCCCCAACCTTTTTGTTCCCTAAAACTTGACGCCTTGTCTACGGCCACGTCAGGCAACACACAATACGTCGCCTAGCCAACTAATGACCTGGTAAAACTCAAATCTTCGACATATATATCAGTACAAACAGCCTGCAAAATTATCATACGTGAGACTTGCCGTCTCACGTCCTATTTCGCATCTTCTTAGAACTGTTAAGATAACACGTAACGAAATCTGTGTGGGTATAACCATTGCCGACTATGTTCATCAGTTCATATTAAGTATAAACACTAATAATTGGATATGTATAAATAAACATGTATCAATTGTTTAGAGGAGAGTCCGATTACATTCAACCATGGCCATTCAGTGAAATGTTCAATTAATTAAACACCTTTGATGAGTCTGAGTACGTAGGCCGAACCTACCCTAGTTGGGTACATCACAGTAGGGGCGTTCGGCATCGACATCGGACGTGTCGGATCGATCTAAACCGTTCGTTTATTACATCCGGATTGAGGGGAATACACATCTGTACCGTTCGCCATAAAAATCTGAGCAATCGGACGTCGATCTTCTCGCTCGGTCTATTTCGACGGAGCAAAGCGATTTTATCCATAGAGTTTTATGTTTTTTATATTTTTTTGTTTTATGTTGAGTTTTATTCTTCTGTTTTCATTTATTCATTAAAAACTCAATTAATTCATTAAAATTTTTCAATATAGCTATCGTAGTTATAAATGGACAGGAGGTGATATTGCTTTCCCGTTTCTTTTTCATGTAATTAATCAATTT
This sequence comes from Propylea japonica, assembly GCA_013421045.1. NCBI lineage: Eukaryota > Metazoa > Arthropoda > Insecta > Coleoptera > Coccinellidae > Propylea > Propylea japonica. The sequence goes on from CM024243.1 coordinate 78,819,175, forward strand.
ATCAGGATCTTTCGGTACAACTATTACCGTAGTGAACGACCAGAAGGGGATATTGCATTACTCGTTTCCTTCGCATTCAGTGCCTTTGCACCTAATTATTTAATTGATATTTTATGGAAGAGCTACTAAAAGGGTGAAAGTATCGTTAAAAGATGAGCATATTTCCCAAAATAGTGATCTTTAAAATCTCATAATCTATAAAAGTAGAACAGAGCAGTATGTTCTGTGGCAGATGCTTTGTACCGTTCGTTTATTCCCAGATATTTCAGATTTATCTGTACGGTCTATAATTTCGTATGAAGAAACTTTATGTTCTTATCTAACAATATAATTCTTATTTCAGGTTTATATCGCACTGTCAGAACTGTTCAGCCGTCTTCAAGATGCCGATAAAAGTGCTAAGTATGCTTCAAAGGCCTACGACTTATCAAGATCCCTTCAATTGGGCGATTTGAACTCGAGACATCATCGAGCTGCACTTTTACAAATGGCGGCATCTCTGAGGAAACAAGGTGAACTTGGCGATGCACAAGATTATTGCTCGGTATGAATTTAATAAACTATTAACCTCAAGACTCTTTCATTTGATGCGTCATAATGAGAATGACCGAAACATGTATTTTTCTTTCTATCCGGTGTTGTTAAATGCATTGAGTAAAATACGAGGGAACATTGATGAGACCACCACGACCACGCTTACAGGGCCATATCCTTTTACCCGGCGATGGACAGGTGGGGTCTAATAAACCCCACGCACATTTCAGCCATCACTATTTCAGTAGTTTTTGCCTACCGCGGCATAGCGCCCCAGTAGCCTCCAGTTAGATATTCCTCTATGTAAATCAAAGCGCATTTCAGTTGTTACGGTGATTTAGGCAAGTCCATATCAGTTCAAACTTGTCTGGGGTCCACTTGACCCCACCTGACTGCTTACTGTAATAATTTTTATAATTTTTTTCATGGAAAGTATTCAAACCATAATCGATAAAGATTATATAAATACGATCCAGAAGATTAAATGTATGTGAGAAAACACCTACGAACTTTATATGGTCTAAAAAAAATCACAAACTATGGGTCGACCTGTCCGTTGCCGGGTTTAATTAAATTTTCCATAACGAAATCGCAAAGTGGCTGCCCTATGTCCTCGATAGCCTCACGAATTCCATCTTTGAGGTCTTGAATCAATGCTAGGCTATTGGCGTAGACCTTCTCTTTCACGTGGCCCCGAAGGAACAAGTCGCAAGGTGTTAAATCACAAGATCTCGGTGGCCAAGTATGATCACCTCTTCGAGAGATAACACGGTCCGGAAACTTTTCCCTAAAAAAAAACAATGGTTTCGTTGCGTGTGTGGCACGTACCGCCGTCTTCTTGGAGGTAAACGTTGTGCAGATCAATAATATCCAATTTCGGCCATAAAAAATCATGAATCAATCAAGTAAGGTCCAATGACTCCGCCGGACCATAAACCGCACCAAACAGTCACACGTTGAGGATCGAGAAGCTTTTCAACCATAACTCTTGGGTTTTCCGAGCCCCAGATTCGACAATTTTGCTTGTTGACGAAGCCACCGAGGTAGAAATGGGCCTTACCACTCAAGATGGTTTTTTGATAGAATTCCGGATCGATTTCATGCATTTCAACGACCCAATCAGCAAAGACACGACGTTGTTGATGATCGACCGGTTTAAGTTCTTGTGTTATCTGAACTTTATAAGCCTTAAGACCGAAATCTTCATGCAAAATACGGTGTAATGACGTTTGTGGAATGCCTAATTCCAAAGAACGACGAGGAATAGATAAACCTGGGTTTTCTTCATTATTCTCGACTGTTTTTGAGCGACGTGCATGGATTTTATTCTTCACATCACAACAGCTCGAATTTTTCCACCAATTTCTTCATAGCTGTCCAACGAGGTGCTTCACGACGACCCAAAAATGTTCTAATTTTACGAACCGTCTCTGACAAATTTTCACTATTTTTATAGTGGTTTTTAATCATTTCAATGCGTTCTTAAAGCGTGTATCCTTTTTATTAATGGCGTGGTTTCTACTTGTCAAATATCAAAAAATGACAGCTTCAAACGTGACATCTAACGGAATAGCGAGCTATTCAAAATAACACCTCTTATTGGAAAACTCTTTACTTTCTGTTTATTTTGTGAAGGTTCTCATCCAAATCAAGCTCCTTGAGGTTGGACTAAGGACTCTTAGTAATAATTATTCCTGTGGATATGAGAATAGGAATTTAATTAGATCTGAAGTTCAAGATCCAAATAATTCGGTATCTCTTAATTGGTATCAATCTCAGGTCCCATATTAAATTCTGAGGTAATAGTCATATTGTCCAACCAAAGAACGAGCGCTTAAAAGCTCCTACTCAGGGCTTTTCTTGAATTTATATAACTTTAATTTTACATGGCTATCAATGTCTCCTCTGGTACTTTTTTCGACAACTAAGTATACAAGGGATTACAGATACATATCTTTTTCGGTAACATTCTTCACGTAAAGATGTAAATCTTTATCTTACAGGAAGCTAACAGATTAGCCCTAGTATCTGGAGATCAAGCATCACATGCCAGGAGTATACGAATCATGGGAGATATTTATAGGAGAAAATTCGAAATAAATGTGAGTAAAATCTATATGTTGATGTTGATTTTTGGGAAATGAAGGGCTCTTGTCCTGTAAAAGACGTTGAGGACTCCTGGAAAGATTGTCGGTCTTTCGAAGCGCTCGTTTTACTCAAAAAAGTGCTATATGGCCATTCAAAATTTTTGTTCCCCAATATTTCAGACAAACGAAACCAATCGAAATGAAATTTTGCGGCCACATGAAAGATGCTCATAATGAACCTCATGCGAAATTTTGTGACCATACTGTTAACAGAGCCACAGAAAATACAATAAGAATATTAAAAAAAGAAGCTTTATATTTCCACTAATATAATATTAATATTATAAAGAGGAAAGATTTGTATGTTTGTGGGTTTGTGGCGTTGATATGAGATAACTCATAAGCTACTGGACCGATTTCAATAATTATTTCACCTCAAAAGATATGGCAGGTTGAAGATGAAATCGCACCAAAATGCGTATCCGAGGTAGGCACTAGGCGGGTAGGAGAAGGTACCGAAGTGTGAGGGATGTTTTGTATGAATGTATTTTGGATCGCCTATGCCCGTATGTTTATGACAACAAATCAGATCAACAGATGGCGCTGAAGTCGTTATTCAGGTTATTCATCTATTCTGCAACTAAACGGCTGAATCGAATTGAATGAATTTTTGTGTATACAGAACAACGTCTGTTGGGTCTGCTAGTATTTCCATAACAAGATATCCGATTCGAGTGAAATTTATTTTGTGAATGGATTATTATCAGAAGCATAGAATACCTATGTGTTTTTTTAATTATTGATCTTTCACATATTTCATTTTTGAAATAATTTCCATAATATTATTCCGATCGTGCTGAGATTTTGCATTCATATACTTAGTATGAATCCAAAGTCCTATACAAAATTTCGAGATAATAGCCTCATTGCTCCACCAATGAACGAGCGCTGAAAAACACCTGCTCGGTATTCTTGAATTTTTTGATACGTCATGATCCCTCATTTTCTCATTCGAATAAAAGTAGTGAAGAGTAGAGGTTGAGAGATTTCAAATTAAAACAAGCATAAGGAGTTTACTGCATTTCTAGAAAAAATTTTAAGTTTTCACTCCCAGTCTCTGAAACAGAAATAATAAAAAAAATACACGATTCCAAATATTTTACAAGTTTGTCTGAAGAAGGAGTCTAATATAGACACAGAAACGTTACATTATCCTTTTTATTTATTTCCTTCTTTTAGTTTTACTGTTAGTCAACAATTTTTTCAAAACCAATTTGCTCCTGACAAATTAGTGCAAGGACTTACGCAGGAGCATTTCATCTAAATTAAAAATTTCCTTATTATTTCTGTTTCAGAGACTGGGATTGAAAACCTGAAAAATGCTTTCGAAATTACAAATCCATGGATTCGTGAATTTCCCTTAATAATAATAATCAGTAAAAGAATAATGGTCTGTCTGATTGTAGCATTCTCTCCAATCACAAATTGTTAATTATTACATTGCTGAATTGGTAATCAAATTACATTTCATGTATCACAATCCCTATACAGGGTGTTCCGAAATTAAACGTACAAATGAAAAGGGGAGATTCTTTAAGTGAGTTTAAGAAAAAAAAGTCCCATAAACATGGGGTCGCAAACGTTTCGTTTTCGAGATACAGAGTGTTGAAGTTTGAAGTTTTTTCAAGTTTTTTTCTCATATTACCTACACTTCACAAGATATTCAACTGAAATTTGGCATAGATATTACATTCGAGAGTTCTCACCACGTGACATGGCAATTTCGATGGAAGATCTACAGGGTGATATTTTTTCTGGAACACTGCCACCTGTTCTTCTGCAGAACTTTTTTTTGGTGAGCAACTGTTAATTTGAAAAAAGGTGAAAAGAAGCTTTGTTCTTATACTAAACTTTTCGGTCTCTTGTAGTTTTGTCGTATCTACCAACGATTTCGAGAAAAAAAAAATTTGAACTATTCTCTCGAAATCCTCGTGAAAATCCAAATTATGTTGGGAAGGCCACTTTGTAAGCTGTGGTGAATGAATTCGGTGTCAGTTTTTATGGAAATTTTCCTGATCTGTAGCGATGATTCATAAAGATTCGATAAACTCGTATAATCAACACATGTTTTTGATTAAATCTTTAACACCCTGTATCTCGAAAACGAAACGTTTGCGACCCCATGTTTATGGGACTTTTTTTCTTAAACTCACTTAAGGACCTCCTTTTCGTTTGTACGTTCAATTTAGGAACACCCTGTATTTCCATTTCGAAAAATAAAGTAGAGGGGGTGAAAAAATTCAAATTCAAAAAAGCATGGAATGAACTGCTTTTGAAATTACAAATCGAAATGGTGCAAAGATGTTCCCCAATAATTTTTCGCACAAGAATTATTGCCGAGTTACGTTACTTTTTCGGCCCGCTATACTCAAGACCGATAATTGATTTTTCAGAAAGCCTTCAGGCAATACAAGACAGCCATGGGTTCAGCAGCTGCACTCGGAGACAGAGTGATACAGATGGAATCGATGGATGGAGCAGCAAGATGTCTAGAAGCTCTCAGGCTGCAGCACAAAATTTGTAACTGTAGACCATTGGAATTCAACACCAGGCTATTGGAAGTTGCCAGTTCTGTAGGAGCTAAGGTGAGTGAAAAAAAGTAAAAGATTGAAACTACTCATAAAATATAGTGTGTTTGGTTATGACTTAGCGATAATTTAAGGGCACAAAATATACCCTATATTATCGACAAAAACACCCACATTGGGAAGTTTATCCCCTTAATTTTGGAGTAGCCCCCACTTTAAATTTACTTTTTTATTTTCGTTGATCCTTCCGAATAATATCGATTTCTTTGGACATAAGTAAAGGTCCTACAGATGTGAAAAAAATGTTTTTTGAAAGATGATACTACAACCTTTCATTAAAGTAGAACAATATGAAAACATTTAACTTGAAAATGCCATAAAAAATTCTTCAACAAAGTTTTAGTAGAGAAATGTACTGTTTTTCTTAGTAAATCCGCAATAGTACAAGAACTAGCACATTGAAGTATAATTTTTTTTGATGATTCAACACGCAAGAATATAAGCTACAAAACAACATCTACATTATTTCTGTAAGTTACATAATTTGAGAGTTAGGTATTGCTGTTCGAACATGACCACTACGCGAGAGCCCCAAACGACTTAGAAGTCGTCATGAGGGCCACTGCCTGTCTACAAAGCAGAGGCGGACATTTTGAGCAATTTTTATGATTAATCTGTTTTTTGATCTTGAAAAATTATCGAAAGTACAGCACTGAGTTTAATTTTATTTTATCAATTTTCATGAGGGTCATGTTCGAACAGCAATAACTCTCAAATTATGTTACTTACAGAAGTGATGTTGGTGTTGTTTTGTAGCTAATATCCTTGCGTGTTAAATCATTGAAAAAAATATACTTCAATGTGCTAGTTCTTGTATTATTGCGGATTTACGAAGAAATTCGATATTATTTGGAAGGGTCAACTAAAATAAAAGAGTAAATTTAAAATGGGGGTGACTCCAAAACTGGAAGGAAAACTCCCGAATGTGGGTGTTTTTGTCGATAAAATTAGGTAAGTTTGATGCCCTTAAATTATCGCTGAGTTATGACCAAACACACTGTATAAAATATACAAAAGAATGATTGAATTTATAGAAACGCAAGTGAATACAAAAACAATGAAAACTGAGAATAATTTTAATCGAATAAAATCAACAAATATTGAACTCAGAATTCGGAGCTGATCACGTCAATGTCCAAAGAATATTCAATGTGGTGATATTATCATTCAGAGCATAAATAGCTATTTTGCCCTATAGGGGCTAATCAGTATGGAGAATAGGCATTCTAAGAACCTCACTTCGATCTGACGCTGATCTCTGGGTATAAACAGAAACGAAACGCCATCTCTGAAGATCATTACGAACAACATACCTCTAATGCATGAACCTTGAACGGAATAGCGAATTGTTTATCCGTGAATCATTCAAAATGGCGGCAGTCCATCTTTGGGAATATGCAGCCTTCACTCGATGAAGTGGAAAAGATATCGTCTCTTCTTCAAAAACCAGACGTGGTACCAAAACAAAATAAGAACTAATAACGTCTTCGTTCAATAGTCCCATACCGATGAACCCCAATAGGGCGAAATAACTATCTATGGACGTTCTGAATGACATAACCACCTAGCATGTTCTTTGGAAGTTGACGTGATTAGCTCCGAAAGTATGAGTTCGATATTTGTTTATTTTATTCGATTAATATTGTTCTCTGCTCTATAAAAGTGAATATAAGTGAATATTGTCATTATTGAAATGATCTATCTTTTCAGATGCTTGTGAGAACAGTCAGAATGCGACTTTCAAGAATATACGCCTCGCTAGGAGACGAAGAACAAAAGATACATCATGAAAGGGTAGCTTCTAGATTACAGATTGATTTGGAACTGATTTGTGGAGCCTGCGGGGAGCCTTATGGTCTGGAACCAGACGCCCTAGAAGCTTTACCTTGTGCGCATGTACTACATGCTAGGTAAATATTTTATTCCCAAGTATTTTTCAAGTCATTGTCGTGAAAATAAAAACATAGAAGATCTAAGAATCTGAACATTGATCTAAAATTTGTTTGGGTTATGAATATTTCATATTTTCGCTTGTGATAGTGAATATACAGGTTTGGAAATTCACATCTGAAACATACGATATACAATGCATCAGACAGAGAATTCTTCTGTCCAGTTGCACAGATGAATAGTCAAGACAATGACGTATAACACACTGAATTCCGTTGTCTTATTGCAATATTCTAGTTTTGTCTGTCCCTTATCGTTGAGAGAAGCGTAATTCATTAGTATGGTAGGCAACAGTAAATACTTGAATCGAGTATTACGGGCAGCCTGACAAATTATACAGGGTGGCCATTTGAAAACGAAACAGACGAGATTACAGACGAAATAAATTTTTTCGATAGAAATGCTCGGACAGGTCGATTTCTGTTTCGAGGGGGACAACTTAATATGTAGGTTACGGACGCATAGCGCTTCAACCCTTGCTACTACAACCCTCACCCCCAATTTTTGAATAGGGAAGATGGGGTGAGTGATACCTCATTTGAAAGGTATTTTTATACTGATTTCAGCACAGTAATTGTTTTTTCATTTTATGCATTAGTTCTCGAAATATTCTTAACGAAGTATTTGAAAATGAAGTGGTGTTTTCATGGCACTTGTAGTGTTTTTTTGTGAAAAATCGACATTTTGAGCTTCAAAACAACCATGTTTATCTAAATGTCGTTGATTGAAGAATTCTGCGGTTCTATTCGCACATTGATTGTTTGCAAAAAAAGTGAAATTATTTCCACCCGCTCTGCAATTGAATAAACCATGTCGAACAATGAATTAGAACACATACAAGTCTCGATTCAAAACTAAGAATAATTCACATGTCAAAGAACCAGTAAGCCAACTTAATGATCTGTTCGTAATAAATAAAAAATTATCGATTCTCATTTTTTTGAAAAAGATATGAATTCAATAATCAACAAAATGAAAACATTATTGAAGCCAACTGAGAAAACACTTCATAATTAAGTCGGAAATCGTTTCACGAATTGGGACTGGAATGTTTCTGTGGCATCATTAATGATTTGATTTTCTTACCTGGTAATCTGATTAGAGATATGTACGTATTTGGACTTTTTGGAGATTTCTATCGATCAAGTGTTACTGTTATTGGAAATACTGCAAATTATATCGAAGATAATTTAGATTGAGTTCCAGCAAGATTGAGCTCCTTCGCAATACGCTTTGTTTGTTCGACATCTTGATTAAAGATTTCTATGTCAGTGGATTGGAGGAAGGAAGCCACAGTCATGGTTGTTTTGAAGCTCAAAATGTCGATTTTTCACAAAAAAAACACTACAAGTGCCATGAAAACACCACTTCATTTTCAAATATTTAGTTAAGAATATTTCGAGAACTAATGCATAAAATGAAAAAACAATTACTGTGCTGAAACCAGTATAAAAATACCTTTCAAATAAGGAATCACTCACCCCATCTTCCCTATTCAAAAATTGGGGGTGAGGGTTGTAGTAGCAAGGGTTGAAGCGCTATGCGTCCGTAACCTACATCTTAAGTTGTCCCCCTCGAAACAGAAATCGACCTGTCCGAGCATTTCTATCGAAAAAATTTATTTCGTCTGTAATCTCGTCTGTTTCGTTTTCAAATGGCCACCCTGTATAATTCTATACGTGTACTGCAGGTTCCCTACCATACTACGATAAGAGAGACACAAGACTAGATTATTGCAATAAGACAACGAAATTCGGTGTGTTACAGCACGCCATTGTCTCGACTATTCATCTGTGCAACTGGAGGGAAGAATTCTCTTTCTGATGCATTGTATATGGTATGTTTCAGATGTGAATTTCCAAATTTTCGTACAGCCAATATCTCAACTCTCAGAGACAAGATTGAAAGTTCAAACGAAAAGTATATTGAATGACAAATAACATTCTGTATGTCAAATCTACATACACAAAATGAATTCCGATCGAATCGGATATCTTGTTATGGAAAAGTAGAGATTCTTCTTTTCAATATTCCAATTTACCTTTTAATGGTTACATAGGTAGGACAATGGCCACAACAATTTCCATGAGTTTTATTATGAGCATCTTGCATGTGACCCCAAAATTTCATCTCGATTGGTTTCGTTTCGTTTGAGATATCGAGGAACCAAACATCTGAATGGCCATATTTTATAGAACACCCTGTACGACTTAGGTGGTTAACTCCACCGAGGCATTTAGGGGACCATCTCAGCCTGAAAATCTCAAGTCTCTAGGACAATCCCTCCAAAAGTTATCGCCTTTACGACTCCTTAGTCGAACCTTATGGTCTAAAACCATTTCCGGCTCAAAATTCGCAAATTACAGCCATTTGGGCCAAACAATATAGCACCCGTTTGAGTAGAACGAGCGCTCATGAACTGTGTCCAATATTCCCAATATCTTCTTAATTAATCAATAGTGGATGGTAGCCAATTAATAGCTATTTAATCAACTAGGTTATTGAAGACAGCGACTAATGGTCAAGATATTTAAATGCGTAAGCGTTAATAGTTCGATACCATTAGTCGCTAGATGAATAACCGTGTTGATTACAAGACTTTTCCGACGATCTCAACATGAATAGTGTATAAATTCTTGATTGAAATACATTCTCATTTTGCACAAGACACACATTTGACATCATGTGATTTCTATCTTTCTATTTTCCAGTACAGTTTTAACATTTCTAGTAGTGCTTCGGAATACTTTGTGTACGGTTGCCATGAGGATTGCACATTAAAATGGCTAGAAAATTGAGCATTGAAATGTATCATTAATGCTCAATTTCGTACACATTAAAATCACTTTTTATTTCGAGGTCGGCGGAAATAGTTATTTAATCTACTAGGTTATTAAAGACAGCGACTAATGGTCAAGATATTTTAAAGCGTTTAAAGCGTAATGATCAATTTCGTACACATTAAAATCTCTCTTATTTTGAGGTCGGCAGAACAAATACTTATTAGAAACGACCCGTAAAACTTTTGTTTTCAGGTGTGCCTATGAATTATTCAGAAGAGGAAAGAAAAAAAAACAATCTTGCCCCGAATGCGATCGCACCAGCTCAAGACTATACCTCAACAGCATAGATCACACCTACAACTATAGTCCTATACCTCTATCAGTATGCTCATCGGACTGCCCTTCTCAGCTTGCTACCAGTTCTGTATAACGAATGTCTTCAAGAAAGTGAGATGGACCACGAAAGGAAGTCAGGAATGATGTTGATAAAAAACTAGTATTTAGAATTTCACCTTATCTCTCTTCGAATGACATTTTCTATTGCACTTCTGTCTGAATCATTTCCAACAAAAATATCTAATCAATTGTTTTACTACTAGTGTTGATCAAAAGAATTATATATATAAAAAAGATTTATTGGTTATACGAAAGTAAAATATGAGCATGTAATTCGTGTTTTAATTATTTCATTATCGAAAATATACATTTTCTGCAAGTAATCGGAAAACTATAATTGTTAAGGAGGTAAGCAGCTTACAATCAACAAATTTTGACCCAAAAAATTTTGACCATAAAAAATTTTGACCCGAAAAATTTTGCTCCAAAAAGTTTTGACCCAAAAAATTTCGACCCGAAAAAATTTTGACCCAAAAAATTTTGGTCCAAAATTTTGGTGAACAAAATTTTGACCTAAAAATTTTGGTCCAAGAAATTTTGACCCAAAAAAATTTTGACCCAAAAATTTTGGTCCAAATATTTTGGTCCAAAAAATTTTGACCCAAAAATTTTGGTCCAAAAATTTTGGTAAAAAAATTTTGGTAAAAAAAATTGTGACCCAAAAATTTTGACCCAGAAATTTTGGTCCAAAAAATTTTGACCCAAAAATTTTAGTCCAAAAATTTTGGTCCAAAAATTTTGACCCAAAAAATTTTGGTCCAAAAAATTTTGACCCAAAAAATTTTGGTCCAAAAATTTTGACCCAAAAAATTTTGGTCCTAAAAATTTTGACCCAAAAATTTTGGTCCAAAAAATTTTGACCCAAAAATTTGGTCCAAAAATTTTGGTCCAAAAATTTTGGTCCAAAAATTTTGGTAAAAAAAATTTTGACCCAAAAATTTTGGTAAAAAAATTTTGACCCAAAAATTTTGGTCCAAAAAATTTTGACCCAAAAATTTTGGTCCAAAAAATTTGGACCCAAAATTTTGGTCCAAAAATTTTGGTGAATAAAATTTTGATAAAAAAAATTTTGACCCAAAAATTTTGGTCCAAAAAATTTTGACTCAAAAAAAATTTTGGTCCAAAAAATTTTGACCCAAAAAATCATGACCTCAATAAATTTCGACCTCAGAAATTCTGACTCAAAAGTTTCGACCAAAAAAAATTTTAACTCAAAAAATTATGACCTCAAAAAATCATGACCTCAAAAAATTTGACCTCGAAAAAGTTTGACCTCAAATTATTTTGAACTCAAAAAATGTTGACCTTCATAAAATTTGACCTCGGAAACTTTTTTTCCAAACAAATTTGACCTCATGAAATGTTGACCTCAAAAAATTATGACCTCGAAAACTTTCGACCTCAGAAATTTTCTTCCGAAAAAATTTTTACCTCGAAAATTGTTAACCCCAAAAAATTTTGACCTCAGCATTTGGAAACCGAACTCACCCTGAATATCTCAAGTCTCTAGATTCTAGAACAATCCCTTCGAAAGTGACTAACGTGCTAACGACCGGACGGTCCGACGGACAGAATTGAATTTGGCCACGAATTCGTCATCAGGGAGTCGAACCCTATCGTTTCAGACCATTTTCGGCTCAAAATTAGAATATTGGAGACATTTGGGCAAATGATATAGCACTCGTAAGTAGAACGAGCGTTCAAAAATGGACCATTATCGTTTAGAAAAGATTCAAACTGATGTATCTGAGGATAAGACAATGATGAAATTAGAAATGAAGGAAAAACAACAATGTTCCAGAACTTCTAGAAGAAGTCCTCAGCATCAAAAACAGAGTGCTGAATACTTTGTACAGTAAATTCAATAAAATGTAATTCTCGTAATTTTTTAATGTAACATGAACGCTAATGACCTAGTTGTCGAAGCGTATATTAATAAAAAAAATAATGGCAAATATCCCTTAGCAAGAAATTCATATAAAGAATATCTAGATGCTTTTGTAAAAATATAGATATCTTTTTTCATTCGAAATACCTATTCCCAAAAATTGTTATTCATTCTCATTTGAGTAAGTTCTACATGTCATCAAGGAATTGAATAAGTTTTTTTATTACATCAATAATGAAGAACCAACTATTAAATTTACGATGGAATTAGAACACGATAATCCAATTTCTTTTCTAAATGTTCTAATAAGAAAATTTATAGATCACTTTGAAACAAGTGTTTTTCGGAAACAAACACACACTTATAGATATCTAAATTTTTATTCTAATCATCAATTAAATGTAAAAACAGGTATTATAAAAACACTTTATGATAGGGCCTTTTTGATTTCATCTACACCTGAAATTAGAAATGATGAAATTTCCTTCAAAAGAGTTTCTACTAGATAATCAATACCCACCAAATTTTATAGAAAGAAGAATTTCAAATTTGGAACGAAAAATATCTAATCAAAATTCTAATGATGATCAGGTATAAACAGAAAACCGTCAAGAACAACCAAATTTGTTGAACGTCATTCCTTATATTCCTGGCCTTTCAGAGAAAATAAGAAGAATTGGTTCCAAATTCAACTTAAGAACTGTTTTCAAAACACAAAATGATTTGAGATCCATTCTAACTAGAACGAAACCAATGAATGAGACACAAAAATAAAAAAATTGTGTTTACAATATTCCCTGTATATGTGGAAAATCTTATACAGGAGAGACATCAAGACCTTTAGAGATAAGAAAACGGGAACATAAGAATAACATAAAAAATAGATCACAAATCGCTGATCATGTATGTATGTTCAAATAGCGGAGATCATATGATGAACTGGAACAAAACAAAGATCCTAATGACAGAACCTCATAATTATAAAAGGAAAATTAAGGAATCTACATGTATTTTGTTAGATGAAGTAAATAATTTGGCCAATTGTTCTGTTGGAATAGATCGTATTTGGATTGATTTATTGAAGAAAGAAATGACATCAGGAAATTTCAAAATTAAATAAATCAACATCTTCATATATTGACAACTTTAAATGTCAATCAGATGGCAAATGAAAAAACACAGAATTCTGAAGATTTTACGAGTTTGTCTGAAGAGGGTGTCTGATATAGACACCGAAACGTTACATTATCCTTTTAATTTATTTCCTTTTTTCAGTTTTACTGTTGGGCAACATTTTTTCTAGACCAATTTGCTCCTGACAAATAAGTGCAAAGATTCTCGCAGGAGCACTTCATCTTAATTAAAATTTTTTTAATTATTTCTGTTTCAGAGACTGGGAGTGAAAACCTATGAAGTTTTTAAGAAATACAGAATCCTCCCAGAATATATTTCAATCGATATTTGTTTGTACTGTCCAGTTGAAATATTCCCATACAAAATTCTTGGAAAATAGGAACAAAATATTTAACTTTGGTTTTTTTCTGCTCATATATTTATGTTCTTATACGAATACAATTACTTCGTTTATGTCGAAACTTTATCAATAAATAATAAGCCATATTGGACAATATTTTAGATAGAAATAATTCGATATCAGTTCTTGAGTGAAAATATTACACCGAACAATTTCAATACGCTAATCATATTTATATAAAAGTTTTAATAAGTTATGTACAGATAATTCTCGGGATACAAAATCGAGAATTTGGCATTAAAATATATATTCACAAGTCACTTAACGATAATCACAATGTAGGGTTTCTGAAATTCAACTATTAGATGTCACAGATGCTCTATTTCAGTCGAAATAATACATGTTATATTTTCTACAATACTATAAAATTGTTATAAAAACATCCTTTCTTCAGTACACAAATAAAATTCATCAGATGAAATAAATCAATTTGACTCCATCAAATCAGTATACAGCAAAATTCATTTGTCTCTGTATAATTCTTTTTCAATCTGTCGGATTTGGGTGAAATTTTGTGTAATTATTAGGGAGACAATTTTCTAATTGTAAAAAATCTTCTAATCAATCAAGCAAGAAGCAATATTTTTATCATCGCTTTTGGGGCGTCTGCAAAATCAAGTTTTTCACTCTAAAATTACAGATATTATTTGAAAATATTAAGAAACTATCGGAAAAAAACTAAAAAAATTATTTTTTCGAAAAACTTCAGTTTTGTTGTGAAAAGTATTTTTTCGAAAACTCTGGCTTTTTATAGACCATATAAATAATAATAATTCGACAGTGTCTCTGTAAATTTTACATTTAATGAAACCCTATTCCGCTGTATGGTAATATAATATTAAACAGAGTTTTCGACAAAAATACTTTTCAAATACAAAACCTAAAGCTTTTTTCCGCTAGTTTCTTGATATTTTCAAATAATATTTGTAGTTCTGAGTAAAAAATTCAATTTTGCAAAAGCTTCAAAAGCAATGTATGAAAATATTGCTTCTTACTTGGCTCTCTCTGTATATTTTGATTAGATAATTTTTATACAAATGAGAAAAGGTATTCCTGATATAAACACAAAATTTCACCAAAATCCGGCACATTAAAAAAAAGTTATTCAGAGACAATTGGGTTCCAAATAAATTTAGCGCACAGTGTATATTCATTTCATTTCAATTTCAAAGAATCTTTTTGAAAATAGCATTTGCAAATTGATTTTTTTCATCTGGAATATTTCGCAGCATCTTTTAATACGAAAGAGATTATCATTTCTTGTGCAGAACCTTTTTAATTTTATCAGAAGACGAAAATTATAGAAATAGTAAAATTAAGTTCAACTTTGAATTTTTTGTCAAGAAGTAGCGCATGGAATTGAGCATAGGTACTCTATTTGTTTCGAATGCACACGTATCAAATTTATTCTTAAGATACTCATGTGATGATATACAAAATAATCGGAGAGTTTTGAATTTGTGCAACAAAAGTAGAGGCGATTTCGAGAAGCTTATATCGGTGAAAAGTTTCGGAAGTATTGAAAATGAGTTGCCCTATTCGTACAAGAATTTTTTTAACTTGGCAGATTTTTTGGGGAGCTTCCAGGAAAGCTTCATCAATGTTGTTTGTCAGTTTCATTGGAAAACTTCTTTGAGTTTTTGGTGTTGACGAAAGTACGTATAATAGTTCACATAAGAAAAGTCGAAAATAAAGATGGACCTAACGATGTAACTTTAGTTATTTGAGTTGTGAAGTGAAAAAAACAATTTCTTTTGATTTTTGTGACGAAATTAAATGTCACTTGAAAAAAAGGTTTTAGCTGCCACGATTATTTCGAAATTTATACATTTTTTTTCCGAAATGGAGGTTAAAACAAAGTGAAAAAATTTCTTAGACAATTTCATTAAAAACAACGGGTTGTTTTCGTGATACAGGGTGTTCGATTCCTTTTATGTTTTTTTCACATAATAGCTTTAATCAATTTTAAAATTCACAGATTACACCAAGTGACGTGCCAATTTTAATTGGTATTACGATTCTTCAAACAAACAGTGGCTATCCAAAAAAAGTTCTAGGGAAAATCGAAAGAGTGTTCTAGAAAAAATAAATATTTGATGAAAATTGGTATCGCAAACATTTTTTCTATTCCTCATGCTTATATCATGAAATTCAAGTGACTGTTGAAATAAAATTCTCATGAAAAATCAAGAAGAGATTGAATTTTTCAAGATTTACCGTCTCTTATAAATTATTTTCGAATTAATAACTAAATAACTTTAGTTAATTCGTCATATTTCAGCATCGTATTTTTTGCATATGTTAGATACGGAAATGTAAAGAGTTCTCAAGATTTCTTGTCTGACCGCCAAGAAAAATGCATTTGTCTTTGTTTTCCTGGTGGATTTTCGGAAAATATCTTTCAAATTCTTCATCCACGACACTGTTTTAACATAGCAACATCAGTCTTTTAATATTATCAGAAAAGGCAAGTGCTATTTTCATGTCGTAACAAATTTCTATAGATGTTTCTCTTTCGGTAGTTTGAATATTTGCCAGTGATTCAGTTCTTAATTCTTATATTCGCATGACCAAATTTAAATGAAACCAGTGGCGGCTGCTCAGAGGAGGCACAGGAGGCCAGGCCTCCCTTAATTTCACTGCATTTTATTCAATTTTAAATTCAATTTCAAATAAAAAATAATCACATTTCTATAGCTGTATCATTTCCATCATTCTGTCTACTATCCAAATCTCGAAGTTATAAACATGTTGTGTTTATTACTCAGCGATCAACAATATTGATGCATCATTCGCAACACACACGGACAGCAGCTAAAGAGGCTCGCCTCCACGATCAGAGATTCGCAATATTGTAACATTTCAAACTTCTTCAAACGAACAGGGAAGAAACCACACAAAATTCATGCTGTAGATCACGTGTCGGAGGCCCGGCTCCGCACCATTATTTTCGCTTCTAAGCGAACGAGCTTAGCCGAAACTGAACGTCCGATCGGTCCGAATCAACCCCGGCGATCGTGGATGGAGATCAGCTGTTGTTTTGGTTCCCTCCCTTTTTATTAACGAAGTATTAATCATAGACAAACTAAAAAATTAGATGAGCTACTCGTATATTCCGCGCCATCTGTCGGAGGAGGAGACTAATACACGAAAAAATTATTTTCAATTTGATAGTTAGATGTCGTTGCATTCATGGAAATGCTATCGAGAAAATAGTAAGTATGTAAAATCATTATTATCAAAAAACCTTTGAATTGTCAACTGACACAAGGAGTGGTTTGACACGTTCTTTTTGAAATATAATAAATTTCGATATGCCTGCAAGAGTGAAGACGTGCTGTGTTATTGGATGTGAAAATCGAGATGCAAAAAGGTAATTATAAAATTTATATGTATATTCTGTTACCTAGAAGAATTAAGATACTCGTAGTTTTCAAAAAAGTTTTTCATGTATTGAATAAGTTTAGTTGGTAAATACTCATATTTTGTATTATTGAATTCATTATTGTTAGTTTTTGAAAATGTTTTCAATGCAATTATTAGTTGATTGATTAGATATTTATGAAATAAATCTGTATTTTCAATTGGTGATACCTATTTCAGTTAATAAATTTTTATTCTATCCAGAATTTGATTATTGATCTTCATTTCTCGATTCCAGAGCCGGAACTAGGATTCTAGCGCCTGTGGCAAACTTTCAAAATGCGCCCTTGAAGAAATTTATTTTTCAATAAATATATGATTTTTATAATTGACATCTATTGATTATAAGGGGTTTTCCAATAAAAGGTGTTATTTTGACATTAAAAGAAAAAAGCCATTTTTCAATAAAAATGATCGGATGTTTATTTCATTATGAAGAAGAAACTATGCCATTAATAGTGAAAAATAACATAAAGCAAATGATTACCACGCTTACAGGACCATATCCTTTTAATGAAATTTTCCATAACCAAATCGCAAAGTGGCTGCCCTATGTCCACGATAGCCCCATGAATTCCATCTTCGAGGTTTGAATCGACGCTGGGCTATTGGCGTAGACCTTCTCTTTCACGAAATCGCAAGGTGTTAAATCCCAAGATCGCGGTGGCCAATTGTAATCACCTCTTCGAGAGATAACACGGTTCGGAAACTTTTCCCGCAAAAGAACAATGGTTTCGTTGCTTGTGGGGCACGTAACGCCTTCTTGTTGAATGTAAACGTTGTCCAGATCAGTACTATCCAATTTCGGCCATAAAAAATCATTGATCATCTCACGATGGGGCGATCCATTAACCGTAACTGTTGCTCAAGCCTCATTTTCCGAAAAGTAAGGTCCAATGACTCCGCCGGACCAGGAACCGCGCCAAACAGTCACACGTTGAGGATAGAGAGGCTTTTCAACAATAACTCTTGGGTTTTCCAAGCCCCAGATGCGACAATTTTGCTTGTTGACGAAGCCACCGAGGTGGAAATGAGCCTCATCACTCAAGATGATTTTTCGACGGAATTCCGAATCATTTTCATGCATTTCAACGACCCAATCAGCAAAGACACGTCGTTGTTGATGATCGGCCGGCTTGAGTTCTTGTTTTAACTGAACTTTATAAGCCATAAGACCCAAATCTTTATGCAAAATACGGTGTAATGACGTTTGTGGTATGCCTTATTCCAAATAACGACGAGGAATGGACAAATCTTTGTTTCTTCAACACTTTCGGCGGCAGCAGCAATATTTTAGGCTGTTCTCGAGCGACGTGCACGGGTTTTATTCTTCACATCACCAACTTGTCCCAAGAACTCGACTTTTTCCACCAATTTCTTCATTGCGGTTTGACAAGGTGCTTCCGACGACCCACATTTTCCACCATTTTTATAGTGAATTTTAATGATTTCAATACGTTCTTGAAGCGTGTATCGTTCCATTTTTATTAATGACGTAGTTTCTACTTGTCAAATGTCAAAAATTGACAGCTTCAAACGTGCTATCTACCGAAATAGCGGGCTATTCGAAATAACACCTCTTTTTGGAAAACCCTTTATTTTGAAGAACCTTTTATTGACAATAATCTCCCATATTTTAAGGTAATGGACAATGCACCGCGAGTCGTGTTTCTCCCCATGTATAATTTTCTAGGATTTTGTTCCGTTTTGGTAGTGTTCGTTAACTACGTGTTTCTCAATTTTGTAAACTGTTAAATTCGCCACTTTGAAATATAGAGCTTGTTGTCAATCTTGATGTAAAATGGAATATATCATATTTCACATTTTGCGCCCCTAGGTCGTTTGCGCCCGTGGCAAATGCCTCTCTCGCCACGCCCACGGTCCGGCTCTGCTCGATTCCAAAAGAAAATCAGATGAAAGTTCGTTGCAGGTATTATTTTCATGAGAATAAATTTCCTCACTCATCGATAACTTGCACGAATCCATTTCTGATATCCTTTTGGAAATTGAATTTCAAAAAACTTTTTGCCTCTTGTATATGGGTGTACCTACCTATTCAAAATGTGCACTACAGAATTCTTTTTGTGGCAGCTTTACGATACAGATTCCTTTTTCAATTGAGGTTTTTTCAGGAATTAGTAATGTTGTACAAAAGCAGATGGCGTTGAAGCTTGTTCTACTAGTGTCTCATCTATTCTCCGTTTAGTTAGTCTATGGTTAAGACATCTCGACCAGCAATGCCAAATTCAATTCATAATCGTTCGTTCTGCGTAGAATGGTATAATAAACGCCAGTGGCTGGCAGGAAGCCTAGTTCGAAATAAATCATTCTGTTAGTTGCGTAGTCTCGGTCCTCCTCTGATTGAAACCTCACGAGCCGCCACTGAATGAAACCGAACCGAGGTAGTTCAACAAGTAATGATAATCTCAAGTTCAGATCGAGTTCAAACTCTCAACAACTAGGAGCAAACCTCCGGACAAAATTAAAATGAAAAGTATCTTTAGGTAGAGCCAGAGAACCAATTGGTACCTTGTAGTCCTCTTCATCTACGGGTGTTAAAGTATAATGCTGAAGTAAGCCTCCTGTGATGCCGAGACTGATCAGTTGTACCATCTTGTAACCCATGCAAGAACGTTTTCCGCCACCGAATGGTAGAAAATGGTCTGGTTTACAAACGCGACCATCCTTTAGGAACCTTTCTGGCATGAATTTTTCTGGTTGGTCCCACAGCTTTTCTGACATACTGAGGTCGTAGTTGTTGAGGAATAGAAGAGTGTCCTTTTCGATGTGATATCCTGCAAAAAATTGAGATATAGAGTGTTACTGATTTTTTTCAGTTTATCGAGCGTTATACATGAAACCCGAACAAAACTTCAGGTTCTTGAGAGATTCAATAAATCGAGAGTAGATTGTGAAGGGTTTACCAATAAGAGGTGTTATTTTGAATAGCCCGCTATTTCGGTAGATGTCACGTTTGAAGCTGTCATTTTTTGACATTTGACAAGTAGAAACTACGCCATTAATAAAAATGGAACGATACACGCTTCAAGAACGCATTGAAATGATTAAAATCTATACTAATATTATAATAAAGAGGAAAGATTTGTATGTTTGTGGGTTTGTGGCGTTGATACGAGTTAACTCATAATCTACTAGACCGATTTCAATAATTCTTTCACCCTTAGAATGCTACACTATCACTGAGTAACATAGGCTATACTTTTCACCCGAGAAAATTAAGGAAACCTACTATTACTTCAATGATAATAAATATGAGTACCAAAATCAGCTATTTACAGGTGCGCTGCAAAAACCGTGAGACGTACATGGAAACAATGTATGACGGAAATGTACCTCTTCAATAGTTCTACAAAAAAGTGCGCGATAGCATATATCTATCTTTCAAGGTTTACTCAGTATCACCTTTTAAAGATATCCGAATGTTTCTCAAAATGCATTATTTGGGAGTATTTTTTTATGAATACGCTATTGATCCTTATCCAATTAAATACGTCGTTCATACCCAGTATTTAATTTAGAACAAAATTGCCTTTTACATCATTCAATTATGATGAATACATCAAAAGATATGGCAGGTTGAAGATGAAATCGCACCAAAATGCGTCTCCGAAGTAGGCACTAGGCGGGTAGGAGAAGGTACCGAAATGTGAGGGACGTATTGTATGAATGTATTTTGGATTGCCGATGCCCGTATGTTTATGACCACAAATCAGATCAACAGATGGCGCTGTAGTCGTTATTCAGGTTATTCATCTTCTCTGCAACTAAACGGCTGGATCGAATTGAATGAATTTTTGTGTATACAGAACAACGTCTGTTGGTCTGCTAGTTCACTATAAAAATGGTGAAAATTTGGCAGAGATGGTTCGTAAAATTCGAACATTTTTGGGTCGTCGTGAAACACCTTGTCGGACCGCAATGAAGAATTTGGTGGAAAAATTCGACCTGTTGGGACAAGTTAGTGAAGTGAAGAATAAAACCAGTGCACGTGGCTCAAGAACAGCCGAAAATATTGCTGCTGTAGCCTAATGTGTTGCAGAAAACCCAGGTTTGTCCATTCCTCGTCTTTCTTTGGAATTAGGCATTTCACAAACGTCATTACACTGTATTTTGCATGAAGACTTGGATCTTAAGGATTATAAAGTTCAGATAATACAAGAACTCAAGCTGGCCGATCATCAACAACGTCTTGTCTTTGCTGATTGGGTCCTTGAAATGCATGAAAATAATCCGGAATTCCATCGAAAATCATCCTGAGTGATGAGGCCCATTTCCACCTCGGTGGCTTCGTCAACAAGCCAAATTGTCGCATCTGGGACTCGGAAAACCCATGAGTTATTGTTGAAAAGCCTCTATATCCTCAACGTGTGACCTTACTTCTGCGATTTATGGTCCGGCGGAGTCATTGGACCTTACTTTTTCGAAAACGAGGCGGGAGCAATAGTTACGGTGAATGGATTGTGCTATAGATGATTAATAATTTTTTATGGCCGAAACTGGATAGTATTGATCTGGACAAGGTTTACTTTCAACAAGACGGCCACAAAAGCAACGAAACCATTGATCTTTTGCGGAAAAAGTTTCCGAACCGTGTTATCTCTCGAAGAGGTGATCACAATTGGCCACCGAAATCTTGTGATTCAACACCTTGCGACTTCTTCTTTGGGACCACGTGAAAGAGAAGGTCTACGCCAATAGCCCAGTGTCGATTCAAGACCTTAAAGATGGAATTCGTGAGGCTATCGAGGATATAGGGTAGCCACTTTGCGATTTGGTTATGGAAAATTTCATGGAAAGGATATGGTCCTGTAAGCGTGGTCGTGGTGGTCATTTGCCTGATGTTATTTTCCACTATTAACGGCATAGCTTCTTCTTCATAATCAAATAAACATCCGATGATTTAGGGGGAAGTGGTGTAATTGCGTACTTAGGGCAAATGTGTACTCATTTGAAAAAAGGAGGAAAAACTGAAGCTAGCTGCTATCTAGTGGCGCCATTTGTTCCTTTCAATTTTGCTATTAAAGACGTTTTTTACCTTTTACTCCTATGCTTCTTTTTTTGTTTTCACCTTTGTAAACTTTGCCAATTAAGAGAGGACAAAAGGTGGGCAACAGTGCATAGCTTCCACTGGAAAGTTAGGAAATAAAAAGATCATATACAGAATTTTTTTGTCCTCAACTCTTCTGTACACATTTACCCCAACAGCAAAACAACTGAATTTTCAGGATTTCCATGCGGCGTACACATTTGCCCCAACTTATTGGGCAAATTGGAGGTGGTTTTAAAAAATAGCAATACAACCATGAAAAAATAGTTTTTTAAAATTCTTTGGGTGAGTTGTAATCTAGAGAGACGCCGCTAAAAGATGGAATTGAATTACGTCAAAATAGGTAGGTACGCAATTATCTCACATCACCCTATATTGAAAAATGGCATTTTTCTTTAAATATCAAAACAACACCTCTTATTGGAAAACCCTGTACCGGGTTTTTCACTATAATTTGACCCCCCCTTTAACTTCGTTACTGAAGGATAAACAAAAAAATGTTTCGTATAAAAGTTTCACGAAATCCACTTAGGTTTTGTGATATGAGTCCAGAAACTGAAATATATACAGGGTGGCCAACATATTGATGACAACTTCATTTTTTCAAATGGAACACCCTGTATATTTTTCCATGTTTGGCTAGCTTTTTTTCCTCTAATTTCGAATATGTAAAAAATGTTGGTCTATCTCTTTTATTCTGAGAACCACAGAGTTTCAAATTTTAAGAACCACCTGCCAAGATCTGTAATCATTTTACAAGTCGCAGAGTGCCTTTACTGAAAATGCTCATTTTTGGAGTTATAATAATGTCAATGGGAAGATATACAGGGTGAACAAAATTGAATGCAACTATATTTTTTCAAATGGGACACCCTGTCCTGTATATTCTTCCTTTTGTTGATAGGCTGATTCCTCCTGATCTCGAATATAAATGCGTATGTGGATGTGTCCCTTCAATTTTCTGAGTTTCAAAGTTCTGAAATGATGACACCGAATAAAAAAATATGTGAAATACCTACGAAATTCTTTGTATCCAAACAATCTACTTAAAAGTATTTTTTTAGAAACAATACTCAACAATTAGTTAACCAATGAAAAACAATGGGAGTATGGTACAAATAAGATCAACTAAAGAAATTGCTCGAAATGACCACCTTCATTTAATACACACAGTTCATATAGTTGTCTCAAGTTGTTCAGACTATTTTTTATAGCATTATGATGGCTCTGATTCAAGTCAGAAATTGAAGCTTCAAAATTTGTTTTTAATCATTACAATATTATCATTATTCTTTGTGCGTTGACGGGATTAGTTCCGAATTATGGGTTCAATATTGGTTTATCTTATATCATTAATATTATTCTTTACTTTCATTGATTGTCATTAGTGCTGAAGTAAATTTTAAACTTTAGGAACGGCTATAAAAACGTGTCCAACGGTGGTGGCCATAAAATGGGTGCGCCATTACCAATCCAAAGATCAAATTGGCCACTTAAATATTCACGAACTTCCAAAACGCTATGTCAGATGGTTATTGAAATTTGAAACTCTGTGGTGCTCAGAATAAAAAAGATAGACCAACATATGTTACATATTCGAAATTAGGGGAAAAAGAGCTAGCCAAACATGGAAGAATATACAGGGTGTTCCATTTGAAAAAATGAAGTTGCCATCAATATGTTGGCCACCCTGTATATATTTCAGTTTCTGGACTCATATCAAAAAACCTCAGTTGATTTCGTGAAACTTTTATACGATACATTTTTTCGTATCTCTTTTAGTAACAAAATTGAAGGGGGGGTCAAATTATAGTGAAAAACCCGGTACATACTGTCTGAATCGAAACTACAAAACTGAATAATACACTCACCGTCAATAGAACTGTCCTGATTGGCCACTCTAGGTACGATAGGCGAAGCAATCAACCTTATGGCTTCACAAATGGCCGCTTCAGTATAAGGCATCCTGGCCCTATCACCTATCATAACATCTCTTCCTTCAGTACTCACAACCTCGTCAATCTCCTCCTGAATTCTCCTTTGAACTTTCGTCTCCTTAACCAAAAAACCAAACAATTTCATAACGAAATTTCCAACCGCAGAATGCCCTCCAATGATGTCCTCCAGAGCGAACAGAGCTGTCTCCCAATCGAAGTCACCTTCGGTTCTGACATGTTTAATCAGGCTTTCCACATAATCTTGAGGTTCTTCTTCTACCTTGAAGGTTTCAAATCTATCTTGAATGATCCTGCCTAGTATAAACTCCCTGATATTGTGGGTTAAGGAAGAGATCCTCTTCAGGTTGTTCCTGTGGAAGGGCATTAAGAATGGAAGGAAATCTGCAGCATAGCCTTGGTTTACTTCGTAGAAGATCTCGTCGAAATCTTCGACCATGCCGAGGAACTGTTTGTCGTCGTAATTGAACCGTTTGGAGCCGAAATGTTCAGTGAAAATATTGGCGCAGTGTTGGTTTATTATTGGCTTGAGGTTCACTGGCTTGAGCCTGTCAACTTTTGGTACCATAACTTGAAGGTTCTTGTGGATGATTTTTTCCAGTTGATTGAAAATGCTGGTTGCCATGCGTGGGAACGTGTGTGGTCTTAACATTTCCCTACGGGTTTTTTGAACGTCGGACCAGTTGCAGAAGGCCAAAGCTGAAAGAAATAGATATTTCATCATAGCGGGTTGTTGACAGGTCTCTTGTTCAACTAGGACGATTACGGGGTCTTTATGAATGATCGTCACATCGTAGGTTGCTTAAGAAATAGTTTATATTATGGTTTTTTTATGCAAAGTCAACAGTCTTATACAGGGTACGGCAGAGAGGACGGACGGTTTTTAAATAGTCATAAAACACTTGATTTTCACTCAAAAACAAATTTATCGATGCAATAAGGTTCCTAAGAAAATAGCATTTGAGATAGTCAAGTGTAGAAAATAAACTCAGGCATGTGGTGGCCGAAATCGTTGATGCAGTGCTGGAGGCGCTTTTGGAAGTTCAGAGCGCTACATCATTTCTCTTGCATGGTTGCTTCATTTCCAGATTTGGCTTCCTCGGCACTCAGATTCATCCATATGCGATTTTTTCTTGTCCACCTCAAGGTTAGAGTATACGGACACAAACCCCGAACTCTGGACGAATTGAAGGACGCTATTCGCGTGGAAGTCGCCAAAGTTGAGGGAGCAATGTTGGAGAGTCTAAGCGAACTTCCAAAAACGCCTCCAGCACTGCATCAATGATTTCGGCCATCACATACCTGAGATTATTTTCCAAACTTGACTTCCTCAAATTCTACTTCTTTGTGAACCTTATTGCATCAATAAATTTGTTTTTTAATAAAAGTCAACTGTTTAATTACTTTTTAAAAAACGTCCGTCCTCTCTGCCGCACCTTGTATTTCCAGTCACATTATTCAATTTCTTTCTAAATGTTAAGCCTAAACTCATAGTAGTTGTACTTTATCCACGACTACTGAAAATATTTCTTGAAGATTTTAACATTTGGCGATCGCGACAAGACCCTTCTATGACAAGCGTGGAAAAAGTTACCACAGCAGAAATTTTTGAAGAACTGATGATTGCATATTTTGTAATATAAAACGCTTTAATTGATAAAATGAAAGTAGATTTGCCCCTCGATTGACGAGGTACGCCCATATTTGTTAGTTGAAAAACTTTAGAACGCTGAAGAAATACCAATTTAAAGAATTGTATATCAGAGCCATAGACATAGAAAAGAATGGACAGGACGTGTGAGAGAGAACATTGACTTCAGAATAAGATAGAGTAAAATTAGTGCAAAGCACAGAACATATAATAAAAACATTGAATCGCATTAGATATTTTTATGTTCTGTCAGTTTTTTAACATTATGACAAAGAGATACTGTGAAGGATGGAGTAATTAGTTTAGTTTAGTCTATGCACCACACTAATATTACTCCATCCTTCACAGTATCTCTCTCTCTTATGTTGGAATCACGAAACGTAGAGTAAAAGTCACGTGACGCCCTGTCCATTCTTTTCTATGTCGATGATCAGAGCTTAATCTTTGAAGCATCTGACAGCAGTGATTTATAATCTCATTATTCTTCTGTGCTTAATAGGTATTACTAAGTCCGATCATAAAGACGTACAATAGACGAATTTAACAATAGTCGTGAATAACAGTATTTACTATAATAGTTTTTTTCTGATTGAAACAGTATCGTTCTTGAAATGGAAAAATGAATATTATATTGTAAATTTTCGAATTAACTGGATTTTTAACGTTGCCGTGTTTGTGAGAATCATGGTTGACTGGTTTTATTTTGACGTCTTTTCAGAAATAAAATAATTGAAATAATGTCGAACTACGTCGAAACTCAAGCGGCGAATTTTTTATTTCCGGCCAAATCTTAAGCTGCCTATAGTAAAGAGTATGCAGGCTTTCAGAAGTGGAACGGTGGTGGACGGTGTCAGCGAAAATATTTTGTTAGCAAATTTTGAAGATTTAGTATGTTGCTCTGATTTTTGTTATTTTCAATGTATGATTAATTCATGCGATATTCAGTCGCAGAAATATTCACCGAACACGTTATGGCTTGAATTATATCTATGTGGAATTATTCGATGAAGTGGAAGCAATTGTGAAGAACAAAAATTAAGGATACTTTCCCAAATAATCAGCAGTGTTGTCCCTGGAGCAGATCAAGACATTCTTGATAGAAGCTCCAAATGACTTTTTCTGATGTATTAGGTGAAAATTTGCATAATATACTATTTTTAGTAAAATATGACTTGACGTTTCATACTTCTCCTGGGACAATGTGACTTGAAGTTTCATATGTATTATGACATATGGTAACTATATTGCTCAATATTCATTCAATCAGAAAAAAAGCATAATTGCACCACCAAAGAACGAGCGCTCAAAACCACCTGTTTACGACTTTTCTTAAATTTTTCAATTGTATCATCAGTTTCCTTTTTCGAATTAAAAACCCTTAAATTCGATGAAATACTCACAATTTTGCTTGTTTCCAGAAAAAAGATGCTCGTATCTGACAAAATCAGGTCTGGCATCAAAGTGGTTGCTCTTGTTGATGATGGCCTCCCTGATGTTCTTCTGATCGTTGACGACCACACATTTCACATTTCCCAGCTGCAGCCTAACGACGTTTCCATACTTCTTTCCGATGTCGGTGAAAGCTTGATACGGTACCTCATAACCTCCCATAAGGTGCAGATGCCCTATCAAGGGTAGCTGGAAAGGTACAGGGGGTAGCAAAAGGCCGCTTTCCAGACTCTCCGTACCCCTGCATTTCTTCTTATTTTCGTAAATAATCAAAAGCACAATAACCACGAGTACAACTGCCAAAACTACGGTGAACTGACTGAATAAAAGTAGGGACATTTTGGTTTTTTTTGGATCTTTTTTTCTCAATGTACACTCCGATTTTTTTTTGTTATTGAGAGCCAACTGTCTGCTCTGGACGCAAACTGCTGTCTAAGTTACCGAATGTAGTTCAATTGTTTATATACCCCCATGGCCTATTTAGATGTATGTATTCAGTAAAATGTTTCGAAGATTCATGATTAAATGAATGACAATGGGCATACAAGGTATCCTTGTTGTGTATTTTTCATTTCACCCATTTCCGATGCCCGATTATACATCAGTTTTATCATTGAAAGATATGCTGGTGCTCACTTTCGGTTGGGGGTGGATTGAATAGGGGATGTTTATGAAGAGGGTAAATCCATTTGAAAACTGTTATTTTATACTTTTGACAAGCCGTGTAGCACTTGACGGCAACTACACTACTGGAAAAATTAAAGGATCAAAAAAAATTCCAATTTTTTTTGAGAGGAATGGTCGTACAGGGAATTTAAAAAAGGAAATTGTAGCTCCAAGTGTCTAGTTTTTGGATTAGAACTCAAAAAATTTTAAGTTGCAGTGGTTTTCGAGTAATGATAGAAAAATCAGCAACAAAAGAATTCTCAAAATTTTACCACTTTTTTTTCTTGTCTACGAGCGTGGAAATTTTATTTTGGCTATATCGTTATAATGATGGGATACTTTGTTAATTCAGCTTCAATTAATTTTTTCATTGACTTCAATACGTCCACTTCTCGCCGAGATATCGGTCTTCAAATGGAAAAGGATCCATTTGTCTTTGATTATCGATTTCTCAGCAACCAATGATCGCACAGAAAATTGAAGGAGGGTTTCAAGACCTTAAATGAATTCCGATTAATGAACAACCATTTCTTATTCATAGAATTTTTTTTTCTTCATGTCGCATCAATATAAAAATTTAACAAAAAAGTGCTTTTGGTGGTTTCTTGAAAAATCTACCGCTGGATCGAAAATGTTGAGGAAACCAATAATGTTAAGTGTGACTTTCACAGTTCAATATGTTGATAAAAACCTTACTAAGAGTCAACTCAATCCAGCGAGCCGTTTTTTTGTTTGACCCGATTGAATTTTTGAAAAAAATAAGGATCACGTTTTTTGCTCTGAGAAGCTCATAATCTTCAAAAAAGGCAAAAAAGAATTTTCTCGAGCTTTTTCCACATTTTAATGTCAGAAAGTACATAAATTCCAAAAAAAGAAAAATAAAATAAACTTACAAGTAAAATTTTTATTAATTTAATAACGGATAAAAAATTGATCCTTTTCCATTTGAAGACCGATATCTCGGCGAAAAGTGGACGTATTGAGGTCAATAAAAAAATTAATTTAAGCTGAATCAACAAAGTATCCTATCATTATAACGATTATGCAAAAATAAAATTTCCACGCTCGTTGACAAGAAAAAAAAAGTGGTAAAACTTTGACAATTTTTTTGTTGCTGACTTTTCTATCATTACTCAAAAACCACCGAAACTTAAAATTTTTGAAGTTCAAATCCAAAAACTAGATACTTGGGGCTACAAAATTTCTTCTTTTAAAATTTCTTTTACGACCATTCCTCTCAAAGTTACGACATGTTGAAAATTGCCGAAAAATTTGGAATTTTTTTTGATCCTTTAATTTTTTCCAGTAGTGTATTTACCATGGGCTTTTCACTATAATTTGACCCCCCCTTTAATTTTGTTTCTAAGAGAGACACAGAAAAATGTTTCATACAAAAATTTCACGAAATCGACTGAGGTTTTAGAATATAAATTCACATAATGGAATATATACGGGGTGACCAACATATTGATGGCCATTTCATTTTTTCAAATGAAACACCCTGTATATTTTTTCCATGTTTGGCTAGCTCTTTTTCCCCTGATTTCGAATATGTAACATATGTTGGTCTATCTCTTTTATTCTGAGAACCACAGTGTTTCAAATTTCAAGGACCATCCTGCAAGATCTGTAATCATAATATACAGGGTAAACAACAATAAATGCAACCATATTTTTTCGAATGGGACACCCTGTCCTGTATATTCTTTCATGTTTTGATAGGCTATTTCCTCCTCATCTCGAATATCAATGCGTATGTGGATGTGTCTCTTCAATTTTCAGAGTTTCAAAGTTTTGAAATGATGACACCGAATAAAAAAATATGTTTATCCACTCCTATAGAGTGATATGTCAATAATTAAACTAATTTCTATGTGTAATAGTAGCTATAACACAACCGCTCATAACACCCGCTAATAAAAATACCTAGGAAAAATGAAATTGCTTAAAAAAAATTAATAAAAAGTGGGATCGATCCAGAAATCTATTTCAGCCATCAAGATAACGTTCTAGCGATTCATTCCAGATTCATTTTTGGAAAACGTAAATTTTTGAAGTTGCGAAAGTACTTGATTTGATTAGTTAGAGACTCTGATTTGATTCCTGACAACAGAGTACAGAGGTTTGACGGTTGGACGAAATGTTGTCAACACTTTTGACGGTAATGAAAACACTATTCCAGATATAACTACTTGTGCGATTTTTAATTTACTCTACATGTTTCGAGCTAATTCCGCTCATCTTCAGGAGTACAAATCACAAAGTGAAGCTGAAAGCAACAAAAAAATTCATGGAGAAAAACGCAGAAACGCTCTACAATGAAAGACAAAGCACAAAAACAAGCGAAAACAATCAAAACAAAACAAACAAAAACACTTTCATTGTAGAGCGTTTCTGCGTTTTTCTCCATGAATTTTTTTTTGTTGCTTTCAGCTTCACTTTGTGATTTGTACTCCTGAAGATGAGCGGAATTAGCTCGAATAAAATTAATAAAAAGTAGGATCGATCCGGAAATCTATTTCAGCCATAAAGATAACGTTCTAGCGATTCATTCCAGATTTATTTTTGGAAAACGTAAATTTCTGAAGTTGCGAAAGTACTTGATTTGATTAGTTAGAGACTCTGATTTTATTCCCGACCACAGAGTACAGAGGTTTGACGATTGGACGAAATGTTGTCAACGCTTTTGACAACTGTTTAATCTTTTTTAAATGCAGATTAATTCGAATTTTACTGAAGAAGTCGTGGACAAAGTATAGTATTCAATTCGCGGTAATGCTCAAAACACACTTGATGAATTAAACCACTCGCCTAACGGCTCGTGTTGCAAAATTCATCTACGTGTGTTTTGACCTGCATTACCGCTCATCGAATAATATACTATTAATACTTACGAAACTCTTTATATCCAAACAATCTACTTATTTCAATCAAGAATTCATACACAATTCATATTGAGATCGTCGGAAAAATCGTGTAATCAACTAATTAACGCGTGAGCGGCACGAAGGCGTCAAATATCTTGACCATTATTCGCTGTCTTTGATAACCCAGTTGATTAAATAACTATTTCCGTCGATCTCGAAATGAAGGGTGCTATTAATGTTTAGTTTATGCTATTTGAATGTGCAATCCCCATGGCAACCGTTCACAAAGTAGGTATTCAGAAGCACTACGAGAAATGTCAAAACTCTACTGGAACATAGAAATATAGAAATGTCAAATGTAAGTCTTGTGCAAAATGAGAATGTTTTTCAATCGAGAATTCATACACAATTTATATTGAGATCGTCGGAAAAATCATGTAATCAACTCGTTCATCAATCGAGCAATTAAATATCTCGACCATTAGTCGCTGTTTTTAATAACCTAGTTGATTAAATAACTATTAATCACTAGATTACAGAATTGTTTTCCGAATAACTGATCCCATTTCTCAACCAGTTCTCTAGAATCTATTATTCATCCCGCGTTCCAATTGTAACCGAAAACAAGTTCAAAGATTCGTTTTGAAGACCGTGGAATTCCTGCTAACCTTTCGAATTGCAATGAGCCTTCCTTGAAATGGAAGTAGCACGAATAACATTACTTTCACCTTCTTAACA
Source organism: Propylea japonica (assembly GCA_013421045.1). Lineage (NCBI taxonomy): Eukaryota > Metazoa > Arthropoda > Insecta > Coleoptera > Coccinellidae > Propylea > Propylea japonica. The sequence goes on from CM024243.1 coordinate 78,850,812, forward strand.
TTTTCTAGTAAATTTCTGAGAACTCAATATAGCTGTTTTGATAAAGTACCGTAATCGGTGCAATAGGTTATAGGTTATTGAGCGCACGTTCTACTTAAACGAATGCTACACGTTTTGCCCAAATGTCTGTAATTTTCGAATTTTGAGCCGAAAATGGTTTCAAACGATAAGTTGTTACTTTGTGTCCCATAAGAAGGTTTACTAAATTAGTTACCTAGAGGTTGGATCACAATTAGTTATATACACAATACTTTTGAATGAATTGAAATAGAGGAGACAATATACAAATGCTGAAAATTTCGAATAGTTTATACAACTTATTATACAATACAAAATTTCAACTCAACAACAAGATTATTACAAAGCCTGACAAGCTTTACCTGAAACTTCAACTGTTACTACTATTTTTCAATAGTCACAAAGCTCAAATTAAATCTTAAATCTATTACAATAACTCTTACTGGAATGAATCTATTATCGACTAGCAGACCCAACAGACGTTGTTCTGTATACACAAAAATTCATTCAATTCGATCCAGCCGTTTAGTTGCAGAAAAGATGAATAACCTAAATAACGACTACAGCGCCATCTGTTGATCTGATTTGTGATCATGAACATACGGGCATCAGGCAATCCAAAATACATTCATACATCCCTCACACTTCGGTACCTTCTCCTATCCGCCTAGTGCCTACCTCGGAGACGCATTTTGGTGCGATTTCATCTTCAACCTGACATATATTTTGATGTATTCATCATATATATATTCTTTTGAATTGAGAGCTAAAAAATACAATACATGAAACAAAAAAAAAAGTCCCTAGCTGAGGTTGGTGCAAAACGGGGTACCATACTATTCTGTCGTATGATACCAGAGCACAGGGAAAAACCTCAGTAGAAAAAACCCTGCCTCGCCGTTTTTACAAAATTGAAACTTAAAAATATTCGAATAAATACCTTCAATATTTAGATACAAAACACTTATTTGATGCTCTTGGGCCAGGAGGGTGTTTTAAACCAGGTCTGGCGTTCCAAGTGATGATTTTCGAATCTTCTGTTCTTCTAAGACCGCTACAGGACCCTACTGAAGGGTAATCATCTCCCATAGATTTGAATAGTGGTATTTCATCCTAAATAGCGAATTTAATGTATTCATCATAATTGAATGACATAAAAGGCAATTTCGTTCTAAATTAAATACAGGGTATGAACGACGTATTAAATTGGATAAGGATGAATAGCGTATTCATATAAAAATACTCCCAAATAATGCATAATTTTGAGAAACATTTGGATTACTTTAAAAGGTGATACTGAGTAAACCTTGAAAGATAGATATATGCTATCGTGGACTTTTTTGTAGAACTATTAAAGAGCAGTCATACATTGTTTCCATGTATGTCTTACGGTTTTTGCAGCGCACCTGAAAATAGCTGATCATGGCTGATTTTGGTACTCATATTTATTATCATTGAAGTTATAATAGGTTTCCTTGATTTTCTCGGGTGAAAAGTATAGCCTATGTTACTCAGGGATAGTGTAGCATTCTAAGGGTGAAAGAATTCTTGAAATTAGTCTAGTAGCTTATGAGTTAACTCGTATCAAACCCACAAACATACAAATCTTTCCTCTTTATGATATTATTAGTATAGATGTAGAGAACGAAGGTCATTCGGCTCATCACCGCCGAAACTAACTTAAGAACAATGAAAGTGATTGTGAGGATATAAAAAAACAGTTTTAAAGAGGAGCATATAAAAAAGCCAATGTTGAACACTTATCTTAGTGTGATTGCCACTGATTAGCATCGAAATTCTATAGATGGTCCTGGTGGTACTCTTAGGGTTGCTGAGTGGTTCTGCCACGTGCTAATTTCTAACAAAGTCGTTCCAGAAATAAATGATCTCCAACCAAAATTACATAAACGAATATCCTCAATATACGACGTACGATGGAGAACAAAAAGAAAATCATCTTGTTCGAGAATTTTCTGTGCCCTGGCTCTGCAAAAGTTGAGGCTATCCGAATGAACGTTTACTAATTGCCTTTATAACAGAATGAATTAACGTTCCAATTCAACAAAACAAATTAACGTTACTCTACCACTCTGATATATTATAATTTGCAAGCCGAAGTGCATTCTACGAAATCTAGATGTTAAAAGAATGAATCCAGTTTAACCGTACGATATTGAACGCGTGGAAATCAAGATTATGCGAAAAAAACTTCAAATGAACACTAAAAACTATTTTGAATTTAAATCTGGAATTTTCTAACAATATTTGCCATGAACCACCAGCACCTTTCTTCGGCAAGATACCAAATGATGAAATAATTTACAGATCACTTTTCATATTACAATCGACAATAAAAAAAAATTTACAATCAATAACAATAATATATATAGTAAAAACATGCAACGTTGTACTGAATTGAATTTATGATAAAACAATCATTTAGTTCGACTCATTCTGAAGCAGGGCCAAAATGGAGTGTAGCAAAGTATAGACTCCCTGATGACGAATTCATGGTCAAATTCAATTATGTCTGTGGGGCCGTCCGTCCGACCGTTAGAACAACAACTTTCGAAGGGATTGTCCTAAAGACTTGAAATTTTCAGAGCGAGTTCCGTTCCCAAATGCCTAGGATATCAGCTGAATCGTACAGAGTGTTCCACAAAATATGGCCATTCGAAATTTTTGTTCCCCAATATCTCAGACAAAACAAAACCAATCGAAATGAAATATTGCGGCCACATGCAAGATGCTCATATCATGCAAAATTTCGTAGCCATAGTATACACAGAACCATAGAAAATTCAATTGGAATATTAAACAGAAGGATCTTCATATTTGCATAACAGGATAACTGAATGTTCACGCAGGATTTCAAGAGAATCGTAGCATCCGAACTATAGAATTTAATTTTGTAATGATTAATTTCATACATATTTCATTTTTCGAATAATTTCCAGAATATAATCCCGATTGTGATGAGATTCTGCATTCATATATTTGGTATCAATCTCAAGTCCCATATGAAATTTCGATGTGATAGTTTAATCGCTTCACCAATGAACTAGCGCTCAAAAGCTCCTGCTCAGGGCTTTCCTTAAATTTTTTTAGAGCATATTGGTTTCGTCCAAGTTTGCAGCTTCAATAACATTGTAGGTGAAAGGTTTTCCAATGAGGACGATATGATTTAAAATAAAATAGAAATTACTTCAGATTCTATATTTTTCAGCAGCTCACGTACACGAAATTGATCAACAGTGGCCCATTTCATTATTCACTACACTCACCAGAAAACTAATCGATCTACTCGAAAAATCGATGAAGTTTGCTGATTCATAAATATGTTATTTCAAGTCCGATTCAATTGAACTTTTTTGCAATATAAATGATCGGATGTTTATTTCATTATAAAGAAGAAGCTATGCCGTTAATAGTGGAAAAAACATGAGGCAAATGACCACCATGACCACGCTTACAGATCCTTTTAATGAAATTCTCCTTAACCAAATCGCATCTGCCCTATGTCCTCGATGGCCTCACGAATTCCATCTTTGAGGTCTTGAATCGACGCTGGGCTATTGGCGTAGACCTTCTCTTTAACGTGGCCCCAAGGTGTTAAATCACAAGATCTCGGTGGCCAATCGTGATCACCTCTTCCAAAGATAACACGGCTCGTAAACTTTTCCGGCAAAAGATCAATGGTTTCGTTGCTTGCGTGGCACGTAGCGTCGTCTTGTTGAAAGTAAAAGGTGTCCAGATCAATACTATCTAATTTCGGCCATAAAAAATCATTAATCATCTCTCGATAGCGCAATCCATTCACCGTAACTGTTGCTTCAGCCTCATTTTCGAAAAAGTAAGGTCCAATGACTCCGCCGGACCATAAACCCTGCCAAACATTCAGACGTTGAGGATAGAGAGGCTATTCAACAATAACTCTTGGGTTTTCCGAGCCCCAGCTGCCACAATTTTGCTTGTTGACGAAGCCACCGAGGTGGAAATAGGCCTCATCACTCAAGATGATTTTTCGATGGAATTCCGGATCATTTTCATGCATTTCAACGACCCAATCAACAAAGACACGAAGTTGTTGATGATGGGCTGGCTTGAGTTCTTGTGTTAACTGAACTTTAGAAGCCTTAAGACCCAAATCTTTATGCAAAATATTGTGTAATGAAGGTTGTGGAATGCCTAATTCCAAATAACAACGAGGAATGAACAAAACTGTGTTTTCTTCAACACTTTCGGCTACAGCAGCAATATTCTCGGCTGTTCTTGAGCGAAGTGCACGGGTTATTCTTCATATCACTAACTTGTCCCAACAGCTCGAATTTTTCCACCAATTTCTTTATTGTCGTCCGACAAGGTGCTTCACAACGACCCAAAAATGTTCGAGTTTTACGAACCGTCTCTGCCAAATTTTCACCATTTTTATAGAGAATTTTAATAATTTCAATGCGTTCTTGAAGCGTGTTTCGTTCCATTTTTATTAATGGCGTAGTTTCTTCTAGTCAAATGTCAAAAAATGACTGCTTCAAACGTGACATCTACCGAATTAGCGGGCTATTCAAAATAACACCTCTTATTGGAAAACCCTTCAAAAGAAAAACAATTTTATGATACCTCCATCAATATGTAGGTATACTCGAGAATTGACCAGTAAAAAGTGAATTCTTCTGGCTAGCAAGTTTTATTGTAAAATACTCCTCAATGGTTTATATCATCTGACAACAAGAGTCCCTATTTTGTTATTCATGTTGCATACATGAATTTCTTGAATAATCCTGGCTATTTAAATTTATCAACCTTGATAGAAGGAGGAATAAAATTTTTCAATTCATAAGGTCCATTTGAATCAGAAATGAAAAGACAATATTATTCTACAAGGTGGTCCAGATCGTAATCAAGAAATTTTAACCTCGTATTCTACATCAAATATAAGCCCTAGTTTGTCATATAAACATTAGTCGAGAAATGTTTCCTCTCCTAGATAAGGAGTGTTGAAATTACAACAAAAAAAATTGTTTTTTATTAATAACTTTCCCAATGCTTGAAATATTTTTATGAAATTTAGGTTTTGAGCAGCATTTTCTCTTCTTTATAACGAAATAAACATCCGATCATTTATATTGAAAATTGGTACTTTCCTTTGAATATCAAAATAACACCTCTTTTTGCCAAACCGTTTACCTTTCATATTCAAACATTTATTGACTTACCCCAACTGTAGTATCAGGTAGATGTTGTCAAATACCTGAAATAGAAATTTCCACATTAGAAAATATTCATACTAACAGGAATAAGTAACTAGTCATAATACAGTCGACTCTCGATAATTTGAAACTCAAGGGACCAACGAAAAAGTTCAAATTACCGAGAGTTCAAAATAAAAGGAGTTCAAATAAATAAGAGGAAGTAAGGATGAAATTCAGTTAAAAAAGAGTTTGATCAGAAGTAAGTAGGTACTAATGATATTGTATATGCGATTTTGTATTATATTCAACATTCATGATCTTCATGTGTATATGATAACATGAGTATTTAATTTCGAAAAGAAGTACGCAATTTTCATTTGAGTTAGTGACTTCCATCTAGACTAGCATTGTCCAGGGTGTTTTCTATAAGTCGAGAGCTCAGAAGAATTCATCGTTTGTTTCTGTCCTGAGGGCAGAAACCGAGAGCCTGAGCGAAATACTTTTTCCTCCAGGCGAGGAAATTCAGCTTGACGAAGCCTTTTCTTCCTATACTGGAGACACTTCCAGTGATTCGTTCTTTATTCTTTAAAATCATGGACAATGTAGATGGTAGAATATCGAACTCTTTCGCAACATCTTTTTCCAATGTGCCATTTTCCACCGCTTCGATAACACGTCTTTTCTCATTGAAAGACACTTATTCTTTCTTTCGCTCAACTCAATTAAGACAAGTGCAAGATGAAACGGATCACAGAAGAGTGGGGACTTCAAATTAGAGTGTTTGGGTGATTTGACTTCGAATTAAAGAGTGCTATTGAGAGATGTCACAGCTACAACTTCAAATTATCGAGGAGGTTAGAACACGTTGATTTTTTTCAAATAATCAAGTGTTATTCAAGGACACTGAAAAGAACTTCAAATTATCGAGAGATTCAATTTATCGAGTGTCAAATTATCGAGAGTCTACTGTATCTATCATCGAAAGCTATCTGACTCAAGATTGTAAGTACCGGGTGTTCCCGAATAAGGTGCCGCAAATTCGAGATTTTCATCTTAAGATGATTTTATGGCATACAGACTTCTGTCCTGATACATTCGTTTGACAAAATAGTACGTTAAACCGTTTTTTTCAAAGGACCCCGCACATTTTGTATGAGAATTGGCTCAAGGTGGATTTGGCTGAAAATTTGATATGATGTTCTACTAATCCTTCTGATCAAATGTCTCTACAGTCACGAAGCTAAAAAATGCATACTTCTAGGAGTTTTTAGTGATTTTTTGTATCCATTATGGCTTACGTATTACCGTTCACACAGAAATGTTTATATATTTCGTGATTATTGAAAGCAGATTCTGTCAATTCGAAATATATAAACATTTCTGTGTGAACGGTAATACGTAAGCCATAATGGATACAAAAAATTGCTAAAAACTCCTAGAAGTATGCATTTTTCAGCTTCGTGACTGTGGAGACATTTGATCAGAAGGATTAGTAGAACATCATATCAAATTTTCAGCCAAATCCACCGGGAGCCAATTCCCATACAAAATGTGCGGGGTCCTTTATAATTATTTTCGTAATCACCACATGTAAATTACGTGTGAGAAATAAAAGAAATGGTATCCAGTATTAAATTATCTTTCGAAAAACACAATGAAAAAGATATGTTTCTGGGAAAAAAAAATTGATAGTGCCGCAACGCCTGATGTCTCAATTCTTTTCTCCGACCTTTAAGCATATCTCAAGTCAACATTGACTTGTACCAAATACCGTAAACATAATGAAAAAATATCCATCGTTTTTCGAGTGAAAGAACAGTACTGAGTTTTATTTTATTTCATCAATTTTCATAAGGGTCATGTACGAACAGCAATTACTTTCTAATTATGTAACTTACGGAAATTATGTTGGTATCGTTTGGTAGCTAATGTCCTTGCTTTTTAGCTCATTGAAAAAAAATTATACTTCAATGTGCTAGTTCTTATACTATTGCGGATTTACTAAAAAAACAGTACATTTTCTTACTAACATTTTTTTGAAGAACTTTTTTATGACTTTTCGAAGTAAAATGTTTTCATATTGTTCCACTTTAATAAAAAGTAACATCTTTCAGAAAACATTTTTTTACATCTGTAGGACCTTCATGTCCAAAGATATCGATATTATTAGGAAGTGTCAACTAAAATAAAACAGTGAATTTGAAATGGGGGCCACCCCAAAACTGAGGGGGCTAACTTCCCAATATGAGTTTTTTTATCGATAAAATTAGGTATATTTGATGGCCTCCAATTATCGCTGAGTCATGACCAAACACACTGTATATTGAACGCTCCGGTAGTGTCGAAGAGAACTTTAATACCTCCCTTCATTTCTAGAAGAAGAAAGATGAAATATTCACATTGTCTATATACATGATGTAATTCTATATTCACCCATTCTGTGATCCGAGTGAGACGAAAGTCCCGTAACATATTGACATAATTCATGCTTTTACTTTCAATTAGATGTTAATTTCGACTTACTCACTTGCTTAACATCATTCCTAACCATTCTAGCCCGTTTGACCTAACACTCTGAACAAATAAAACCAATGAGAATACGTTAAATTACATCGATTATTTTGAGGCATTTTCCAATATGAGGTGTTATTTTGAATAGCCCGCTATTTCGGTAGATGTCACGTTTGAAGCTGCCATTTTTTGACATTCGACAAGTAGAAACTACGCCATTAATAAAAATGGAACAATACACGCTTGAAGAACGCATCGAAATTATTAAAATTCACTATAAAAATGGTGAAAATTTGGCAGAGACGGCTCGTAAAACTCGAACATTTTTGGTTCGTCGTGAAGTAATTTGTCGGACCGTTAAGAAAAAATTGGTGGAAAAAATTGAGCTGTTGGGACCAGTTAGTGATGTAGAGAATAAAACCCGTGCACGTCGCTCAAGAACAGCCGAGAATATTGCTGCTGTAGCCGAAAGTGTTAAAGAAAACCCAGGTTTCTCCATTCCTCGTCGTTCTCTGGAATTAGGCATTCCACAAACATCATAACACCGTATTAAGCATAAAGAATTGGGTCTTAAGGCTTATAAAGTTCAGTTAACGCAAGATCTCAAGCCGGCCGATCATCAACAACGTCGTGTCTTTGTTTATTGGGTCGTTGAAATGCATGAAAAGATCCGGAATTCGATGGAGAAATCATCTTGAGTGATGAGGGCCCTTTTCCACCTCGGTGGCTTCGTCAACAAGCAAAATTGTGACATCTGGGGCTCGCAAAACCCAAGAGTTAGTGCTGATTCACAATGGACGTAACCATAACGAACACGTAAACGTACTTTGTCCGTAAACGTAATGGTGTTCAGAATGGACTTTGGGCGCAGTAGCAAATTATAGACTAAAAAGATTTCATAGCTTAAACAAATTGTTACTTTGCGTTTCAAATTATACTCACCCAACTGAAATACAATATAAATACCCAAACTTGTCGCTGGCCCCAAACTATTATTATTATTGTCTTGTCTTTTTACGTCATTTTGACGTATTGGGCTCACAACTCACAGAATGTGAACAAATTTCTAAGTAATTTCCGTAATTACGGACTACCATAAGCTCAACGTAAACGTAAAAATTACAGAGCCTATTGTGAACAGTTCCATATGATTTGCATTGGTTCAACTTTGCGTTTTTCGTTTACGTTGCGGGAGTTTTATGGTTACGTCCATTGTGAATCCAGCATTATTATTGAAAAGCCTCTCTATCCTCAACGTGTGTCTGTTTGATGCGGTTTTTGGTCCGGCGGAGTCATTGGACCTTACTTTTTCGAAAATGAGGCTGGAGCAACTGTCACGGTGAATGGATTGAGCTATCGAGAGATGATTAATGATTTTTTATGCCCGAAATTGGGTAGTTATCTTTCAACAAGACGGCGCTACGTGCCACACAAACAACGAAACCATTGATCTTTTGCGGGAAAAGTTTCCGGACCGTGTTATCTCTCGAAGAGGTGATCACAATTGGCCACCGAGATCTTGTGATTTAACACCTTGCGACTTCTTTTTTTGGGGCCACGTGAAAGAGAAGGTCTACGCCAATAGCCCAGCGTCGATTCAAGACCTCAAAGATGGAATTCGTGAGGCTATTGAAGACATATGGCAGCCACTTTGCGATTTGGTTATGGAAAATTTCATTAAAAGGATAATATGGTCCTGTAAGCGTGGTCGTGGTGGTCATTTGCCTGATGTTATTTTCCACTATTAACGGCATATCTTCTTCTTTATAATGAAATAAACATCCGATCATTTATATTGAAAAATGGCATTTTTCTTTGAATATCAAAATAACACCTCTTATTGGAAAACCCTTTATGATACCACAGAATATGGGTTCTGATTGGTTTCGTTTCGTCTGAGATATTCGAGAACAAAAATTTTGTAAATTTCATAGAACACCCTGTACGATTAGGCTCGTTAACGAATTTATCCCTTCGAAAGTTATGAAGTTATGGTGCTTATGGCCGGACGGCCCCAAGGACAGAATTGAATTTGGCCACGAATTCGTCATCAGGGAGTAGAACCCTATAGTTTAAGAGAATTTTCGGCTCAAAAATCGAAAATTGCAGACATTTGGGCAAAACGACATAGCAATGGTTTAAGTAGGACCGAAGTGAATGAAGTATTCATTGCTGAACAAAACGAAGTGGGTTCAGAATCAAAACAAACAATTGCAAATCGCCATATGTCATTTCTCAGTACAAAAATAGCACTGATTCTAAGCTTATTTCCTGCCTTAATTATGTAGTATTCAAATTTATGAAAAACAAACTGTGTTAAGAATTGAAATGAATAAATGTCGTATCTTTACATGGATCGAATGAAAATGATGGAAAGGATGTTAAATAATGAAAATCAACTCGAACCACGGACATAACAAATTAATTATAGTGACTGTGGACTTTCCGCATGGTAAACGCGAAAACGAAAATCTAAAAAAAATTAAGGAAGCCCTGAGCTGATGCTCTTGAGCGCTCGTTCTTTGGTGGAGCAATGAAGCAGTTACATCGAAATTTTTTTTAGGATTTGAGATTGATACTGAATATACAGTGTGTTTGGTCATGACTTAGCCATAATTTAAGGGCATCAAATATAGTGTTTCCCAATAAGGTTGTAGAACTTTGTAAGGTTTTGGCGGCCATATTTGTTTATCAATTTTGACGTTCGAAGTGTCATTTTATTCAGAAAGGTTCAAAGTTTTACCATGAAAAGTTTCACGCTCACACAACGTTTGGAAATCGTCCAAATTTATTACGCAAATTCGCGTTCGCCGGTGGCCACGCGAAGAGAGTTTCATTTCTGGCTGAACGGCTTCGTTAACAAGCAGAATTGCCGATATTGGAGCGATTCTAATCCACAAGTGGTGCAAGAAAGACCTTTGCATCCACAAAAGATCACAGTTTGGTGTGGATTGTGGAGTGGTGGCATCATCGGGCCGTATTTTTTCCGAAATTACGCCGGACAAGCCGTTACTGTGAACGGCCAGCGCTATAGCGACTTGCTGCGTGAATTTCTCTTCCCGAAATTTGATGAAATTGGTGACGACGATCTTTATTTCCAACAGGACGGCGCCCCCCCACACATTTCGAACGACAACATGACTTTATTGCGCGATAAGTTCGGCGACTCATTAATTTCGAGAAACGGCCCCATCGCCTGGCCGCCAAGATCGTGTGATTTAACGCCCTTGGACTTTTTTTTTATGGGGATATGTGAAATCACAAGTGTACAGCAACTCTCCAGCGACAATTCAAGACCTTGAGGAGAACATTACGAGGTGTATCGAGGCCATACTACTGGAAATGCTAGGCCGAGTCATGGAAAATTGGGTCAAACGAATTAAGGTCTGCAAACGAGCTCGTGGAGGCCATTTGAACGATATCTTGTTTAAATCATAAACTTATACACCATATCTTTCGAATAAATGTTTGAGAACCAAAATCGGTTAATTTGTTGTTGTTTTATTCAATTTCAAAGTTCTATCAAGCTTATTGGGAGACACTGTATACCTAATTTTATCGACAAAAACACCCACATTGGGGAGTTTACCCCCTCAGTTGTGGAGTGGCCTCCATTTTAATTTCACTGTTTCATTTTAATTGACCCTTCCAATTAATATCGATTTCTTAGGACATAAAGGTCCTACAGATGTGAAAAAAATGTTTTTTGAAAGATGATACTACCACTTTTCATTAAAGTGAACAATATGAAAACATTTAACTTAGGAATGTCATAAAACAATTCTTTAAAAAACTTTTAGTAAAAAAATTTACTGATTTTCTTAGTTAATCCGCAATAGTACAAGAACTAGCACATTGAAGTATAATTTTCATCAATGATTTAACACGCAAGGATATTATCTACAAAACGATACCAACATATTTTCTGTAAGTTACATAATTAGAAAGTAATTGCTGTTCGAACATGACCGTTATGAAAATTGATAAGATAAAATGAAACTCAGTACTGTACTTTCGATAATTTTTGATGATCAAACAAACAAATTGATCATAAAAATTGCTCAAAATGGCCCTTCTGCTTTGTAGACAGACAGTGGCCCTCATGAAGACCTGTAGCAACAAAAAAAAGTTTGGGGCGTTCGCGTATTGGTCATGTTCTAACAGCAATAACTCTCGAATTATTTAACTTACAGAAATTATGAAGGCGTTATTTTGTAGCTAATATCCTTGCGTGTTAAATCATTGAAAAAAAAACTATATTCAATGAGCTAGTTCTCGTAATATTGCGGATTTACCAAGAAAATCAGTAAATTTTTTTACTAAAATTTTTTAAAAGAATTTTTTATGGAATTGTCGAGTTAAATATTCTAATATTATTCTACTTTAATGAAAGATTGTAGTATCATCTTTCAAAAAACATTTTTTTCACATCTGTAGGACCTTTATGTCCAAAGAAATCGATATTATTTGGAAAGGTCAACGAAAATAAAAAAGTAAATTTAAAATGGGGGCTACACCAAAACTAAGGGGTTAAACTTCCCAATTTGGTTGTTTTTGTCGATAATATTAGGTATATTTGATACCCTTAAATTAAATTATCGCTAAGTCATGACCAAACACACTGTATAAATGCAAAATCTTAGCACGATCGAAATTTATTCTGGAAATTATTCAGAAACTGATATACATAAGTAAAAACTTGACAATTGAAACAATTAAACTCTATGGTTCTGATTATGCGATAATGTTGAAATTTTGTATGAAATTTCAGTATATCAATGTTAATACACATAAAGCCCGTTCGGCATTGACCTCCGCGAGCAGACGGATTTTTTAGTCACGTGACCACAGATCGTACAGATTCATCTGCAATATCTGGGAATAAACGAACGGTACAGAGCATCTGCCTCAGAACATACTGCTTTTATAGATTATGAGATTTCATAGATCACTATTTTGGGAAATATACTCATCTTTTAACAATACTTTCACCCTTTTCGTAGCTCTTCAGTAAAATCTCAATTGAATAATTAGGTGCAAAGGCACTGAATGCAAAGGAAACGAGGAATGCAATATCCCCTTCTGGTCGATCAATACGGCGATAGTTGTACCGAAAGATCCTAATTAATTAATTGATTACACGAAAAGAAACGAGAAAGCAATATCTCCTCCTGCCCATTCATAACTACGATAGCTATATCGAAAAATTTTAATGAAACAATTAAGTTTTTAATGAATAAATGAAAACAGAAGAATAAAAGTGTTAGAATTTTTCAATCTATCGGTTGTCAGATCAGGAAACTCAACATAAAACATAAAAATATATAAAAAACATAAAGCTCTATGGATAAATCGCTTTGCTCCGTCGAAATAGACCGAGCGAAAAGATCGACGTCCGATCGCTCAGATTTTTATGACGAACGCTCCAGATGTCTACGCCCCTCAATCCGGATGTAATAAACGAACGGTTCAGATCGATCCGACACGTCTGATGTCGATGCCGAACGCCCCTAAAATAAATTTCACTCGAATCGGATATCTTGTTATGGAAATATAGAGATTCTTATCTTCAATATTCCAATTGAATTTTCTATGGTTCAGAAAATGCAATCTTCTTGAAATTTTGCATGTACATTCAGTAGTTATACTTTCATAGTTATAGTTTAAAAGGGGTTAGAGTTCACTGCGACCTCAAGGTCTATTGTGCACCCTTACAGAACTGTTCTCACCACACCCTAAACAGCTCGCCTTCCAGTTCCAGAGATCTGATGAAATCCAATATCTGAAAGGTTTCAACGAGGCTAGTTCCTCACTTCCACAAATTTCTCGCCCAAGGAATTCTTTCCTTGGGCTCGCAATGGAAAAGCATTCAGTGACTAGGTGAATGGGGGGTGAAGTACTCACTCTTTCCCCGTGGACAAAGAAGTAATTTCGTGAAAAGTTATATTTCTTTCACTTTTAAATGGTCGTTTTTCCTGTCACAGAAAAAAATAGTGTAGTATACACGGGAAAAATATTAGTTCTCGCGTTCTCGCTCTCGCTGCGCTTCGCGTCGGGAGACAACATAACCTCGAGCTTAAATCTAATACTTTTTCCCTTGTATAATAAATAACTATTTCCGCAAATCGCCAGGAAATTTGAACATTCCTGTCAAAATTTCTTGAAGAAAAAGTCCGGACTTCCTTACTGTACTTCAGTTGTTAGTGTTCTACATAAATGATAGAAAAGTAATTTGTTCTTCATGGTAATTTGAGAGTTTCTGGAACAAATATTTGAAAAATCACTAGTTTTTTTAGTTTTTCGAAAATATTTCAAAAACTAAGCGGTTTATCCTTAACATTGTTATATACAAAAATGTTCTACGTTAAATTTTAAATAAGAATGGTCTTCTTCATAATCACTCTAAATTATACGGTTCAAGAGTTACAGACGGTGTAAATGTTAACTTTTTCGTAATTTTGATAATTTTTAAAAAAATTAGCTTCGTAAAAGAATGTTGCTATTTCAGTGGCCGGTGGTATGTTAGTGATAAGCCCTTGAAGGAACGACAACCTCACCACCTTATCAAAGGGCCCTTTTTTTAAGGGAAAAGAGGCTTCCACAGGCCAAGGCCATATAAACCTGTGGTACGGAGAAACCCACCCTGAACTTTCTACGAACATTGCAACATAAAATCACTTCTAAAGCATAAATATCTTTCAAATTTGGAATGTTCAATGTCTTTATTAGCTTCACTCATCCTCCAGCACATTATCCTCCTCCTCTAGCTCATCGTCTAAGATGTTATCAGCAAGGCATTGGGGATATGAAAGATTACTTCTGGTTACATACGCCTTCACAGGATGTGACACTGTGTCTGCTGTCTATAAGAAGGGAAAAATTGCACCTTATAGGAGAGTTCAAGCCAACACCGTTCTTCGTGAAAAACTTCTGGTCTTCAACAACCCCAAAGCCGACCCCAGTGCAGTGGCTGATGCAGGAAATTACTTCCTACTTGCAATGTTTGGAGCCAAGAACACTGAAGATCTAGATTGTCTCCGCTACCAGTCCTACTCGAAAACGATTGCAAAGCAGCCTATACATGCATTACTGAAGTTGGATGCACTACCCCCCACTTCAGGACCTACCACCAGGTACAACAGTGGCTGAATGAAGATAAGGATCCACTCGAGTGGGGTTGGAAGAAGATTGGCGACCACCTGACACCAATTACAACAGCACGTCCTGCAGCCCCCCAGGAATTACTGTCCCTTATAATGTGTACTTGCAAAGATGAATGCGTTCGTAATTATGAATGCAGAAGGAGTGCTCTAAACTGCACTAGCATATGCAGCAATTGCTCAGGCCAAGCATGTGATAACATGGACAATAATAACATCTTAGACGGCCAGCTAGAGGAGGAGCATAATGTGCTGGAGGATGAGTGAAGTTAATGAAAACATTGAACATTCCAAATTTGAAAGATATTTATGCGAAGTGAATTTATGTTGCAATGTTCGTAGAAAGTTCAGGGTGGGTTTCTCCGTACCACAGGTTTATATGGCCTAGGCCTGTGGAAGCCTCTTTTCCCTTAAAAAAGAGTGCCCCTTGATAAGGTAGTGAGGTTGTCGTTCCTTCAAGGGCTTATCACTAACATACCACCGGCCACTGAAATAGCAACATTCTAAAACGAAGCTTATTTTTTTTTAAATTATCAAAATTACGAAAAAGTTAACATTTACACCGTCTGTAACTCTTGAACCGTACAATTTAGAGTGATTATGAAAAAGACCATTCTCATTTAAAATTTAACGTAGAACATTTTTGTATATAACAATGTTTAGGATAAACCGCTTAGTTTTTGAAATATTTACGAAAAACTAAAAAAACTAGTGATTTTACAAATTCCCAACCTCCTCACCCCCAAACCCGACGCTCAAAATGGTGTAACTTTTTACCATAGAATAAGGGGACTATGTAGAGCATTTTGATGTTGGAGGAAAACCTTTACTTTGGATGTTGAGGTTTAGGTCTAATTACACCGTACTATTAGCAATCTTCACAGTCGTCCAGGAATGTTAAGCTTTTCCTACCCGGTAAACAATGTACTATTGTTAGTATGTATGTATCTCATTTTTGACGGTCATCAGGTCATTGCTACTACAGGATAACTGGACAAATAATTTATTTTACGACTCACGAATTCATTTAGACGACTCTTGATGAGCTCGTTGGATTTATCAGTGAATTCACCGTGTCGTAAGTGTGAACATGATGGTTTTTCACTTCTTTTATTCCAGATTCGAAATGTTTCATTTCCGCACCAAAGAAAGATCTTTCGATTGGAACGCCCGTTCTAATTAAAGGAGTTCTATATTTTTTGTCCAAATGTCTGTAATTTTCGAATTTTGATTCTACACTGCGCAAAAGAAATAACGCACATTATGGAAATCTCAAATTCATTCTACAACTGAAGGTGTTTTCAATGATAATTATTTTTATCAGAATTATGCATGCATATGTTATCCACTTTCAACGTTTTTCTTCAATACAGATGTTTTTTCGCAGCAGGAATAAAAAAAGATGAGATTATTTTATTTTGAATGTATTGGCTCCATCCTGAAATCAGTTGTTCTCGATCAATTCTAGTGATCAATAGTTTTTCTTTCGTTTGGTTTTCTACACTCGATCGCTATGCAACGCGAAACACGCAATTTGACCAAAGAGGAATGTGCCCAAGCGGTAGTTTTGCGAGAAGAAGGGTGGACATACACAAGAATTGCAGGAAGGTTTGGAGTTTCCCATACAAGTGTGTCCAGAATGTTGCAGCGATTCAGAGAGACAGGTATGAATGTCCGAAGACCAGGACAGGGTAAACCACGGGTAAAAACTGCCTTTCAAGAACGTTACTTGAGAGTTTCTTCGTTGAGACAACGGTTTGCAACCGCTCGCCTCCTTCAAAATCAGCTTGAGCAAACTCATGGGGTGCAAATTAGCACTCAGACAATAAGAAATCGCTTCAGAGTACATGATTCAAGGCCTCGTGTCGCGGCAAGAGGCCCAGCTCTTACCCCAGCCCATCGAAGGGCGCGTTTGGATTTTGCGAGAGAGCATATCCATTGGGAAGAGGCTGATTGGGAAAGAGTTTTCTTCACAGATGAGTCTAGATTCTGTCTCTACCATTGTGATCGACGTTCTCTTGTATACAGACGTCCGCATGAAAGATATGCTCAGTGCATATCATTACTAATATTTGATATTTTGATGAAGAATATTGAGAGTTCCGTTATCTTATTCTCCAGTTTCAATGAATCACAAAAAAGCGACATGGAGATAAGTTCAATTGAATAGATGGATATCTGATAAAGTTATCTATATTTCCGATAAAGAAAATTCTCTCCTGTTGATTGAATTTATGGATATAAAATCTGCATATCGTTGTTCTCACTGTGCTCTCTGAATTCATCGAACAAATGCAATTTTAAAGTTTCCTTGTTGTGTTTGAATAATGCTGCACACACAGCATATACCATCAGATAGTTTCCTGTAAAAGTGTTTTTTCTACAACAATTAGATGTTTTCGTAAGTGCATAACAACATAATACATGGATAAATACTTTAGATTAAAAGGATGGGCCATCTATCGGTTTAAATTTGAACCATCGGTTATTTTGAATCTAATAATAAAGGGTTTTCCAATAATAGGTGTTATTAGGATATTCAAAGAAAAATGCCATTTCTCAATATAGATGATCGGATGTTTATTTCATTTCAAAAAAGAATGCAGTTAATAGCGGAAAATAACATCAGTCAAATGACCACCACGACCACGCTCACAGGACCTTTTAATGAAATTTTCCATAACCAAATCGCAAAGTGGCTGCCCTATGTCCTCGATAGCCTCACGAATTCCATCTTTGAGGTCTTGAATCGACGATGGGCTATTGGCGTAGACCTTCTCTTTCACGTGGCATCAAGGGAATAATAAGTCGCAATCACAAGATTTTGGTGGCCAATTGTGATCACTTCTTCGAGAGATAACACGGTCCGGAAACTTTTCCCGCGCAGAATCAATGGTTTCGTTGCTTGTGTGGCACGTAGCGTTGAAAATAAACGTTGTCCAAATCAATACTATCCAATTTTGGCCATAAAAAATCATGAATCATCTCTCGATATCGAAATCCATTCACCGTAACTGTTGCACCACTTTCAGCTACAGCAGCAATATTCTTGGCTGTTCTTGAGCGACGTGCAAGGGTTTTATTCTTCACATCACTAACTGGTCTCAACAGCTCGATTTTTTCCACCAATTTTTTTATTACGGTCCGACAAATTACTTCACGACGACCCAAAAATGTTCGAGTATTACGAACCGTCTCTGCCAAATTTTCACCAATTATATAGTGAATTTTAATAATTTCAATGCGTTCTTGAAGCGTGTATCGTTCCATGTTTGTCAAATGTCAAAAACTGACAGCTTCAAACGTGACATCTACCGAAATAGCGGGCTATTCAAAATAACACTACATATTGAAAAACCCTTTAAATGCAAAATACCAACACGAACGGAATAATATTATGGATTTAAATAATGTAAGCAGAGAATAATATAATTCGATTGGAATCAACCAATAATAAAAAGAAGACGAGATTACCTCCGAAGTATTAGTATCTTCATTCAAAAAATAAACTCCAACCGGAGATTTTGTTATTTAAATATCGAGTTTCATCTTTTCAACATTCCAAATGAATTTTCTATGGTCCAGATAATGCATTCCTTTTGAAATGTTGCATGAACATTCAGTATATCAGTCTTCAGTGACAATATAAATTTCACTCGAATCGGATATCTTGTTATGGAAATATAAAGATTATTTTTTCAATATTTCAATTGAAATTTCTATGGTCCTGGTAACACTATGGCCACAAAATTTAGCATGAGGCATATTATAAGCAAGTTGCAAGTGGCTGCAAAATTTCATTTCGATTGGTTTCATTTTGTTGGAAATATTTAGGAACAAAAATTTGGGATGGGCATTTTTTATTCTTATTATTTGTCTGGTTAACGAACTCAACCGCGGAATTTGTGAACCGGACTCAACCTGAAAATCTCAAGTCTCTAGGACAATTCTTTCGAAAGTTATTGTTCTCACAGCCGGTCGGTTCCCACGGACAGAATTGAATTTGACTAGGAATTCGTCATCAGGGAGTAGAACCCAATAGTTTGAGACCATTTTCGGCTGAAAATTCGAAAATAACAAAGATTTGGCAAAAACGATATAGCACTCGTTTAAGTAGAACGAGTGCTCAAAAAATGTTTCATTAATAACCGATAAAATTGTACTTCATCATAAAAAAAGTTTTTGCAGAATTTCAAACCGTTTTCATTTTATAGCATCTTCAAATTTAAACATTAGAATGGCCCATCCATAATTTGTATCGAAAATCTCTACTGGATTGTGATTTTTCTTTCAGATATTTTTGAACGAATGTTTAACAAAATGAATACCGAGAAGAAAACTGATTATTTCAAGAAAGTATATAAAGCAGCGAGTAAGAATGACGCTCATGAACTCGATGGTTTACTGAAAGAAGCCACAGAAAATGATGATTTCGAAAAATCTCTTGCAGGGGTGTGTATGGAGCTTCAAGTGAATCGTGTCCTTCTTTTGGACGAAACCAAACTCATTCTGTATCGAAAACTGCTGAACCTACGTTTTTTTCATAACTACATAATAGATCGCAGTTCGAAAAATATTTGTGATCGAATTGAATTCACCAAACAACTCATACAAAATTTGAATGAATCCGAGAAAAATGATGAATTATTCGTACTCAATTTGACATTTATAGCTAAGCAGATTTTCACATTCAAAAAACTTCTCAAATCTACGTATGATAGAATACCATGGGAAGAACTTGAATTTTGCGTTTTATCGTTTATCAAATCTTTCCAAGATCGAAATAAATTTATTATTTTCACCAGAGCAATTTTTAACAAAACGAAAATAGTGAAATATTTACAAACCTTACGGATCCAACTTGACGAGTTACGAAAAGAATCTGTAACAAAATTAACAAAATTACCAAATCTATGTCGTGATGATATCATAAAAAAAATTGTTGAGAAATTTCCGATATACGAGGGACTTTACACTGATCACGAACGGTTACGTGACATTTATTCGTTGAATTTCATGCTGAAATATGTTAAATTAATAGAAACAATAGATTTAGATAAGAAACATGATAAATTGATTCTGATCAGAGCATTTCAAGTTATCGGTGAACATTTAAAAAACACTCTGGAATCACCAAAGTTATCTGAAAATACTTCGACTTTTTTATCCTTTTCTCTCAGTAAGAATTCCAGGAAAATACTAATTGATTTAAGAGATACATTATTTCATAATCGCTCTGGTTCGACAAAGAATACATTGTTTGGAAACATAGAATCTGATATTTTCACTGGTATCAAGCAAGATGTTGAAAAAGTTGGTGAGAAAATAAATTTCATTCTCCTCAAATCTGAAATTGCAATCACGAAAGAGCTTGCCCATAAATTTGTGGATGCCAAAGATATAGAAAATATGAAAGAAATAGCTTCTGTGATAAACAATGTTCAGTTTGATAGTTTGTTGATGGAATCAACATCTGATATACAAAATGTTGATATAAGAAGATTAAGGGATTTGGTTTCCCGACTGAAACACCATATAACACCAAAGCACTCCTCCATTCTTGAAATTTGTGAAGAAATGGAAAAATTTCTTGAAAAAAATGCTTCAACTCAACACAAAACATTCTTAAAAGTTTTAAGATGTATTTATGAAGCGTTCGAAAATGTTTACAGTTATATGCTGACTCCACACGGTAATATGATTCATATTGAATCAATAAAATATGACATAGAGCGAATACTTAGAAATTTACCTTCTGTAAAGACAGACGATATGAAATCCATTGCAGCAAAAATATTTTTCGAACTCAGGTCAACGTCGTTGAATGATGAATGTAAAAACATTTTATATGAAATAGGTTACCTTTTGACATTTCAATTAAATGATGTTTCTTGGGCCGAGAAGTTCAAGAGAAAACTAAAGAAATTAGATCATAAAGATGAGATTAAAAGTCATGATGAAAAAAAAACAATTTCGAAATCTGAACTCCTGACCGAACTGAAGATGATTTGGAGTGGAATATCTTATTGTGAATTTAAAAGTGATGAAAAAATTCAAGCTATAACAGAGGCAATACTTCTTGATTTGATTCCGATGATAAGAAAATCAAATTCTTTTATTTACTTTTTCGATTATAATTGTCCTTCACTTATGTGGGTCGATCTCAGGAATCACTTAGCCCACAATAATGTTATAATGGAAGTTCTAGAGGATTTCGTTATGTCTACTTTTCTTTTCGTTGAGAAATTATTGAAAGTGGAGGAAATCAACATGGAGGACATCAGCAGTCAGAGAGTAACAAAAGTCTTGCAAAACTATGAAGCCTGCGTCCAATCTCTGAACAAGAAAGAGCTTATGTTTAAGGCTCTTAAAAAGAATAATTTCGATTTGTTCCTCGAGAGGATCCATGAAGGAGCAGATTATCGATCTAGAGATATTAATATGTCGACTTGTCTACATTTAGCACTGACAACACCTGATAATTTGGGATTGATCGAATTTTTATGGAAAAAAGGTTTATCTTCTAGGCAGAAAAACATCAGAGGGCATAGCGCATTACATATAGCTGCTCTTACCGGAGATGCAAAAAATATAAATTTCTTATTGAAAAAATTCACTATTGAAATAAACGCTGTAGATTTAATCAAAAGAACGGCGAGTCACTACGCTTCATTGAATGGTCATGTCTCCGTAATGGAAATCTTGCATAAACATGGGGCGGATATGACTAAAATTGATTCCTTTGGACATTCGACATTGTACTACGCGATTTTTAGTGGAATAATAGAAATTGTTGACTTTTTCTTCAGAAAAAACTATTTCATAAACTAGATGGTTGTAGTCGTGGTTTAACAGGATTGCATATTGCTGCTCGTATTGGTTCATTGCAAATGTTGAAGTTTTTGCTTGACAAGGGCGTGAACGTCAATGCAAGAAATGAGTCAGGTGGAACTCCCCTCCTTAAAGCAATTGAATTTGCTGATATAGAATTGGTGCAAATCCTAATTGACTATGGTGCAAATGTGCAGTTTTCCGATTTTAAAGGTTTTGGTTCCTTACATTATGTATGCGAAGTAAATAAAGTTAATATATTAAAATTGCTGATAGATAATGGAGCTGACGTCAACCAGAAAGATACTCAGTATGGATTTGCTCCCATACACATCGCTAAAAACGGCCATGTAAAAATGGTGAATATTTTGTTAGAAAATAATGCGTATATAAATGTATCAACAAAAGAAGGTGCGACTCCGCTTCATTACGCCGTAGAAAATCAACATTCAGAGGTAGTTAATGTTTTAATATCACACAAAGAAATTGAAGTGAACTGTACTGATAGATATGGAATGACACCTCTTCTTCGTGCAGCATCCAACGGTGATACTAAAACTATAGCAATTCTTATAGAAGCTGGTGCAGAGGTGCATTGTCGAAATAATGAAGACTGCAATTCTCTTCATTTAGCTTCCCAAAATGGCCACGAAGCAGCGGTCAATCTTTTGATTGCCAACAAAATATCCTTGAAACAAAAGACGAGAGAAGAAGGATTTGTTCCTTTACATTCATCTGTTTTTTCAGGAAACGAAAATATAATAAAAAGATTGATTGAAGCAGGTTCAGACATAAACGCCACAACTATTAATGGGCAGAACTGTCTGCATATAGCGGCACTCGAAGAAAAGGATATTATCGATTTCCTTTGTCGAGAGGGTGTAGAAGTCAATGCAAAAACAAGAAATGGCCACACCCCGTTACATCTAGCAGTTATGAACGACAATCTTCATATAGTGAAGCAATTAGTTAAAGCTGGATGCAATGTCAATGCTCAGGATTTTCTTGGCAATACTCCGATTCATCTTGCAGCAGAAAGTACAACTGCTGAGTTTTTAATGGATATTGGAGCCGACTTAACCATATATAATACGAAAAATCAAACAGCATTCGAAAAAATGGTAAAACATGATTGGATTGAACTCATACAAAAAAGTTTATCGTCTGGTCGAATAAAAAATGAAATTATACTGAAATCGCTGCGTATTGCAATTTTTCATAGCAACATGAAAATGTTTAAAGTATTGTTGAAACAAATTAATAATTTGGATTTATCAAAACCTGTTAAAAATGGAGATACATTGTTACATTCAGCTTCATTATTTGGGAAAGTAGAATTTGTAGAACTGCTTTTGAAGTATGACGTGGCAGTTAATTTGAAGAATGACTTAGACGCATCGCCTCTCCACCTGGCTGCCTTAAAAGGTCATGATGAGATCGTAGAAATGCTTTTGGAAAGAGGGGCAGACATTAATGCTCAAGTTTGTGGTGGACAAACTGCTCTACATCTTGCATCTGCTCTCGATCATATCAAAATTGTTGAAATTCTCCTCAATAAAGGAGCAGATGTTAGTAAACTGAATAAAAATCAGTTGTCAGCTGTAGAGATTGCTGTTATTAGAGGATCAATCAAATCGATTGCGTTTTTTCTCAGCACAAACAGGACAATATTGAATAATAAAAGTATAAATAAAGGCTTCACCTTATTGCATTTTGCTTCAAAATCAAGACGCAAAGAAGTAGTGAAATTTTTACTACAGGAAGGTGCTAATACGAATGCTATAGATGAAGATGGTAACCTGCCAATTCATCTTGCAGTATTGAATGGTTTCCCAGAAATCGTTGATATTTTTCTCGAACAGGGAGTTAGTGTAGATTTTATTGATAAGAAGAAACAGTCTCTCCTACATTTTGCAACTAGAAGTGGAAGACTTGAACTAGTTAAGCATCTTGTGGAACGTGGTTGTAACGTTAATACTATTAACGATAATAAAGAAACACCAATAATTGCTGCTTTGAAATCTGGGCAGACAGAAATTGCTGTATTCCTACAAAGAAACGGTGCAATCATCAACTTCACCCAAGATCTAAAGGGAATAAGCACAAATGAAGATATCAGAGAAATTTTCTCGCTTATAAAAAATTCATTTTTGTTCATAAAAACTGGTGAGACCGGAAAATTAGAAGAATTCATCAAAAAAGACGTACCGTTGAACTGCGTCGATTCAACTAAAGGTTCGCTTCTGCATTTTGCAGCACGCATAGGAAATGTTGAAGCTGTGAAAATTTTACTGCAGAAAAATGCTACAGTCGATATCACAGATACAAAGGGATGGACTCCTTTACATTATGCCGTTAAATATTCTTACGTCGAAATCGTTTTCCTTTTGCTTTCGCATGGTGCAAGATTTGATGTTGAAACGAACAACGGTAAGAAACCTATCAGTTTCGCAACAAACCGCAAGATTCAAAATATACTTCGAAATATTGATCAATGCTTCGAAAAAATAAACAGGAAAGATACAACTTTGATCAATATTTTGGAAAAGATCAAATGTGAAAATACTATGAAAGCCATCGTACGTGCAAAAAATCACCATGGAATAACCGTCGTTGCATCTGCTATAAAAAATAAATTTCTTGGAATTGATCAACTGATGGAATTATGTTTAGGGAATTCGCTGTTTGAATTGATACAAGGAAAAAGATTATTAGTTGAAAAGAAATATCAGGAAGCAAAGCAATTATTCGAAAATATTTATGCTGAAACGACAGAACTACTGGGAGAAGATAATCCAATCACTTTAAATATAAAAAGTCATATAGTAATGGTGCTGATCAAGCAAGGGCTATATGTAGAAGCGTTGTTAACTCAAGAAGAAATGTATGAAAAACTCGTTAATCAATTGGGGTCTGATAATGAACACACTTTGAGGGAAAGACTTATGATAGCTAATATGAAAACTAATCTAACAAAATATGAAGAATCTTTACAAATATATCAAGAAGTTGAAAAAATACAAGAACAAATATTTCCATCTTATCACGAAGATTTACTATCAACCAGGAAAAAAATGGCTATGACACTAATGGAAAGAGGCCAATTGGAATTGGCATTGAAAACCCTCGAATCTGTAGCACAAAATGAAAAGATGAATGATCATTTTTCACGTCTTGAAACATTAGAAACTGAAGAATATATCGCGGCGGTTTTATCTAAGCAAGGGAAATTTAACGAAGCAATACAACTCTTCCAAAAACTCCGTGAAGAAAAAAAAACATGTTTGGACCATACCATCCACAAATATTTGTCACTTCAAGCAGTATAATAGGAATATATCTCAAACGATGTGAATATCATCAAGCTTCACAAGAAATTGAAAAATTGCTAAATGACCAGAAAAAGTATTTGGGTCCACTTCATTACGATACCCTGATAACACAGACCCAAAAAGCATCCCTACTTCTCAAGCAACACAAATTTTTTTCTGCATATAAACTCTGCAAAGAAACTAGACAGGGCTTAGTGGAGGTAGTGGGATACCAGTGTGAAGAAATTTTACATATTGATAGTATGATGAAAGACATTGAAAATCATTTCGAATTTTATTATGATCAAAGTAACTTGAACAGTTTCATTGAGGGACTGGTTTTTTCTTTGAACGATGCAGCTAAAAGAGGAGATTTGGACACCATTAAAAAACTCACAAATAGTGGAATGAGCGTCACTGAAAAAGATGAAAAAGGCTTCAATTCCTTGCATCACGCTGTGAATGGAAATAACATAGATACATTGAAATATTTATTGGAGCATGGTGGAGACATAACAGAAACGACTGGAAAAAATAATACTTTGCTGCATTTGGCTTGTAACAATGGTTACGAGGAAATCGCTCAATTCATTTTAAATTTCGTAAATGGGCAGGAATTGAGTAAGCTGATCAACATTGCGACCAAAACTGGAAAAAAAACAGCATTGCATATAGCTGCTGAAAGAGGTTCCTACGAAATAGTATGTCTTTTACTTAGAAAAGGCGCTATATTCGAAAGTTTGGATAAAGATAGCAGAAGACCGATTGATTTAGCTCGGGATGAAAGAACCAAGAAAATTTTGAGTCTCATTGGGGACACATTTGAAGCTGTTGATAGAAAAGATTTCAGTATAATTCAAAATCTTAATACACTGGACAATGACGAGTTTATATGTGTCACAAATGCTAGAAACTCACGAAATTTAACAATATTGACACTTTCTATTAACTTTGGTGAAAGAGAGACCGCAGGCCGTATACTTGAGATGATAAAAAACAAAAATGCCATTTAACGTAATTTTATCGAAAGAAAGTATTTGTAATTTTTATCATTTGTAAAATATCACAACTATACTAACGATTTTATCAATTAAGACATGAAAATATTATAATTATTATTATAGATGTAATAGTAATAAGTAATATTAGTTATTATTTTCAGCTAATTTATGTGTAACCATATTTGTATGTCTATCGTAGTTATTCTCCAAGTTTATTAATATGTAGGTTTATTGTACTAATTATGGAATGTTCATTTGTTATTAAGTTATAACTTTTCAACAGATAATATACCTAAGAGCTAAATTTTCACCTCAAGTTTCAATCATGTTCCTGTTCGTCATGAATTGATCGTAAAGAACAAAACATAAACGGTAAATAACGACAAAAATTGGCAAGTGCATACTGAATGACTAAAACATGGATATTTATATTAATTATATTATCTACGATACACTCACACATTTGAAATCGGAAATGTGATTTGAATATTGCGATAGCGTTTGCCGTATATTGGATAGCGCTCATTGTATATGAATACGTAAAAGACGAGATTGGAGGACCAACATCAACCTAAAATGAACTGATTATTGCAATCTGAGTGCGACTTATTGAGAAAATTTGTGGTTTTTCGATACTTTGATCTTAGTACTCATTGAATTATACTAATAAATATTATTTCACCTTGATTCTCTTCATAAGCAGATCAAAATATCAGTTAAATATGCAATCTTTCTGTGTTATAGTGGGCTGTGACAGCAAAGAAGTAACTAAATTGTCGGTAAATTGAAAATTGGAATTTATATTACAACAATGAAGAATATCACTGATACGAATTTATGCATTAGTTTTGTTATTTTTATTTCTATACAGTATAATTGTTTAGATGAACTTGACTTATTCACGTTGAAAGTGAGTAAAATGTTAGCCTGTTATTGGAAATGAAAAAATAATCATCTTTTTTGAGTCTCATTATGAAGACTTTGAATCCTGAAATATAAAACATGAATAATGTAATGGAGAGAAATCAGAAATGAATCGGATAAAGAAAGTACTTGCAAGTACCTACTGTAATGTTTTGAATTTTAGGACTCAAAATCTTCTTAACGAGACTTAAAAAGGGAATATTTCCGAATACATGGCGATGTTGTTACTAACTTTACATGCATTAAATATTCAACGTTACATACCAATAACAATCGTTTTCTCACATTCAATATGTATAAGTCAACTTCACAATTATAAAGTATTGAAATGAAAATACCAAAACTACAGCATAAAATCGTATCAGTGATATTATTCATTGTTGTAATTTAAATTCCATATTTTAATTCACCTGAAGAAAATAAAATTTGTAGAATATTTAGTTCCTTCCTTGCTGACACGGCCCACTATAATACAAAAAGATGGCATATTTAACTGATATTTTGAATATGTGATCTGCATTTGAGGAGAATCAAGGTGAAATTATATTCATTGATCTAATTCGATATGAATAAAAAAAACAAAAAATTTCTCGATAAATCGCTCTCATATTACAATAATCAGTTCATTATAGGTTAATGTTGGTCCTAGGTCAGGTCCAGCTCTCAGAACTGCTCGTAACCTATTGTTATTGTTAAAATACCTGTAATCATGACTAATAATTGCGCAGTTTTTGGCTGTAAGAATTACAGTAGAGTTACAAACGGTACCAAAATAAGGTACTTTGGCTTTCGGAAGTCGTAAGTATCCTGTCAGTACTCCATTAACTAAGGAAAATAGTATATTATTTTATAAGGAAGAGAAGTGTCGCTTTTCATGGCGAGCTTGAGTTTGACAGCCTCACTGCGTTCGGCTGGCAATTGAAACGAGCCATGAAAAGTCACTTCTCATCCGAATGAAATATGTTATTTTATTTTCAAACGTTTTGAAATTCATGAAAATCTGAATATCCATCTTCGGTATGATTTACATTTACGCACATGATTCTATCCATTTACGATCGCTATAATTTTGATTTTTTGACATTTCTTAAAATTGATTTATTTATGACATTGGAAAATTCTGACAACTGTCATGTGTGTTTAAGAGGAGGAAGTCTATCGGGAAAATGCTCATTTTAGAAGAAATAGGCCAGATCCAAATGAAACAAGGTATGGATATCTTTTTTTAATCGTTCAATAACGTTTATTACTAAAAATATTTGTTCTAGGAACTTTGGAATTAGAACAAAGAACGAAGAACGATGACAACTTTCAAGCGAGTTCACAGGCCAAATATGCTCTAAGATATTTGCAATTTTAAGAAGGAAAATAAATAGATACGAATAAAACAAGGTACGAATATCCTTTTTGAATAGTTCTATTACGTTTATTGATAAAAATATTCGTTTCAGGAATATTGAAATTACGAGAAAGAACGAAGTTCATTTGTGGATAACTGAAGACCTATCACAGAGGAATTTGATGAAAGCAAATAATGTATTTATTGTTACAATTGAATTTTATTATAAAGTCAGTATGTATTGGTGCTTTATATAGATCCTTTCACGATTTTCATAACTGTGGTCAGTGGTGATTGAAGGAACTTAAATGTTACCGATATGAATAACAGTAAGTACTTGAAATTTGCATTTATTGATCTGTTTAAAAAGGTAGATCATGGTTATTACCAATTATTCTAATTCATCTTTTACATAGCAACACTTTTCCTCCTTGGCGGAGAAATAAAAAAATCATAACTCGGAAACCGTGAAAAATCGGATAACATACATGGGGGTGATTCGAATACCCCATGACATGAGGAACCTGTTTTTTTTATTGACGTCAATCGTCCGGCCACCCTGTACATTGAAGGATTGGGCCTATAATATGAAAAAGAAAAATGGAGATGATTATAAAGAATATGCGGTTAAGTCAATTTGGAATTCGACTGCGAAGATTGTACAAAAAAATATTTCTGTGAATACAATATTAAATTTAATCCTTTTGTCGACATTACTTTCAAAGAAGCCCGTGATGCAAGAAATAGTAAGTAAGGTATCTTCTGTAGCATTGGACAAGAAAGATATACTGAAAATGGCAAAATTGTGGAATGCAGAAGAACCAGAAGGACTTTCATATAGCTTCTTATGATTTAGCTTGGAGGGGAGCAGAAGCTGTAAACTGTAAAATATACCATTTTAAAGAAGAAAAAAACCACGATGGAATTCCAACAAATATATTTGAATATAATTCAATATTTTCGAAGACACAAGGTGGATCGAAAAAATTGACCGACAGCAAATGGTTAGTGAAAAATAAAATGGATGAAAGTATTTGTCCCGTTAGATTATTAAAATTACTCTTACAAAAAAGAAATGGACACATAACATCCGATCGAATTTTTTAATTCCAAACCCCTTTTAGAAAAACAAAAATTCTAAAGGCTGGTATAAAAATGTTCCACTAGGTATCAATATGATTTCTACTTGGACCAAAATTTCTGCCACTAAAATTGGACTCGACATCACAAATAATAAAATTACCAATCATTCAAATCACGCTAGTACAGTGTCTCAATTAGAAAAAGCAGGAGTAGTTGAACAACAGCTTATAAAGATAACGGGACACTCATCATCTTCTTCAATTAAACCCTATCTCCAAATTGACCATGAACATCATGACAATCTTATTAGTTCCTTACGATCCTCGAGTCCGAGAAATCAAAATGAATATTCCACATGTGTGAATACCAAAGAAGAAAATTTTCAAATCAGTACATCAAAGCAAACAATTTATAACAGTTGTGTATTTAATAATAATTGTACTTTCAAATAATCGAATTTTATTGTATTAATGAAGATAATTATTGTTGTTGTTCATATATTATTATTCCATATATTCTGTCGTTAATTTATCTTGCCAAAAAACACTCGAGCTTTTCTTTTATCAGATAAATTTCTCTTCAACTCAAAGTTTTGCCAATCACTAAATTTGCTCGAAAAACTGACATCAGATAAAATCGCTCCACCTTCGGTGTAGCGATTTTATCATGTCAGTGTTTCTCGTAAAATTAGTGATTAGCAAAACTGTTTCGTTGAAAAGAGAAATTTATCCGATAAAAAAAGCTCTTGTGCTTTTCTGTTGAAGAAAAAATGGACAAAAAAACTTTCCAAATTCACGAATTATAAATGAAGTTTCCCTAAACATGATAATATTTTCATTTATTCGAAATTTTTGAATGAAACTTCATTATTTATTCTGTATTAACAATAATAAATACTTTTCACTAACATCTACATTTATACAATTTCATTGATGTATTTTAGGATCAACGAACAAAGACATCGAAGAAATGTCATTTGTAATTGTTAGTTGATTGCATTTTCAATTAAACTCGCGATTAATTCCATTATTCCAATTATTCCCTCGAGTTCTTACACTTTCATCTCGCAAATGCAATGCAGTGACGTCACATGACAGAGAGAGGGAGACGGACGATCTCGATGCGCGTCCGCATACCGGTGTGAGTGTATTGTAATTATTTTTTATTTCACCAGCGTCAATAAGAAATAACATAATTAATATAAATATCCGTGTATTAGTCATTCAGTATGCACTTGACCTAGAAGAGGAGTGCGTCGCTGTTTGCAGTTTATGTTTTGTTCTTCACGATCAATTTATGACTAATTGAAGCATCCTTGAAATTCGAGGTAAAAATTTAGCTTTCATATTGTTGCGAAACGTTGCTCGAAGAGATGTTGTTTTCAAATTTTTTGATAGAAGGAATACGATCAATTATTTACTGTATTTCCTTGTGGTGTTTGAATAATACTGCACTTATGGCCACTTGCACCGTCGTATTAAAATACGACTTAAGTGCATCTTAAATTTTAAGATGGCCTTAAGACACAATTAATTTTGCACCACAGGTTGAGCACATGCTAAGATATTTTTATTTTAAGCCATGATATTTGTTGGCTCAAGAATTAAGATGGGCTTTAGCCCATCTTAAGCGCAATTGCAGTAAGCATAACCTCAAACCGAGAACAGAAATAAGAGCTTCTACTTGATTCTGTTGTGTGTTATTTCTTTGTCTCTTTGATATTGTGTACTATTTCATTCTATTTAATGGATCTTAACTTATTGGGTGAAATCGACGATATATATGACGATGATTTCGATATCATAGATTTTGGATTTCCAATACGTTTGATTCGTAACAAAGCTGACCACTATCACGATTTGGACGACGAATTGTCATTTTTTCGTGGATTTCGATTGACAAAAAAACATTTTGCAGCTTCTCAAATTATTTGAGGCCGATTTAGAATTTACAAATGATATAATTCATTCTATTAATTATTACACAAATATTCGCAATCTTTCTAATTTGCTATTGTTTGGAAAAATATTCCCTTTTGAACGGAAGTATTTTCCTAATTCATACAAATGGCATAATAATTTGTTGAAAATTTAAATGTAAAACAAGTGCAAATAAGGTAGACTATAATACTGTTTTTTGGATTATGTCGTGGGAATCGAAAAACCAACGTCTGAACATTAGGGGCGTTCGGCATCGACATCGGACGTGTCGGATCGATCTGAACCTTTCGTTTATTACATCCGGATTGAGGGGAGTACACATCTGGACCATTCGGCATGAAAATCTGAGCAATCGGATGTCGATCTTTTCGCTCGATCTATTTCGACGGATCAAAGCGATTTGTCCATAGAGTTTTATGTTTTTATATATTTTTTTATTTTATGTTGAGTTTCCTGATCCGACAACCGATAGATTGAAAAATTCTAATACTTATCAACACTTCCATTCTTCTGTTTTCATTTATTCATTTAAAACTTAATTAATTCAGTAAAAATTTTCGATAAAGCTATCGTAGTTATGAATAGGCAGGAGGAGATATTGCTTTCTCGTTTCTTTTTCGTGTAATTAATTAATTAATTAATTAGGATCTTTCGGTACAACTATCGCCGTATCGAACGACCAGAAGGGGATATTGCACGGGCTTTCTAATAAAAATAATGTATAGAATGTATCACAGAACATAAATATAACGGGTGTCCCAAGGTGAGTGGCCTATAAGATCAAATTGGCGTGTTACGAAAATGACTCTAGTTCGCTCAATATTCGAGATTAAGTCAGAAATTTAGCAAGTCATTAGATATTGATCTGATCTATGTCACTGCTTTTGAATTATAGTTTCCAGTTATACAGGATGGACTTAAAAAATCATCATAATAATAATGATAATAATCCAATAGGCCACTCACCTTGGGACACCTGATATATCTAATAATTCTGTACTCTGGCATAGAAAATCCAAATTGATATAGAATGTAGAATCTACTAGTTTTCCTACTGTGCCCAGAATTCTACAGCGTTGCCAGATTCACCATTGCTCAACAATTACTTTATCAAGTTCTCTGATGTTCTATGAGCACGGTGCAAGGCATGGTTCGTTAAGTCGAGCTTAAGTCGGACTTTAATTAAAGCTCGTCTTAATAGAGGCTGTCTTAGTCAGAAAATGGTGCAAGTGGCCATTACAG
This sequence comes from Propylea japonica, assembly GCA_013421045.1. NCBI lineage: Eukaryota > Metazoa > Arthropoda > Insecta > Coleoptera > Coccinellidae > Propylea > Propylea japonica. The sequence continues at coordinate 78,883,364 of CM024243.1, forward strand.
CAGATCAGAAAGTTTTTCCTACAACATTTAGATGTTTTCGCAAGTTCATAACAACATTATACCTATGTCAATATTTTAATTAATTAATTTTTTATCGTTTGAGACCATTTTCGGCTGAAAATTCGAAAATAACAAAGATTTGGTCAAAACGATATAGCACTCGTTTAAGTAGAACGAGTGCTCAAAAAATGGTTCATTAATAACCGAAAAAATTGTACTTAATCATGAAAACGTTTTTGCAGAATTTCAAATCGTTTTCATTTTATAGCATTTTCAAATTCAAACATTCAAATGGCCCATCCATAATTTGCATCAAAAATTTCTACTGAATTGTGATTTTTCTTTCAGATTTTTTTTAACGAATGTTTAACAAAATGAATACCGAGGAGAAAACCGATTATTTCAAGAAAGTATATAAAGCAGCGAGTAAGAATGACGCTCATGAACTCGATGGTTTACTGAAAGAAGCCACAGAAAATGATGATTTCGAAAATTCTCTTGCAGGGGTGTGTATGGAGCTTCAAGTGAATCGTGTCCTTCTTTTGGACGAAACCAAACTGATTCTGTATCGAAAACTGCTGAACCTACGTTTTTTCCATGAATACATAATAGATCGCAGTTCGAAAAATATTTGTGATCGAATTGAATTTACGAAACAACTCATACAAAATTTGAATGAATCCGAGAAAAATGATGAATTATTCGTACTCAATTTGACATTTATAGCTAAGCAGATTTTTACATTTAAAAAACTTCTCAAATCTACGTATGATAGAGTACCATGGGAAGAACTTGAATTTTGCGTTTTATCCTTTATCAAATCTTTCCAAGATCAAAATAAATTCATCATTTTCACCAGAGCAATTTTGAACAAAACGAAAATAGTGAAATATTTACAAACCTTACGGATCCAACTTGACGAGTTACGAAAAGAATCTGTAACAGAGCTAACAAAATTACCAAATCTACGTCGTGATCATATCATAAAAAAATTGTTGAGAAATTTCCGATATACGAGAGACTTTACACTGATCACGAACGGTTACGTGACATTTATTCGTTGAATTTCATGCTGAAATATGTGAAATTAATAGAAACAATAGATTTAGATAAGAAACATGATAAATTAATTCTGATTAGAGCATTTCAAGTTATCGGTGAACATTTAAAAAACACTCTGGAATCACCAAAGTTATCTGAAAATACTTTGACTTTTTTATATATTTCTCTCAGTAAGAATTCTAGGAAAATACTAATTGATTTAAGGGATACATTATTTCATAGTGGCTCTTCTTCGACAAAGAATACATTTTGTGGAAGCCTAGAATCTGATATATTCACTGGTATTAAACAAGATGTCGAAAAAGTTGGCCAAAAAATAAATTTTATTCTCCTCAAATCTGAAATTGAAATCATGAAAGAACTTGCCCATAAATTTGTGAATACCAAAGATTTAGAAAATATGAAAGAAACATTTTCTGTGATAAACAATGTTCAGTTTGATAGTGTGTTGATGGAATCAACATCTGATATACAAAATGTTGATATCAAAAGATTAAAGGATTTGGTTTCCCAACTGAGACACCATATGACACCAAAGCACTCTTCCACTATTGAAATTTGTAAAGAAATGGAAAAATTACTTGAAATAAATACTGCATCTGAACAAGAAACATTCTCAAACGTTTTAAGTATTATTTATACTGCGTTCGAAAATTTTTACAGTTATATGCTGACTCCACACGGTAATATACTTCAGATTGAAAGAATAAAATCTGTAGTGAAGAGAGTACTTAGAAATTTTCCTTCTGAAAAGACAGACGATATGGAATCCATGGCAACGAAACTATTATTCGAAGTCAAGTCAACGTCGTTGAATGATGAATGTAAAAATATTTTATTTGAAATAGGTTACATTTTGAAATTTCAATTAAAAGATGTTTCTTGGGCCGAGAAGTTCAAGAGAAAACTAAAGAAATTAGATCATGAAGAAAAGATTAAAAGAAAAGATGAAGAAAACAAAATTTCAAAATCTGAACTCCTGACCGAACTGAAGGTGATTTGGAGTGGAATATCTTATTCCAAATTTAAAAGTGATGAAAAAATTAAAGCTATAACAGAGGCAATACTTCTTGATTTGATTCCGACGATAAAAAAATCAAATTCTTTTATTTACTTTTCGATTATAATTGTCCTTCACTTATGTGGGTCGATCTCAGGAATCACTTAGCCCACAATAATGTTATAATGGAAGTTCTAGAGGATTTCGTTATGGCTACTTTTCTTTTCGTTGAGAAATTATTGAAAGTGGAGGAAATCAACATGGAGGACATCAGCAGTCAGAGTGTAACAAAAGTCTTGCAAAACTATGAAGCCTGCGTCCACTATCTGAACAAGAAAGAGCTTATGTTCAGTGCTCTAAAAAAGAATAATTTCGATTTATTCCTCGAGATGATCCATGAAGGAGCAGATATCCGATCTAGAGATATTAATATGTCGACTTGTCTACATTTGGCTCTGACAACACCTGATAATTTGAGATTGATCGAATTTTTATGGGAAAAAGGTTTATCTTCCAGACAGAAAAACATCAGAGGGCATAGCGCATTACATATAGCTGCTCTTACCGGAGATGCAAAAAATATAAATTTCTTATTGAAAAAATTCACTATTGAAATAAACGCTGTAGATTTAATCAAAAGAACGGCGAGTCACTACGCTTCATTGAATGGTCATGTCTCCGTAATGGAAATCTTGCTTAAACATGGAGCGGATATGACCAGAATTGATTTGTTGAGACATTCGACATTGTATTACGCGATTTTAAGTGGAATAATAGAAACTGTTGAATTTTTCTTCAGACAAGAAATATTTCATAAACTAGATGGTTGTACTCGTGGGTTAACAGGATTGCATATTGCTGCTTATTATGGTTCATTGAAAATGTTGAAGTTTTTGCTTGACAAGGGCGTGGACGTTAATGCAAGAGATGATTCACGTGAAACTCCCCTCATTTGTGCAAGTAAATTTGCTGAGATAGAATTGGTGCAAACCCTAATTGACTATGGTGCAAATGTGCAGTTTTCCGATTTAGAAGGTTTTGGTTCCTTACATTCTGTATGCAAAGTAAATAAGGTGAATATATTAAAATTGCTGATAGATAATGGAGCTGACGTCAACCAGAAAGATACTCAGTATGGAATTGCTCCCATACACATCGCAGCTGAAAACGGCCATGTAAAAATGGTGAATATTTTGTTAGAAAATAATGCGAATATTAATGTATCAACAAAAGAAGGCTTCACTCCGCTTCATTACGCAGCAGAAAATCAACATTCAGAGGTAGTTAATGTTTTAATATCACACAAAGAAATTGAAGTGAACTGTACTAATAGAGATGGAATGACACCTCTTCTTTGTGCAGCATCCAACGGTGATACTGAAACTATAGCAATTCTTCTAGAAGCTGGTGCAGAGGTGAATTGTCGAAATAATGGAGGCTGCAATTCTCTTCATTTAGCTTCTCATAATGGCCACGAAGCAGCGGTCAATCTTTTGATTGCCAACAAAATATCTTTGAAACAAAAGACGAGAGAAGAAGGATTTGTTCCTTTACATTTATCTGTAGTATCAGGAAACGAAAATATAATAAAAAGATTGATTGAAGCAGGTTCAGACATAAACGCCACAACTATTAATGGGCTGAACTGTCTGCATATAGCGGCACTCAAAGAAAAGGATATTATCGAATTCCTTTGTCGAGAGGGTGTAGAAGTCAATGCAAAAACAAGAAATGGCTACACCCCGTTACATCTAGCAGTTATGAACGACAATCTTCATATAGTGAAGCAATTAGTTAAAGCTGGATGCAATGTCAATGCTCAGGATTTTGATGGCGATACTCCGATTCATCTTGCAGTAGGAAGTACAACTGCTGAGTTTTTAATGAATATTGGAGCCGACTTAACCATATATAATACGAATAATCAAACAGCATTCGAAGAAATGGTAAAACATGATTGGATTGAACTCATAAAAAAAAGTTTATCGTCTGGTCGAATAAAAAATGAAATTATACTGAAATCGCTGCGTATTGCAATTTATCATAGCAACATGAAAATGGTTAAAGTATTGTTGAAACAAATTAATAATTTGGATTTATCAACACCTGTTGATGAAAATGGAAATACATTGTTACATTCAGCTTCAGCATTAGGGAAAGTAGAATTTGTAAAACTGCTTTTGAATGAAGAAGTAGCAGTTAATTTGAAGAATGACTTAGACGCATCGCCTCTCCACCTGGCTGCCTTAAAAGGTCATGATGAGATCGTAGAAATGCTTTTGGACAGAGGGGCAGACATTAATGCTCAAGCTTGTCGTGGACGAACTGCTCTACATCTTGCATCTGCTCACGATCATATCAAAATTGTTGAAATTCTCCTCAATAAAGGAGCAGATGTTGGTAAACTGGATGAAAAGCAGTTTTCACCTGTAGAGATTGCTGTTACTAGAGGATCAATCAAATCGATTGCGTTTTTTCTCAGCACAAACAGGACAATATTGAAAAATAAAAGTATACATAAAGGCTTCACCTTATTGCATTTTGCTTCAGAATCAGGACGCAAAGAAGTAGTGAAATTTTTACTACAGGAAGGTGCTAATACGAATGCTATAGATGAAGATGGTAATCTGCCAATTCATCTTGCAGTATTGAATGGTTTCCCAGAAATCGTTGATATTTTTCTCGAACGGGAAGTTAGTGTAGCTTTTATTGATAAGGAGAAACAGTCTCTCCTACATCTTGCAACTAGAAGTGGAAAACTTGAATTAGTTAAGCATCTTGTGAAACGTGGTTGTAACGTTAATTCTGTTAACGTTAATGAAGAAACACCAATCATTGCTTCTTTGAAATCTGGGCAGAGAGAAATTGCTGTATTCTTACTGAGAAACGGTGCAATCATCAACTTCACCCAGGATCTAAAAGGAATAAGCACAAATGAAGATATCAGAGAAATTTTCTCGCTTATAAAAAATTCATTTTTGTTTATAGAAACTGGTGAGACCGGAGAATTAAAAGAACTCATCAAAAAAGACGTACCGTTGAACTGCGTGGATTCAACTAGGGGTTCGCTTCTGCATTTTGCAGCACGCAGAGGAAATGTTGAAGCTGTGAAAATTTTACTGCAGAAAAATGCTACAGTCGATATCACAGATACAAAGGGATGGACTCCTTTACATTATGCCGTTAAATATTCTTACGTCGAAATCGTTTTCCTTTTGCTTTCGCATGGTGCAAGATTTGATGTTGAAACGAACAACGGTAAGAAACCCATCAATTTCGCAAAAAACCGCAAGATTCAAAATTTACTTCGAAATATTGATGAATGCTTCGAAAAAATAAACAGGAAAGATACAACTTTGATCAATATTTTGGAAAAGATCGAATGTGAAAATACCATGAAACCCATAGTACGAGCAAAAAATCACCATGGAATAACCGTCGTTGCATCTGCTATGAAAAATAAATTTCTTGGAATTGATCAGCTGGAAAAAATATGTTTAGGGAATTCGCTGTTTAAATTGAACCAAGGAATAAGTTTATTTAATGAAGGGAAATATCAGGAAGCAAAGCAATTATTCCAGAATATTTATGCTGAAATTAAAAAACTACTGGGAGAAGATAATCCAATCACTTTAAATATAAAAAGCCATATGGTAAAAGTGTTGAACAATCAATTTTTGTTCGAGAAAGCGTTAACAGTTCAAGAAGAAATATATGAAAAACTGGTTAATCAATTGGGGTCTGATCATGAACACACTTTGAGGGAAAGAGTTATAATAGCGAGTTTGAAAAATAAGCTAACAAAATATGAAGAATCTTTCCAAATATATCAAGAAGTTGAAAAAATACAAGAACAAATATTTCCATCTTATCACAAAGATTTGTTATCAACCAGAAGAGAAATGGCTTTGACACTAATGGAAAAAGGCCAATTGGAATTGGCATTGAAAACCCTCGAATCTGTAGCACAAAATGAAAAGAAGAATGATCATATTTCACGTCTTGAAACTTTAAAAACTGAAGAATATATCGCGGTGATTTTATCTCAGCAAGGGAAATTCAATGAATCATTACAACTCCTTCAAAAACTCCGTGAAGAAAAGAAAAACATGTTTGGACCTTACCATCCAGAAATATTTTACAATTCAAGTTGTATAATAAGAATATATGTCGAACGATGTGAATATTATGAAGCTTCACAAGAAATTGAAAAATTGCTAAATGACCAGAAAAAGTATTTGGGTCCACTTCATCACGATACTCTGATAACACAGATCCAAAAAACCGACCTACTTCACAATCAACAAAAAAATTTTTCTGCATATAAACTCTGCAAAGAAACTAGGCAGGGCTTATTAGACGTAGTGGGATCCCAGTCTAAAGAAATTTTACATATTGATAATATGATGAAAGACATTAAAAATGATTTCGAATTGTATTACAGTAGACGCGCGGTAGTGTGAACATGCGATTTTATGAACAACCCAGTAGTGTGAACTTAAAAATATTTATATTGATATTCTGCAGTGTGAATAATAGGACTCTCGATAGTGTAAATCATAAGAAATTCAGTGGAGAAATTTCAGTTCAGACTTGCAGAGACTCGTCAGTCGATAAGAATTAGTCGAGCGAAATGGTGCGAAATAAGAAGTTTTTGTCTCTGTACGAGAAATCGAAGATTTTGAAGGAGTTTTCTAATGGAATGAGTGTCACTGCTCTTTCAAAAAAATATAAAGTAGCAAAATCTACTATATGTGCTATAAAAAATAAAAAGAATAAAATTCCGAAAATCGTAAATGAACTTCAGAGACCCGAAAAATTAAAAAAATGTACACTCAAAAAATCAGAGAATCCTGAAATGGAGAAATTACTCTACAAGTGATTTCTTAAACAGAGAGAGCGAAATTTACCAATAACGAGTGATATGCTGAAACAAAAGGCTTTAAAGCATAAAAAATTAACAATTGGCTCAAAAAGCTTCAATGCGAGCGATGGATGGTTGCAAAAATTTAAGTGGCGTTATGGTGCAAGAATACTCAAAATTTCTGGTGAGAAGTTATCTTCACAGCCAGATCTGGTTGAACCGTTCACAAACGAGTTGAAAGAAACAATTAAGGAGTTAGATATCTCTGATCACCAAATTTATAATGCCGATGAGACGGGCTTATATTGGAAACTGCTGCCTGATAAAACTTACGTCGCTCTTCATGAAAAAACTGCACCTGGTTTAAAAATATCGAAGCAAAGAGTCACATTTCTGGGATGTGTTAATGCATCAGGCTTCCATAAGTTGAACCCACTTTTAATTGGAAAAGCAAAATCCCCCAGATGCTTTAAAAATTTTGATAACCCAATTGTGTATAAGAACACTAAAAATGCCTGGATGACTCAAGAAATTTTCAGAAATTGGTTCTTCAAGCAGTTTGTCCCCGAGGTAAGCTAAAACTTTCTATTGAATTTCATAACTGCTAATACTGTATGTACTTATGCAGGTCACGTCCTATTCAAGAAGTGAAAATCTCCCTGTGAAAGCTGTCTTGCTTTTAGATAATGCTCCATCTCATCCACCAGCCGAAGAATTGAAAAGTTCGAACGGAAATATCTTTGTTATTTATATGCCTCCAAATGTAACCCCACTTATTCAACCAATGGACCAAAACGTGTTACGTCTTACTAAACTATTTTATAGAAAGAGCGTATTGAGTTCTATGATTACAAAACGTGGAACAGTTGCAGATGCACTCAAAAGCTTGACTCTCAAAGACGCTGTCATACATTTACACCTTGCATGGCAACAATTGAATCCGTCAGTAATTCAAAAATGTTGGCATAATATTTTGGGAAGAACAAGAGATGAAGAAGATATTCCCTTGAGTAGACTTCAAGAAATTTGGAACAACGAAGTAACAAATAATGCTATAAATGACACCATTAAATTACTGGAAACTATTGAACCAGTGGAATATAGTGCCCAAGATGTGGAAGAATGGAATGAAGATGCAATTCAGGAGAATATTGATTTCGATATCAATGAAAATGCCGATTCAGAAAGTGAAGATCTTGGTATTATGGAAAACATTATTTCCCATTTTGAAGTTCTAGATGCACTGAACACTGTATCTAAATGGGCAAATCAAAATTATGTTGGCATAAGTGAAATTGTAAGCCTTAAGAAATTAGAAGAAAAAGCACTTGCTTTGAAACTATCCCAAAGAAAAAAACAAACTAAAATAACTTCCTTTTTCAAATAAAATATCTATATGTTGATCATTTTCTATAATCAGTTATATGTATGGGCATGTTTGTATTAAATTTTGAATAAAATAACAAAAGAAAAATTCTTTTTCTTCAAATATCGTTATTAATTAAGTCGACTCGATAGTGTGAACAATTCGATATTGTGAACACGTCATTTTTTTTTCGAGGTCACACTATCGCGCGTCTACTGTATAATCAAAGTAACTTCAACAGTTTCATTGAGGAACTTGTTTTTTCTTTGAACGATGCAGCTAAAAGAGGAGATATTGACACCATTAAAAAACTCACAAATAGTGGAATGAGCGTCACTGAAAAAGATGAAAATGGCTTCAATTCCTTGCATCACGCTGTGAATGGAAATAACATAGATACATTGAAATATTTATTGCAGCAAGGTGGAGATATAACAGAAACGACTGAAAAAAATAATACTTTGTTGCATTTGGCTTGTAAAAAATGTTACAAGGAAATCGCTCAATTCATTTTAAATTTCGTACATGGGCAGGAATTGAGTAAGCTGATCAACATTGCGACCAAAACTGGAAAAAAAACAGCATTGCATATAGCTGCTGAAAGAGGTTCCTACGAAATAGTATGTCTTTTACTGAAAAAAGGCGCTATATTCGAAAGTTTGGATAAAGATAGCAGAAGACCGATTGATTTAGCTCGGGATGAAAGAACCAAGAAAATTTTGATTCTCATTGGGGACACATTTGAAGCTGTTGATAGAAAAGATTTCAGTATAATTCAAAATCTTAATACACTGGACAATGACGAGTTTATGTGTGTCACAAATGCTAAAAACTCACGAAATTTAACAATATTGATACTTTCTATTAACTTTGGTGAAAGAGAGATCGCAGACCGTATACTTGAGTTGATAAAAAACAAAAATGCAATTTAACGTTATTTTATCGAAAAAAAGTACTTGTAATTTTTAACGTTTGTAAAATATCACAAATTTATTATTTCGATTTTATCAATTAAGACATGAAAATATTATAATTATTATAGATGTAATAGTAATAAGTAATATTAGTTATTATTTTCAGCTAATTTATGTGTAACCATATTTGTATGTCTATCGTAGTTATTCTTCATGTTTATTAATATGTAGGTTTATTGTACTAATTATGGAATGCTCATTTGTTATTGAATTCTAACTTTTCAATTACATTTGTGTTACTCAAGCATGTGCCTACTTTTACAATACAATTGAAGATATCCAATATATTTTTGTTGAAATATCTAATAAATACAGGGTGACTGGTGACGTAAGGGACAACGGCTAACTGGAGATAGAGGACCTCAAACTGAATGAGGATTGGGGGTTTAAATGTCCCATAAGGCTATTAGTTTCAGAGATACAGGGTGTTTTTTGCAAAAGTGCTAAAACTATAAACTCCTATATCTTCGTCAATATGGCAAATTTTTCGCTGATATTTGGCAAGCTTGTTACTATACATATTCTCCATCAGATCGAGAAGAAAAAATTCTCAAAATTGCAGGTCTGTATTCAAAAATTTCAATTTCCGTGTCAGGTGAGAAATATCACTCTGTATATGAGATAAAAAAAATTGAAATGGAAAATTGGAATCTGCAAAAAACACTGAGTAAAAATCTGTTTTTAGTTTGAATGGCACAAATTTTTTATAGTTTTTATGATATGTTGAAAGTCGAACATTACAATTTATTAATATTAAATTCAAGATACATACTATTCCTGATAGAAAAAATCACTGAATTTGAGATGCTTAAATAATCCTGAGGCATTTTGAATATTCCTTCACATCTTGAAATACTTTTTTATTAATTTTGCTATCAATATTATGAGAAAAATTCAAAAAACAATACAAATACAAAAAGAGGAACAGTAGCACATATTATGATTAATACAAAAATCAAATAAACAAATGCTCGATATGCGAGAGCCATTCTCCTCACACACTAATTGGCTATTTTGAACAATTGAAGTACTTTTCATATCCACAAGATGAAAGATTATACTCTTGATAGAACAGAAACACTAGATTTCAGCTCGAGAAAAGTTCGACATTCTTCTCTGAACCCCTGAACAATAATCCATCTGATACTTATGTTTTCAACAAAATTTATTCTTCAATTAAATAATGCAATGATTCATAAAAAAAACAACTGAGCAAATGCTCGAAATGAGAGCAATTTGCTTGAAAGCATTTATTGACTCTCTTGAACTCTAATGATTTCTTTCTCTTTTGAGATGAGGATTATTCTGAGACCAAATATTATATCCGTTCATTTTGTGGAATCCAAAAACAAGTGTCATCTACATATTCTGCATTCGTGAATACTGAAGGCATTTTTCAGTAGATAAACAAACGACACAATTCCCAATAATTCACAACCAATGAATGTATGAATATAAACGTCATTTTTTGAAATATGCCTACTCTGTGTAGTAGGATGCAGTTTATTTATAATGAATAATGAACCCCTTATTCTGAAAAATCACTTGTTTCCATAATATTCTGTTTGCATTAAAGAAATTCATATGCTTCTCAAAAGAAGGTGAAGTTGCTACACCTAAGTACATATTAGAGGAAAATAAGTCCTCAAAATGTATACATTATTTCATTGAAGAATAAATTTTGTTGAAAACATAAGTACTAGATGGATTATTGTTCAGGGGTTCTGAGAAACTTTTCTCGAGCTGAAATCCAGTGTTTCTGTTCTATCAAGAGTATAATTTTTCATCTTGTGGATACGAAAAGTACTTCAATTGTTCAAAAGAGCCAATAAGTGTGTGAGGAGAATGGCTATCGCATATCGAGCATTTGTTTATTTGATTTTTTTATTAATCATATGTGCTACTGTTCCTCTTTTTGTATTTGTATTGTTTTTTGAATTTTTCTCATAATATTGATAGCAAAATTAATAAAAAAGTATTTCAAGATGTGAAGGAATATTCCAAATACCTCAGGATTATTTCAGCATGTCAAATTCAGTGATTTTTTCTATCAGGAATAGTATGTATCTTGAATTTAATTTGAATAAATTGTAATGTTCGACTTTCAACATATCATAAAACCTATAAAAAATTTGTGCCATTCAAACTAAAAACAGATTTTTATTCAGGGTTTTTTGCAGATTCCAATTTTCCATTTCAATTTTTTTTATCTCATATACAGAGTGATATTTCTCACCTGACACGGAAATAGAAATTTTTGAATACGGACCTGCAATTTTTGAGAATTTTTTCTTCTCGATCTGATGGAGAATATGTATAGTAACAAGCTTGCCAAATATCAGCGGAAAATTTGCCATATTGACGAAGATATTGGAGTTTATAGTTGTAGCACTTCTGCAAAAAACACCCTGTATCTCTGAAACTAATAGCCTTATGGGACATTTGAACCCCCAATCCTCATTCAGTTTGAGGTCCTCTATCTCCAGTTAGCCGTTGTCCCTTACGTCACCAGTCACCCTGTATAATTATAAAATGCAGAAAACAATAAAAGATTCGCACAATCATTTTTTGGCCTAAGCCTCGTGAAAGTTCGAGCCCCGGTATTGCCTACAACTTTTCCAATTGTTTTTCCTTTTGATGATGTTTTTAACTTTTTGGAATGAAACGAAATCAGGCTTGCAAGAGTAGCTTTTTAGTACCATGAACAGAATAATCCAAATTCTCAGGATATCCGATTTTGAAAAATCACAATATGAAAGCTAGGCTTTTATTTTTTGAGAGCTCGTTCTACTCAAACGAGTGCTGTATCGTTTTGCCCAAATGCTATATTCAAAAATAGTGCCGTTAGAACGATAACTTTCAAAAGGATTGTCTTAGAGTTGAGATTTTCATGGTAAGTTCGGATCCCAATCGCCGTGGTTAAGTTCGTTAACCAGCCAAATCGTACAGGGTGTTCCATAAAATATGACCATTCAAAATATTTGTTGCTCAATATCTCAGACAAAACGAAACCACTCGAAATGAAATGTAGCGGCCACATGCAAGATGCTCATAGTGAGCCTCGTGAAGAATTTTGTGGCCAAGGTGTACACAGAACCATAGAAAGTTCAATTGGAATATTGAAAAGAAGAAACTTACTATTTCCATAAAAAAATAACCGATTCGAGTGAAATTTATTTCGTGAATGAAGATTGATATACTGAATGTTCATGCAAAATGTCGTGGCCATAGTGTGAACAGAACCACAGAAAATTCAATTGGAATGTTGAAAAGAAAAATCTCTATATAGTCCGGTCTATTTAGACCAAAAAATGAGAGTGAAGTTACATAAAGTCCCAACAAGCTGAATTTCTGTGAAGTTGTTCAAAACATAATTATAAACAATGTCTAAAAGTTCCTCATCATTCCCCTGTGAGGAAAAAATTTTATTCGAGGTTAAATATTAGTGATAGATATTATGTTAACATTATTTTCGATTTCTAACGAAATCTTGACATTTATTTTTTGTTTTTACTAAACAGTCATAGCCTACTACTTAGTTATTGACAATTGAATTACAAAATCTTGAATTCTGAGCTTGGTTTTGAAAATAAATGCATGAAATAATATGTTTTTGAAAAGCTGAGATTGTGCTTAATAAGAATAAAAAATAATATACAGGGTGTCCAATTTAAAAAAACATATGTTTGCTCAATAACTCAAAAACAGAAAGTTTGATTGAAAAACTGACTACGCCACTGGATTCTACGGAAAAAAATCTTTAGGAATGCGTTTCAACCATTTCTCCAAGTTTAAGCACAACTGAGATACGGGGGGTGATTAAAAAGTGATACTTTTCATTTCCACTCTGTATAGCAAAAACTAAGAGGGCTATGCAAAAACTGATTGCGCCATCTTTAGTTTCACAAAAAAGTAGCACACTGTCGCGAAAACCGCATCCCGCTAACGTTAAAAATAACGGAGATATCCCGTAAAAGTGCCCAAAATGGGATACCCTGTACACAATTTTCATTTGAGTTAGTGACTTCCATCTAGCCTAGCATTGTCCAGGGTGTTTTCTATAAGTTGAGAGCTGAGAAGAATTCATCGTTTGTTTCTGCCCTGAGGGCAGAAACCGAGAGCCTGAGCGAAAGACTTTTTCCTCCAGGCGAGGAAATTCAGCTTGACGAAGCCTTTTCTTCCTTTAATGGAGACACTTCCAGTGATTCGTTCTTTATTCTTTCTCATGGACAATGTAGATGGTAGAATATCGAACTATTTCGCAACATCTTTTTCCAATGTGCCATTTTCCACCGCTTCGATAACACGTCTTTTCTCATTGAAAGACCCTTATTCTTTCTTTCGCTCATTTTCAATTCGAAAATCCGAAAGTTTTAATTCAACGCAATTCTAAGGAAGACTGCGCAAACTCAATTAAGACAAGTGCAAGATGAAACGGATCACAGAAGAGTGGGGACTTCAAATTATAGAGTGTTTGGGTGATTTGACTTCAAATTAAAGAGTGTTATTGAGCAAGATGTCACAGCTACAACTTCAAATTATCGAGGGGGTCAGAATACGTTGATTTTTTTCAAATTATCAAGTGTTATTCAAGGGAACTGAAAAGAACTTCAAATTATCGAGAGATTCAATTTATCGAGTGTCAAATTATCGAGAGTCTACTGTATATTGTTTTGCCCAAATGTCTGTGATTTTCGAATTTTGAGCCGCAAATGGTCTGAAACGATAGGGTTCTACTCCCTGATGACGAATTCGTGGTTAAATTCTATTCTGTTCGTGAGGCCGTCGGTTAGCACAAAAACTTCCGAAGGGGTTGAATAGAGACTTGAAATTTTCAGAGTGAGTTCGGTTCCTAAATGCCTCGGTTAAGTTCGTTAAACAGCCAAATCGTACAGGGTGTTCCATGAAATTTGGCAATTCAGAACTTTTGATAATCAATATGAATTCCAAGATCTCAAGAATCAAAAGGAACAAAGATACTTACGATCTAGCCACAACTCCTTTTATAAAACCAGAACTGTGGCATAGGAAAATATACTCTGATTTTCAGCAAAATGATTCGAAAAATTCTAAAAAGCCCGGAGCAGGATCTTTTGAGCGCTCGTTCATTGGTGGAGCATCAAGACTATTACCTCAAAATTTTATATGGGACTTGTTATTGATACCAAACATATAAATGAAGAATCTCAGCACAATCGGAATTTCATTCTGAAAATTATTTCAAATAATGAAATATGTAAAAATAAATCATAAAAAAATTAAATTCTATGCTTGGACGAACATTCATTATTTCAGTCTTGATTCACAAAATAAATTTCACTTCAATCGGATATCCAGTTATAGAAATATAGATTCTTCCTCTCAATATTCCAATTGGATTGCTATGGTTCTTTTAAAACTATGGCCACAAAATTTTGCATGAACATTCAGCATATCAATCTCCATTCACAAAATAAATTTCATCGAATCTTTAGTCGGATTTCAATGTTTTTTCTTACAATTATAGCTCTATTATTTTCGATTTTTCTCCATTAAACAGAAGTCCAAAAAATAAAATCTTCATGTTGTACAGGGCGTTTAAATAATTTCATGTTTTATAGTCAAATTTTAACGTCTTTTGTGGGCAATGCCAGGTTGCTGAGTCATATAAAAACAATGAAGCGTTTTAGCCTAGTATCTCTTTTGTATTTTGTTTTTTAAAAACCAATTTATCTTGGAATCGTCCAGAGATATTCAACATTTCATCAACTGTTGTATTTTATGCATTAGCCATGAATATCTTCGCAACCATTTGTCCGATTTGAATGGTTTTTTTAGTATCAACTCTTTTATTGGCCAATATCATAGTACAATGAGATGTTCATGCTGTACAGGGCGATTAAAATTTCCGGTTTTTTTCATTACAGTTTAACGTTTTCTGTGGGCAATACCAGATACCTGAGGCTTATAAAAACTATACAGTGATGTAGCCTGATGTTTCCTGAGTATTTTGCTTTCTTAGAAAGCAATTTAACTTGTACCCTTCCAGAGATATTCACATTTTTATAACATCTTGCATTTCACTCAGGAAACATCAGGCTACATCACTGTATAGTTTTTAGAAGCCTCAGGTATCTGGTATTGTGTTAAACTGTAATGAAAAAAAACCGAAAATTTAAACGCCCTGTGCAGCATGATGCATTTCTTTTTTTTAACATCTTATTGTAGTATGATATTCGCCAATAAAAGAGCTACAACTGATAAAAAACATTCTAATCAGACAAATGGTTGCGAAGATATTCATGGCTAATGCATAAAATACAACAGTTGATAAAATGATGAATATCTCTGGACGATTACAAGATAAATTGCTTTAAAAAAACAAAATACTCAAGAGATACTAGGCTAAAACGCTTTATTGTTTTTATATGACTCAGCAACTTGGCATTGCCCACAGAAGACGTTAACATTTGACTATAAAACATGACATTATCTAAACGCTCTGTACAACATGAAGATTTCATTTTTTGGACTTCTGTTTAATGGAGGAAATTCGAAAATAACAGAGCTACAATTGAAAAAAAAAACATTGAAATCCGCCTAACGATTGGGAATATATCAATTGTTAAAATTTAACGAAATTTTAGGTGGTGCGCTAATTTTGTCCATTAGTATACAGGGTGCGGCAGCATAACTTCCTTTTTTTAAAACTCAATAAAACGCATTGTATGAATCAGAAATTTTTTATTCGTTTTTTATAATATAGGCACATATACTCCGTTCACGAAAGGTTGAGCCGTCGGTTGGCCATGGAAATTTGGCATATTCCACTGTGTATATTAAAATTCTAGGTTATGTTCTTTATTTTCATGTCAGATTGATACGCAATGTTGTCAATATTGCATAGAGTAATCTGATAACTCGCAAGCTCGTCGGACGAGGCCGAGTACATTCGGCAACGTTGACTTAATTTTACTTTATGACAGTAAATACTGCCAACTTCAGATAAATAAAGAAACGCCTACTATGTGCTCAACCTTTCGTGAACGGACAATACATAAAGTTTTGTTTTACCCAGTTTTGAAAATAAAATCAGCTAGGTGACGTCCCCCATTCTCCATACACTGAGTAAACTGATTTCTGGCGTTTGTCATGACTCCAGCCAGTATAGCAGGCGTTATGTTGGCAATTTTTTCCTGGATGTTGTTCTTCAAATCTTGTGGGGTCCTTGGACGGTTCACATAAACACGACATTTCAAAAAATCTCATAGAAAAAAGTCACAAGGGGTCAAATCGACAATTGCATCAAAGGCCTTTGCATTCACCTAAAGTCACAGTGTGGTGTGCAATTTCCTCAAGTGGAATTATTGGTCCTGGTTCTTTGAGGAAAATGAAGTCACAGTCACAGTGAATTCGGACCGGTATGTAAACATATTACAGGAATTTTTTTTTCCCAAATCCAAGAAGAAATTGCCAACATAACGCCTGCTATACTGGCTGGAGTCATGCCAAACGCAAGAAATCGGTTTACTCAGTGTATGGAGAATAGGGGTACCTACCTGATTTCATCTTCAAAACTGGGTAAAACAAAACTTTATGTATCACTATCACTATCACTACATAGTATAAAATAAAGTCGATTTCTCTGTCCCTATGTCCCTATGTCCCAATGTATGCTTAGATCTTTGAAACTACGCAACGGATTTGGATGCGTCTTTTTTTAATAGATAGAGTGATTCAAGAGGAAGGTTTGTAGCAAAGAAAATTCAGGAAAAATTTCAAGATATCGAGAAGAACGTAAGAAATTGGTAAATTTCTGACATTTCTGAAAATTTCATTATTTATGACATCGAATTCAATGACAACTGTCAAGTCTCCTTATGAGAGGTCAAAAAAGCTCTAGGAAATTTGCAATTTTGAGAAGAAAAACGAACAGATCCGAATAAAACAAGGTACGAATATCGTTTTTGAGTAGTTCTATAACATTCATTAATGAAGATATATGTTCCAGGAATTCTGAAATAACCAGAAATATGTAACAAAATATTTTGGACTTAGGTACGTCTGATGTGAACATTTGTTCGTTTCGAGTGGAAAACGTTATTTGAATAGGTAAGTCCATATGAAATCATCAACTTCAACGTTCATTCAACGAATTCCTAACATTTCAGCAATCAAAAGCATCATTTCAGGTCGCAGTGATATTTGAGGCTTCTCCTAAACCGAATTTCTCTTTTCACTGACAAATAAAGTAATGAGAACAAAATTCGGGGATTTTTCGTATTTTAGGAAAAAATACGCCAGGAAATGATATTAAACAGTATGTATTATGATAATTATCGATATTTCAATATATTTTTTCGATTTCCTGATATATTTACATGTATTTTGATTCCTAATAAAACCCGTTGAAGTCTGCTGTAAACAGTCGTCACGTGTAACCAGGCAAGTGGTGTAACGACTAACGTGTGGGCCCGGTAGTGTACCGGGTTCGAATCCCCATCGTGGCATGTTCTGTTTATTCTGGATAAGAAAATTGTTACCAGGTTCAAAGAAAGCTGATGAAAATAATTCAAAATTTTCATGTGCATATTTTATATAGGTACGTTTTAGATATATACAGGGTGTTTCTATAAATCGATCAATTATTTGACATTTCTACGTTATAACAGAAAGCTTTCAATGAAATTGAAGGGGCTTTTGAATTTCGAGTGATTTGTTATAGGAGGTGGGATTTTAAATATAGATACTATGCTTCGGATTCATACGGGGTGCTCCTATAAACATGTCGAATATTTTGAATTTCTGCATTATTGCGGGGACATTTCAACAGAAACGAAGAAGTTTTTGAATTTCAAATGATTTACTATCGATGGTGGGATTTAAAATATATTATGCTTTGGATTTATACAGGGTGTTTCCGTAAAATGTCAAATATAGTAATTTTTTACTTCATAACACATTTGTATAACTTTTCTTATAAATGTTCAATAGACGCTCTGAGTATATACAGGGTGTGTAGTGTAGTCAGACAGATACCCAGAAATAGATCAAATATCTATAACATCAATAACCAATGATGATCTATCGACGTATACAAAACGGTTCGAATGACCTACTGTTCATCTGATCTATCGGTTCAATTGATCTACCGGTTAAATTATTCTACTTAGAAAGGTAGATCTACCGGTTTCACAAATCTACTTGAAAATGTAGATCTACTGGCCTGACTAGAAAATCATTGTTTTTCACATGGGCAGTTATACGTTGCGTGTTCACGAGTTGGGAAACCATCCGCTTTGTTTGTGTTAACGTCAGACCAAAAAACAAAAATATGGTTTACCAAGAGCACTTCACAAAAACGGATAGTTTCCGGACACGTATAACACTTCGATTCAGTATTTATTTTAGATTCACTTTCATTTACTTAGAGAAATTCAACTAAATAACACTTCATTTTTGTAATCGAAATGAATTCATTACTGTTGTGAAATGAAATAAAAGTTTTCCTTTTCAAATATGAAAAAAAAAAATTTTTCTTCATCTTTTAATCACCAAACGCAATTTTACATAAAACGAAGCCATGTGGTGGCAAGAGCGTGCCTATAAATAGCGCGTACGAGGCACCCGTGCGAAGCCGGGGCGGGTCGCTAGTGTGCCTATATTATAAAAAACGAATAAAAATTTTCCGATTTGTAGAATGCGTTTTATTAAGTTTCAAAAAAAGGAAGTTATGCTGTCGCACCCTGTATTTCAACAGCCTTTCCAGGCGACTCTAAGGTCCCATCTCGAAGAAATACATATGAAACGCGTTTTTAAGATTCATTATGTCACATCAATAGATCGAATTATACGGAAATTATAGCAATCTGCTTACAATGAGCCTCCAGACATGATAATGGCTCTCCAAAATTTGTCGTACCAAGGTTAAGGTTAAAACAAGGTTACGAAAGGTCCTAACGTATTGTGATTTTTATTGTACATCCTATGAGCAGGTCCGTATTTTGAAAAGATTCAGGATTCAGATTCGGCCATACACTCTGAAAAAAATCCCGGTGTAAATGCTAATACTAACCTACCAAGGCTACTAGTTTCCGAGATACAGGGTGTTTTTTGCAAAAGTGCTAAAACTATAAACTTCCCTATCTTTGTCGATATGGCAAATTTTTGGCTGATATTTGGCAATCTTGTTTTTATTCATATTCTCCATCAGATCGAAAAAAAATTTTCAAAAAAATTGCAGGTCCGTATTAAAAATTTTCAATTTCCGTGTCATGTTCGAGCAGCAATAACTCTCAAATTATGTAACTTACAGATATGATGTGAGTGTTGTTTTGTAGCTAATATCCTTGCGCGTTAAATAATTGAAAAAAAAATATACTTCAATGTGCTAGTTCTTGTACTATTGCTGATTTACTAAGAAAATCAGCACATATTTTTACTATGAACTTTTTTAAAGAATTTTTTATGGCGTTTTCAAGTTGCATGTTCTTATATTGTTATACTTCAATGAAAGGTGGTAGTATCATCTTTCAAAAAACATTTTTTTCGCATGTGTGTTACCTTTATGTCCAAAGAAATCGATATTATTGGAAGGGCCAACGGAAATAAAAAAAAATAAGGAACTAAGGGGGTAAACTTCCAAATTTGGGTGTTTTTGGCGATAAAATTCGGTAAATTTGATGCCCTTAAATTATCGCTAAGTCATGACCAAACACACTGTAGATAGATATGTTTCCATAACTTTATATTGTAGTTTTCCTGACGAAGAGAAAATATATTTCTCGAAAGCTCGAGCAAAGAAAAACGGGATAAATTAGAAACATTGCTGCTTCTCCCATTATTAAAACTTAAATATACAGTGTGTTTGGTCACGAGTTATCGATAATTTAAGGTCATCAAATATACCTAATATTATCGACAAAAACACCCAAACTTGGAAGTTTACTCCCTTAGTTTTGGAGTAGCCCCCATTTTAAATTTACTTTTTTATTTTCGTTGACCCTTCCAAATAATATCGATTTCTTTGGACATAAAGGTCCTACAGATGTGAAAAAAATGTTTTTTGAAAGATGATACTACCACCTTCCATTGAAGTATTGCAATAAAAGAACATTCAACTTTAAAACGCCATAAAAAATTCTTTGAACAATAGTACAAGAACTAGCACATTAAAGTATAATTTTTTTCAATGATTTAACACGCAAGGACACAAGCTACAAAACAACACTCACATCATTTCTGTAAGTTACATGATTTGAGAGTTATTGCTGTTCGAACATGACCCTTATGAAAATTGATAAAATAAAAAAAACCTCAGTACTGTATTTTCGATAATTTTCAATGATAAAATAAACAAATTGATCATAAAAATTGCTCAAAATGGCCGCCTCTGCTCTGTAGACAGGCAGTGGTCTTCACGGCGACCTGTCTTGTGTCTTTTGCACGAGTAGTGATCATGTTCGAGCAGCAATAACTCTCAAATTATGTAACATACAGATATGATGTGAGTGTTGTTTTGTAGCTAATATCCTTGCGCGTTAAATCATTGAAAAAAAATTATACTTCAATGTGCTATTTCTCGTATTATTGCTGATTTACTTAGAAAATCAGCACATATTTTTACTATGAACTTTTTTAAAGAATTTTTTATGGTGTTTTCAAGTTGCATGTTCTTATATTGTTATACTTCAATGAAAGGTGGTAGTATCATCTTACAAAAAACATTTTTTTCACATCTGTAGGACCTTTATGTCCAAAGAAATCGATATTATTTGGAAGGGTCAACGAAAATAAAAAAGTAAATTTAAAATGGGGGCTACTCCAAAACTAAGGGGAAAACTTCCAAGTTTGGGTGTTTTTGCCGATAATATTAAGTATATTTGATGACCTTAAATTATCGCTAACTCGCGACTAAACACACTGTGGATATACGTATAGCTATTCTGAACGAACTTCCAGAATTTGAGATAGCGTTTATCAGCAAAACACTGAATGGTCATTTTTATTTATTCGGCATGCCTAATCGGGGAGCACTTCCTGCATTAAGAGGTTAACAGTATGTCTTTCATTCACACACACACACAATAAACCCGAAAAGTCTGAGAATTTCACTTTAAAATGACGATTATTCGAATCATCCCAAATTTTGCGCTCTTCGTAGACGGATATGAATACATAAATAATTTTCGGCAATGATTAGCATAATCGTGGAGTTCTGCTGTTCTGATAATATGATTTTTGCGACCTAAAGGTAGGCCAGACATACTGAATAATTCAATTTTTTTATTATCGAGAAAAATATTTCACAGATACGTAACGTAGCTTTTTCCAATAAAGTGGATCATTTTGTTTATTATTCTTGTAAATGGTTTTCCGATAAGAGGTGTTATTTTGGTATTCAAAGAAAAATGCCGTTTTTCAGTATAAATGATCGGATGTTTATTTCATTATAAAGAAGAAGCTATGCCGTTAAAAGTAAAAAATAACATCAGGCAAATAACCACCACGACCAAGCTTACAGGACCATATTCTTTCAATGAAATTTTCCATAACCAAATCGCAAAGTGGCTGCCCTATGTCCTCGATAGCCTCACGAATTCCATCTTTGAGGTCTTGAATCGACGCTGGGCTATTGGCGTAGACCTTCTCTTTCACGTGGCCCCAAAGGAAGAAGTCGCAAGGTGTTAAATCACAAGATCTCGGTGGCCAATTGTGATCACCTCTTCGAGAGATAACACGGTCCGGAAACTTTTCTCGCAAAATATCAATGGTTTTGTTGCTAGTACGTAGCACGTAGCGTGGTCTTGTTGAAAGTAAACGTTGTCCAGTTATGTAATGACGTTTGTGGAATGCCTAATTCCAGAGAACGACGACGAGTAGTTTCTTCTAGTCGAATGTCGAAAAATGGCAGCTTCAAACGTGACATCTACCGAAATAGCGGGCTATTCAAAATAACACCTCTTATTGGAAAACCCTTCAGTAGTCACATACAAATCTGTCTGTGTGAATGAATACTGATATACTGAATTTTCATGCAGAATTTGGTAGTCATAGTGTTAACAGAACCATAGAAAATTCAATTGGAATATTGAAAGAAGAATCTTTATATTTCCATAACGGAATATCCGATTCGAGTGAAATTCATTTTGTGTTTTTCAATTTATATTTTTTACATATTTTATGAAGAAGAATCGCTCCATATATTTCCATAACAGGATATCCGATTGAAGTAAAATTTATTTTGTAAATCAAGACTGAAATACTGAATCTTCATGCCAGATTTCGAAATGTTCTAATCACCAGAACCATAGTATTTAATTTCATTTATTGATTTTTTACTTTCATTATCTGAATAATTTACAAAATATAATTCCGTTCGTGCTGAGATTCTGCATTTATATTTTTGGTATAAATCTCAAGTCCCATATAAAATTTTGAGATAATAGTCTTATTGCTCCACCAAAGAACGAGCGCTCGAAAGCTCCTGCTCAGGGCTTTTCTCAATTTTTTTACAAGCTGTAGATCTCATATCATTTAACTTTTGTTGATCATTTTCTAGACAAGAACAAGTTCGTAAAATACCCTGACTTTACTTCACATTTTTTCGGGTCTTATATCTACACTGCGCAAAAAAATAACGCACATTATGGAAATCTCAAACTTATTCCAAAACTGAAGGTGTTCTCAATGATAATTATTTTTATCAGAATTATGCATGCATATGTTATCCACTTTCAACGTTTTTCTTCAATACAGATGTTTTTTCCCAGCAGGAATAAAAAAATATGAGATTATCAGATTTTGAATGTATTGGCTCCATTCTGAAATCACTTGTTCTCGATCAATTCTAGTGATCAATAGTTTTTCTTTCGTTTGATTTTCTACACTCGATCGCTATGCAACGCGAAACACGCAATTTAACCCAAGAGGAATGTGCCCAAGCGGTAGTTTTGCGAGAAGAAGTGTGGACATCACAAGAATTGCAGAAAGGTTTGGAGTTTACCATACAAGTGTGTCCAGAATGTTGCAGCGATTCAGGGAGACAGGTATGAATGTCCGAAGACCAGGACAGGGTGTAGACCACGGGTAACAACTGCCATTCAAGAACGTTACTTGAGAGTTTCTTCGTTGAGACAACGGTTTGCAACCGCTCGGCTACTTCAAAATCAGCTTGAGCAAACTCATGGGGTGCAAATTAGCACTCAGACAATAAGAAATCGCCTCAGAGAATATGATTAAAGGCCTCGTGTCGCGGCAAGAGGCCCAGCTTTCACCCCAGCCCATCGAAGGGCGCTTTTGGATTTTGCGAGAGAGCATATCCATTGGGAAGAGGCTGATTGGAAAAGAGTTCTCTTCACAGATGAGTCTAGATTCTACCTCTACCATTGTGATCGACGTTCCCTTATATACAGACGTCCACATGAAAGATATGCTCAGTACAATTTCCTGAATACTACTGGTTTCGGGGGAGGATCGATTATGGTATGGGGTGGAATATCTTTGACTGCTCGCACAGACCTAGTGGTCGTTGATAATGGAGCTATGAATGCTGATAGGTATATAAAGAACAGTCTTGAAGAGCATGTAGTGCCATTTGCCCCATACATTGGTGAAAATTTCATTTTTATGGACGATAATGCCGGACCCCATCGTGCGCGCATCGTTCAGGAGTACCTTGAAGAGGTTGAAGTCTCTCGAATGGAATGGCCAGCAAGAAGTCCAGATCTCAATCCAATTGAGCAGGTTTGGGACAACCTCAATAGAAGGCTGAGAAGTTCAGAAAATCATCCAGCTACTCTTAATGACTTAGGAATCCAACTCAGAGAAATCTGGAAAGGATTAGATCAGAACATTTCAAGATCAATCATTTTGAGTATGAACCGTCGTTGCCGAGCTGTAATTAACGCAAGGGGTGGAAATACCAAGTATTAAATCACTTATCAGCATTCCAGTATTTTGAAAATTGTTTATTTCTCTTCTTTCACATAAGATTCGGTGAAATCCCGAATTTTTCTTCCATTCAATGTCTTGTTTCGTTCAAAACCTTCCCGAGAGAACATAAAAAATAAGTTATAAAGTCAATGTAAGGTTAACTTTCATCAAAATTGAGTATTTCAGAATGTGCGTTAATATTTTTGCGCTGTGTATAATTAAAAAAAATCCTCAACACAACCCCGTGGATAACAAGAAAGACGTACTACCCCCATCCGTCCTTCTCTAAACACTCGGAAAATCAATAGGCTCCTCCCCTGTCCTTGCTACCACCCTAGAAAACATCGAGGGATGCTCATTTCAACCCCCGTCACGTGCACTTTAGGTTGGCATTCCAGCGATCGGGATCACTGACCTATAAATGAAAAACGAGGAAATTTTTTTATATGTGTGACTAATATTCTATGTTCCGTGACGTAATTTATTACGGGCCGCGTACAATCAGAGTACATAGTCTAGGTGGGCCGTGAAAACGAGCTGGGAGTCAAATTTGTTCAATTGAGTGCGCGCGCTAGAATCCGCGAATTATCACCGATTTGCATTCGTTGGTTATGTTTTGATGTGCAGTGCTGGAGTTAATGGGAATTTTCTGAACAAATTTTAGCCAGGTATGTATTTTTGGACGTTTTTTGTTACCTGTTGGTTACTCTCAACAACAATATTGTATCAGATATGTTGTCCATCATATTAATTGGAGCTATTATTTATTCCGAATAAATGAAAGACTTCGTGTCTAGGTACTCCAAAAATTGGTTTAATCGAACTGTGCTACATGTTTCGACCCTTACAAACTTAGGGTCATCTTCAGGCTTCTGAAAATACAAGTAAATTCAAATAGGAGATGTTCATGTCAACAATAAAATGTCAAAAAACATAGTCAAAGTTACAGGAATAAAAGAGTACATAAAAAGCGGTTAAGCAACAAACAACAACAGAAAAATAGATAAAAGGTATATACAATAATTGTAAACGATGCTTCCGCAATTTCGGCTAATTAGTCAGGATTTGACGTTTGTGTTATTTTTCAGAGGAAAATTTTCGTGAATTGATTGTTTTATTGTTTAAATTTATAACTTTTTAATCTGTCCAAATTTTGTAATCGTTTATAATTATTGTATATACCTTTTATCTATTTTTCTGTTGTTGTTTGTTGCTTAACCGCTTTTTATGTACTCTTTTATTCCTGTAACTTTGACTATGTTTTTTGACATTTTATAGTTGACATGAACATCTCCTATTTGAATTTACTTGTATTTTCAGAAGCCTGAAGATGACCCTAAGTTTGTAAGGGTCGAAACATGTAGCACAGTTCGATTAAACCAATTTTTGGAGTAGACACGAAGTCTTTCATTTATTCGGAACAATATTGTAGCCTGTGAAGGTGATATTAAGTTTCTTAAGAACTTTATAGGTTTTCACTCCCAGAAATAATTAAAAAATGTTTAATTAAGATGATAAATTTTTGCACTTATTTGTTGGGAGCAAATTGGTTTTGCAAAAATTGTTGCCTTACAGTAAAAACTAAAAAAGGAAATTAATGAAAAGGATAATGTAACATTTCGGTGTCT
Source organism: Propylea japonica (assembly GCA_013421045.1). Taxonomy (NCBI): domain Eukaryota; kingdom Metazoa; phylum Arthropoda; class Insecta; order Coleoptera; family Coccinellidae; genus Propylea; species Propylea japonica. The sequence goes on from CM024243.1 coordinate 78,909,171, forward strand.
ATATCAGACACCTTCTCCAGACAAACTTGTAAAATCTTCAGAATTTTGTGTTTTTTTTTTTTCATTTGCAGTCTAATTGACATTGAAAGTTGTCAACGCATAGAGATGTTGATTTATTTAATTTTGAAATTTCCTGATGTCATTTCTTTCTTCAATACGATCTATTCCAACAGAACAATTGGCCAAATTATCTACTTCATCTAACAAAATACATGTGGATTCCTTAATTTTCCTTTTTATAATTATCAGGTTCCGTCATTAGAATCTTTGTGTTGTTCCAGTTCATCATATGATCTCCGCTATTTGAACATACATGATCAGCGATTTGTGATCTTGTAATGTCTCTATTTTTGATGTTGTTCTTATGTTCCCGTTTTCTTGTCCTTAAAGTTCTTGAGGTTTCTCCTGTATAAGATTTTTCACATATACAGGGAATATTGTAAACACATTTATCCACTCCTATAAACTAATTTCTATGTGTATTAGTAGCTATACCACAACCGTAGACATGTCTATGAACCGAAAAGCGGGTGTTATAATAACACCCGCCCATAACACCCGCTAATAAAAATACCTAGGAAAAATGAAATTGCTTACAAAAAAAATGAATAAAAAGTAGGATCGATCCGGAAATCTACTTCAGCCATCAAGATAACGTTCTAGCGATTCATTTCAGATTTATTTTTGGAAAACGTAAATTTTTGAAGTTGCGAAAGTACTTGATTTGATTCTAGACTACAGAGTACAGAGGTTTGACGGTTGGACGAAATGTTGTCAACGCTTTTGACAACTGTTCAAAATTTTTTAAATGCAGATTAATTCGAATTTTACTGAAGGAGTCGTGTATAGAGTATAGTATTCAATTCGCGGTAATGCTCAAAACACAAAATCATCTGCGTGTGTTTTGACCTGCATTACCGCTCATCGAATAATATACTTTTTTTTATTTTTTGTCTCATTCATTGGTTTCGTCCTGGTCAGAATGGATCTCCAATCATTTTGTGTTTCGAAAACAGTTCTTTTGTGGAATTTGGAACGAATTCTTCTTATTATTTATGTTTCAGAGACTGGGAGTGAAAACCTATAAAGTTTTTTAGAAAAAAACAATATTGTAGCCTGTGAAGCAGCTGATATCAAGTTATCTGAATAATTTCCCCGAATGAATGTGATTCTGTGATGAAAATAAAGTTTTTGGTATTTTTTATTTCTTAAAGTTACACAATTTAGAATTTCATTTGAAAATTTTTTTCGCTTCTTTATTTTCCTCGTACAGAGTAGCCAGAATTGATGATTCCCAAAACTCAACATTTTAACCCTATGAGATGAAAACTTAAAAAAACCTTAAGCAGATGCTTTTGACGCTCGATTGTTGGTGGAGCAATGAGGCTATTACCTCAAAATTTTGTATAGGACTTGAGATGAAAATTTAAGAAAAAACCGCTAAGATGCTTTTAACGCTCGATTATTGGTGGAGCAATGCAGCTATTACCTCAAAATTTTGTATAGGACCATTGAGTTTAAAATTATCTTGAAACTTCGCATGAACATTCATAAGGTCAATCTTCATTCACAACATAAATTTCACTGAAATCGGATATCTTGTTATGGAAATATAAAAATTCTTCTTCTCACAATTCAAATTGAATTTTACATGGTTCTGTTGACACCACGGCCATGAATTTTTGCATGGCGCTTATTATGAGCATCTTGCATGTAGCCGCAAAATTTCATTTCGAATGGTTTCGTCTCGTCTGAGATATTAAGGATCAAAAATTCCGAATGGCCCTATTTTATTGAACACCTTGTACGATTTAGCTGGTTAACGAACTCAACCGCGACATTCGGGAACCGAACTCACCCTGAAAATTTCAAGTCTCTAGGACAATCCCTTCGAAAGTTATCGTGCTAACGGCCGGACGGACGGCCCCACAGACTGAATTCTATTTGATCACGGATTCTTCGTCAGAAAATCGAACCCTATAGTACTAAGTTGTGTGATATATTTCTCGCCAGCTTTTTGAACAAATCCCTAGATTCGAATCGTTTTTAAGCGTAAGCTGGCGTTAATAACTTCACAACATATTTGCCTACGTCATTCTTATTCAATTTACTTCTCCTTTTAGGTCTATCAGGCCTGCTTATTTTATTTTTATCAACAGAATTATCTTTTTCTGGCCTTTCCACGATATCTTTAGTGTCCTTTCGGTGTTGACTTTCTCAAATTTTTATCTGTCTTTGATACACCATTTGAGGATTGTTTAGAATTTTCATTCAAGGTTTGGTTCGGAGATTTATTTTCCAATTCCGAACTTTCTTGACTCTCCCCCATTATATCACAGTTGCTTACGTCATCATCATCTTTCTTTGAGCTTGTTGGGGAACTTAAACGATTATTTTTGAGATTATCTGTGGAATCTTCATCCCAGTCATCAGAAAGTCTGTATTCCTCTTTAACTGCCTCTGTTTTCTGTCTTTTACAGTTGCTTTCATCTCCAGAAAATTCGCAAATTACAGACACAACGATATAGCACTCGTTCAAGTAGAACGAGAGCTTAAAAATGGAGTTCTTATATCTATCGACGTTTGACGACATTTAGGTAAAACCTTTGAATATTAACGGTCAACGAACTTATAACCTCTAACAGGTAAGGAATATTTTGAAGGCCACAGAGGGTTGGAAACAATCGATAGATTACGTATTATTTAGGGTTTCTCACGATCGCATTCACTAACTCCTTCGAAGCTAGGTACAATCTGTTTTCACTTTTTATACTCACTGGTTAATAGTGAAACTTTTCTCAACACTTTTCGGACAAGTAAATATTTGTTTAATTTGTAAATAATGAAAAATTAAGGAAAGCCCTGAGTAGGAGTTTTTGAGCGCTCGTTTTTTGGCGGAGCAATAAGACTATTACCTCAGAATTTTATATGGGATTTGAGATTGATACCAAATGTATTAATGCAGAATCTCAGCACAATCGGAATTATATTCTGAGAATCATTCAAAAAATGAAATATACTCCGTTCACGAAAGTTTGAGCCGTCGGTTGGCCATGGAAATTTGGCATATTTCACTGTGTATGTTGAAATTTTAGGTTATGTTCTTTATTTTCTTGTCAGATTGATACGCAATGTTGTCAATATTGCATAGAGTTCTCTGATAACTCGCAAGCTCGTCGAACGAGGCCGAGTACATTCGGCAACGTTGACTTTATTGAACTCTATGACAGCAAATACTGCCAACTTCAAATAAATAAAGAAACGCCTACTATGTGCTCAACCTTTCGTGAACGGACTATATGTGAAAAATAAATTTCATTCGAATCGGATATTCTGTTATGGAAATATAAAGATTCTTTTTTCAATATTCCAATTGAATTTTCTATGGTTCTGTTAACACTATGGCCACAAAATTTTTCATGAAGATTCAGTATATCAATATACGAAATAAATTTCATTCGAACCTTTTTATGGAACAATAAAGTTTCTAATTTTCAATTTTCCAATACAATTTTCTATGGTTTTGTGTACACTATGACCACAAATTTTGCATGAGGCTTATTATGAGCATCTTGATTGTGGCTGAAACATTTCATTTCGATTGGTCTCGTTTTGTCTGATATATTGAGGAATAAAATTTTGAATGCCAATATTTTATGGAACATCCTGTACGATTTGGCTGGTAAACGAACTTATTGAGGCATTTGGGAACCGAACTCATCCTGAAAATCTCAAGTCTCTAGGACAATTCCTTCGAACGAACGCTTAAAAATGAAGGAAACACAAGGAAATGTTATGATTTTTTTCTGAAATCATTATTCGATCAAATTTTTCTTATTACTAGAGAAACAAGTCTGGAAGCATTGAATAATGACTCAGTATTCACTAGTGATTAATGGGTATTATTACGACCGAGCAAACAGACGTATAATAGGTGGATTACACAATATATCCATTGAAACATATTCTAAAAATATTTATAGGTTTTCACTGAAACAGAAATAATTAAAAAAAATTAATTAAGATGAAGTGCTCCTACTAGAATCTTTGCACTTATTTGTCAGGAGCAAATTGGTCTTGAAAAAATTGTTGCCTAACAGTGTAACAATGTAACGTTTCGGCGTTTATATCAGAAACCTTCTTCAGAGAAACTTGTAAAATCTTCAGAATTGTGTGTTTTTTCATTTGCAATGTCATATTGACAAATTTCAATTCTAATCAGATTGCAAATGAAAAACCACACAATTCTGAAGATTTCACAAGTTTGTCTGAAGAAGGTGTCTGATATAGACGAAACGTTACAGTGTCCTTTCTCATTTATTTCCTTTTGCAGTTTTACTGTCAGGCAACAATTTTTTCAAGACCAATTTGCTCCTGACAAATAAGTGCGAAGATTCTCGCAGGAGCACTTTATCTTATAGCGTTTTCTTTTGGGAAAACTGGTGCGCACCAGAATTGCCCCAGTGCGATCTGAGTGCAAATTTCTATGAGCATTTCATTGTTCTTTGTACCAATAGAACACGAAAAATTGCACTGGGGCAATTCTGCTGCGCACCAGTTTTCCCAAAAGAAAACGCTATTAATTGAAATTTTTTGAATTATTTCTGTTTCAGAGACTGGGAGTAAAAACCTATAAAGTTTTTTAGAAATGGATTACACAATAGTCTATACTAATATTATGAAGAGGAAAGATTTATATGTTTGTGGGTTGTGAGTTAAATCATAAGCACTAGACCGATTTCAATAATTCTTTCACCCTTAGAATGCTACACTATCCCTGAGTAACATAGGCAATACTTTTCACCCGAGAAAATTAAGGAAACCTACTATAACTTCCATGATAATAAATATGAGTACCAAAATCAGCTATTTTCAGGTGCGCTGCAAAAACCGTAAGACGTACATGGAAACAATGTATGACGGAAATGTATCTCTTTAATAGTTTTACAAAAAAGTCCGCGATAGCATATATCTATCTTTCAAAGTTTACTCGGTATCACCTTTAAAGTTATCCGAATGTTCCTCAAAATTACGCATTATTTGGGAGTATTTTTTTATGAATACGCTATTGATCCTTATCCAATTAAATACGTTGTTCATACCCAGTATTTAATTTAGAACGAAATTGCCTTTTACATCATTCAATTATGATGAATACATCAAAAGATATGGCAGGTTGAATATGAAATCGCACCAAAATGCGTCTCCGAGGTAGGCACTAGGCGGGTAGGAGAAGGTACCGAAGTGTGAGGGATGTATGAATGTATTTTGGATTGCCTGATGCCCGTATGTTTATGATCACAAATCAGATCAACAGATGGCGCTGTAGTCGTTATTCAGGTTATTCATCTACTCTGCAACTTAACGGCTGGATCGAATTGAATGATTTTTTGTGTATACAGAACAACGTCTGTTGGGTCTGCTGGTCGTGAATAAAATAGTTTTCCATTTCGCACAAATCCTGAGTTGTTCGAATTTCGATTTTTTCAGATCATGAGTGGTGACAGGCAAGATGGTAATGCTCGAGGACCACCAAATATGGCGGAAGCTTCCACTCAAACACCAATCAACGAAACATGTGATGTACCATATATGTCGAAAACTCACTGCCTTAATAATACTGGTCATAGCCACAAATCCTTGAATAAAATGCAGAATATGCGAATACACGGACAGGTAAGTGTTGAAAACATTTTCCGCCGACCTCGAAATAAAAGGTTATTTTAATGTGTACGAAATTGATCATTAATGACCCATTTTAATGCTCAATTTTTTGGCCATTTCAATGTGCATTCAGAAGCACTACGAGAAATTTCAAAACTCTACTGGAACAAAGAAACATAGAAATTCCATTTTGTCAAATGTATGTCTTGTGCAAAATTAGAATGTATTTCAATCAAGAATTTATACACAATTCATGTTTAGATCGTCGAAAAAATCTTGTAATCAACTCGGTTATTAATCGAGCGACAAATGGTCTCGAACTATTAACGCGTTCGCTCCGCTCACGCATTAAAATATCTAGACCATTAGTCGCTGTCTTTAATAACCTAGTTGATTAAATAACTATTTCGCCGACCTCGAAATAAATGGTGATTTTTAATGTGTACGAAATTGAGAATTAATGACCCATTTTAATGCATTTTTAAGCCATTTCAATGTGCAATCCTTATGACAACCGTACACAAATTATTCAGATGCACTACGAGAAATGTCAAAACACTACTGGAACATAGAAACATAGAAATTCCATTATGTCAAATGTATGTCTTGTGCAAAATGAGAATCTATTTAATTTTACACAATTCATATTGAGATCGTCGGAAAAGTCTTGTAATCAACACGGTTAATCTAGCGACTAATGGTCTCGAACTACTAACGCCTTCGCTCCGCTCAGGTATTAAAATATCTTGACCATTAGTCAAGACAGGTGCTTTTGAGGCCTCGTTCATAGGTGAAGCAATAATGCTATCATCTCAAAATATTGTGTATAGGCGTTTTCGGATACTTACTCGGGTTAACTCGATCCCTAACCTTCGCGTTCGTTTACCTAACCCGGTCATTCAACCCGTGTTCGGAAAGTAAGGTGCTATTAACTCGATCACTGACTCAGGTTGATTTATCGTAACCCTACACAAGAGCAGGGTCGTAGAGTTACCGCATGCGCACTGCAGTTTAATTTGGTATTTGAAAAAGGAGGGAATAAGTCTACTACCCCTTTCTTAGTAATTTCATAATTATATTGTATTCCAAAAAATTATGGAAAGAGAAGAGAATTTGGCTCAGTGTAAAATGTGTGGTTCTATGAGGCGAGAAAATAATGTGAAACATCTTCTTTATAACTTTGTATGCTGATTTTTCTGCGTTTAAGCTGAAGACTTCTTTAATTCTTTAACAAAGGTACTCAAAGATAACATTGAACATGCGTGGGCACACCAGAAATTATAAAAAAGATTTCACAGAAGCCAAAAAATCCAAGCAAAGCTAGATACAATCAGTTAATAAACTGGAACTGAAAAATAAATTCTCTACGTCTTTAACATAGGTATTTAAAAATAACAGTAAACATGGAAGGGCACACCAGAAATTATAGGGAATATTTCATAAAAGCCAATAAATTTAAGCAAAGCTAGAGAATATCCGAAAATAAAGTGGGACTGAAAAAATAAAAAGTGTTCGTAAACTTAGAACCCGGGTCCGTGATCCGAATAGATCCGTCACACGACCCAATGGATCGAGTTAGTAACTCTGAGTAAGTTTTCGAAAACACATTTTTTTGTCGGTTTGTCAGTTTTGAACGTTTTCAGTAAGTTGAAATTTTAAAAGGGTATTTTATTACGCCAATACAGTCTTACATTGTTTTTGAGAGTCAACAGTTAACTTGAAGTTCTTTGACGAACAAAACTCCCAATTTATAATAGCCGAAACTAGATATACACTGCGCAAAAAAATTAACGCAAATTATGAAAATCTCAATTTTAATGAAAGTTAACTCTATATTGACTTTATAACTTATTTTTTATGTTCTCTCGGGAAGGTTTTGAATGAAACAAGACACATTAAATGAGAGAGAAATTAAGGATTTCACCGAATATTATGTGAAAGAAGAGAAATGAACAGTTTTCGAAATACTGGAATGCTGATAAGTGATTTAATACTTGGTATTTCCACCCCTTGCGTTAATTACAGCTCGGCAACAAGGGTTCATACTCAAAATGAGTGATCTTAAAATGTTCTGATCTAATCCTTCCCAGATTTCTCTGAGTTGGATTCCTAAGTCATTAAGAGTAGCTGGATGATTTTCTGAACTTCTCAGCCTTCTATTGAGGTTGTCCCAAACCTGCTCAATCGGATTGAGATCTGGACTTCTTGCTGGCCATTCCATTCGAGAATTGATCGAGAACAACTGAATTCAGAATGGAGCCAATATATTCAAAATCTTTTTTTATTCCTGCTGGAAAAAAACATCTGTATTGAAGAAAAACGTTGAATGTGGATAACATATATGCATACATAATTCTGATAAAAATAATTATCATTGAGAACACCTTCAGTTGTAGAATAAATTTGAGATTTCCATTATGTGCACTAATTTTTTTGCTCAGTGTAGTTAACTCGGTATGTTCACCCAAGTGTGAGCATGAAGTGAAGATGTTAATTGGTTTAGCGGTCTCCATAACTATTTATTTTAACAAGGTGCCTAATTCTTGGATGTGCATGAGGTCATTGCTTTTGCGAAATAACTGGACAATGAATTCATTTCATGATTCATTCGAATTAGTTTTTATTTGGTCTTTAAATTCACCGCTTTACACATTCTGGTCTATACATAGGTATAGTCCATCTTTCAAGAAGGAATTTACATCATATGCGGTGTGAAAAATCGAAATTATTGATGATAAAAACAAATTACACTGCGCAAAGAAATTAACGCACATTCTGAAAATCTCAGTTCTAATGAAAGTTAACTCTACATTGACTTTATAACTTATTTTTTATGTTCTCTCTGGACGGTTTTGACGAAACAAGACACATTTAATGAAAGAAAAATTCAGGATCTTATGTGAAAGAAGAGAAATAAACAATTTTCAAAATACTGGAATGCTGATAAGTGATTTAATACTTGGTATTTCCACCCCTTGCGTTAGTTACAGCTCGGCAACGACGGTTCATACTCAAAATGAGTGATCTTAAAATGTTCTGATCTAATCCTTCCCAGATTTCTCTGAGTTGGATTCCTAAGTCATTAAGAGTAGCTAGATGATTTTCTGAACTTCTCAGCCTTCTATTGAAGTTGTCCCAAACCTGCTCAATCGGATTGAGATCTGGACTTCTTGCTGGCCATTCCATTCGAGAGACTTCAACCTCTTCAAGGTACTCCTGAATGATGCGCACACGATGGGGTCTGGCATTATCGTCCATAAAAATGAAATTTTCACCAATATATGGGGCAAATGGCACTACATCCCCTTTAAGAATGTACCTTATATACCTATCAGCATTCATAGCTCCATTATCAACGACCACTAGGTCTGTGCGAGCAGTCAAAGATATTCCACTCCGGCACTCCATACCATAATCGATCCTCCCACGAAACAAGTAGTATTCAGGAAATTGCACTGAGCATATCTTTCATGTGGACGTCTGTATACAAGGCTTATTATGAGCATCTTGCATTTGGCCGCAACATTTCATTTCGGTGGGTTCAGTTTTGTCTAAGATATTGAAGAACAAAAATTTTGAATGGCCATATTTTATGTTGCATAAAACATGGCTTTTCAAAAATTTTTTTCAGGGGGTTATTGCTAGAAGAAACAAGCTTTGTGTCCCAGATCATATTCCCCTGTCATAAATCGACCTGTCTGGGTGTTTTCACAAATTCTGTTTCATTCTTGAGTTATTGATTATTGCGGGTAGACACTTTAACAGGTTACAACCGAGACACCCTGTATTATAATCATTACAACATTTCACACAAATTTTCTATTTTCTCTGTGGTCTCCGAAGATTATTTGGTGTGATAAAATCGTTTATTTGGAGTGTCCACAAGGAAGGCGCCAATTTGTTTGCCTTGTTCTTATTTTATGGTTCATAAAGTGTTCAGGAAAATAAGATGAAGCATAAGGTCAATCAATGAGATCACATTTTCTCGTAAATTGCTTGGAAGTTTCACATTAAAGGTTAAATGAAGCGCTAATATATGATGAAAATGAGTTTCTTTCATGACCTTTTAGTGTGATACTAAAAACGATGGGTTTCATTTGAACTATCTTTTTTCAAAAGCCTGAGTTCTCCTTTCTCACAAAAAATTTTTTTTCGGCAGCAACTAGAAATAGCTTTTTTGTATTTTTTCCGCCGACCTCGAAATCAAAGGTGATTTCAATGTGTGGGAAATTGAACATTAATGGCCAATTTTAATGCTGAATTTCTGCTATTTTAATGTGTAATCTCATGGCAACCGTACACAAAGTATTCAGAAGCACTACGAGAAATGTAAAAACTCTATTGAAACATAGATAAGTACATAGAAATTCCATTATGTCAAACGTATGTCTTGTGCAAAATGAGGATGTATTTCAATCAAGAATTTATAGACAATTCATACTGAGATCGTCGGAAAAATCTTATAATCAACTCGGTTATTAATCGAGCGACTAATGGTCTCAAACTATTAACGCGTTCACTCCGATCACACGTTAAAATATTTTGTCCATTAGTCGCTGTCTTTAATAATCTAGTTAATTAAATAACTATTTCCGTCGATCTCAAAATAAAAGGGGTTTTAATATGTACCAAATTGATCATTAATGACCCATTTTAATGCTCAATTTCTGATATTTCAATATGAAATACTCATGGAAACCTTCACAAAGCATTCAGAAGCACTACGTGAAATGTCAAAACTCTACTGAAACATAGATACATCATATCGAGATTGTCGGAAATATCTTGTTATCAACTCGGTTATTAATCTAGCGACTAATGGTCTCTAACTATTAATCGAAATATCTTGACCATTAGTCGCTGTCTTCAATAGACTAGTTGATTAAATAACTATTATTTAACTGTTTTAGTAGCCTAGACGGTTTTAAGCATGATCTTTTAGATACTGGAACCATTTTATCTCTGTTATTTTTGATTGGTGCATGTCCACAAATAGTAAAACATTCTTTTTTTTGTAGCTCTGTGATATAACTATTAAGATAGGAGTAGAATCATATAGGGCCCATAAAGTGGTGCTGGCCTCAGCTAGTCCATATTTCTTTGCTATGTTTAATGGTGAGTAGACATCGATGTTATCCGCAGAAAATATAGGTAATTTTGTAGATTGAGAGAATGTGTCAACTTGAAATTCTACACTAAGTGTATACAAATGTTGAACATGTATTTATTTAGGTGAGAGTATGCAACTCACTGTCTTGAATTAAAATGAACAAAAACTGTTTAAAAACATTAAAAATAGTTCTCCTCTGTCAGAATTGTTAAAATTTTGAATTCTAGTCAACCTTTATAACCGATATATCTTTCTTGTGGGAATGTCAACTGAATATGGAGCTATAGGATATGTGCGAAATGTGATATCTAATATGTTATTTTAGGTGGTCTATTGGTGGCGGGAATTTTTTGAATTTTATTTATTGTTGTTTTTTAAGAATCTAGCAGTTTGAAAATGCTTCTTCTGTCAAATTCTATATTATCGTTAAGTAAAAATTGGTTGTCTTTATTTTTTAAAATTTCTAGTTGTTCGAGTAATATTATTTTATGGTATAGTTATTTTCTTTATGCAGTATTTTCAGATTATCTAATGTGATATGATGTCCGGTATCGCTTTAGGCACACATTTAAACGATACCGGACATCATATCACATTAGATAATCTGAAAATACTGCATAAAGAAAATAACTACCATAAAATAATATTACTCGAACAACTAGAAATTTTAAAAAATAAAGACAACCAATTTTTACTTTACGATAATATAGAATTTGACAGAAGAAGCATTTTCAAGTTGCTAGATTCTCAAAAAACAACAATAAATAAAATTCGAAAAATTCCCGCCACCAATAGACCACCTAAAATAACATATTAGATATCACATTTCGCACATATCCTATAGCTCCATATTCAGTTGACATTCCCACAAGAAAGATATATCGGTTATAAAGGTTGACTAGAATTCAAAATTTTAACAATTCTGACAGAGGAGAACTATTTTTAATGTTTTTAAACAGTTTTTGTTCATTTTAATTCAAGACAGTGAGTTGCATACTCTCACCTAAATAAATACATGTTCTACATTTGTATACTTTCAGCTGGCCTGATGATGGAATAATTCCGAAATTGATAGCCGAAGATTTTAGTAAACAGTAATAGTGTGTTTTATTTTATTTTACGTTTCTTAATCTCGAGAGAACATACTTTGGAAGAATTCATTTGTAAAATTTGTAATAAAAATTGCTTCAATTGATATGATGAAGTAGATTAAGCCCTCGATTGACAAGGTATACCCATATTTGTTAGTTGGAGTACTTTAGAATACCTACTGAAGAAATATCGATTTGAAGAGAATAATATTAGGCTGAATCTATGAAGCATCTGACAGCAATGAATAATATCTCATTATTCACTCGCCTACGGCTCGTAGCCTAAACTTCACCTCGTGAATAATAGCTATCATTATATGCTCGTTGCATAATATAAAGGGTTTTCCAATACGATGTGTTATTTTGAAAAACACGCTATTTCGGTAGATTTCACGTTTGAAGCTGTCATTTTTTGACATTTGACGAGTAGAAACTACGCCATTAATAAAAATGGAACGATACACGCTTCAAGAACGCATTGAAATTATTGAAATTCACTATAAAAATGGTGAAAATTTGGCAGAGACGGTTCGTAAAACTCGAACATTTTTGGGTCGTCGTGAAGCACCTTGTCGAACTGCAATGAAGAAATTGATGGAAAAATTCGAGCTGTTGGGACAAGTTAGTGATGTGAAGAATAAAACCCGTGCACGTCGCTCAAGAACAGCCGAGAATATTGCTGTTGTAGCCGAAAGTGCTGAAGAAAACCAAAGTTTGTCCATTTCTCGTCGTTCTTTGGAATTAGGCATTCCACAAACGTCATTACACCGTCTTTTGCATGAAGATTTGGGTCTTGAGGATTATAATTCAGTTAACACAAAACTCAAGCCGAGCTATCATCAACAACATCGTGTCTTTGCTGATTGGGTAATTGAAATGCATGAAAATTATCCGAAATTCCATCGAAATATCATCTTGAGTGATGAGGCCCATTTCCACTTCGGTGGTTTCGTCAACAAACAGAATTGTTGCCTTTGGGGCTCTGAAAACTCAAGAGTTATTGTTGAAAAGCCTCCCTATCATCAACGAGTGACTGTTTGTTTCGGTTTATGTTCCGGCGGAGTTATTGGACCTTACTTTTTCGAAAATGAATCTGGAGCAACAGTTACGGTGAATGGATTGCGCTATCGAGAGATGATTAATAATTTTTTATGACCGAAATTGGATAGTATTGATCTGGACAATTTTTACTTTCAACAAGAGAGCGCTACGTGCCACAAAGACAACGAAACCATTGAGTTTTTGCAGGAAAAGTTTCCAGACCGTGTTATCTCTCGAAGAGATGATCACAATTGGCCACCGAGATCTTGTGATTTAACACCTTGCGACTTATTCCTTTGGGGCCACGTGAAGGAGAAGGTCTACGCCAATAGCCCAGCGTCGATTCAAAACCTCAAAGATGGAATTCGTAAGGCTATCGAGGACATAGAGCAGCCACTTTGCGATTTGGTTATGGAAAATTTCATTAAAAGGATATGGTCCTGTAAGCGTGGTCGTGGTGGTCATTTGCCTGATGTAATGTTTCACTATTAACGGCATAGCTTCTTCATTATGATGAAATGAACATTTATATTGAAAAATGGCAGCTCTTATTGGAAAACCCTTCATCAAATTACTTCTAATGAATTATTGCTCAAAATTTTCGCCATTTTCTACTAGTTTTGTATCCAGTTTTATCATTTAAGGTGACATGAAGGAACAGGGACTACCAGAAGTCGAAATACACGATTTGGACCCTCGTGCCATTGGTCAATTGATGGACTACGCTTACACTGGTCAAATAATAATCACATCAGATAATGTTCAAGTGTTATTGCCTGCCAGTAGTGTCTTGCAAATGCTAGAAGTTAGGGAAGCTTGTTGCAGATATTTGATGAAGCAACTCCACCCTACAAACTGCTTAGGGATAAAAAGTTTTGCAGGTGAGAATATCCAAGTGCCCCACTACACGCGTGAACTTAGCAACGCTTTTTCAGCAGCCTGAAGTGCTCAGCGGCGTTGTAATATGTAAATTTAAATGAATGAAATGAAATATCTATCATTTTATGTAATAATTGTGGGTTGACGTAGACCATTCACAGCATAACCTCGAGCTAAAATCTAATAGTTTTTTCCTTGAAAAATAACTATTTCCGCCGACCTCGAAATGGAAAGTGATTTTAATGTGTACAAAATTGATCATTAATGGTCCATTTTAATGCTCAATTTCTGCTATTTTAATGTGTTATCATCATGGCAACCGTTTACAAAAAAAATGTGAAAACTCTACAGGAACATAGATACATAGAAATTCCTTTATGTCAAATGTACCTATGTCTTGGGCAGAATGGGAATGTATTTCAATCAAGAATTCATACACAATTCCAGTGGCGCAGCTAGGATTTTGTTTTGGGGGGGGCTGAACTGAACAATTTTTGATGATACAACAAATAACGAAAGTTGCAAAAAAATTAAAGAAGAAAAAATAACGAAGAAATCAATCTTTGGGGGGGGGGCTGCAGCCCCAAAGCCGCCCCCCCTAAGCTGCGCCAGTGCACAATTCATATTGAGATCGTCGGAAAAATCTTGTAATCAACTCGGTTATACATCGAGCGACTATAATGGTCTCGAACTGTTAACTAATATCTTGACCATTAGTCGCTGTCTTTATTAACCTAGTTGTTTAAATAACTATTATTATTATTATTTAGTTAAAAAGTTTTTTATTCGAATGATTTGGGTTCTAGTGAATTTTCAGATAATGCTGGTGATTTTGAGCTAAATTTCATGTGTAAGTGACGTTGGTCTAGTCCAAATTCTATGAGGGTTTTCACTGTAAGATTATTTTTTTGACTTTCAATATTCCAATTCAAATAAACTTTGACTTTCAAATGTAGTTGTTTCTTGACGAAAGAAATGGAAAGGACACAAATTTGAGTTGGGTTGATATTCGTGAAATTGTGTAGAGTCGGATGAAATAACTATTAATTATAGTCAGTAAATTTATGAAAATTAATGTATTACGGTCACAATTCTTGAAATTATATTTTTTTTCTCCAACCATCAAAAAATGTTGACATTTTTGTAATATTTTCAGGTGCAAAAGCCACCAATTCCCTTACCGTACAAAAATTCACTCGTTACTTAGTAACACTTTTTATCCTAGGATTAAAAACGCTACTTTTAATCCTTGGATTAAAAGTAATTGCATTTGACGTCTAGTTGACAATCACTGTCATTAGTATGTGTTCAAATTCATAACCAAATTATGAACGATTTTTCACTAAAACCAATTTTATTGTAATTTTGACTTGGTTGGAGAAAAAATAGTATATATTATTCGGATTAACAGTGCCTATTTTAACTCGCAATTTTGCATTCGCTCGGCTACGCCTCGCAACTGCAAATATTGCTCGTAAAAAAATGCACTTTTAATCCTTATAATATAATATACTATTTTCTCCAACCATCAAAAATATTGACATTTTTGTACTATTTTCAGGTGCAAAAGTCATAAATTTCCTTACCGTACAAAAATTCACTCGTTACTTAGCAACACTTTTAATCCTAGGATTAAAAACGTTACTTTTAATCCTTGGATTAAAAGTAAATGCATTTGAAGTCTACTTGACAATCACTCTCATGATTCTGTGTTCAAATTCATAACCAAATTATGAACGATTTTTCACTAAAACCAATTTTATTGTAATTTTGACTTGGTTGGAGAAAAAATAGTATATATTATTCGGATTAACAGTGCCTATTTTAACTCGCAATTTTGCATTCGCTCGGCTACGCCTCGCAACTGCAAATATTGCTCGTAAAAAAAGATGCACTTTTAATCCTTATAATATAATATACTATTTTCTCCAACCATCAAAAAATATTGACATTTTTGTACTATTTTCAGGTGCAAAAGTCATAAATTTCCTTACCGTACAAAAATTCACTCGTTACTTAGCAACACTTTTAATCCTAGGATTAAAAACGTTACTTTTAATCCTTGGATTAAAAGTAAATGCATTTGAAGTCTACTTGACAATCACTGTCATGATTCTGTGTTCAAATTCATAACCAAATTATGAACGATTTTTCACTAAAACCAATTCTATTGTAATTTTGACTTGGTTGGAGAAAAAATAGTATATATTATTCGGACTAAAAGTGCCTATTTTAACTCGCAATTTTGCATTCGCTCGGCTACGCCTCGCAACTGCAAATATTGCTCGTAAAAAAAAGATGCACTTTTAATCCTTATAATATAATATACTAATTTTCTCTGACGGGAGAGAAATGTGACATTTTATATCTCTTGACAGGTCACAAAATATAACTTTCTACGAAATCACTTTTTTCCCTGTCAAAAAAATGATTGACTATGTATCCGGGAAAAAAGTACTCACTTTTTCCACGTGAATAGTTATATTTTTTTCTCTATTAAATGGCCGTTATTCCAGTCACAGAAAAAAATAGTGTATTATACAAGGGAAAAATATTAGATTTAAGCTCTCGGTTTTTTGTCTTTCGACGCGAAAATCTAATACTTTTTTCACTTGATAATAAATAACTATTAACTGGTTCAAAATACGAAAAAGTTGGTATAAAATTCAGGAAGTTCATTTATACCTATTAAATTCAATGAATTTTCATTGTTTTCAGATACACATTCATGTGTAGAACTTCATGTCAAGTCCCACCACTTTGCTCTACAAAATTTTCAACAGGTTGTAGCAACGGAAGAATTTTTATTACTGTCATTCAAAGAAGTAAGTTTTTCCATTCAGTAACACTGTTTATTTTGGCAACTTTCGAATGAAATATTGCTCTTATCCGCGGCCATTTTATAATCAGTTTGCTCGGCCATAATAATATCCATTAATCACAGGTGAATAATGAGTCATTATTCACTGCTGTCAAAGGCTTAGTGGATTTTGCTATATCGCCTATTATATTGTTGAAACTGTTATTTTCACCAGTTTTTTTTTAAATTTCCTAACTGATAGATATGGGTAGGAATATATTTCCATTCAAGGGCCAAATCTTATTTAAATATAATCAACTTTTATCACAAAATATAGAATTATCATCAAATGTTAAACATTTCAAGAAATATATTCAGCAGTCGTGGATAAAGTATAGTCCGTTCACGAAAGTTTGAGCACATAGTAGGAGTTTGTTTATTTATCTGAAGTTGGCAGTATTTGCTGTCATAACGTAAATTAAAGTCAACGTTGCCGAATGTACCCGGCCTCGTCCGACGAGCTTGCGAGTTATCAGAGAACTCTATGCAATATTGACAACATTGCGTATCATTCTGACAAGAAAATAAACGACATAACCTAAAATTTCAAAATACACAGTGGAATATGCCAAATTGTCATGGCCAACCAACGGCTCAAACTTTCGTGAACGGACTATAAGTATAAAAATCAGCCTAGATTTTTTGATTCGAAATCAAGAACGCTTATATTAGACTTCTAATGATCCCAGTGATCAATACTATTGTATCATATGATGATACTTCAAAAATATATAACTACTTTTAAAATAATTCTGATGTTTTCTTTATTCCAGATTAAGGACTTAATATCAAATAGTGAACTGAACATTTCTTCAGAAGAAGATGTTTTTGTAGCAGTTCTCAACTGGGTGAAACATGATCTTGCAGAAAGAAGACCGTTCATTTCGAAAGTAAGATCATATCATCGATAGTAATCTTCAACCTACATTCTTTTTATTTTATATTATTCAACTTTCAACTGGGGAACTAAAGAGTTTTCCAATAAAAATAATAAAGAAGAAGCTATGCCGTTAATAGTGGAAAATAACATCAGGCAAATGACCACCACGACCACGCTTACAGGACCATATCCTTTTAATGAAAATTTCCATAACCAAATCGCAAAGTGGCTGCCCTATCTCCTCGATAGCCTCACGAATTCCATCTTTGAGGTCTTGAATCGACGTTGGGCTATTGGCGTAGACCTTCTCTTTCAAGTAGCAAGGTGTTAAATCACAAGATCTCGGTGGCCAATTATGATCACCTCTTCGAGAGATAACACGGTCCGGAATCTTTTCCCGCAAAAGATCAATGGTTTCGTTGCTTGTGTGGCACGTTGTCTAGATCAACACTATCCAATTTCGGCAATAAAAATTTCAAAAACTCCAAAGAACGACGAGGAATGGACAAACCTGGGTTTTCTTCAACACTTTCGGCTACAATAGCAATATTCTCGCCTGTTCTTGAGCGACGTGCACGGGTTTTATTCTCCACATCACTTACTTGTCCCAACAGCTCGAATTTTTCCAACAATTTCTTTATTGCGGTCCGACAAGGTGCTTCACGACGACCCAAAAATGTTCGAGATTTACGTACCGTCTCTGCCAAATTTCCACCAATTTTATAGTGAATTTTAATAATTACAAGGCGTTCTTGAAGCGTGTGTAGTTCCATTTTTATTGATGGCGCAGTTTTTACTTGTCAAATGTCAAAAAATGACAGCTTCAAACGTGACATCTACCGAAATAGCGGCAATTCAAAATAACACCTCTTATTGGAAAACCCTCCACTCAGCAACAAAATCCATATTTTATGGAGCACCCTGTACGATTTGGCTGATTAACGAACTCAACCGCGGCGTTTGGTTAACGAACTGACCCTGAAAATCTCCAGGACAATCCCTTCGAAAGTTATAGTGTTAACGGACGGCCGGCCTTACGGACAGAATTGGATTTGACCACGAATTCGAAATTCGAAAATTAGAATCATTTATTTACTACTATTCTTGCTGATTCTAAACCTTAATTCACGCTCATAAAAACAAGAATGATTTTACATGAGAATTGGAAGCCCCCATGAGTATAGTACTAGAGGTATAAATCTTTTGAAACAAGATTTTTGTAGACTAACTTCATCCCAAAGTAATGTCTTTAAATATTTTCAAAAATGCTGTAAGAAATATTTCAATGAGGGGTGCATTTTACGACATTGATGAGTTTTTATATTGTGATCTGAACCAATACCTGTGAGAGATTTTGTTTTTTGCGCAGTTTATCTTTGTCTTCAGTGTGTTCATTGATATATTCATTAATTGAATAGTTTTATGTGTGTATATGCTATATTTGTAAATGGTTGTATGAGGATTTACTCTATATTTTATATGTGTTATTTATAAATGTATATGTATATGAGGTTTTACTCTATATTTTATATTGACGAGTGCAAACAATGTTTTTTAATTGTAAAGCATGAATAAAGATTACTATTATTATTACTTAATGTTTACTCTTTCGTGCTATATTTTGCATCAACAATTAATCATCCAATCACAATTTCAGCTTATGGTTCATGTGAGGTTGCCTCTTGTAAATAGGGAATTTCTCATGACAACAGTAGACAATGAAGCTCTAATGAGAGAGGACAACGAATGTAGAGAATTGCTGTTAGAAGCCATGAGGTACCACCTGGCACCAGAAAGAAGATGTGTCTTGTCAAATGATAGGACCATTGAGAGGATACCAAAAGGGGCGGCTCCTTATTTGTTCGCTATTGGTAAGAATCAATTCCGAAGTCAGTTCACTTTGTTAAACGGTAAAATCAACGATTCAAGTAGATTCGATCTCTTGTTCCTCAACATCTTTTTATTTTCGGATTGTTAATTTAAGGGTCAGATGAAATTCTGAATGATAATATAAAACAGTTGTTGAAGTAAGTGATTACTTCAACAATTGTTTTATATTATGTATTTAGGTGACTTAGCTTATTTCAATATATAAAATCTTTTTCAGATGGCTTTGATTATGGCTTAACCGCCGAAATATGTCAGCCTGTATGGAATAAATTTGGGAGTTCAGAATCTAATATAGTGTACAATATTTTTTTCCTTTCCTCCTATGAACTTGCACTATGGGTTTTCGAGATTCAATATATCAAGAATGTTAGATCTATGCAATTCCTATGTACAAAGTGTTGATTTATTTTCAGGGGGTAGTTTGAGTTCCTTCAAAAAGACTGTTAAGAAGATAATTGGATAATTCTATAATTTGTTCATGAGCTGAGTTTATTTATATTTGATTTTTAGCATTGTCTATTCTATATTATTAGTAGGCGCTTTTTTGGATGTTCACACCTGTAAGCGTTCTTCTGTGTAAAATAAAATAGAAAATAAATTCCAGACAAAACGAAACCAATCGAAATTAAATTATGCGGCCACATGCCCATAGTAAGCCATGGACCTATAATACTAACTGGACGTCGAACTTCCTTACTGTCACGTAGAAAAAAGTGAGGCAAATGGCCACCATTTGCAGTTTGGGGTGAACCACAAATATTTTGATGTTTTATGCCATCTGTGCTCGAATTTTGATTGAAACATAGACGTTCCTTTGAAAGAAGTGATGAAAAACGAACTCTATATATTAGTGTTCTGTGAACTCTGACATTTCGGTCTATTAAAATGATAAATGTTTTCGATTCTTGTGATTAGTTATTGAACAATATTGGTAATCCTATCATTTTAATTCGTTGAAATAAAATGAATAAAGGAATATTGGTATTCTAATATTTAAATTCATAGAAAAAGCGACACCTCTCAAATCCACCCCAAACTGCAAATGGATGCCGTTTGCCTCAAAATTTTTGACAGGTTCGCCATCTAGTTAGTATTATAAATCTATGTAGTAAGCTAACAGAATCACAGAAAATTCTATTGTAATATTGAAAAGAAGAAACTTCATATTTCCATAAGAAGATTATCTGATTCGAGTGAAATTTATTTTGTGAATGAAGATTAATATACTGAATCGTCGAACAAATAGTCCGAGAGCTGGCACGAATTTTTGGGTAGGTATTTGAGGCAAGCTGAAAACTTGTCAGATTACTCTCTTATTATATCCCAACTCGGGATTGCAGATCTGGCTGGTGAGTAGCGGGGCTAAATCAACCCCTACATTTTTAATGGCCTGGCAGGTAGAAAGCCCTACCGAAATGATCTGTCTTTTTGGGAATCTTATTTTTTAGTTATAAGTAACACTCCATTAAAATTTCAAGCTGCCAAATAATTTAATCAGGGTTTTAACATTGCCAGACGCGTGCAAAAATATGTTGCAAAAAATTATAAAAAATGTTTTTGAGGCAGCTTGAAATTTTAATGGAGTGTTACTTATAACTAAAAAATAAGATTCCCAAAAAGACAGATCATTTCGGTAGGGCTTTCTACCTGCCAGGCCATTAAAAATGTAGGGGTTGATTTAGCCCCGCTACTCACCAGCCAGATCTGCAATCCCGAGTTGGGATATAATAGGAGAGGCATCTGACAAGTTTTCAGCTTGCCTCAAATACCTACCCAAAAATTCGTGCCAGCTCTCCTACTAAAAGACTCAACCATCGCTCGGAAAGGTTATGGAGTTTTTTTTGGGATTCCAGTGGTATATTGTTCATTGACTATTCGGAATAAAGAGAAATTATCAGTAGCGACTATTACTGTGAATTTTGGACCGATTTAAATTCGAAATCGCCACATCTATCGCAGAAAAAATGCTTCTTTTCGCAAGATAATGAACCAGCTCCCGAATCAAGGCAAAAATCCATGATCTACGCCTCAATTTGCTTCCTTATCCACCGTATTCCCCAGATTTAGCATCAAGCGATTATTATCTGTTTCCAAACTTGAAGAGATGGCTCCAGGGAAAGATATTTGAGACGGACAATGAGGTCAAATGGGAAACTGAAACATATTTTGGGGACTTCGGCAAATCTTGCTATTCAAAAGGCATCGCAATGTTGGAAAATCTTTGGAATTTGTTCCTAATTTTGACAAAAATCGTTCGTTTTGTAAGGATCACTACTTTTTGAACACCCTAGTACTTATTCAATGAATATAATACTGGGAATCTTCGTTCTTCAAGTTCGAGGTCACAATCTGTAAATAAGTTCCCCTATCTATTAATCACCATATCTACTGATTAGATCAATTCGACCGCGATCGTGAAAAGAAAATGAACTATTTGTTGTCTAGGTCAGTAGAACCATTAGTTATTCAAATGCAACTAGTTAAATTATAGGGGTGGTAAGTTCTATTGTTATATTGCATTTTGTTGACCTTGTAACAATGGTAGAGGTGATCTTTTCCACTTGCTGCATATTAACTATGTGAGACTATGTGAGAATGGAAATTTAAATAGACAAGGTGTGCAGCAACTGCACACTTATTAGACATTTTATATTCTTTTCCGCCGACCTCGAAATAAAAGGTGATTTTAATGTTTACGAAATTGATCATTAATGACCCATTTTAATGCTCAATTTATGCTATTTCAATGTGCAATCCTCATGGCAATCGTACGCAAACTATTCAAAAGCACTACGAGAAATGTCGAAACTCTACTGGAACATACATACATAGAAATTTTATTATGTCAAATGTAAGTCTTGAGCAAAATGAGAATGTATTGCAATCAAGAATTCATACACAAATCATAGTGAGATCGTCGGAAAAATCTTGTAATCAACTCGGTTAATTATCGAGCGACTATAATCTTGACCATTAGTCGGTGTCTTTAATAACCTAGTTCATTAAATAACTATTTACAACATGAGCTTGAATGGCTCTAATATCGTTGGTATTTCAAACGATGATTTTAATTTCAGTTGTGATAATAATAATAATAATAGTTAAATGATGGTAGCGGGAATTTGGACAAGTTTTCTTTATTTGTTCTCTATCCTATTTATACATCGCCAACGTTTCGAACCCTTTGTGGTTCTTTCTCAAGGCTCGTATTTTTTTCGGAAAGAAATTTAGTCAAAATCGATAAAATCTTGGTGTGGTAGATTTTCATTTATTGTCAATAATTCAAATTGAATTATTGGGAGTCGAACCCTATCGTTTGAGACCTTTTTCGACTCAAAATTAGAAAATTACAGACATTTGGTCAAAACGATACAAAGATGACCACAATATGCCATTTTTGTCTGTTTCTTAGGATAAAAAGTTGTGGTTCAGTTAATGTTTCAAAAATTCTGGACACCCTGTTAAAATTCATTATTTCAGTACCTTTTCCTCTGAATTAGTTGACAATTTTGAATCCTATTGTTCACAGGTGGTAGTTCTTTGTTCGCAATACACTCAGAATGCGAAGTGTATAATCCAAAAAATGATTGTTGGAAAGCCATAGCACCAATGAAATGGAGGCGATCCAGGGCCGGGGTTACAGGATTGAGGAGACTTCTCTATGTCGTTGGAGGGTGAGTATTCTTATACAGAGTGTTCCTAATTTCATGCGACAGACGTCAGATCATTCTGTGAAAAAAACTTCCCAAAAGTGTAGGACCGAAAATGCATTGTTTCAAAAATACAGGGTGTTGAAGTTTTACTTGAAAGCTGAATTTTCCGCCGTTTTTTTTTATATTACGTCTGTTTGGAAAAGTTCTAATATTCGAGAAAAATATAGAAAATGGACTGTATAGTTAATAAAATATCCCAACACAAACGAAAAGACAAATATGGTCTAAAATAGCTATATATGGTATGAGTATTAAAAGTGACGTTTTATTTTGTGAGTGAAAAAGTTCGTAAAATGAGCAGAGCGAATTGAACAATTCAATGAACAAAATAAAATCACTTTCAACACAAATTCCATACAATGTTTTTTGTACAACTGCCCTATTTTGATAATGAAATGGGCGAATTTGCAATGACAATAAACTTCGAAATGATATGAGTGTTAAAAGTGAAGTTAATTAACGTGGAAGCGTGTTAATAAATATTCAATCAACTAGGTTATTAAAGACAGCGACTAATGGTCAAGATATTTTAATGCGTGAGCGAAGCGAGACCATAAGTCACTCGATTAATAACCGAGTTGATTACAAGATTTTTCCGACGATCTCGAAATGAATAATAAATAATTAATTCTTGATTTAAATACATTCCCATTCTGCATAAGACATACATTTGACATAATGGAATTTCTATGTTTCTATGTTCCAGTAGAGTTTTGACATTTCTCGAAGTGCTTCTGAATACTTTATGTACGGTTGCCATGAGGATTGCACATTAAAATGGCTTTAAAAAAAAGCATTAAAATGGGTCATTAATGCTCAATTTCGTACACATTAAAATCTCCTTTTATTTCGATGTCGGCGAAAAAAATATTTTTTCCCTCGATCTCAAAATAAGAGGTGATTTTAATGTGTGCGAAGTTGAACATTAATGACCCATTTTAATGCTCAAATTATGCTATTTTAATGTGCAATCCTCATGGCAACCGTTCACAAAATATTCAGAAGCACTAGGAGAAATGTCTCTACTGGAACATAGATACATAGGAATTTTATTATGTTGAATGTAAGTCTTGTGCAAAATGAGATTGTATTTCAATCAATAATTCATACATAATTCATATTGAAATCGTCGGAAAAATCTTGTGATCAACTCGGTTATTAATCGAGCGACTAATGGTCTCCAACTATTAAAACTTCTTCACCGTTAGTAGCTGTCTTTAATAACCTAGTTGATTAAATAACTATTAACACGTTTCCACGAAAATTAATCAATTTTAACATTGTTTGCTGTCATTAAAAGTGTCACTTTTAATGGCATTTGTACAAAAACATATAAATTCTTACCAATCTCAGCAAAAAATGAAACATAATGGATCTGATGTTGTCTCCACTTACCATGAATTGATCGAGCTTGACAAACGAACATGGGGTGAAAGATCCCTCTTGATAGAGAATGCTGCTAAGGGTTAAATGGACCACACTCATCCTTGCGATTTTATAAACCACACAAATGGTAGAAGTTTCTTATATTTTGACTAAAATGAACGCACTGAGTTCCTCCAAATTAACTCGAGTATTTTAACAGTTTTGGAAGCAAAATAGAATAATCGGAAAATTAATTTATAACTTTAATTAGCACGTAATAAATCGATAATAATTCGGAAGCAGAGAAATATGTCTTCACGACGGAATCTAGAAGAATACTGGTTTTTATCAGAGAAAGACATATGCTTTCCTCATGAAAAGAAAAGAGAAACAACGCAAACAACACAACTGACAAATTGCAGCATATTAAATGAAACGAATAAATGTAATATTTTTATGAATGAAAATTTGGGAATTTTAACCCTCATGTTTACCTGTTGTGAACAGCGTCGCCGTTACGTCAAAATTAATCATTTTTCCGTCGACCTCAAAATAAAAGGTGACTTCAAAGTGCACGAAATCAAGCATTAATGACCCATTTTAAAGTTCAGTTTATGTTATTTTAATGTGCAATTGTCATAGACAACCGAACACAAAGCAACAAGGGCAATAATAATAAATAAAACTCTACTGGAACATGGAAACAAAAATTTTATACGAGTTGATTAAAAGATTTTTCCGTCGACCTCATTTTGAATTGAGTATAAATTCTTGATTGAAATACATTCTCATTTTGTACAAGACATACATTTGACATAACATTAATTACTATTTTTCTATATTCCATTGCTGGTATTGCTTCTGAATAATTTAAATTCGTTTGCCCACCGATAAATTGAACATTAAAATGGTTCATTATGGTTCAATTTCGTATACGTTAAACCTACCTTTCATTATGAGGTCGATGGAAATGGTTATTTAATCAACTAGGTTATTAAAGACAGCGACTAATGGTCGTTAATAGATCAAGACCATTAGTCGCTCTATTAAAAACCGAGTTGATTACAAGATTTTTCCGACGAAATCAATCTGAATTGTGTATGAATTCTTGATTGAAATACTTTCCCATTTTGCACACGACTCACATTTGACATAATAAAATTTCTATGTATCTATGTTCCAGTAGTTTCGACATTTCTCGTAATGCATCTGAATACTTTGTGACCGGTTGATATGAGGATTGCACATTGAAATAACAAAAATTGAGCATTAAAATGGGTCATTAATGATCAATTCCGTACAGATTAAATTCACCTTTTATTTTGAAATCGACGGAAAAATCGATTTATTAAACGTTAATAACACTGACGATTCAGAAACTTCAAATCAATAGAATTGTCATCTCAATATCAAATTTTAACCGATTTGGGATTATATTCTTTGAAAAACTAATAATTCTCTGAATCTACTGATACATTCTTCCAATTCATTAATTATTAAGCATGCGATTCTAATTATAGATCACTAACTGTCAGAATAACACTTTTTGACATTTTTAGGTATGATGGCGCATCCGATATGGCAACAGCGGAATGTTATAATCCCTTGACAAATACATGGAGTCCTATTGCTCCAATGGGAACAAAAAGATCTTGCCTTGGTGAGTTTTCTTCCTGTGTTCTTCAATGAGCATTTTCCGTTATTTCCAGAAAAAAATTATCGAAGAATTAATTGGCCATTACAAAATCATAGAGATTGTTGGTTTTTTGTTTTGTAAAGGGGTTTTCAATAAGAGGTGTTATTTTGAATAGGTCGCTATTTCGGTAGATGTCACGGTTGAAGCTGTCATTTTTTGACATTTGACAAGTAGAAACTACGCCATTAATAAGAATGGAAAGATACACGCTTCAAGAACGCATTGAAATTATTTAAATTCACTATAAAATGGTGAAAATTTGGCAGAGACGGTTCGTAAAACTCGAACATTTTTGGGTCGTCGTGAAGCACCTTGTCGGACCGCAATAAAGAAATTGGTGGAAAAATCCGAGCTGTTGGGACAAGTTAGTGATGTGAAGAATAAAACCCGTACACGTCGCTCAAGAACAGCAGAGAATATTGCTGCTGTAGTCGATAGTGTTGAAACAAACCCAGGTTTGTCCATTCCTCGTCGTTCTTTGGAATAAGGCATTCCCCAAACGTCATTACACCGTATTATGTATTATTATGTAGCCAAGTAAAATCTCTTTATGAACGCGAACAACATTCGGCGTTGCGAACTCGTGCCGTATCTTTATTCCCTATAGGGATAATTGGTCTACGACTTCCTTACTATGGTATGAACAGCTAGTCTGCTATAGACAATTTCTTGTTTAGTAGTAGTACAGATGCGGCAGCATAACTTCCTTTTTGTAAAACTTAATAAAAGGCATTGTATGAATCAGAATTTTTTTTCTTTTTTTATAATATAGGGACATACATAAAGTTTTGTTTCACCCAGTTTTGAAGATAAAATCAGCTAGGTGACGTCCCCCATTCTCCATACACTGAGTAAACCGTTTTCTGGCGTTTGTCATGACTCCAGCCAGTAAGCAGGCGTTATGTTGGCAATTTCTTCCTGGATGTTGTTCTTCAAATCTTGTAGGGTCCTTGGACGGTTCACATAAACACGAGATTTCAAGAAGGACCCTACAAGATTTGAAGAACAACATCCAGGAAGAAATTGCCAACATAACGCCTGCTATACTGGCTGGAGTCATGACAAACGCCAGAAAACGGTTTACTCAGTGTATGGAGAATGGGGGACGTCACCTAGCTGATTTCATCTTCAAAACTGGATAAAACAAAACTTTATGTATGTGCCTATATTATAAAAAACGAATAAAAATTTTCTGATTCATACAATGCCTTTTATTAAGTTTTAAAAAAAGGAAGTTATGCTGCCGCATCCTGTAGTTTAGTTTTTTGTTTTAGTAACATAATTCATTTTATGAACGTCAAATCGAAACGAAAATGTTAACAAGAGGCATTGCATAACTAAACAGTAACAGAACGATATTGCCAAACTGACAGAATTGTCTATAGCAGACTCTAGCTCTTACTACCATAGTAGGGGAGCCGTCATAGAGATAGAATAGAGAAGAGACGCTATGACATACAATTGTGTAAGGAAAAATGGAACCACTGGGCGGGGCTTATATACGACCAATATGGCTGAAAGTTCAGGGTTGAATTAAGTTGCCAGTTTTTTTTGTTCACGAATTTCACCCAAAAAATACGACGTGTTGGGTCTTTAGGAATCCTGTCCAAATAAGGTCAATTGAATATCAAATAAACAATTTTTCTTCAGGCGATAATATGCACACATAAAAAGATATCAGATTACCAAGACATACTAGCAAAAATTTCGAATGCGGATCTGTTCAGTACTCATCCCTACCTGTGATATGTTTTTCCTCTAATTTTTTTTCTTATCTGTCCCTTCTCTGCTTGTAGAAAGCCATACAGAACACTATACAATTTTATTATTGTTTATTAAGCACAAGAAATCTCAATTTAACTTGAAAAAGGTACAAAACTCACTATTTTTAGAAAAAATTCAATGATTGTCAAAATTCGACGTATAGCAGTAATATGGCGGATCTGATACCACTTTCATTTGATTAATAGCAACTCTATACTATTTTATCTCTATGGGAGCCGTAGACCAATTATCCTAATAGGAAATAAAGACACGCACAAGTTGGCAACGCCGAATGTTGTTCGCGTTCATAAACAGATTCTACTTGTCTGCGTCAACAAATGCTTGAAGGCATCTCTAGGTTTACTCTTTACTCTTGGGATCAAAAGTAACCTTCTATCCCTTGAAATGCAAAAATATCATTTTGATACATTTTCAGGAGTTTGTTCTTTCGATGGTATCATTTACGTCTGCGGAGGTTACGATGGAGCTTCTTGTCTGAGTTCGATGGAACGCTTTGATCCTCTGACAGGAATTTGGTGCAGTTGTCCTGCTATGAACACCAGAAGGCGTTACTGCAGGATAGCGGTAGTCGGTGAGATTAGTATTTTAATATTTGATATACAGGATGTCTCGATATTTTCTAGACAACCACGATTCTCAAAAAATAGTATATTATGCAACGAGCGTATAATGATAATGAGTGGTCTGAATCATAGACTAACTAAACGGAGAATAGATGAGACACTAGTAGAACAAGCTTCAACGCCATCTGTTTTTGTACAACATTACTAATTCGTGAAAAAAGCTCAATTGAAAAAGGAATCTGTATCGTAAAGTTGCCTCAGAAAGAATTCTGTAGTGCACCTTTTGAATAGGTAGGTACACCCATATACAAGAGGCAAAAAGTTTTTTGAAATTCAATTTCCAAAAGGAAATCAGAAATGGATTCGTGCAAGTTATCGATGAGTGAGGAAATTTATTTTCATGAAAATAATACCTGCAACGAACTTTCATCTGATTTTCTTTTGGAATCGAGAAATGAGGATCAATAATCAAATTCTGGATAGAATAAAAATTTATTAACTGAAATAGGTATCACCAATTGAAAATACAGATTTATTCCATAAATATCTAATCAATAAACTAATAATTGCATTGAAAACATTTTCAAAAACTAACAATAATGAATTCAATAATACAAAATATGAGTATTTACCGACTAAACTTATTCAATACATGAAAAACTTTTTCGAAAACTACGAGTATCTTAATTCTTATAGGTAACAGAATATACATATAAATTTTATAATTACCTTCTTGTATCTCGATTTTCACATCCAATAACACAGCACGTCTTCACTCTTGCAGGCATATCGAAATTTATTATATTTCAAAAAGAACGTGTCAATTTTCTCGATAGGATTTCCATGAATGCAACGACATCTAACTCTCAAATTGAAAATAATTTTTTCGTGTATTAGTCTCCTCCTCCGATAGGTGGCGCGGAATATACGAGTGGCTCATCTTATTTCTTAGTTTGTCTATGGTTTGAATCACCGAGCGAATAACAGCCATTATAAGCGAGTAGCATAGTTTTTCGTGAATCAAAACCTCCAAAATTATAGCTATGAACTGTGGCGAAAAGCTTTTTGTCGTTTGTTCATATTGAAACGTATGTGTGTGTATGTGCAGCACCTACCAGCTCTTTAAAATTCTTCTGTTTTTTAAAGAATCAATTTTAAAGTGTCAGTTCAATGAAATTTTGATTTATTTTCACAGAAAATTCCATATACGCTCTGGGAGGATACGATTCAACAAATTATCAAGCTTCTGTAGAAAGGTGGGTACTTTTTTTTCAAAAGGAGTACAAAAGTCACTAACTGGCCTAGGACCTTTCTATGATTTAGGCAGAGGCAGCAATCATAGATATTTGGGTATAGAAAGATAGGAAACGGCCTTGTATTCGTAGTACTAAAAAACGACTACATTTTTTAGTTCACATTTAACCTACAGATGGCACTGAAGATGTACCATTATGATTTGTTTGCAGATATGATCCTAGAGAGGGCTCTTGGAGTCCAATACCGTCGATGTCATCAAGAAGGAGCAGCTGCGGTGTTGCCGCTTTGGATGGACATCTTTACTGTATAGGAGGTGATTTTGAATTTTTCTTTTAATTCTTAGATTGAATGCATAGATGTGAATAATAAATTATTTTTGTTTGTTTTTCCATAAAAGGTAACGATGGCACCATGTGTATGTCGAGTGGTGAGAGATTCAACATCAAAAGGAATGCTTGGGAACCAATAACTTCTATGCATAACCGCAGGTATGTTTTTTATGTCTACACTCTTTTGTGAATATAAACTGATTTTTATGAAAAATTTTGTGGCCATAGTGTTAACACAACCATAGAAAATTCAATTGGAATATTGAAAGAAGCATCTTTATATTCAAATTCAGAAGGATTGCATCGAACCATAGAAATTAATTTCTGTAATAATTGTTTTATGTAAGAAAGCTTACACTTTCTTAATGTGTTTTTTATTTTCGAACGAAGTCGTCGGCGTTTATATATTTGTCAAATTGAAATTTCACTGTTATTGTCAAAAGTTGTAGAAACGAACATTGAATGTAGTTTCTTGTTTTTAGGTTAGTTAAGATATATTTAGATTGCTGATGGTATTGTAATAAATATTACTTGTTTTCAAAATAAGAAACTCATCTTGTTTTGTTTCAACAACATAACATTATATTTACACTGCGCAAAAAAATTAACGCACATTCTGAAAATCTCAATTTTAATGAAAGTTAACTCTACATTAACTTATTTTTTATGTTCTCTCGAAAAGGTTTAGAACGAAATAAGACACATTAAATGGAAGAAAAATTCAGGATTTCACCGAATCTTATGTGAAAGAAAAGAAATAAACAATTTTCAATATACTGGAATGCTGATAAGTGATTTAATACTTGGTATTTCCACCATTTGCGTTAATTACAGCTCGGCAACGACGGTTCAAACTCAAAATGAGTGATCTTAAAATGTTCTGATCTAATACTTCCTAGATTTTTCTGAGTTGGATTCCTAAATCATTAAGAGTAGCTGGATGATTTTCTGAACTTCTCAGCTTTTTGTTTTGTGTTGTTGTCCCAAACCTGCTCAATCGGATTGAGATCTGGACCTCTTGCTGACTGTTCAATTCGAGAGACTTCAACCTCTTCAAGGTACTCCTGAATGATGCGCGCACGATGAGGTCTGGCATTATCGTCCATAAAAATGAAATTTTCACCAATGTATGTGGCAAATGGCACTACATGCTCTTCAAGAATGTTCTTTATATACCTATCAGCATTCATAGCTCCATTATCAACGACCACTAGGTCTGTGCGAGCAGTCAAAGAGATTCCACTCCATACCATAATCGATCCTCCCCCGAAACCAGTGGTATTCAGGAAATTGCACTGAGCATATCTTTCATGTGGACGTCTGTATACAAGGTAACGTCGATCACAATGATAGAGGCAGAATCTAGACTCATCTGTGAGGAGAACTCTTTCCCAATCAGCCTCTTCCCAATGGATATGCTCTCTCGCAAAATCCAAACGCGCCCTGCGATGGGCTGGGGTAAGAGCTGGGCCTCTTGCCGCGACACGAGGCCTTAAATCGTATTCTCTGAGACGATTTCTTATTTTCTGAGTGAACCCCAAGAGTTTGTTCAAGCTGATTTTGAATGAGGCGAGCGGTTGCAAACCGTTGTCTCAACGAGGAAACTCTCAAGTAACGTTCTTGAATGGCAGTTGTTACCCGTGGTCTACCCTGTCCTGGTGTTCGGACATTCATATCTGTCTCCCTGAATCGCTGCAACATTCAGCGGCGTTCCCACAAGGCGTTATTCACGACAGTGGACCACGCTTTCGTGAAATACACTTCTATGTGAACGCATTCCTCACGAAAGCAAGTTTAACGACTATGCGTTCACACAGAAGTGTATTTCACGAAAGCGTGGTTCACTGTCGTGAATAACGCCTCGTGGGAACGCCGCATTCTGGACACACTTGTATGGAAACTCCAAATCTTTCTGCAATTCTTGTGTATGTAAAACCTTCTTTTCGCAAATCTACCGCTTGGGCACATTCATCTTGGGTCAAATTGCGTGTTTCGCGTTGCATAGCGATCAAGTGTAGAAAAAACTATTGATCACTAGAATTGATCGAGAACAACTGATTTCAGAATGGAGCCAATACATTCAAAATCTGATAATCTCATCTTTTTTTATTCCTGCTGGGAAAAACATCTATATTGAAGAAAAACGTTGAAAGTGGATAACATATAGTTTTGTGTTTCGTGGAGAAATACACTTTTTTAAAACAGACAATTTATTCAGGAACTGTGCTTTCAACAAGATCACAAACCTCTCTGTTTCTCTCTAAGCTAAGCGCCGGTACGTAGGCCTCGGCTATGCACAATCAGCAGAAGAAAGCAATGCGAACGCAGTTGAACGGCAAAATAATTGATATAAAATGGGTTCAACGTAGAATCACATAATTATATGCATGCATAATTCTGATAAAAATAATTATCATTGAGAACACCTTCAGTTGTAGAATAAATTCGAGATTTCCATAATGTGCGTTAATTTTTTGGCGCAGTACAAACAAAGAACGAGAGCTCAAGTGCTTTTCTTGAAGTTTTTTAATAACTTTGTAATACTTGCAGGTCCACACACGAAGTGGTGGCAACAGAACGCCACATCTACGCCATTGGCGGCAACGATGGGTCATCCAGCTTGAACGCTGTGGAACAATACGACCCAACTACCAACAAATGGGTGGTGGTTACACCAATGTCCATCAGAAGGAGTTCCATAGGCGCCGCAGTGCTAGAGTGCACCAATTTGGAACACATGTTACGTCACACTGCCGTGTCTTGACGATCAAGCGGTGACGTTGATGATCTGTCAGCGTCTCCTTCTTCAGGTTCTAAAGTTAAATTTCACAGAAGGAATTATTCGTCGGATTTTCGACCATGACTAATGCTTAGGTTGGAATGCTTGTGGTCGGTTACAAGGGTCTCTGGTAAATTAAAGTCTATGGTGAGACATTGGTGCGATAGGAGGTACATAGAGGATGTTAAAGAGTGCGAACTTTGAGTTTTTTTAATTATAAATTAATTGAGCTCACTAGGAGTGAGGATTTGAGTTGAACCAGACATTAAACTACAATGAAATTACCAGAATATTATTGCCCGTACTCATAGTCGATGCTCTGTCAGTTCTCGTACTCAAGCAGTTCTCAAGCATTCCTTTTCATCTCATAGTACTCAAGCAATACTTCGTCGATGCTCAGCTACCGACCAACCTTGAGACGTGCTCGGATGTCGAACTGTCATACAAATTGTCAATATTCAAATTTAAATGTAAATGGCGAATCTCCATGGCAACTCAGCAGTGATAATACAGAAAAAAAAAGTAAAAATAACCAGATTCCGACGATGTTCGAATTCTCCGCCGAGTTTTGCCGAAGGTTTGTTTATGAAATACGATCGTTGCATGCGAGCTCGTCTCCGCCGAGAACGGGTTGAGTATGAGATTGAGATCTGACGGAGCATCGACTGTGAGTACGGGCATTAGTCGTATATTGCCCGTACTCATAGTCGATGCTCCGTCAGTTCTCGTACTCAAGCAGTTCTCAAGCATTCCTTTTCATCTCATAGTACTCAAGCAATACTTCGTCGATGCTCAGCTACCGACCAACCTTGAGACGTGCTCGGATGTCGAACTGTCAAACAAATTGTCAATATTAAAATTTCAATGTAAGTGGCGAATCTCCATGGCAACTCAGCAGTGATAACATAGAAAAAAGTGAAAATAACCAGATTCCGACGATGTTCGAATTCTTCGCCGAGTTTTGCCGAAGGTTTGTTTATGAAATACGATCGTTGCTAAGCATTCGAGCTCGTCTCCGCCGAGAACGGCTTGAGTATGAGATTGAGATCTGACGGAGCATCGACTGTGAGTACAGGCATATGTCTTACGTTATCTTTCTTTTATTTTTCTTCCAAGAGTCCAATATTTAACGATCTGTTAGTAAAGGGTTTCCAATAAGAGGTGTTATTTTGATATTAAAAAAATGCAATTTTTCAGTATAAATGATCGGATGTTTATTTCATTATGAAGAAGAAGCTATGCCGTTAATAGTGGAAAATAACATCAGGCAAATGACCACCACGACCACGCTTACAGGACCATATCCTTTTAATGAAATTTTCCATAACCAAATCGCAAAGTGGCTGCCCTATGTCCTCGATAGCCTCACGAATTTTATCTTTGAAGTCTTGAATCGACGCTGGGCTATTGGCGTAAACCTTCTCTTTCACGTGTCCCCAAAGGAAGAGGTCGCAAGGTGTTAAATAACAAGATCTCGGTTGCCAACCGTGATCACCTCTTCGAGAGATAACACGGTCCGGAAACTTTTCTCGCAAAAGATCAATGGTTTCATTGCTTGTTGGGCACGTAGCCGTCTTATTGAAAGTAAACGTTGTTCAAATCAATACTATCCAATTTCGGCCATAAAAAATCATTAATCATCTCTCGATAGCGTAATCCATTCACCGTAACTGTTGCCCCAGCCTCATTTTCGAAAAAGTGAGGTCTAATGACTCCGCAGGACCATAAACCGCACCAAACAGTCACGTTGAGGATAGAGAGGCTTTTCAACAATAACTCTTGGGTTTTCCGAGCCCCAGATGCGACAATTTTGCTTGTTGACGAAGCCACCGAGGTGGAAATGGGCCTCATCACTCAAGATGATTTTCCATGGAATTCCGGATCATTTTCATGCATTTCAACGATCCAATCAGCAAAGACTCGTTGGTGATGATCGACCGGCTTGAGTTTTGTGTTAACTGAACTTTATGAGCCTTAAGACCCAAATCTTTGTGCAAAATACGGTGTATTGACGTTTGTGGAATGCCTAATTCCAAAGAACGACGAGGAATGGACAAACCTGGGTTTCTTCAACACTATCGGCTACAGCAGCAATATTCTCTGCTGTTCTTGAGGTCTTGATGTGTACGTGTTTTATTCTTCACATCACTAATTTGTCCCAACAGCTCTAATTTTTTCACTAATTTCTTTATTGCGGTCCGACACGGTGCTTCACGACGACCCAAAAATGTTCGAGTTTTACGAACCGTCTCTGCCAAATTTTCACCATTTTTATAGTGAATTTTGATAATTTCAATGCGTTCTTGAAGCCAGTATCATTCCATTATTATTAATGGCGTAGTTTCTTCTTGCCAAATGTCAAAAAAATGACATCTTCAAGCGTGACATCTACCGAAATATCAGGCTATTGAAAATAACACCTCTTATTGGAAAATCCTTTATTAAAACAGGTCATCATTTCATGCCCCTGATTCATCTCTGCCTGCAGATATGTTAAGGACTTTATATTTTGAGGTGGGTGAGAAAATCAAAACAAACAAAATTGATTGAGTACAAAACCAAAAGTTTTGGTAAGCACCCTTGTAATCGATCTTACAAGAAGTATTTCAACATTTAATAAAATCTTATGAAGCAAATGTGAATATTTACATCATTTAGGTCTTTATGAAGATTTATATGGAAATACAGGGTCTCTATAAATGATTGTAACAGCGCAGTTGGCTTTGGAATTATTCTGGTTTAGCCGCTTCCTATGCAAACCACAGAATTCTGTGATCATGCTTTGCTCTGATTGGTTAGGGATTGGTATTCTATAGCGGCAAAGTAATAAAAAAGCCAACTGCGCTTTTACAATCATTTATGAAGACCCTGTATAAATTGTGAAGCATACCTCAGTACAATATCGACACTCCCAAATCTAAATTTAATCAATATCGAGTGTCTTGAATTAGTTTAGGCTTTCGTCATTGCCTTTTCTTCGCCTCAGTTGTTTAGAACTGTGTATAAATTTTGTGATTTAATCAAATGATCGATAATAATTTTACTTCAATATTAGTTCTAAGCCGTTCAGAATCAGGAAGACGCATGATCAAGTACTCAACTTGATCAAAGACATGCTTTGATGCATTTGAGTTGGTGTTTGATATTGAGGTTAATTATGACAAGAAGAAATAATTGAGGTTCGATTTATAAACCTCAATGTTGGCCAATAATTAGTGTAGTTAAGCGATATCACAGAGTAAAGTCAGTTCTCGTAATTTTGAGCTGTCGGTTGGCCATGGAAATTTGGCATATTCCACTGTGTATAATATAATTTTAGGTTATGTTGTTTATTTTCTTGTCAGATTGATACGCAATGTTGTCAATATTGCATAAAGTTCTCTGATAACTGGCGAGCTTGTCGGACGAGGCCGGGTACATTCGGCAACGTTGACTTTATTTTACGTTATGACAGTAAATACTGCCAACCTAAGATAAAGAAACAAAGGTCTACTTTGCGCTCAATAATATGCCAACGGAGTATAGACATGCCTTAGCGCATTTGTTAACGCCCAGGGATGGATCATTCCACTGAGTTCCTTCGGAACTTTGAGACAGCAAGATCCAAAAGATATCTGGATCTTAGTAAGAAACAATTACACCTCCTCACTGGCTTTCTTACAGGACACTGTCGCCTCAGGAAGCACCTGTTGAGTATGGGTAGGTTCTGTGGGGAGGAGGAAGAAACCTCCATTCACCTAGTCACGGAATGCCTTGGCATTGCGAGCCTAAGGAGAGAATGCCTTGGGCCAGAAACTTGTAAGAGTGAGGAACTAGCCGCGTTGAAGTTTCACAGTAATTAGATTTCATTAGATCTCTGAAACTGGAAGGCGAGCTGTGAAGGGTTTGGCCAGAACAGCTCTGCAAGGGGGCACAACAGACCTTGAGGTCGCAGTGAACTGTAACCCCTCTTTTAAACTGAACTAAACTAAAACTCGTGCCGTATCTTTATTCCGTATTGGGATATCTGTTCTACAACTCCCCTACTATGGTACTAACGTCTAGAATCTGCTATAGACAATTCTGTTAGTTTGGCAACATCGTTCTGTTAATGTTTAGTTATTCGATGCGACGTGTTTACTTTTTCGTTTCGATTTGACGTTCATAAACTGAATTATTTTACTGATTTGGTGGCATATCTATGTTCACTTCTTACTCTGATAGTGATATAAGTACTGCCAGTCTTAATGTTGATTCTGAACGGGCGTTAAATAAGCAGTAAAACGATTTATAATTGGTTTGTTCATAAAGTTTATATAGATATATTATGAGATCGTTTATAATTTCTAGGAAAATATGTTGTTGTATTCACATTATAGAGTGACCAAATGGAAAATATTATTGTTCATCGTTTATGTGTAAGCAAAACTAGTCTAGGCTATCTAGATATCAATACATTCTCGTACGTGATGGCATAATAAATGAGTAAAGTGACACTTCCCTATAACGAATCTATACTAATATTATAAAGAGGAAATATTTGTATGTTTGTGGATTTGATACGAGTTAACTCATAAGCTACTAGACCGATTTCAATAATTCTTTCACCCTTAGAAAGCTACAATATCCCTGAGTAACATGGCTATACTTTTCACCCGAGAAAATTAAGGAAACCTACTATAACTTCAATGATAATAAATATGAGTACCAAAATCAGCCATGATCAGCTATTTTCAGAATACCTGCACATCGGCTCACGAAAACCCACAACTCTTTCATCGTGATGCCCATAAAAATATATAATATGATACCAGCCAATATTCAGGGTATCTCTGATCTCGTTCGTTTCAGGAGAAAACTGTGTGAATTTGTTGTCAGCCAAACTTTTTACAGCTTGGAGGAATTTTTAGAGAGAAAAGATCTGAAAATTTGAAATTTTGAGTTTTTTTTTGTATGTAACTATGTACATGTTACTAATTTTTGTGACTTTTTCTATACCTTGTTGGTCGATGGAAAATAAAGATATTTCTATTCTATTTCTATTTCTAATCAGCCATGATCAGCTATTTTCAGGTGCGCTGCAAAAACCGTAAGACGTACATGGAAACAATGTATGACGGAAATGTACCTCTTAAATAGTTCTACAAAAAAGTCCGCGATAGCATATATCTATATTTCAAGGTTCACCCGGTATCACCTTTTAAAGGTATCCGAATGTTTCTCAAAATTATGCATTATTTGGGAGTATTTTTTTATGAATTTTTTATGATCCTTATCCAATTAAATACGTCGTTCATACCCAGTATTCAATTTAGAACGAAATTGCCTTTAACATCATTCAATTATGATGAATACATCAAAAGATATGGCAGGTTGAAGATGAAATCGCACCAAAATGCGTCTCCGAGGTAGGCACTAGGCGGGTAGGAGAAGGTACCGAAGTGTGAGGGATGTATGAATGAATTTTGGATTGCCTGATGCCCGTATGTTTATGATCACAAATCAGATCAACAGATGGCGCTGTAGTCGTTATTTAGGTTATTCATCTACTCTGCAACTAAACGGCTGGATCGAATTGAATGAATTTTTGTCTATACAGAACAACATCTGTTGGGTCTGCTAGTTTCTCTATATAACGAATTTCGTACAAGACCTCGAATCCAAATTCCATGTAAACACCCTCTAAAACGAAGTAAATTCTCTCTATAACGAAATATTCGAAGAATATCATTCTTTGAACTGGTATTGGTAAAAAGGTATAAGGGTGGGTTTTTTCCGGATGTACGTAATAAATCCTGACCTTGAAAATAAATCGGGGCGGGCAGAGAGATCCTTCTGAAACAGTCCTAAATACACCCCTGGCTGTTTGGTTTCAATCTAACCATTACGCTTGTGTGAAAATGTACGAAAATGTCTAGAAGCAAGTGCTTAAGTATGAATGATAACTTAAATTTATAAGTGAAGTCGGCCGCGGCATTGCCGACTATAGAAACAAATTTTCTGTATAACGAAATTTTTTTATAACGAATTTTTTTGCGGATTTAGAGCTTTCGTTATAGGGAAGTTCCACTGTTTTACTTTGAAATTAAGCAAGAATATACCTATAGTTCTCATTTGGTCATTTCTTAAGTTTGTTCAAAATAGTTCAATTCACAGGGTACTTCCTGAGTACTGAAATATTTCAACGAAGACAGAATTACTTTGAAATACTCCACTTAGATCACGCACTATTCGCAGACTTTTCTACATATTTTGTTATCTTGTATGTAGCAATCAAGACCCAAGAATCTCATAGCTGTATATTGTATAAATGTTGCATTGAACAAAACAAAAAATTATTGTCGAATCGATTTAGGTATTAATTATTGGTTAGGTTCATTATTATCCTCTACGCCACTGCCATTTTCTTGTCAGAGTTTTCTATCAATGCGATCAGTGTAAAGCGATGTTATCAATAAAAATTTTTTAGGATTTCGAAGTTTTTTATGGATTTTACCTGATAAATTATAACGTTATACTTGTCGCACTCCTATGACAACACTTATAGTCCGTTGACGAAAGTTTGAGCCATCGGTTGGCCATGACAATTTGGCATATTCCACTGTGTATATTAGAATTTCTGCCCTGAAAAAATTTAGATTTTTTAGCGCGAAAAAATTTCGACCAAGAAAAATTTTGCCCCGGAAAAATTTATATTTTTTTGCCCGAAAAAATTTCGACTCAGAAAAATTTTGCCCCGAAAAAATTTCGATTTTTTTTCCCGGAAAAATTTCGACTCAGAAAAATTTTGCCCCGAAAAAATTTCGATTTTTTCCCCGGAAAAATTTCGACTCCGAAAAATTTTACCCCGGAAAAATTTCAATTTTTTCCCCGGAAAAATTTGATTTTTTCCCCGGAAAAATTTTGACTCAGAAAAATTTTGCCCCAAAAAAATTTCGATTTTTTTTCCCGGAAAAATTTCGACTCAGAAAAATTTCACCCCGAAAAAATTTCGATTTTTTTTCCCGGAAAAAATTCGACTTATAAAAATTTTGCCCCGAAAAAATTTCGATTTTTTCCCCGGAAAAATTTCGACTCAAAAATTTTACCCCGAAAAAATTTCAATTTTTTCCCCGAAAAAATTTCAATTTTTTCCCCGAAAAAATTTCATTTCTGTCCCCGAAAAAAATTATTTTTTTCCCCGGAAAAATTTCGACTCAGAAAAATTTTGCCCCGAAAAAATTTCGATTTTTTTCCCCGGAGAATTTCGACTCGGAAAAATTTTACCCCGAAAAATTCCAATTTTTTTCCCCGAAAAATTTTTTATTTTTTTCCAAAAAAAAAATTATTTTTTCCCCGGAAAAATTTCTACTCAGAAAAATTTTACCCCGAAAAAATTTAATTTTTTTCCCCGGAGAAATTTCGACTCAAAAAAATTTTACCCCGAAAAACTTTCAATTTTTTTCCCCGAAAAAATTTCATTTTTTTCCCCGAAAAAAATTTATTTTTTTCCCCGGAAAAATTTCATTTCTTTCCCCGAAAAAAATTTATTTTTTCCCCGGAAAAATTTCGACTCAGAAAAATTTGCCCCGAAAAAATTTTGATTTTTTTCTCCGGAAAAATTTCGACTCGTAAAAATTTTGCCCCGAAAAAATTTCGATTTTTTTCCCCGGAAAAATTTCGACTCAGAAAAATTTGCCCCGAAAAAATTTTGATTTTTTTCTCCGGAAAAATTTCGACTCGTAAAAATTTTGCCCCGAAAAAATTTCGATTTTTTCCCCGGAAAAATTTTACCCCGAAAAAATTTCAATTTTTTCCCCGGAAAAATTTGATTTTTTCCCCGGAAAAATTTTGACTCAGAAAAGTTTTAACCCAAAAAAATTTCGATTTTTTTCCCCGGAAAAATTTCGACTCAGAAAAATTTCACCCCGAAAAAATTTTGATTTTTTTCCCCGGAGAAATTTCGACTCAGAAAAATTTTACCCCGAAAAAATTTCAATTTTTTTCCCCGAAAAAATTTCATTTTTTTCCCCGAAAAAAATTATTTTTGTCCCCGGAAAAATTTCGACTCAGAAAAATTTTGCCCCGAAAAAATTTTAATTTTTTTCCCGGAAAAATTTCGACTCAAAAAAATTTTGCCCCGAAAAAATTTCGATTTTTTTCCCTGGAAAAATTTTGACTCAGAAAACAAATTTTCATTATTACGAAATCTCTTTATAACGATTTTTTTTGCGGATTTAGCGCTTTCGTTATAAGGAAGTTCCACTGTAATTCAGATATCTGTTATCGATAATGAAACTCTTCCACTTTTATATTTCATAGAATGTTATCACACTAGTTTGAACATCAGCAATATTTATTACAATATAATGAAAAAGTCATGAAAATTATCGCTTAAAGGAACATACTGACACTAAGCAAACAAAATTAGTTTTCTCACAACTAAATATCACAAAACTCGACAACACCCCTGTTATCCAAATAAATAAAGGAGCTGTCACATATTCCATTGTTAAACTAACTGTTTCAACATTTTGTATTTTAGTTACTATTTTCCTCTCATATTCGGATATTACACGTTTTTTTATTCCATGTTGATCCAGATATTGAAGAAAACGACTCAAACTTTCAGTTAAAGGATTACCTCTTTTGAGGGCAGAGCCGAATTGTCCTTTCAATTTTGGAGTCTCTAGTCGGTAAAACAGACTTCTACCTCTTTCATCCAAGTAATTTTCTTGCCAATAGTCCAACTGTGGGGAAGTTATGAGAAAAGTCATATTTCTACCTGCGATCAACTGATCCAAACAGTCTGCAGTAAAATCACAAGAAACATGGTGGTTTTCATGATAATCCTCCGCTTCAGTCGATACCGAAAAGAAGTCTTTTGTTACTTCGTAGCGAGTTGTACCAATTATCAATTTTTTATCTACTATGTCTTGAAGTGAGGAAACTCTGGGTTCATAGTTTACCCCTACTAGAAACCATGGAAATCTTCCCGTGTATATGAAAGCCATTATGGTGGTGAAAATCAACAGTGAAAGAAATAAAAAACTTTCCGAGTTTTCTCTTGAAATAAACCCGTAATGTTGCCCCATTGATAACCTGACTAAAATAGCCGCCATTTTGGTTAAAACTATTCTTTCGAACTTTCTAGATATCACTGCATCTATGAAAATGCCAACGAAGTAAAAAATGGAACAAGTCGCAAGCCAGGCTAACCATACTTGCTTGGAAAATAAGGTGAAAATATATTTCCAACGAGGCATTTCTTCAGAGTTGAACACGACCAATACGTAGAAGTATTCTATGTGTGGATAGGTAAAATCTACATCTGTGTATGTTTGTTCACCCAGTATAATATCTAGTTTCCTCTCTTGTAGCATTCTTACATTTGCTGTCTCCCAGCCTTCGTCAAAATAATCCAACATGGTTAATTTTTCTGTTAGGTTGAAATGAGAGAACGCCAAATGATGTAGGT
Source organism: Propylea japonica (assembly GCA_013421045.1). NCBI lineage: Eukaryota > Metazoa > Arthropoda > Insecta > Coleoptera > Coccinellidae > Propylea > Propylea japonica. Next base: position 78,951,509 of record CM024243.1, read on the forward strand.
CTGAATCATAGCCTTCCTTTTCACATTTATTGCATATCCAATATGGAGGAGCTATGGAATGTCCAACAGAAACCGTAGAATTTTCCCAAACATCTGGGAGTTTTTCATCGAAGAAAACAGTGGAATTGCTGAAATTAAAGGAGGTGCAGGTTCCTATAAGTTTCCATTTTTCGTCGATATTCTGCAACATTCTTCGTTTGTGGGGAAAAAAAGTATACAATTTTCCAGAGTTTTTCGTCACAAATACGACTTTCCTTATGAAGTGGTGGGCTAAAAGTTCTGGAACATGGGGAGGTATTACCGAACCAGTAAGTATATATTTAGCCCTGGGATTGAAAGATTGTCGCTTGTAAAAAATCTCCAAGAATATATTCAATTCGATACCATCTAGATCGAAAATATACATATCAGGCATTCTGTAATCCATTGATTCAAAGTCGTAATTTATGTTGATTTCGCATGTTGGTAATACGAATTTAAAATCGTTGTTTATGGAATGAATAGTCCAATCAGATCTGGAAATGGTTGTCAATATCAAAGCTTCCAAACATGTTTTCATGTAACTGGGTTTGGTTGTGTTTACTGTTGGTATCATTTTTTGTTCACTACTGGCAGATCATTAATATTTCGATCGATATTCCTTCATTTTTTTCTTGAAATTGCTCTAGGAGGATTGTCCATACTGATCAATCATGGTGGAAAAGTAATGCTTATTGAGTAGATATATTTTTTTAATGTGAATGTTATGGTGACGTTGATTAATAGATAAAGCAAAGTGTGATATACAGGACAGAAACAATCCATTCAAGGCATCGAGATATACCCAGCTTTCTATTTGCCTCAATAATTTTCGAAATCACTTCAGCTGGAAGTGAAGTGATTTTAACAAATAGAACGTGCCTTTTTCGGATGACAATCAACAAAACTATAAGGTTTGAAATCAGAGTACCATCGACGATAGTTCGGAAGGAAATTCTAAAAGTAATATGAATTATTCATTACTAGGAATGAAAACTGAGGATAATGATTCACTTTCTGTTATGTTTAGAAGTAAATTGTAAACCGAAACCAAAATACAGTGCAACCTTAATATAACGAACCTCAATATAACGACTTCCTCGATTTAACGAATTTTTCATAATCCCCTTGAATCGTCCATAAGAGTCAATGTAAAACATACCTCTACATTACGAAAATTTTTTACGAACAACCTCTTTATAACGAATTTTCAACTACCTAAAAGAGTGTGAATACCTCTACTTAACGAATTTCGTCAACTCAAAACCTCTATATAACGTTTTCACCAATAACCAGGTATGTATGTGATTCAGCCGCGACAGGTTTCGACGCGTATTACGTAAAATACGAAGTTAGTTGATGGAAAGTAATCAGTGTTGCTCCTCACTTTTTTGCAATGGCTCAGAAACGTAAAAGGCGTTCCTTATCTGTCGCAGAAAAGCCAAGCATCATTAATTATGTTGACAAAAATCCTTCTACAAAAAAATTTGACATAGCTAATAAGTTCGGGATTCCCGCAAGTCCATTGGCTACAATTTTCAAATCTAAAGATAAGTTTTCCGACGAAATTGGTTTGCCTTCAAACATCAGAAGATTGAAACCGTGGAAAACAAACTACAATTTATTACTTTTTTCCAATCAAGATAAATAAAATTATATTTAGGCTTTTATACCAATTGGTTGATTTTTCACCTCTTTTTATTTTGTTCTGCGAATTTTAGAAAAAAAAGCCTACGTACTCACTTTATTGTTTTGAAAAAGAAAATATAAAATAAATGAGTAATTTGATAAAAATGTGTTTTCATTTATATGAGCAAAATTAGTTCGCTATAACAAGATGAGTACGTAATGTCGAGGTGAATAAAACCTCGGTATAACAAATTTTGGACCAACCTCACCTCAATATAACAAACCTTAGATTTACGAATTACTTGATATAACGAATATTTACTGGTTCCCTTCCGATTCGTTATATCGAGGTTCCACTGTATTAGGTTATTTTATTGTAATGATGAACTGAAGTAATTGTGGAAATTAAACTGATTTTGTCAGAAAGCAACATCAGTTGGAAGTGATGCGCATCAGTTCAAAATCACAGCATTGTCAAATAGAACGCGCATCAACTGATTTTACATCAGTTTGGAAGTGATGCGGCTTCAAATAGAAAGGGCCTAAAATACAGAGGAGATGCTATGACATACAATTGAGTAAGGCATAATAGTAGCACTGGGCGGGGCTTAGTCGGGGACCAATATGGCGGAAAGTTCAGGGTTGAATTAAGTTGCCATTTTTTTCTGTTCACAAATTTCACTCAAAAAATACGACGTGTTGGGTCTTTAGAAAACCTCTTCAAATAAGGTCAATCGAATATCAAATGCAGAATTTTTCTTCAGGCGATAATTTACAGATATAAAAAGATATCAGATTACCAAGACATACTAGCAAAAATTTCGAATGCGGATCTTTTCAGAACTCATTCCTACTTGTGATATGTTTTTCGTCTAATTTTCTTCTTATCTATCTATTCTCTGCTTGAAGAAAGCCGTAAGCACACGATACCATTTTATTGTATATTATTGAGCCGAAAAAATCACAATTTAAATAGAAAAAGAGGCAATAAGTGTCATGATAAAGGGTTTTCCAATAAGAGGCGTTATTTTGAATAGCCCACTATTTCGGTAGATGTCTCGTTTGAAGCTATAATTTTTTAACATTTGACGAGTAGAAACTACGCCATTAATAAAAATGGAACGATACACGATTCAAGAAAGCATTGAAATTAGCAAAATTCACTATAAAAATGGTGAAAATTTGTCAAAGACGGTTCGTAAAACTCGAACATTTTTGGGTCGTCGTGAAGCACCTTGTTGGACCGCAATAAAGAAATTTGGTGGAAAAATTCGAGCTGTTGGAACAAGTTAGTGATGTGAAGAATAAAACCCGTGCACGTCGCTCATGAACAGCAGAGAATATTGCTGATGTAGCCGAAAGTGTTGAAGAAAACCCAGTTTTGTCCATTCCTCGTCGTTCTTTGGAATTAGGCATTCCACAAACGTCATCATACCGTATTTCGCATAAAGATTGGGGTCTTAAGGCTTTAAAGTTCAGTTAACACATGAACTCAAGCCGGCCGATCATCAACAACGTCGTGTCTTTGCTGAATGGGTCGTTGAAACTTGAAATGCATGAAAATGATCCGGAATTCCATCGAAAAATCATCTTGAGTGATGAGGCCCATTTCTACCTCGGTGGCTTCGTCAACAAGCAAAATTGTCGCATCTGGGGCTCGGAAAACCCAAGAGTTATTGTTGAAAAGCCTCTCTATCCTCAACGTGTGACTGTTTGGTGATAGGAGATATGATCTTTCATATAAAGAAACTTCATTCGAGCATCCCTTGTTAAGATACATCCCCTCAAAGGGAGTACATAAAATTTGTATAACAATTTTTTTCACAAGCACCAAAAAAGTTACAATATTGAAATTAAGCTGACGTTTTCTACTAGCAAAAAGATACTTATCCAGTTATTTATTTGGTTCACCTCATGGTTGTAAGGGTGGGAAACGCAACCCCTAAAGTTCATTACCAATGTAACTTTTTGTCTTATTATTTGTTTACCATTTAAAAATTTATTTCCGATAGCCTGTTTCATTCTAAACAAAAAATGTCTCTTGAGTTTTTTTACCAAAATGAACCAGTTCGCAGAAAAAAATGATTTTACGAACAACTACAGAGATAGATCGTCATAAACTGAGAGCGTTATACCAAATTAATTGTCACTATCGCTAAAAGTGTCCTACTAGATAGATTAGCTTCGCATTTATGACGATCTATCTCTGTAGTTGTTCGTAAAATAATTTTTTACTGCGAACTGGTTTATTTTGGGCAAAAATCTCAAGAGACATTTTTTGTTTAGAATGAAACAGGCTATCGGAAATAAATTTTTAAATGGTAAACAAATAATAAGACAAAAAGTTACATTGGTAATGAGCTTTAGGGTTGCGTTTCCCACCCTTACAACCATGAGGTGAACCAAATAAATAACTGGATAAGTATCTTTTTGCTAGTAGAAAACGTCAGCTTAATTTCAATATTGTAACTTTTTTGGTGCTTGTGAAAAAAATTGTTATACAAATTTTATGTACTCCCTTTGAGGGGATGTATCTTAACAAGGGATGCTCCAATGAAGTTTCTTTATATGAAAGATCCTATCTTTTTTTCGATGAGGAATCACCTCCTTGAATATTTTACACTTATTTAGTTACACCCTGTATAATGAGAATTAATTAATTTTAAATGTAACACCCTACACCATTAAATGGTAATTGATGAGCTTTTTGAAGATATATATATACAGTAATACACTCGTTCACTATAGATTTCTGAGGTTTTGATATATTAATGAAAAATCTAAATTTTAATGGGCTTACAGATGTAAGCAGAGGCAAAAATGAGGACAAGATCTCGATGAAAGTAGATAGAATTATAACGAAATAACATAAACGAAATCTTTTCTATCCTAATAAAACGGATTATTGATTAAAGCAAAAGCATTTGGCATATTCCATGACGACATCAGCGCCAAGGTGGCGAGAATCGAAGCTGAGCTAAGATAGTAGTAAATGTAAACAATCTTGTTTTGGACAGATAAGTCATATTCAGCGACGAACTCCCATTGCAGATTGGGTTTTTCAATAGATGATAGGTCGAAATATTCGCCCTGAATATGGAACACCCCAAAAAACTGTTACGGGAGACCGAACAACATCAAATAACCTACAAGAAATTTTCATGAAATCGCGAATATTACCAGGTTAATATTCGACTTTTCATGCATTTCGGTAGAGTTCTTCTACTAAATTTCAGCCGCCCAAAAAAATTATCTCTGAGTACGATTATTCAGTTTTTCTTTAAATCTATTTGTGTGTCTCGCGATTTCATGAAAATTTCTTGTAGGTTATTTAATGTTGTTCGGTCTCCCGTAACAGTTTTTTGGGGTGTTCCATATTCAGGGCGAAGCTTTCGACCTATCATCTATTGAAAAACCCACTCTGAAATGTGAGTCCGTCCCTGAATATTGGAAAACTTGAATGCGTAGAAGATCTTAACCATTAATATTCAACTTTTGATACATTTGGGTATGTTTTTTTTTGTGAATTAGGCCGTACAAAAAAAAATTATCTCCGAGTACCCATATTAAATTTTTTTTCTCTGAATCTGTAGGTGTGCCACATGATTTTATTACTCTTTATTGAAGAGTATTTAGTGTAGTTTGAGCTGCCATGACAGGTTTATTGACTTTTTCATCTACAGGGTGATTTTCTTTATAAATTCCGATAATATCAGAAAAATAGAGTCCGGTCCTGGAAACTGATAATCTGTTAACTCAGCTGTATGGAGATTGATACAATCCTCCTACGTACCAAATTTGATGAATTTGTGATTATTCGTTCGTCCAATAGAGCATTTTGAAAATATGACCTAAAACTGGAAATCACCCTGTATAATTCAAACGAATCGTTTGAGACCTTTCATGTGGGGTCTTTTTGAAACCAGTAAAGTGTCCCCTATCTCTGTGTGAAGTATGTACAGTTCAACAGGATTCACCCTGTATATCCCCATCTTCGTCTACACTATTTAGCAACAGTTGACTTTCTTAATTCGCGCGCAATGAATTCGTAGTAAAATTCAAATTGAATGTATGAATGGGCACATCTAAACCAAAGCTCCCTCTGTGAGCTATCTCCCCGAACTACACTTCATTGGACAACTAGAGTTACATAAACAAGGGTACTATCTTAGCTCTATTTCGATTTCAACCGCTAGAGTGCGTATCGCCGGTCAGCAGAAGCCAATAAATAATTGAACTCAAGGAAAAAGAAGAAAGAGATTACACCTTAGATTATTTACACCAAGATGGAGCAATCCCTTACTAGATGAACTGAATGTTTTGTTCCCATAATAAACACTGTTTGTTTACAAACAAAGTGTGTTGTCGTAAATAGAAGTCAGTGGCGTGGATCTAAAAATTTGTTAAGAATAGAAATAAATCCTTCAAAGGTTATCGAATCTTTAATTATTTTTCATTGGATGCATAATTAATGTCATTATTTTTATGAATTTTGTTGACCTTCCCGATGTTTTCATCTTATTCTAAATCATTGTTATACGCAGAATTTTTATAGTGCGGGCATATTTTCGATTCGAAAAAAAATTCAATATGAAAAGAGATTTGAAATAGCAAATATGATATTCAAATATTGTTGTTCTGGTTTTAATAATTACAAATACCTATACAATTGAATGTTATATCATTATCAATGATCTTATTAACAATCCTATTATATCGAATACATCTATTCAGGTCACTTTTCAGTAAGGCTGCATGGTACGTTATTACCATACAAGACGATGCTGTATCTAAATTTGGATTTTAACACAGCTTGATATCTTGTTCTGAGTTGAGTCCAGATTTTTATTGGGGACCACCATGTTATTACAAATGGAGCTCATTTGACTGCAAAGGTTTGAAATTTAAGGATATTACACCTGAATACTATGTTAAATTGAATAACAAAAATAACAATAAATTTATTGATCCAGTTCGACATGAAAATGTATTAGATAGGTCAGTTTTACATCAAGTGTGAAGTATAATCATATCAGTCTCATTAATGCTGTAATAGGCCTTACTTACTTACTGAAACCTTGTCCATCCATTACCTGCACCTTTGAAGGCAAATGATAGTATGAATGTATAGTTTTGTTCCACTATATAAGATAGATGATTGGAATTTTGTTAGTTTTGCAATGGAATGGACGGGGCATCAGTATTTAAAGTGGAATAGCAATTGAAACTTGAAAGCCTGCATAATCAGGATTGATTATCAAGCAAGGATGTATTAATAACTTCCATAAAAAATAACATGTAACATAAAATAAATGATTTTTACAATAATGATTTGAAGAAATACGATAGGTAACTAAAATATACTGATAATCGATTCTTCAGAAATGTTTATAATAAAATAACTAAGAATCTACTACTGCTATTGTCCTTGGTAATTGAATCCAAACAGGATCGAAAAGTACACGATCAAAAAAGAGTGTTTTATACACCCTGATCACCCTAAAACTTAAAACTAACAATTGTAAAGATAAAAAAAAACTTATTGATTCTGATACAAAATCAGATGTGTGAGCATGCTTCTTACTCGATTCACCACTTGATCGCTCATTTTTCTTGTCTCGTGGTGAATTCTTATAGTGAAATATCTTTTCAATATCAGTTTTATCAAAGGCAATTCATGACTTTCTAGAAACCCTTCATCAAATACATGATTGCCAAATGCATTTAAAACATCATCTGGTAAACAGACAATACAATTATGAATCAACTTATTGATTAAATTTTCAGATTTTGTACTCAAAATATTAGGGTTGTTAGAAATCATATATCTTATTGTTTTTTCTGCTTGTGTGCATATCTTAATGACAAATTTGGATGCCTTGAATAAATTGCCATACGTTTTTCTTTTCTGTAGAAATGAATATGTTTCACAAGTCTCCAACATATCAAGACATTTTGAGCAAGTGATACATTTTTTCAATGACTTGACAACGAATCCTGCTATATAAATTAAAACATCCTGTATATATGAAGATAATTGCCATCCTGAAGAGCCAAAGTAATCATGATCATTTAACGCTGCACACAAATTTTTATACTCTTCAGTCTCCTCCAAGTCCTCCTTATGATCATTTATTGTTATTTTTTTATATGACGAAACATGAAGAATTGATGTATTGTCCAAATTAACAACATTTCCAGAATCAGCACCTCTCACTTCCCTTGCTATCAACAACTTTTTATATGCTGACTGAAATTGTCTGGCTGTGGGATTGTTGTTGTATCCATTCAGACTCCTGATAGCACCAAAAAATACCTCCAGATGGTCTTGAGAGAACTTATAGGTCAATAAAAAGTCTAATTTTTTTGACACCACATACATTCTAAATATTTCCTCAAGACTCTCCATACATATTAAAAACCCTAGAAACCCTGTTTTCCTTCTTGAAGATAATACTGGTGTTCCATTCAGAGTCAGTTCCATGAAGTATTCTTTTGCTTCAGAAAACCTTTCCACGTATAAATCAATGTTTTCGAAAGACAATGCCCTCTTATATGTATATGGAGAGAATTTATTTCTTGAGTTCAAGATGTCAAATAAATCATTAACTAAGAGACAGAAATTTGCAGTCTCTTCAGCACCTTTAAAATTTGTCAATTTCAAATCAAACTCAAGGAATTTAAGAGCATCCGACACACTCCTGCTGAATGTCTGCGCAGCAATCTTCACTCTCATTTTTTCTTTCACAAAATGTAAATGACGTTTTCTTATCTTCGTTGCTGCATTCAATCCTTCTATGTCTTGAAGATTCACAAGTTCTTCAAGATAGGTCCATTTGATTAATTTATCATTTTTTGTTTTCAAAATCTTACTGTCTCCTAAACAATTTCTCAAGAGTTTGAGCATGTGACAAGGGTCAAGAAAAATTAATACCTTCTCTTTGGTGACTGGATGTTCGAAGTGAGTCTTCAATGATTGAGGATTCGAAAAATCAGCACCCAAATGACTCGCCATATTCAAATTCGAAGCTGCTCCATCAAAAGTAACAGAAGTTATTCTCAAATTTACTTCATTCAAAAACTCCAGACAGTTAATTACCAAATTGGCTCTTTCTCTGCTTGATAATCCATCTATCAAAAAATAGCCTACTGGAATTTTCCAGTGACCATTGATGCAGGTAACTAAAAACACAAGTGCTTCCTTAGCTTCTGGTAAAGTATCCACTTCAGGTTTTTCTCCAAAACTTATTGATCCATAAAATTTACCAGCAATGAATTCGATTTTTTTTCTAATAGCCATCTCGTCAATCACCAGATTGCAATAAATTTGTTCTCCCGCAGACTGCTGCACTTTGTTCTTCAATGCACTGAGGGCTTCAGTTGTGAAGCCAGGAGTTCCATCAATGGTCTGATACCACTTAGAAATAGTCTTTGGGTGTGGAAGTGAATTATTGAATTTTTCCCTAACATAATTATAGGCCCTAGGCGAGTAAAAATGTAATGATAGGGCAAATGCTCGTAGAGAAGGTGTAAATTTCTGATTTTTTGATCCCCTTATGAGTCTATTTACCATATCTCTACTAGGACCTGGTAACGATGCCTGAAATATTGAAAATAATTACATTCCACACATATATGCAAAGCTGAATCTTACTTACCTCTATATAATCTTGAGCATTATCGGATATAAGGTTCATTTCCCTCAAATTATTCAGTAGTCCTGAAATATCTGAAATTTTCTGTTGCAGTCTTCTGTTCTTCATCCTCAATGCTTTCAGTCTCTTTTTCTGTTCTGCAATTTTTCGTTTAGCAAGGGAGAAGGCAAATTTTCCTTGTTTTGGTGTCCTGAAATCTTCATCCGTTACATCACCAACAAAACATTTTCTTTTTCTTGGCCTTGGTACAGAACTTTTAGCTTCAGAACTGAAATAAGATAATGAAGGTTTTATATAATGAACCAGAATATATTTTGCAATATTATAAATATAAAATTAAGTAAAACTTACGTAGTTGGATGTGCTACTGTTAATACTTCCGAGGATACCAAGTTGCTTGACGATTCTGAAGCTGTCATAGTACCGGACAATTCTGAAACTGTCAAAGCACCAGAGGATTCTGTATCGGTCAAAAAAGCAGATAAATCTGAAGCGGTTAATGTATCAGATAAATCTGAAGCAGTCAATGTAGCAGATAAATCTGAAGTAGTCAGTGTAGCAGACAAATCACTAGCTGTTGAAGTTCTGGATAGTTCAGAATTACTCAGTTTTGAGGATTCCCTGACACTACCTAGCTTATTAGTATCTAATGGTTCTGGAGTCACAGGCCTTTCATCTGGAGATGTGCTACTGGAACTGAAATTAGAAATATTATATTTAGAGAATGCAAATATTAGTGTCCTCCACAATAATTAATAAATTGATAACTGTATTTTGCGGGATAAGGACAAACTCTCAAAAGATCTTAAAGTATATTCAGCAACGTTTCGCAAACTCTCGTTTGCTTCATCAGGCCTAAAAATATTATGAAAATGTCATACAAAACATTTACAGTAAAAACAAATAAATACCTCTATACTATAAATAAGACATTCAGATGTAAAAACTTTAAAATATATATATTTAGATGTTCATATTATCCAAATCAAATTTGAATAAAACACCCTCATAATATTCAATAGACTTACCAATGAATCGATGACGAAATCCTGGACGGAATAGCTTCAGTTTTCAAAAATCTTTTTGCTGATTTATATAGGAAGTCTTCATCAGAAAAATGGTCAGAACAAACATATACCTCCTTCGCTAATTTTGTATTTCCCAAATTTAATTGATCCATCCATAATTTCCGTCTGGCATTATCACTAGGCATTCTATTAAAAGAAAATGCTTTTAAAATAAGTTTACAATATGCTTATATTGAGAGCTAGGTACTCCTAGCTACGCCTATGGTAAATTATTATTTGTTGTGTTTACTTACCGATGTATGGATCGCCCGCAGTCTTTACTGGTGCTTTTTTTACATATCACACAGGAATTAACCATTTTTCAGCTTAATACAGCAAATAATTATTGTACAACCTCGTTTTCACTACAAAAATCACTTGGTTAACTCAAAACGATAAGTTTGAACTTGTTCCACCTAAGCATCAGCTGTCAAAGAAGGCGGCCATAATGAAATTCATTCGCACGTCCAGGTCACGTGGTAGAAAGCCACCAATAGGGAGCTGCGGGAATGTGTTTTGATTTTGACGAAAATAATAAACATATTGCTATCTTATTTCGGCCACGTTTTCTCTCTCACTATGCTCTATCTTGGTGTAAATAATCTAAGGATTACACAGAATATGTTCTATGCCTATAGGTTAGGTTAATGACAACACTCGTTGGTTTTTCTATGACTTTATGTTTACTGTTTCATGTAATGTCAGATTATAATTTATGTCCTGTGTGTTTGATATACATATATCGTTGTGTTGTGTGTTAATTGGTTTAAATGAGCCGAAGACGTTCAAATATTGGTCGAAGAACGCGTAACGCAAGACGAATGCGCAAATATCAGCAAAATTTGGTGAAAAAAGAGCCAGTGGTAGTAGTATATTTGCCAGGTCAGCTAGAATCCAATAACATGATGGAAAATACTGAGGAAAAACTTCATCTCAATATAAATAACAATCATTTCTGTCATCTGTGTGAATATGCAACAAGCTCTCCATCAAACCTCAAGGCACACATAGATTCGGTTCACTTAAAATCGAAGCAACACAAATGTGAACTTTGTGACTATACTGCAGATAAAAAAACCAAACTCAAACGCCATGTGGATTCAAAACACTTGAAATTCAAGAAATTCGACTGTGAATATTGTGATTTTTCCTCGAATTATAAGGCCTCCATCGATAAACATATGGATATAATCCATCTCAATCTAAGGCACCTGCGTTGCGAACTTTGCGATTATACTGCAAGTCACAAAACCACTTTCAAACAACATATGGCATCCGTGCATTCAAATTCCAAGCAATATGAATGTGAGTTCTGCGACTACTCCACCTGTATTGAAAAGCATCTTAAAAGACACGAGGATGCTGTCCATTTCAAACTGAAAACACTCAAATGCGAAGTTTGTGACTTCACGACGAGTTACAAGACAAGCCTAAAGAGCCATGAAGACTCGGTTCATTTAAAACTCAAACCTCATAAATGTGGGTTTTGTGATTACGCTACAAGTCGCAGAATTTTGCTCGATTCACATATAGAGGCAGTACATTTAAGTTCGAAGGAGCACAAATGTGAACTTTGTGATTTTACTGCCGATAACAATTTTGATTTCAAGCAACATTTTGACACTGTTCATTTGAATATTAGGAAGAATAAATGCCAGGTGAACAATTTTGCTAGCTACTTGAAAAGCAATTTTGAAAAGCACATAGATTTAGTCGATTTGAAATTGAAGCAATATAAATGTGATCTGTGCGATTTTGCTTCGAGTAGGAATATTGATTTAAAAATTCATTTAAATAATTATCATAAGAATTCAAGAGAGCTGAGGTGTCAGTTATGTGATTTTAAAACAACATTAGCGAAAGAGTTGGAAGATCATATAAATCTGTTTCATGGTGGATCAAAGGAATATGACGACTTCAGTTATCGCATTTTATGTCAGCAAAGATATGCCCAAATTAAAAATGAACATAATTATGCTGCAACTCAAATATGTCTTAGTGACGATGATGATGTTTAAAATACTAAACTCAACCATTGTGAAAATTGTTGGAAAATCAATAAAATGTTGATAGTCATGTTCACTTGTTCCTTACATAGACTAACTAAACGGAGAATAGATGAGACACTAGTAGAACAAGCTTCAACGCCATCTGTTTCTGTACAACATTACTAATTCGTGAAAAAAGCTCAATTGAAAAAGGAATCTGTAGCGTAAAGCTGCCTCAAAAAGAATTCTGTAGTGCACATTTTGAATAGGTAGGTACATCCATATACAAGAGGCAAAAAGTTTTTTGAAATTCAATTTCCAAAAGGAAATCAGAAATGGATTCGTGCAAGTTATCGATGAGTGAGGAAATTTATTTTCATGAAAATAATACCTGCAACGAACTTTCATCTGATTTTCTTTTGGAATCGAGAAATGAGGATCAATAATCAAATTCTGGATAGAATAAAAATTTATTTACTGAAATAGGTATCACCAATTGAAAATACAGATTTATTTCATAAATATCTAATCAATAAACTAATAATTACATTGAAAACATTTTCAAAAACTAACAATAATGAATTCAATAATACAAAATATGAGTATTTACCGACTAAACTTATTCAATACATGAAAAACTTTTTTGAAAACTACAAGTATCTTAATTCTTATAGGTAACAGAATATACATATAAATTTTATAATTACCTTCTTGCATCTCGATTTTTACATCCAATAACACAGCACGTCTTCACTCTTGCAGGCATTATCGAAATTTATTATATTTCAAAAAGAACGTGTCAAACCACTCCTTGTGTCAGTTGACAATTCAAAGGTTTTTTGATAATAATGATTTTACATACTTACTATTTTCTCGATAGGATTTCCATGAATTCAACGACATCTAACTATCAAATTGAAAATAATTTTTTCTTGTATTAGTCTCCTCCTCCGACAGATGGCGCGGAATATACGAGTGGCTCATCTAATTTTTTAGTTTGTCTATGGTTCCTTACACAAAAGCTTTCAATTTTCAGTTCGCTTTAAATAAAGTAAAATTATTTTTAGTTTCAATCGTTGAGAATGTTATTAATAAATTGAAAATTGTTATATAAGTTTCTTTTTATCTACGACTTGAGTGTTCGGCTTCAACAGAAGATTAAATACTAAATACAGTAGAGACTCGATAATCCGGATCAATTAATGCAAGGGATGATCCGGATTCATGAGGAATCCGGAATACCGCGTCTTACAATTTAGTAGAGATGCAATTTAAAAAACGGTTGAAATAAATATAGGGTTTATTATCGAAATCATAAAACAAATATATTATTTGGAATAATTAGATATTTTACGTTTTCTACTGTAAGGAAAAAAGAATGCTGAACAATAGCTTTCTCCTGTATATCTTTCAGAAGCTGAATATCAGTACTTGCCATGAGTTATGGAATAAACAGACTGCACCGAATTGATCTATGCTCTAAATGCATTTGCTAACATTATCCCCGTCTTCGGGGATCGAAAAAATATGTGCTAAAAGGCATTTTCGGTATTTCAGTTATGTTAATTTAATATCATTATGATCCATATGCTGTATCAAAGCCGTATGGTTTAGAGGTACAAACATTCCATTCCATTTCACTAATTAATTATTCTTGTCTGCCTTTTTTAGTCTTATACCATTGTGCACTATTATATACCAAAAGAACGCCCGATCGTCGTCATAGAAATTGAGTTACGACAAGTTAGAACCGTAAACCACGTATGCAACGATCGGAAATTCGGATTATTGAGTCTTGCAATCCGGATTATAAGGACATAATACAATCTTGACGTCAATCCGGACTAGTAAATATCTGGATTATCGTTCTCCGGATTATCGAGTCTCTACTGTAATGGGCTTTATTCGAAATAAATATTAATTTAGGGGATTAATTATTATACAATTGGAAAAAAGAATTAGACACTAGTTAATATCAATACGATTGTACTATAACATAAGTTTGTCGTTTATCACACGTTTTTTATCATTGTTCCGAAATTAAATTCGATATTTAGGATGAAATACCACTATTTAAATCTATCGGAGATGATTACCCTTCAGTAGGGTCCTGTAGCGGTCTTAGAAGAACAGAAGATTCGAAAATCATCACTTGGAACGCCAGACCCGGTTTAAAACACCCTCCTGGCCCCAGAGCAAGAATTACGTATTTTGTATCTGAATATTGAAGGTATTTATTCGAATAGTTTTAAGTTTCAATTTCGTAAAAACGGCGAGGCAGGGTTTTTTCTACTAAGGTTTTTCCATGTGCTCTGGTATCATACGACAGAATAGTATGGTACCCCGTTTTGCACCAACCTCAGCTAGGGACTTTTTTGTTTCATATATTGTATTTTGTTAGCTCTCAATTCAAAAGAATATACCGATTTGGAAATTCACATCGAAACCATACGATATACAAGGCATCAGACAGAGAATTCTTCCCTCCAGTTGCACAGATGAATAGGCGAGATAATCAAGTGCGATAACTGAATGAATTCAACTGTCTCACTGCGATAATCTAGTCTCGTCTCTCTCTTATCGCAGTATGGTAGGGAACCCGAACTACACGTATAGAATTTTAATTTGTCAGGCTGCCCAAAATACTCAATTCAAGTATTTACTGTTGCCTACCATACTAAAGAATTACGCTCCTCTGAACGATAAGAGAGAGACAAGACTAGAATAATGAACTAAGACAACTGAACTCAGTGTGTTACAGCAAGTGATTTTCTCGACTATTCATCTGTGCAACTGGAGGGAAGAAATCTCTGTCTGATGCATTGTATATCGTATATTTCAGATGTGAATTTCCAAACCTGTATATACTATAAGCGGTAATATTTCAGGAGGCTGTTGCACCAAATACTTGGCAACTTTTCACTTTTAGAATGAATTACGTTGCACGGAACGCATTCATAATAGATAAGTGCAATGTGAAAAGTCAAGTGACCGACTATACCCTTGGACAACGCCACCTTAAAACCAAGCACAATAGAGCTAGCCACTTCAAAACATCGACATACAGAGATGAAGGTATTGGGACACAAACAGCCAACAAAATCTACAAAATGATCTGCAGACCTCTCCTTGAATATGGACACCAAATCCCTGGTCAGTGTAACAAAAGCATTATGAATATAAAAACTATTGAAGTAGCAGAACACACTTGTCTACGAAAGATCCCAAAAATTAGACATCCAAACAAACCATTTCATAATCCGTCTAACGAATATTTTAATGAGAAAAATAAAATAGAACCAATAAGTAATATAATACAGAGATTAAACAAGAAATTTATTCATCAGCAACACAACATCAATACAATAGAACCACTAATACACAACATATCCCATCCTGAAAGAACTAAGAGGAACTCACCGAAAAAACCAATTGTTCAATATTTGCTTAGTCTCGCAAGGTTAATTATTGAATTTCTCAAAGACAGAACAATCCAAGTAAGCATAAAAAACTCACTCTCCAAGGAATTCACCCCCAGACAAGGACTTCCCCAAGCCTCCCCTATATCACCATTTCTGTACAACCTGTACTGCTCTGACATCTTACCACAGGACCTAACAAACAAAATGAAATATATTCTACAGTTTGGAGACGACACCACGCTGATTGCACATGGGAATAGTATAAAAGTAGCCTTAAACTGACTAGAACAATTGAAGAATGGGATAGTTTTACGGCTGAGAAAGTGGGGAATAAAACTCAACCCAAAAAAATCTAAATTTGTGCTTTTCCACCATAAAAGTAATCAGAATTCGCTTTGAACAACACCACCTTGAAACCAAGCACAAATTGTAGATATCTTGGAATGATAATTGACCACAAAATAAACTTCAAAATGCACATAAAATCGACAAAACAAACAACCCATCAATAGAGCTAGCCACTTCAAAACATCGACATACAGAGATGAAGGCATTGGAACAGAAACAGCTAACAAAATCTACAAAATGATCTGCAGACCTCTCCTTGAATATGGACACCAAATCCTTGGTCAGTGTAACAAAAGTATTATGAAAATTATTGAAGTAGCAGAACACACTAGTCTACGAAAGATCCCCAAAATTAGACATCCCAACAATCCACTTCATAATTCCTCTAACGAATAGTTTTATGAGGAAACTAAAATAGAACCAATAAGTAATAAAATACAGAGATTGAACAAGAAATGTATAAGACAGCAACCCAACATAAATAAAATAGAACCACTAATACACAACATATCACCGGATAAACCAATTGTTCAATATTTGCTTAGTCTCGCAAGGTTAATTAATGAATTTCTCAAAGACAGAACAATCCAAGTAAGCATAAAAAACTCACTCTCCAAGGAATTCACCCCCAGACAAGGACTTCCCCAAGCCTCCCCTATATCACCATTTCTGTACAACCTGTACTGCTCGTACATCTAACCACAGGACCTAACAAACAAAATGAAATATATTCTACAGTTTGCAGACGACACCACGCTGATTGCACATGGGAATGGTATAAAAGTAGCCTTAAACTGACTAAAACAATTGAAGAATGGAATGGTTCTATCGCTGAGAAAGTGGGGAATAAAACTCAACTCAAAAAAATCTAAATTTGTGCTTTTCCACCATAAAAGTAATCAGAATTCGCCTTGAACAAGACCACCTTAAAACCAAGCACAAATTGTAGATATCTTGGAATGATAATTGACCACAAAATGAACTTCAAAATGCACATAAAATCAGCAGAACAAACAACCCATCAATAGAGCTAGCCACTTCAAAACATCGACATACAGAGATGAAGGCATTGGGACAGAAACAGCTGGCAAAATCTACAAAATGATTTGCAGATCTCTTCTTGAATATGGACACCAAATCCTTGGTCGGTGTAACAAAAGCTCAATGAAAATTATTGAAGTAGCAGAACACACTAGTCTACGAAAGATCAGTAAAATGAGACATCCAAACAAACCATTTCATAATCCGTCTAACGAATATTTTTATGAGAAAAATAAAATAGAACCAATAAGTAATATAATACAGAGATTAAACAAGAAATTTATTCATCAGCAACACAACATCAATACAATAGAACCACTAATACACAACATATCCCATCCTGAAAGAACTAAGAGGAACTCACCGGAAAAACCAATTGTTCAATATGTGCTTAGTCTCGCAAGGTTAATTAATGAATTTGTCAAAGACAGAACAATCCAAGTAAGCATAAAAAACTCACTCTCCAAGGAATTCACCCCCAGACAAGGACTTCCCCAAGCCTCCCCTATATCACCATTTCTGTACAACCTGTACTCCTTGGACATCTTACCACAGGACCTAACAAACGAAATGAAATATATTCTACAGTTTGCAGATGACACCACGCTGATTGCACATGGGAATAGTATAAAAGTAGCCTTAAACTGACTAAAACAATTGAAGAATGGAATGGTTCTATCGCTGAGAAAGTGGGGAATAAAACTCAACTCAAAAAAATCTAAATTTGTGCTTTTCCACCATAAAAGTAATCAGAATTCGCCTTGAACAAGACCACCTTAAAACCAAGCACAAATTGTAGATATCTTGGAATGATAATTGACCACAAAATAAACTTCAAAATGCACATAAAATCAACAAAACAAACAACCCATCAATAGAGCTAGCCACTTCAAAACATCGACATACAGAGATGAAGGCATTGGGACAGAAACAGCTGGCAAAATCTACAAAATGATCTGCAGACCTCTCCTTGAATATGGACACCAAATCCTTGGTCAGTGTAACAAAAGCACAATGAAAATTATTGAAGCAGCAGAACGCACTAGTCTACGAAAGATCACTAAAATGAGACATCCAAACAATCCATTTCATAATCCGTCTAACGAATATTTTTATGAGAAAAATAAAATAGAACCAATAAGTTATATAATACAGAGATTAAACAAGAAATTTATTCATCAGCAACACAACATCAATACAATAGAACCACTAATACACAACATATCCCATCGTGAAAGAACTAAGATGAACTCACCGGAAAAACCAATTGTTCAATATTTGCTTAGTCTCGCAAGGTTAATTAATGAATTTCTCAAAGACAGAACAATCCAAGTAAGCATAAAAAACTCACTCTCCAAGGAATTCACCCCCAAACAAGGACTTCCCCAAGCCTCCCCTATATCACCATTTCTGTACAACCTGTACTGCTCAGACATCTTACCACAGGACCTAACAAACAAAATGAAGTATATTCTACAATTTGCAGATGACATCACGCTGATTGCACATGGAAATAGTATAAAAATAGCCTTAAACTGACTAAAACCATTGAAGAATGGGATAGTTTTACGGCTGAGAAAGTGGGGAATAAAACTCAACCCAAAAAAATCTAAATTTGTGCTTTTCCACCATAAAAGTAATCAGAATTCGCCTTGAAAAACACCACCTTAAAACCAAGCACAAATTGTAGATATCTTGGAATGATAATTGACCACAAAATAAACTTCAAAATGCACATCAAATCAACAAAACAAACAACCCATCAATAGAGCTAGCCGCTTCAAAACATCGACATACAGAGATGAAGGCATTGGGAGAGAAACAGCTGGCAAAATCTACAAGATGATTTGCAGATCTCTTCTTGAATATGGACACCAAATCGTTGGTCAGTGTAACAAAAGCACCATGAAAATTATTGAAGTAGCAGAACACAATAGTCTACGAAAGATCAGTAAAATGAGACATCCAAACAAACCATTTCATAATCCGTCTAACGAATATTTTTATGAGAAAAATAAAATAGAACCAATAAGTAATATAATACAGAGATTAAACAAGAAATTTATTCATCAGCAACACAACATAAATACAATAGAACCACTAATACACAACATATACCATCGTGAAAGAACTAAGAGGAAATTAAAGGAAAACCAATTGTTCAATATTTGCTTAGTCTTATTTAATATTCTTTATTTCAATGTATCGCAGACTCTTATTTCAACACCACTTTTAACTGTAAAATAAGAATTGTACATGGGCAGGAAGACTTCGATCATTAGCCCTTTGAAGGTTTCAATAAAGTTATTGTCTCTCTCGAAAGTCAAGTGCAAAGTGAAAAAGCACTTCGCAGAAACTAAATGTTGGGAGAAATGTTGTGCAACATAATTAATTAATGCAAAGTGAAAAGCTGCAAAGTATTTTGGTGCAATAGGCCCCTGGTGTTACAATTGTAACATATCGTTTATTTCAGATCTGGTGTTTCGTGTTACGTACAATTTTAAAATTGTTCCGACTGAATTTAACAAAGAATTTATGCACTTTTTTGGCTCATTTGGAGTTTTCTTGAAATGGTACGAATATCACAAAATAACAAGTGTATTAACTCAAGAAAAGATATAGATGGTCTCTTATTTGATCCATTTAGATTTTATGAACCGAAAAAAAATTAATAATTGAATATCCAAATTTCGATAGTTTCAAACAACTTATTAATGTTTTTTAAGGAAAACGAACAACTAGTATTCATTCTCAATTTTGTAAGTTTACAATCTTTATATGTTATATGTTTCCATTACTTTATATTATTCTAGTTCTCCTGACGAAGAGAAAATATATTTCTCGAAAGCTCGAGTCAAGAAAAAAAGAGTATAATTAAAAACATTGCTGCTATTCCCGTTATTAAAACTTAAGTTATTAAAAACTATAAATAGGAACTTCTACTTTCATTCATTGTTTCAATTTACTTTGAGATAATATAGGAGTTTTGACCTTGGGTTAATCTAAAAGGAAAATACCCCCGCAAATAGTGGTGAAGGTCAAAATTCAGTAATTTCACTTTCCGTGAAAACTAATTGTTCAATTTACTCTTCGAATAAGAAATATAGAGGAGAATACATTAAAAAAAGAGCCATGAAAATGACATAACTTTCGTGCAATGAAAAGAACGCTTGCCTGGATAACAGCTTTGCTTCTTCACATTAAAAGTGAATCCAGCGATGGCTAAAGTTGGGACTGAATCCAGGAGATCCCTTAGGCACCCCATCCCCCAAAAGGGGGTACGACCAAACCCTAAGACCTTTCATCAGTCCGTTTTTTCTTTCTTGAATCACAATTATTCATTACACTTCGCAGGAAGCGTAAAAAATTGAAGACGATGTTCAAATTTTTCGATCATGCGTCACAGATATGCCCACAGAACATATTACCTTACTTTCTATGCTCAAACTCTGTGAAACCACAGAATATATTATTGTAGTTTTTCGATCTCTGCATCACAGAACATAAAATAGCATAGAATGAAGAATATTCTGTAGTCAAAGCATAGAAATATACGATGTATCACAGATGACAGCCTTGTCAGCTTTCAAGAAGGGAAATGGTACAATTTTCTAGATTGTTTTTAATTTTAAGTCGTTTGACTAGTTTGGGATATTTCGAAGGTTGATGGACTAATTTCATTTCAATTTCGGAAACAGGTCCATAATGGACGATATAATGTTGAATACCAGCGAACAGAATGGTCTCAATAGAACAGAAACAGCAATTGAAGCCACTGTTGGTAAAGATTCACAAACCAATGAGATGGAAAACAATATGAATTCAGATACATCTACTGGTGACTGGTGCGAATTTATTATTTTAATCGACCTTGTCTATTAATTTTGACCATTTCCTACCTCTAATATTACTTGAAAAAATATGAAACTATGTTAGATGATTTCTTTTTGATATTTCCAAAGTACGGCTAAATATTTGCCTATAATCTTTTGTATAACTCTGTATAAGATATACAACAGTCAAAATATAGTTTCCTCAACGATTTTAAACATAAACAACCTTTATTTCAGCGTGAACAATTAACAAAAATGTTTCATTTATAAAGATATTGAATACAACTGACAGTAATTTAACATACCTACATAAATATCTCTATTTTTGTACTGTTACAGCGTTCAGTCTCAAGACGACAATAAGGGCTGTGATATAAGTCATGTGAAGATTGAAGATATCAATAATTATGAAGAATATACTGATGAAAATGAATATCATACAGGAAAACACATGTTGGTCAAAAGTGAGATTGATGACTTTGATGTCTCAGAACAAATGGAAGAAGACGAGTTTGAAGATACCGAACAATACGACACCAGTTTAAATAATTCAGAATTCAATTCCAACTCATCCGGTACTAGTTTTAGAGCCGAAGAAGATATAAACGAGTTACAGACAGATCTGAAAAAACACAAATGCCCGATCTGCAAATACTCGGCAAATCGAAAAAGACATCTCGAAAGACACATCGATTCAGCGCATCTGAGGGTCAGGAATCACAAGTGCAACGCCTGTAATTTTGCCGCAACTAGTGAACACAGTCTTCAAAGCCACATAACTTTAACACACTTGAATTTGAACCAAGCGAATTTTCATTCCTACGATTTCACGAAAGAAGATAATTATATTCCTATCGATCCTGTCGATCTAGCCAATTTTAACATCAAACCGAATAAATGCAGGTTTTGCGACTTCGAAACTATACATAAAATCGAACTTGGAAGTCATATGAATACCGTACATTCAGAGTTGAAAACGTTTAAGTGCGAGTTGTGCAATTTTGCTGCGTTTCATAAATATATCCTGAACAAGCACACGAATTCTGTACATTTTAAACAACAAAAGTGCCACTTGTGCGATTTTGCTGCTAAGCAAAAGGTCAGTTTAAAAAACCATATTAATTCCGTTCATCTGAATTTGAAAGAGTACAAGTGTCAACTTTGCGACTTCGCCACTAACTATAAGTTTTATTTCGAAAGCCACGTGAATTCGGTACATTTAAAGTTGAAACAACACAAGTGCCACTTGTGTGATTTCGACGCTAATCGTAAATCTATCCTCAAAAATCACATTAACTCCGTTCACTCGAATTTGAGGCCCCACAAATGTGACCAATGCGACTTTGCCACGAATCACAAACATATGCTTAAAAGTCACGTGAACTCGATACATTTGAATTTGAAACAGCACGTTTGCGACATGTGTGATTTTGCTTCGAACTACAAACATTTGCTGAAGAACCATGTTAATTCGGTGCATTTTAACGTGAAACATCACAAATGCGAGTTGTGTGATTTTGCCACTAATTTCAAATTTAACCTAGAAAGTCACATGAATTCGGTACATTTGAAGTTGAAACAACATAAATGTCACTTGTGCGATTTTGCTTCGAATCGTAAAGTGCATTTGAACGGTCATATTAAGACGGTACATCCTAATACAGAGAAGAATGAAAGCCAGTAATGTGATTGTCTTTGAGA
Source organism: Propylea japonica (assembly GCA_013421045.1). NCBI lineage: Eukaryota > Metazoa > Arthropoda > Insecta > Coleoptera > Coccinellidae > Propylea > Propylea japonica. The sequence continues at coordinate 78,974,211 of CM024243.1, forward strand.
TTAGTTAATCTCGGTGTGACTGTGCTACCTCTTGTTGAAGATCGAGTTGGACTTTGTGAGTGTAGAGAAATATACGAGCAATTTTACAAAGTCATAGTCTAAGAGCCCGTGAACCCCAGTCCTTCTTTATTTTATAAAGGATGAAAACGCATGCTCCCAACACAGGTAAGAACGTTGGACCAATATGAAGTTTGGGTTACCCTGGCTTTGGCAGGTAAACGGTATTAAAGGGGTGTAAAATACTGATCTAAATTCGTCAAATAATACAGTGTGATTTTTGGGTATTACCTTCGGAATATCATAAAAAATCACGTCATAAATTGCCAGACACTTAATATCGTGGCAACCCCTTGCCAGACACCCTTAATGTTCATTAAATTATATGTAATTCTACTAACGTTATAGTATAAAAGCTGATTTTTATATATAATACTTGGGTAATAATTAGATAATGTTTCCTCATTAGCCAGACATTTTTGATAGTGCCAACCCTTTGCCAGACAAGCATGTAGTTTAGCTGCAGGTGCGAGCGCGAGACAGTATATATGAGTGGGTGCGAGTGAGACGGCATGATTATAATGACTTATGCAAATAAATTTTTTGGTACAGATTCATATAATTAATAATTTAAGTGAATCTCAAAAACATCTGAAGAAAAGACATTCAATGCTTCAACTAAATTAGATTGTTAAAAATTTTAATTTATTCTATTGATAACGAATATAAAAAAAACAAAATAATACTCAACATGTTAATGAAACACAGATTAATTAAATAATAAGTAATCTGAAAGTATAAAAAAATAGATTGAGGACATTACTTCTTGTCTCATGTCTTTTCTTCAGATGTTTTTGAGATTCACTTAAATTATTAATTATATAAATATAAATCTGTACCAAAAAAATTATTTGCATAAGTCATTAAAATCATGCCGACTCACTCGCACCCACTCATATATGCTGTCTCGCGCTCGCACCTGCAGCTAAACTACATGCTTGTCTGGAAGAGGGTTGGAACTATCAAAAATGTATGGCTAATGAGAAAACATTATCTAATTATTACCCAAGTATTATATATAAAAATCAGCTTTTATACTATAACGTAAGTAGAATTACATATAATTTAATGAACATTAAGGGTGTCTGGCAAGGGGTTGCAACGATATTAAGTGTCTGGCAATTTATGACGTGATTTTTTATGATATTCCGAAGGTAATACCAAAAAATCACCCTTTATTATTTGACGAATTTAGATCAGTATTTTACACCCCTTTAATACCGTTTACCTGCCAAAGCCAGGGTAACCCAAACTTCATAATGGTCCATCGTTCTTACCTATGTTGGGAGCATGCATAGACAAGTTTTCTTCAGCTTTTATAAAATAACGAAGGTCTGGGGTTCACGGGCTCTTGCTCTATCATGGAAATACTTTAACCATCATTAAAGAAGAGCTTATTAAAGAAATGTTATTTATACAAACTGAAATACGTTGTTGACATTGGAGAATAGTGCAGTAGAACTTCCCTATAACGAATTTCGTACAAGACATTGCACCTTGAATCCAAATTCCATGTTAAAACACCCTCTAAAACGAAGTAAATTTTGTCTGTAACGAAATATTCAAAGAACATCACACTTTGAATGGGTATTGATAAGAAGGTATAAGGGTGGGTTTTTCCCGAAATTTTTCCGGAAGTACGTAATAAATCCCAACCTTGAACTAAATCATTAAGGCGGGCAGAAAGATCCTTCTGAAACAGTTTTAAATAAACCCCTGGCTGTTTGGTTTCAATCTAACCATTTCGCTAGTGTGAAAGTTGTGCGAAAATATCTGAAAGGAAGTGCTTAAGTTTGAACGATAAACTTAAATTTATCAGTGAAGTCAACCGCGACGTTGCCGACTATAGAAACAAATTTTCTGTATAACGAAAATTCTTCATAACGCATTTTTTGCGGATTTAGCTCTTTCGTTACAGGGAAGTTCCACTATTTTTCCATTAATACATTGAAATTGTCAGTATAGTTGAATTTAACAGGTATTAATGTAGATAAATACAAATCTGATGTGTCTTGTACAGCTAATAAATTGTATACTTCATCGGATTGAGTTATTTACCCTAATTGTCACACATATGGTCTTTTGAGCGCTTGTTCTACTTAAACGAGTGCTATATCATTTTTCCCAAATGTCTGTAATCTTCGAATTTTGAGCCGAAAATGCTCTGAAACGATATGGTTCTACTCACTGATGAAGAATTCGTGGTCAAATTCAATTCTGGAATATCATAAAATAATGGAAATCAGTAAAATTAACAATTAATATATTTCAAATATAACATTTTTATGCAACATTATAAAAAATATACACAAACATTTGAAATGGCAAAAATATATAAAGAGTATTTACATTGTTACTATATTGCTTGTAAGCTCCTCTAGTGATTTTACTCTTTGTTGAGTATTTATTATTATTTTCCGTCGACCTCAGAATAAAATGTGATTTAATGTGTACGAAATTGATCATTAATCATTCTTTTTAATGTTCAATTTAGGCTATTTTAATGTACAATGGTCATGGGCAACATAGAAATTTATGTCAAAGGTATGTCTTGTGCAAAATAAGAATGTATTTCAATCTAACATTTATTCTCAATTAAAAATGAGATCGACGGAAAATTTTTGTAATCAAGTTAGATATTTTAATAATAAAATCCACTCTAAAAGAGATCAAATGAATTGTTGGACAATTAATTCAATAGAGAATAGATCAAAGTCATCGAGTTAAAAGTGTTTTTTCAGACGGCTGACCAAAACGTTGAACAGAAGGAGTAAATACTCAGAGTAAGAAATAAACATAGAGATGCCCCTTGGTTATTCCCTTTTTGTCCTAGAATGAATAACCGGCCCTTGGCTCTCGTCGCTTGAATGCGGTTTCTGGTTATTTGTTAATCGTCAATATACACTACTGGAAAAAATTAAAGGATCAAAAAAAATTCCAAATTTTTCGGCAATTTTCAACATGCCGTAACTTTGAGAGTAATGGTCGTACAAGGAATTTAAAAAAAGGAAATTGTAGCTCCAAGTGTCTAGTTTTTGCATTAGAACTTCAAAAATTTTAAGTTTCGGTGGTTTTCGAATAATGATAGAAAAATCAGCAACAAAAAAATTTTCAAAATTTTACTATTTTTTTTTCTTGTCTACGAGCGTGAAAATTTTATTTTTGCATAATCGTTATAATGATGGGATACTTTGTTAATTCTTGAAACCCTCGTTCAATTTTCTGTGCGATCATTGGTTGCTGAGAAATCGATAATCAAAGACAAATGGATCCTTTTCCATTTGAAGACCGATATCTCGGCGAGAAGTGGACGTATTGAAGTCAATGAAAAAATTAATTGAAGCTGAATTAACAAAGTATCCCATCATTATAACGATTATGCAAAAATAAAATTTCCACGCTCGTAGACAAGAAAAAAAAAGTGGTAAAATTTTGAAAATTTTTTTGTTGCTGATTTTTCTCTCATTATTCGAAAACCACCGAAACTTGAAATTTTTGAAGTTCTAATCCAAAAACTAGACACTCGGAGCTACAATTTCCTTTTTTTTAATTCCTTGTACGACCATTCCTCTCAAAGTTACGGCATGTCGAAAATTGCCGAAAAATTTGGAATTTTTTTTTGATCCTTTAATTTTTTCCAGTAGTGTAGGTTATATTCATAATTTAGTAGAAGCTTTGTTAGGATATCCCGGTCTTAGGAAATGTGAAACACTTTTATTTTAATCCAAGCTTTCACATTTCCTAAGACCGGGATATCCTAACAAAGCTTCTACCAAATATTCATTCACGGTCAAGAAATACCTCACTTGTATTCATAATTTATTTATGTTTTATGCAATACTAGCGACCCGCCCCGGCTTCGCACGGGTGCCTCAGACGCGCTATTTATAGGCACGCTCTTGCCGCACCGGGCGGCCGGCCGGTACCGCTGCAAACGCTACGTCCCGCAATTTTTAAATCTGTAATATCTTCGAAAATATTCACTTAAATCATACGATGTAAAAGGCCATATAGATCTATATTAAATGAACAACGTATTCAAGGTATTTAATTGGTTAAGGATTAATGCTGTATTGGTAAAATCGCTTCGAAAATTAGCCATTATTTGTCGTAAAAAGTAAATAACAAAAAAAAGTTATTGTGGGTTATCCATAAGAGATAGACATATACCATCACGGACTTTTCTGTAGACCTTTTCAATGTGTACAATACTTAGAACATTATTTTGATAAAACTGGTAGGGTTCAGCCTGCGTTTGCAATGTAAGCGGAAAAATGAAATTATTTACGACATAACATTAGAAACCTCAAAAATAACAGTACTTCTCCACTATTTAATGGATGTTATTATACATATAAACCTTCCTCTTGAAATCACTCTTTCTATTAAAAAAAACGCATCAAAATCCGTTGCATAGTTTCAAAGATTCAAGCATACAGAGGGACAGAGAAAGCGACTTTGTTTTATACTATGTAGTGAAATACAAATCTCGATGACAAATGTTGATTATTATGCGTTGATCCAATGTTACGATGAACATATGTTTTTCAGAATGTTTCGATTGATAAAAAAACAAAAAAAAGTTTTTTTATTTTGATAAAAATGATTCAAAGGGAAAATATTGCAGAAAGATATACAGGAAGACACTATCCAATAGATTTAAATTCACATGTGTGGATATCGCTGTGGTATTTCGCTACATCTCACACACGACAATAAAGTTTGCTATTAATATAACTTTTTTTGGAACTTAAACACAAATTCATGATTTCTCCTAACAGTTAAGAGCTATTAATTGTAGCACAAAGCTTTTCCCATTATCCAGCTAAAGAAAGAAAGTTTTGTTACACTCAAACAATATCAGCAATTTTTCAAAACTTCGGATAATTCTATTTCAAATAATATTATACCAGTCAGAAGCATTTAGATGCGTTTATTTCCGAACCTATCTTAGAGATTTCAATAGATAAGTTTAATTCCTAAATGAATGGAACTAAGCCAATAATTGAAATTGTTGAAATAGTTTTCTCAATATAAAACATAACGTGACAAAGCTCACGAATACATATCTTCTTAAAGCATACTTCGTCAGTCAACATCTTTTGAAATTTGCCGTGTACAACCCTACTTTTCTAATAATCAAAAGTTTAACCCAGCTCTTGAGTCTGGTAATTTGCGGTTCAAATCAATGAGGTCGAAGTGCTATTTGATGACGTCATTATTTTGAACCAAAAACAACCAAAACCGCTTGAATGCAATTGGTTAACCAAAATGATAACCGGTTATCCTCTTGAAATTGATCTATACTAATATTATAAAGAGGAAAGATTTGTATGTTTGTGGATTTGTGTGTTTGATACGAGTTAACTCATAAGCTACTAGATCAATTTCAAGATGTCTTTCACCCTTAGAATGCTACACTATCCCTGAGTAACATAGGCTATACTTTCCACCCAAGAAAATTAAGGAAACCTACTATAACTTCAATGATAATAAATATGAGTACCAAAATCAGCAATTTTCAGGTGCGCTGCAAAAACCGTGAGACGTACATGGAAACAATGGGTACATTCAGAAGCACTCAACTGTTGGCATAAAGCAAAAATCAGCTGAGTAGAGTTTCAGCGGATGAAAATCTTCTGAACGCTTCGCTGAGTGATTTACAAATCTGACATATCATGATACATATCCTTATTTATTTAATCAACAACAAGTTGTTGATTTTCTTCTGACAGACTTAAATTGTAGCCAGACAATCCTTTTTTGATAAACATTTTCGAAATACGCCAGTAAGCAAAATACTCCTTAATAAACTTCAACTAAAAACCCTAAACATAAACAAATCACAAAATAATAGGTAAATGCGCATGTCTCAGCGGTCAGATGAGTTATAAAGCGTAAATTTTTACCGCTGCCAGAAATCGACATCTGCTGAGAAACATCGCTTTGTCAGCGATTTTACTGAACGCTATCGCTTTCTCAACTTACTCAACTGTTGCCAACAGTTGAGTGCTTCTGAATGTACCCAATGTATGACGGAAATGTAACTCTTTAATAGTTCTACAAAAAAGTCCGCGATAGCATATAGGTATCTATCTTTCAAGGTCTACTCGGTATCACATTTTAAAGGTATCCAAATGTTTCTCACAATTATGCATTATTTGGGAGTATTTTTTTATGAATACGCTATTGATCCTTATCCAATTAAATACGTCGTTCATACCCAGTATTTAATTTAGAACGAAATTGCCTTTTACATCATTCAATTATGATGAATACATCAAAAGATATGGCAGGTTGAAGATGAAATCGCTCCAAAATGCGTCTTCGAGGTAGGCACTAGTCGGGTAGGAGAAGGTACCAAAGTGTGAGAGATGTATGAATGTATTTCGTATTGCCTGATGCCCGTATGTTTATGATCACAAATCAGATCAACAGATGGCGCTGTAGTCGTTATTTAGGTTATTCATCTACTATGCAACTAAACGGCTGGATCGAATTGAATGGATTTTTGTGTATACAGAACAACGTCTGTTGGGTCTGCTAGTTCGCGATCTTAAATAGATTCTACTTCTACGTCAACAAATGCGTGAAGGCATCTCTAGGTTTACTTCTCAGTCTGAGATCGAATGTGATGGAAAGATCCCAAATAACATATCAATGAAAGTTCCATCATCAGATTCACGTCAGTAACCAACCATCACTCAACAACCTCGATCAATACTCTTCCGTACACTCTTGAAGTGCCTCCAACTCCTTCAACACCTGCACCATCTCCGGCCTATCTTTAGCCCAATGTCTCACGCAATCTTTCCCTATTGCAATCAACCCCCTAAAACAATCCTCCCCTTCCGCTTCTCTCGGATCTTTCAGCTCCAACACGTCACCTTCGTAGTCCACGACGTGATCCTTGAGGAACCTCACCTGCCTGGTACCAGAATACGCGGCCTGACGGGTGGCGACCTCAAACAGAACTATACCGAAACTGAAAGTGTCCACTTTGGTAGAAAACTTCTTCCCTCGCAAGAACTCGTGAGGTAGGTAAGGTCTAGTTCCGTGTACTTTGCTGATGCGCATGTACTCTTCCTGGGGTCCCTCACGGGCCAGTCCGAAGTCCCCGATTCTTGGGAAGTCGTTCTTGTCGAGTAGGATGTTGGCAGGCTTGATGTCCCCGTGCACCAGGGGTTTTTCGCCTATGGTGTGCAGAAACTGGAGACCTCTGTGGAGCAACAATTGTGTATGAATTCACCTCAGATCAATAAAGAGCAGGGTAGTTTACGCAAAATCGTCTATGCAGTTGAGAGTTAGCGAATGATACTCATCAGACTCATTGAAGGTGTTTATTATTTACTTAGAACATTCTGAACTCACGACAGATTAACAGTTCTCAATTGGATATACCTATTTATGCGTCAATTGTAAAAAGTTTTTCAATAAGAGGTGTTATTTTGAATAGCCCACTATTTCGGTAGATGTCACGTTTGAAGCTGTCATTTCTTGACATTAGCCAAGTAGAAATTACGCCATTAATAAGAATGGTACGATACACGCTTCAAGAACGCATTGAAATTATTAAAATTCACTATAAAATGGTGAAAATTTGGCAGATACGGTTCGTGAAACTCGAACATTTTTGAATCGTCGTGAAGCACCTTGTCGGACCGAAATAAAGAAATTTGTGGAAAAATTCGAGCTGTTGGGACAGGTTAGTGATGTGAAGAATAAAATCCGTGCACGTCGCTCAAGAACAGCCGAAAATATTGCTGCTGTAGCCGAAAATGTTGAAAAAACCAAGGTTTGTCCATATCTCGTCGTTCTTTGGAATTAGGCATTCCACAAACGTCATAACACCGTATATTGCATGAAGATTTGGGTCTTAAGGCTTATAAAGTTAAGTAAACACAATAACTCAAGCCGGCCGATCATCAACAACGTCGTGTCTTTGCTGATTGGGTCGTTGAAATGCATGAAAATGATCCGGAATTCCATCGAAAAATCTTTCGGAGTGATGAGGCCCATTTTCACCTCGATGGCTTCGTCAACAAGCAAAATTGTCGCATCTGGGGCTCAGGAAACCCACGAGTTATTGTTGAAAACACTCTCTATCCCCTGCGCGTGAATTTTTGGTGGCGGACTCATTGGACCTTACTTTTTCGAAAATGAGGCTGGAGCAACAGTTACGGTGAATGTTTCACGCTATCGAGAGATGATTAATTATTTTTTAAGGCCGATATTGGATAGTATTGATCTGGATGAAGTTTACTTACAACAAGATGGCGCTTCGTGCCACATAAGCAACGACACCATTGATCTTTTGCGGGAAGAGGTCATAGCTTCGTAATAAGAAATTGTGCAAAAAAGACGAGCACGCCACTGGATTCTACGTAAAAAAGGCCAGTACACTGTTTTAATTTTTGAGCTCTATCATGAGTATCAGCAGAGATATGAATTTTTTTCGATATCGCCACTTTTCCAATTTTCGCTTATAACTCGAAAACAAAAGAAAGTAGCCAAAAATGAATACAACTCTCGTTAGTTTCTAAGGAAAAGAGATGGAGAAGTGTGTATCAGATTTTGTGTATCTCCTCTGGTTTAAAAGTTGTAGTGCTAAAACATCGAAATATGCCCACCCTGAACATTACAGGCAGGCTGACGCATCGAATAAAATAACCAATATCTCAACTTCTTACCTGGCAGTTCCTATAACTATACTAAGCCTTGTCCACCATTTTAACCTTCTTTTATAGTCTCTTAATCTTCCCTCCAAACTGCCACCTCTCATATACTGATATACTAGGCATGGCTGTGGTCCACCCATACTAAATCTATAAAAAAAATATGATGAAATAATCAAATGAAAAGGTTACGCTAATTATTAATTATTCTTTTAACACCAGCAGACACAAGCGCGAAGTCTTCTAGAAAAAAAAATTAAGAAAAGCCCTGAGTAGCAGTGGCGTGTGCTCAGAGGAGGCCGGGCCTCCCCTAATTTCACTGCATTTCATTCAATTTTAAATTCAAGTTCAAATAAAATATAATCACATTTCCATATCTGTATTATTTCCATCATTCTATCTACTATCCAGATATCAAAGTTTTAAACATATGTTTATCACATTGCGATCTAAAACATTAATACATTATCCGCAACACACAATACAGCGTAACGGATAGCAAACAAACCGCTTAGCGAAGGAGGCTAGCATCCACGAGTCGAGATTCGTTAGAATGTAACATTTCAAACTTCTTCGAATGAACGGTGCGGGAACCACTCAAAATTCAAGCTGTAGATCACGTGTCGGAGGCCCGGCTCCGCGGCATTATTTTCGCTTCAAGGCGAACGAGCTTACCCGAAACTGAACGTCCGAATCAACCCTGGGGATCGTGGATGGAGATCAGCTGTTATTTTGATTCCCTCCAATATTATAAATAAATAAAAGAAAAAGTAAAATTTCAAAAAAACGAGAGCTCAAAAAGTTACATACCCATACAAAGGAAGGATGTTATCGTGTCTGTAAGTGTTCAAGCAGTGCAGTTCAGTCATCGATTGCTTCATTTGTTCAATGTAAGAATTGGGGTTATCTTCTTTTCGCTCTATGCGTTTTATTGCCACCTCTGTGCATTTCCAAGTACCTGAAAATGGTGAAATAAAGGGTTTTCCAAAAAGAGGTGTTATTTTGATATTCAAAGAAAAATGCCAATTTTCAATATAAATGATCGGATGTTTATTTCATTATAAAGAAGAAGTTATGCCTTTAATAGTGGAAAATAACATCAGACAAATGACCACTACGATCACGCTTACAGGACCATATCCTTTTAATGAAATTTGCCATAACTAAATCGCAAAGTTTCTGCCCTATGTCCTCGATAGCCTCACGAATTCCATCTTTAAGGTCTTGAATCGACGCTGGGCTACTGGCGTAAACCTTCTCTTACACGTGACCCCAAACGAACAAGTCGCAAGGTGTTAAATCACAAGATCTTGGTGGCCAATTGTGATCATCTCTTCGAGAGATAACACGGTCTGGAAACTTTTCCCGCAAAAGATCAATGATTTCGTTGCTTGTGTTGCACGTAGCGCCGTCTTGTTGAAAGAAAAAGTTGTCCAGATCAATACTATGCAATTTCGGCCAAAAAAAATAATTATCAATAGCTCAATCTATTCACGATAACTGTTGCTCTAGCCTTAATATTCACCAGCAATATTCTCGGCTGTTCTTGAGCGACGTGCACGGCTTTTATTCTTCACATCACTAACTTGTCCCAACAGCTCGAATTTTTCCACCAATTTCTTTATTGCGGTTTGACAAGGTGCTTCACGACGACCCAAAAATGTTCGAGTTTTACGAACCGTCTCTGCCAAATTTTCACCATTTTTATAGTGAATTTTAATAATTTCAATGCGTTCTTGAAGCGTGTATCGTTCCATTTTTATTATTTTTAAAAGTGACAGCTTCAAACGTGACATCTATCTGTATTTCCATCAAAAATTTATACTCAAATTATAATGCAGTCAACAGAAAAATCTTGTTATCAACTTGTTCATTGATCTATCGATTGATGGTATCTAACTATTGATGGTTAAATTGAAATATCTTAACCATTAATCACCTAGTTGATTAATTAACTATTTAGCTACACTGTAATTTCTGAAATTAAATTAATCTCATGCTGAGGTCGGAAAAAAATTTATCATATACAGTGGAACTTCCCTATTACGAATTTCTCTGTATAACGAATTCCGTACACCATTGCACCTTGAGTCCAAATTCCATGTCAAAAACACCCTCTAAAACGAAGTAAATTCTCTCTATAACGAAATATTCAAAGAACATCAATCTTTGAATGGGTATTGGTAAGAAGGTATAAGGGTGAGTTTTTTTCCGAAATTTTTCCAGACCTATGTAATAAATCCCAATCTTAAACTAAATCATTATGGCGGGCAGAGAGATCCTTCTGAAACAGTTTTAAATACACCCCTGACTGTTTGGTTTCAATCTAACCATTACACAAGTATGAAAAGTTGTGCAAAAATGTCTAAAAGAAAGTGCTTAAGTTTGAATGATAAACTTAAATTTATCAGTGAAGTCGACCGCGACATTGTCGACTATAAAAACAAAGTTTCTGTATAACAAAATTTCTTTAAAACGATTTTTTTTGCGGATTTTTCGTTATAGGGAAGTCCCACTGTATACACAATGATGATTATCATGATACATTCATTACATTCTGAGTTCTATAGTTTTATGGGATTTTAGTTCAACAAAAGTTGATGGAAATAATTTCAAGTGAAATGAAATATCACCTCTAAAGACAGTTCCAAATCCTCCTTTTCCTAAAATCATATTGGGATCCCAATTATTGGTAGCCAACTGCAAGTCTTCATATGGTATTGTTGGTATCGGTAATTTCACATCCACTGATGATTTTCCGGAAACGGTCGTCATTCTAGAATTTCCACCTTGCTGAAAAAATATGATATATGGAGAATATACAGAACAACAGAAAACATTAAAGTGAAATCAGTACCATAGACAAACTAAAAAATTAGATGAGCCACTCGTATATTCCTCGCCATCTGTCGGAGGAGGAGACTAATACACGAAAAAATTATTTTCAATTTGATAGTTAGATGTCGTTGCATTCATGGAAATCCTATCGAGAAAATAAGTATAAGTATAAGTATAAGTATAAGTATGTAAAATCATTATTATCAAAAAACCTTTGAATTGTCAACTGACACAAGGAGTGGTTTGACACGTTCTTTTTGAAATATAATAAATTTCGATATGCCTGCAAGAGTAAAGACGTGCTGTGTTATTGGATGTGAAAATCGAGATGCAAGAAGGTAATTATAAAATTTATATGTATATTCTGTTACCTATAAGAATTAAGATACTCGTTGTTTTCAAAAAAGTTTGTCATGTATTGAATAAGTTTAGTCGGTAAATACTCATATTTTGTATTATTGAATTCATTATTGTTAGTTTTTGAAAATGTTTTCAATGCAATTATTAGTTTATTGATTAGATATTTATGAAATAAATCTGTATTTTCAATTGGTGATACCTATTTCAGATAATAAATTTTTATTTTATCCAGAATTTGATTATTGATCCCCATTTCTCGATTCCAAAAGAAAATCAGATGAATGTTCGTTCCAGATATTATTTTCATGAAAATAAATTTCCTCACTCATCGATAACTTGCACGAATCCATTTCTGATTTCCTTTTGGAAATTGAATTTCAAAAAACTTTTTGCCTCTTGTATATAGGTGTACCTACCTATTCAAAAGGTGCACTACAGAATTCTTTTTGAGGCAGCTTTACGATACAGATTCCTTTTTCAATTGAGCTTTTTTCACGAATTAGTAATGTTGTACAAAAACAGATGGCGTTGAAGCTTGTTCTACTAGTGTCTCATCTATTCTCCGTTTAGTTAGTCTATGAAATTACTTACAGGAGGAATCAAATAAGGAATTTTTGATCCAAGTGGTCCAGCGGCTTCACTTTCATTGTTTTCATCACTATCAGGTCTCGACACATTCAATATTTTCTCAGTTTCATTTCGATTGACTTCAGGGGTTTTATCAGTTTCAATTTTATCTAGTTTCCAGTCATGATATTGTAATTTGGCCAGTGTGATTGGATTAATAAATTGTTTCAAAATATTCATTGCTTCGTAGATTTTCATGCGGTCCAAAAGAACAAAAAGTTCTAATACTGTATGATTCAAATGACCCCACAATGCAAGAAGTTTTTCTGAAGGTGATTTGCCACAAAATAGTTCTCTCTTCACCTCCTAAAACAGAGTACAACTCGATATAAACGTTTGGAAATTCAAATCTGAAACATACGATATACAATGCATGAGACAGAGAATTCTTCTGTCCAGTTGCACACATGATTAGTCGAGACAATCACGTGCTGTAACACACTGAACTCCGTTGTCTTATTGCAATATTCTAGTCTTGTCTCTCTCTTATTGTTTAGAGGAGCGTAGTTCTTTAGTATGGTAGGCAACAGTAAATACTTGAATCGAGTATTACAGGCAGCCTGACAAATTAATTAATTCTATACGTGTACTGCAGGTTCCCTACCATACTGCGATAAGAGAGAGATAAGACTAGGTTATTGCAATAAGTCAACAGAATTCATTCAGTTACAGCACTTGATTATCTCGACTATTCATCTTTGCAACTAGACGGAAGAATTCTCTGTCTGATGCATTGTATATCGTATGTTTCAGATGTTAATTTCCAAATCTATATGTATTAATACCTGTATGGTGCGCCTATCGTAGCCCATATGGATGCTCAATTCTTCCCATAAATTATTTTCGTCCAAAATAGCGCAGCATGCTTGCAGCTCAAGATTGGGTAAATCATAAATATATTTCTTTTCTTTAGACGGTGCCATGGTCTCTGAAACTGTGGAATTTGGTATCGAAAATGTTGATTATAATTATAATAACGAGTTAAACTTGTTTTGTTTACAATTTTTGGCTACCTTAACCTATGAAATGTGGGACGTCAAATGTCAATCAGAAACACAGAATGTCACTAATCAGAGATCAGAGAAAGAGAGGATGCGACATCGCAGCCATTACCTGTTTTTTTTATCTGTGGTTCCATCTCTTTTCCTTTTTTAGTCATGTTTCTTATGAAGCTCAATCCATTTATATGCACAGAACCATTGTTTCTCCTTAAACAATGGTTACGGGCCAGTATAAACGACCCCTTAATTTACCTATAAAATAATCAATATCAATTCATAGATAAATAAAACTCAGAGTTTTATTTACCTATGCTAGTCAAACAACTTAAAATTAAAAATAATCTAGAAAATTGTACCATTTCCTCTCTTGAAAGCTGACATTAGTGACAAGGCTGTCATCTGTGTGTATATTTCTATGCTTTGACTAAAGAATATTCTATACAAAAAAAATTCAGAAAACTACTACTACTATTCTGTGGTTTCACAGAATTTGAGCATAGAAAGTTAAGTAATTTGTTCTGTGGGTATATCTGTGACGCATGATCGAAAAATTTGAACATCGTCTTAAATTTTTTACGCTTCATGCGAAGTGTAATGAATAATTGTGATTCAAGAAAGAAAAAACGGACTGATGAAAGGTCTTAGGGTTTGGTCGTACCCCCTTTTGGGGGATGGGGTGCCTAAGGGATCTCCTGGATTCAGTCCCAACTTTAGCCATCGCTGGATTCACTTTCAATGTGAAGAAGCAAAGCTGTTATCCAGGCAACCGTTCTTTTCATTGCACGAAAGTTATTTCATTTTCATGGCTCTTTTTTTAATGTATTCTCCTCTATATTTCTTATTCGAAGAGTAAATTGAACAATTAGTTTTCGCGGAAAGTGAAATTACTGAATTTTGACCTTCACCACTATTTGCGGGGGTATTTTCCTTTTAGAATAACCCAAGGTCAAAACTCCTATATTATCTCAAAGTAAATTTTACACGAAAATATGAAGTTATTATTCCTTCGAATGCTTCAAACTTTAGGGTCGGTTCATTTGAACGAATTTTTGTAACAATGAATGAAAGTATAGAAGTTCCTATTTATAGGTTTTTATAACTTAAGTTTTAATAACGGGAATAGCAGCAATGTTTTGAATTATAGGTACTCCTTTTTTCTTGACTTGAGCTTTCGAGAAATATATTTTCTCTTCGTCAGGAGAACTACAATAATATAAAGTAATGGAAACATATAACATATAAAGATTGTAAACTTACGAAATTGAGAATGAATACTAGTTGTTCGTTTTCCTTAAAAAAACATCAATAAGTTGTTTGAAACTATCGAAATTTGGATATTCAATTATTAATTCTGTTTCGGTTCATAAAATCTAAAAATGGATCAAATAAGAGACCATCTATATCTTTTCTTGAGTTAATACACTTATTATTTTGTGATATTCGTACCATTTCAAGAAAAATCCTTTTTTGTAAATCTTCCTCGGGATCACTTATTGTTACATCCACAAAATTTGGTTGATGTAGCTCTTGTAGAGAATGTATAGTTAGAGCACATGTTGCTTTTTGAATCCACTAAATGCAAATCAGTCAATTTTTAAGGGAAATGAGCCAAAAAAGTGCATAAATTCTTTGTTAAATTCAGTCGGAACAATTGTCGGTACAATTTTAAAAGTGTACGTAACACGAAACACCAGATCTGAAATAAACGATATGTTACAATTGTAACACTTAACTTTAGCCATCGCTGGATTCACTTTCAATGTGAAGAAGCATAGCTGTTATCCAGGCAAGCTTTCTTTTCATTGCACGAGAGTTTTTTCATTTTCTTGACTCTTTTTTGAATGCAATCTCATATATATTTCTTATTCGAAGAGTAAATTGAGAGTTTTATTTATCTATGTATCAATCATTCAGATCGGATGAACAGAGACCGATTTATTTACATTCAAAAATGAAAAAAATTTAATTTTCCATCTCCTCCCAAATTTATATTTATATATATTTATATCTCGAAAACGGTAGTTTATAGAAAAAAGTTGTCGATAGGGCATTTGTAAAGAATGAAATTACCTATAAAATGAGGTATCAATCATTCTGATCGGATGAACAGAGACCGATTTATTTTCATTAAAAGATGAAAAAATGTAATTTTCTATCTCCTCCCAAATTTATTCGGAATATTTCGAAAACGGTAGGTTATAGAAAAAAGTGGTCAATAGGGCGTTTGTAGAGAATGAAATTACCTATAAAATGAGGTATCAATCATTCTGATCGGATGAACAGAGACCGATTTATTTTCATTAGAAGATGAAAAAATGTCATTTTTCATCTCCTCCCAAGACTATTCGATATATTTCCAAAACGGTAGGTTATGAAAAAAAGTGGTCAATAAGGCGTTTGTAGAGAATCAAATTACCTATAATATGAGGTATCAATCATTCTGATCGGATGAACAGAGACCGATTTATTTTCATTAAAAGATGAAAAAATGTAATTTTCCATCTCCTCCTAAATTTATTCGGAATATTTCGAAAGCGGTAGGTTATAGAAAAAAGTGGTCAATAGGGCGTTTGTAGAGAATTAAATTACCTATAAAATGAGGTATCAATCATTCTGATCGGATGAACAGAGACCGATTTATTTTCATTAAAAGATGAAAAAATGTAATTTTTCATATCCTCCCAAGTTTATTCGAGATATTTTGAAAACGGAAGAAAGTATTCTATAAGGCGTTTGTTAAGAATTAATTTACCTATAAAATGAGGTATCAGTCATTTAAATCAGATAATCAGAGACCAATTTATTTTTATCGAAAGGTGAAAAAATCAATTTTTCCATCTGCTACCAAGTTTATTGAAATTCTAATCGGATGATCAAAGACCGATTAATTTTCATCCAAAGATAAAAAAATGTATACAGACTTTAGTTTCAGTATTTATCATTGCATACCCTGCTTCCTCCTTCTTCAGTCTAAGTCTTCCCATCATGCTGAGATTTGGAATTGATATAGTTACTATCAATCTTATGTCCTATACAAAATTTTGACGTAACAGCCTGATTGCTCCACTAATGAACAAGCGCTCAAAAGCGCCTGCTCTACTTTTGTTATATACTGATGGACAAAATTAGCGCACCACCTAAAATTTCGTTAAATTTTAACAATTGATATCTTCCCAATCTTCAGTCGGATTTTAACGTTTTTTTCTTTCAATTGTAGCTCTGTTATTGTCGAATTTCCTCCATTCAACAAAAATCCAAAAACTAAAACCTTCATGTTGTACAGGGCGTTTAAATAAGGTAATGTTTTATAGTAAAATTTTAACTTCTTCTGTGGGCAATGCCAGGTTGCTGAGGCAAATAAAAACAATAAAGCTTTGTAGCCTAGTATCTCTTGAGTATTTTGTTTTTTCAAAAACCAATTTATCTTGAAGTCGTCCAGAGATATTCAACTTTTTATCAACTCTTGTATTTAATGCATTAGCCATGAATATCTTCGCAACCATTTGTCCGATTTGAATGTTTTTTTTTAGTTGTAGCTCTTTTATTGGCGAATATCATACTACAATGAGGTGTTCGAAAAAAGAAATGCATCATGCTGCACAGGGCGTTTAAATTTTCCGGTTTTTTTCATTACAGTTTAACGCCTTCTGTGGGCAATACCAGATATATGAGGCTTCTAAAAACTATACAATGATGCAGCCTAATGTCTCCTGAGTATTTTGCTTTTTTAAAAAGCAATTTAACTTGTACCCTCCCAGAGATATTCAAATTTTTATAACATCTCGCATTTCATACAATATATTGGCAATGAATATTTTCAGTCGAGTGATACTGGGGTTTACAGTTGTCATAATTTTTTCTAATTCATAAAATTCATTCGAAATTAATAATTGTGTTAATTTCTAAAGTTTTCTTTACTTTCCATAAGTCTACGGAGACAACGGCCAAAGAAAAATAAATAAGAATTAACTTTCAACACAAAAATAAACGAAGAGAAATTAAGAAAAACGGAAAAATGTATGATGTTACGAAAATGTGAATAGCTCTGGAAGGGTACAAGTGAAATTGCTTTTTAAAGATGCAAAATACTCAGGAAACATCAGGCTGCATCACTGTATAGTTTTAAGGAGCCTCATATATCTGGTATTGCCCACAGAAGGCGTTAAACTGTAATGAAAAAAATCCGAAAATTTAAACGCCCTGTACAGCATGATGCATTTATTTTTTTTTGAACATCTCATTGTAATATGATATTCGCCAATAAAAGAGCTACAACTAAAAAAAACATTCAAATCGGACAAATGGTTGCGAAGATATTCATGGCTAATGCATAAAATACAAGAGTTGATAAAAAGTTGAATATCTCTGGACGACTTCAAGATAAATTGGTTTTTAAAAAAACAAAATACTCAAAAGATACTAGGCTACAAAGCTTTATTGTTTTTATATGCCTCAGCAACCTGGCATTGCCAACAGAAGACGTTAAAATTTGACTATAAAACATGACATTATTTAAACGCCCTGTACAACATAAAGGTTTTATTTTTTGGACTTCTGTTCAATAGAGAGAA
The DNA here is from genome assembly GCA_013421045.1 of Propylea japonica. Lineage (NCBI taxonomy): Eukaryota > Metazoa > Arthropoda > Insecta > Coleoptera > Coccinellidae > Propylea > Propylea japonica. Next base: position 78,992,340 of record CM024243.1, read on the forward strand.
TTTGACAATGACAGAGCTACTATTGAAAGAAAAAAACGTTAAAATCCGACTGAAGATTGGGAAGATATCAATTGTTAAAATTTAACGAAATTTTAGGTGGTGCGCTAATTTTGTCCATCAGTATATTTATAATTTGACACCCTGGTACCCCAACAATTCATGAAGATCTTAAAAGTAATATACTTTTATTTGGAAATATTAATAACTTGCACTTTCAGACAACAAATATTTTACCTTAAATAACATAAGAGAAAGTAATATTACAATATTATTCTGCAAATTATTGTTGAAAAATTCCTTCAGCTTCTTAATCACCAAGCTGTTTGTATAAAATGGGTACATAATCATCCCATTGGGCCTGGTAGAAATTTCCAGCAACAGGTTGGCCCAAGTTGTATTTAGCAGCGAATTTCTTAATGGAAAAACATCCCCTACCTTCTCCAGAATTATTAGGTAACCTCTTCTCATCAAATTCAATTTTTCCACCCTGTTTGTAAACCAGAAAGACGTATCGGTGAAGCCCAGTACCTTGGGGGGGGCCTGAACCAACGTAAGCTGACAAGGTCTCTCCTTTAGCAATATCGTTGCCTGGGATGTTCCCTACCAACCAGTGGTGCCATTCTCGGTAAGTTGGTTCTTTTCTGGAAGGAGCATCTGGGTCAGTCATGCACAGGGTGTACAAGCTGCTGGACTCAGCTGTCCATTTCACGTTGGGGATATCTTTGACTTGAGTCGGTGTGAGTTCATTGCCTAGTTCAACTTTAACACCGCTAGGGTAGGAGACTTCGACGGTTTGTTCGGGGGCTACTTCTATAACGTCCGGGACCACTTCGTGCTTTTCCATGTTTTTCAACAGTTCTTTAGGAGCCGCTACACTGAATTGTCTGCGGAAAAGTTGGACGCCGGTTAAAAATCCAGCACGGGAGGCAAACATCGTTATAAATTTTGATGCAGTTTACGTACCTGAATACAACGATAAAACCTTCGGAGATTATCAGTGAGGAAAGCGCGATTATTCTAGAATTATTAATAATCGAGGTGACCTTGAAAGTTTTTATTTGAAATCATAGAATATCATTCCTTCGTAACAAAAAGTCACAATTTCAATTTTAAAGTGATTGGCTTCTGCTGACCAGCGATACGCACTCTTGCGGTTGAAATCGAAATAGAGCTAAGATAGTAGTAAACAAAGCGTTGAACGTATTTTAGTGTAATAATTTCGTAATTGTTCATAAACTTTTGTTTAGAAGAAAAATCCAAAGGAAAATTGAAATTGTTATCTTCTTGAATATGATTTTCTATCAGAAATGACTATTGTTGTGTGCCCCCAGGCAATTTATGGGCGAAAAAATTGCAAACTTTAGGTTATAGTTATCACTTCTTCCCTCAGGAAAACCAAATGAAAATATATCTTGAAAACGAGTTTGGAAGGAAACTAATAGTTAAAGAAAGGCTTGTATCTTATTTACTCCAATAAATATAGGAAAGTAATTCATATTGCCGCTTTAACCTCTTACGTCAGAATTTGTATCGAAGGTTTTAATATTACAGCAGATTACGAAAAGCTCTCTCTACTTCTTAGGATCATTTAAAATAAAGGTACACATACAACATATTATTTCACAAACCTGCACTTGGCTATTGCAGAGTTGGTAAAGAGTTCATAAAATATTTCTACATATGTATTATCTTCTTGATTTATACTATAGGACGATACAGCAAATTTGTTTTTTAAGCAAGGCATATTTTCTATAGATGAACCCTTATTTTCTTACACCAGCCTTCTGCTAATTCCATAAGCACTTTAATTCTGTATGTGATATTTCTTCAAGTTTAGAAAGTTTTTCCCCGATAAAGAAACATGCAGCAGGAAAAGAGAAAATACCATGAGTTTCGACATGATTCTGTCATGGATGAATAGGAACATCATGTACCTAATCAATCTAATTAAAACAACTGTAATGATATGTTTACAGTTCCTCCTCACTCCAACTTAACAAGAACATATCGTGCATATTAGTTTTGTTTTACTTTATCACATTCCACAATCAATGGTCCATCAATTTCATGAGGTTCTGTATTAAGGGCTAGGGAAATAGTTTTTAAAAATAAAGAGCAAATGTCTATGAAACTGGACCCACAATTTGTTTTCCAACACATTATAATATGATATGCATCCAGAACTTCTTCTAGAACTTCTCCTTCTACTGGGGCTCTAGAATTGAAGGTTAAAACTTTCAAAATTTCCAGAAATTCTAACGGCTGCACTTCACTTCATATACGTGTATACATGTACAATATAAATGAACTGAAAGAAATTTTTTTCATATAGTTTAAGATTGACAACATCTACAACTAGACTTACTGACTTGTAACCTTTATATTGATTAAACACTTGAATATTAGTGATAAAATGATTGAAATATTGATTAAATCATTAAATAATTCCACAAAGATTCCAACTCCATATTAATTTTCAGATTATTCGTAAAAATTTCGATGAAACTCCAATGACTTATCTGTCCAAAACAAGATTGTTTACATTTACTACTATCTTAGCTCAGCTTTGATTCTCGCCACGCCACCTTGGCGCTGATATCGTCATGGAATATGCCAATATTGGTTTATTTAAGTTTTCCGATGAAATTTTTCGTTTAATAAAACTTCATACTGATAATCAAGTCATAAAATCAAAGATTAAATGAATAAATAATTTCAGTATTAATCACAGATTGATGTATTGTGTGTTGCATATGTCAGATATTTAAAGGCAAATTCTATGCACGTGGTCGTGGACTCAGGTTTAAATTTGTTGTTATTTTCAACGTTTCTCCCAGAATTTTATTAGACAAAATAGAAATATGGAAAAACCGAGCAATTCGACAAAAATGACTGATGAGGAGCGTGTGGAACTCGCTACCAAGTTGGATAAAGAATTAGAGAAGTACATAGATAGTTTACCAAAAAGCGAGTATAAAGATGGTTGGAATGAAGATAACTGGGAGCAGGTACGCTGTTAAGCTCTGTAATTATTAGATGATGATAATGTATTTTAATATTCGAAGGAAATGGAAAGTCACCCTTTTTTTATGACTAAAACTCCCGAAGCTGGAGATGAACTTCATCCCCTTTACGAAGGTTTGCAACAGTTGAAGTACGATCCTGATGTTAACAGTCCACAAGGTAATTTCAGTTTTAAATATCGTTCATATGAAATATACGGTACATAATTTTCAGAACTTGCAACATCATACAAAGACGATGGTAATTTCAATTTCAAACATAAGAACTATAGATTGGCTATAGTAGCATTTACCGAAGGCTTGAAAGCTAAGTGTGATGATACAGATCTCAATGCAACATTGTACAATAATAGAGCTGCTGCTCATTATTTTCTCAAGAACTACAGGTATAAAAGTCTTTATAATATGTTGAATAGTTTGGTGAATATTTGAATTTTGTTGTTATTGTATTCATTAAGTCTTCTTGAACAACTTGACTGCAACCAACAGGTAGCGGTCTGTCTGTCTTAGAAAATATTGGCCCCTCAAGTTCCAAAAATGTTCCATCTTTACTTCACTTTTTTCGCTATAAAACACAAATTCACTGCTCTAACATAGTCTTAAATCACCTAAAAACATTCAAAAAATTATTTGATTAGTTTCATTTCAGATTTCCGACATTTTGGCATTGATTTTTTAATATATTTGAAATTCAACTAATGGAATCGTTATTTAAATGTTCGAAGTGATTTAAACGCGAAATTGAAGCAGTAATTCTGTGTTTTTATAGCAAAACTAGCAGACCCAACAGACGTTGTTCTGTATACACAAAAATTCATTTAATTCGATTCAGCTGTTTAGTTGCAGAATAGATTAATAACCTAGAAAACGACTACAGCACCATCTGTTGATCTGATTTGTGATCATAAACATACGGGCATCAGGCAATACATTCATACATCCCTCACACTTTGGTACCTTCTCCTACCCGCCTAGTGCCTACCTCGGAGACGCATTTTGGTGCGATTTCATCTTCAACCTGCCATATCTTTTGATGTATTCATCATAATTGAATTATGTAAAAGGCAATTTCGTTCTAAATTAAATACTGGGGATGAACGACGTATTTAATTGGATAAGGATCAATAGCGTATTCATAAAAAAATACTCCCAAATAATGCATAATTATGAGAAACATCCGGAAAACTTTAAAAGGTGATACCGAGTAAACCTTGAAGGATAGATATATGCTATCGCGGACTTTTTTGTAGAACTATTGAAGAGGTACATTTCCTTCATACATTGTTTCCATGTACGTTTTACAGTTTTTGCAGCGCACCTGAAAATAGCTGATCATGGCTGATTTTGGAACTCATATTTATTATCATTGAAGTTATAGTAGGTTTCCTTAATTTTCTCGGGTGAAAAGTATAGCCTATGTTACTCAGGGATAGTGTAGCATTTTAAGGGCGAAAGAATTATTGAAATCGGTCTAGTAGCCTATGAGTTAACTCGTATCAACGCCACAAACATACAAATCTTTCCTCTTTATAATATAAGTATAGAAAAGTGACATGAAGATGGAACATTTTTTAAACTTTGGGGGCCCATATTTTCTGAACTAAGACAGACCGCCACCCATTAGCTTCACTAATGTTGTTCAGGTACACTCAATGATTACAATGAAACCAAAATCTGGTTTGCTGGTCACTAAAATTCAAATATTTACCGTTTTTTTAATTGTATTCAACTTCAGGTCATCCCTGAGAGATTGTGAGTCAGCGATTAAACTCAAACCTGATTATCTCAAAGCTTTATATAGAGCTGCCCAGTGCAGCTACGATACAAATAAAATGGAATTGTGCATTAAGTACTGTGATAAAATTCTCGCTATAGAGAGTGGAAATGACAGATACTCGCAATTGAAAGATAAAGTGATCAAATCGCTGGAAGAACAAAGGAAAAAGAAAAAATCAGATGAGAGAAATGCAAGAAAAAAAGATAAATTAGTAGGAAGATTATATGAGGCTATTGTTAAACGTGGTATAAACATAAAAAATGATAAAGGTGAGAGTAAAACATTATCAATACAGTAGAACTCCAATTATCCGAATTAATGAGGACCGGGACCCATTCGGATAATCGGAGTTTTTAAAAAAAAATTACCATTAGAGAGAAAAAAAGCTACGTTTTGATATTGCACTACTTTTTTATTGAATTAAATGAAAGAAACATGATATTTTCACATGTTTTAAATATAAATAAAATGTACTTATGTACAAGTTTAGAAATAAAAATCATTGTTTTTCAAATATCTCCGTCAATGTAAGCTGTTTTTTGGACAAATTTTTTTCTGAAAGTGATTCGGATAATCGGCGATTCGGATAGTCGGAGTTCGGATAATTGGAGTTCTACTGTAATAACCTTTTTGATTAATAGTTATTTAATTTAATAGGTTATTAAAGACAGCTACTAATGGTTAAGATATTTTAACCGAGTTGATTACAAGATTTTGCCGATGATCGCAACATGAATTCTTGATTGAAATACAGGGTCTCTATAAATGATTATAACATCGCAGTTGGCGTTGGACTATTATAAATATTCATATTCTGATGTAAACTTTAATTTAAACAAACGATACCGTGAGTTTAGGCTGGTCATTCCGAAAGAAATTGAATAATGTGACTGGAATTATAAATTTGTAGGCTTTGCATAAGAAACGATAAGATAAAAAATTTCCAAAGCAACCTACGATGTTACAATCATTTATGAAGACCCTGTACATTCTCATTCTGCACAAGACATTCATTTGACATAATGGAATTTCTATGTTCCAATAGAGTTTTGACATTTCTCGTAGTGGTTCTGAATACTATGTGTATGGTTGCCATGAGGATTACACATTAAAATAGCAGAAATTAGGGGCGTTCGGCATCGACATCGGACTGGTCGGATCTGAACCGTTTGTTTATTACATCCAGATTGAGGGGAGTACACATCTGGACTGTTCGGCATAAAAATCTGAGCAATCGGATGACAATCTTTTCGCTCAGTCTATTTCGACGGATTAAAGCGATTTTATCCATAGAGTTTTATGTTTTTTATATATTTTTTGTTTTATGTTGAGTTTCCTGATCTGACAACGGATAGATTGAAAAATTCTAATACTTATCAACACTTTTATTCTTCTGTTTTCATTCATTAATTAGAAACCTAATTAATTCATTGAAATTTTTCGATGTAGCTATCGTAGTTATGAATGAGTAGGAGGAGATATTGCTTTCTTGTTTCTTTTTCGTGTAATTAATTAATTAATTAGGATCTTCTGGCACAACTGTCTCCGTAGTGAACGACCAGAAGGGGATATTGCATTCCTCGTTTCCTAGAGCTACGAAAAGGGTGAAAGTATCCTTAAAAGATGAACATATTTCCCAAAATAGTGATCTTTGAAATCTCATAATCTTTAAAAGTAGAACAGAGCAGTATGTTCTGTGGCAGATGCTCTGTACCGTTCGTTTATTCTCAGATATCACAGATGGATCTGTACGATCTGTGGTCACGTGACTAAAAAATCCGTCTGCTCGCGGAGGTCAATGCCGAACGGGCTCAGGGCCGTATTCAGAAGCACTACGAGAAATGTCAAAACTCTACTGGAACATCTTGTGTAAAATATGAATGTATTTTAAACAACACAACTCATATCGAGATCGGCGGAAAAATCTTGTAATCAACTCAGTTATTAATTTACCGACTAATGGTCTGGAACTATTAACGTGTGAGCCACTGTCTTTAATAATCTAGTTCAGTGGTTCTCAACCTTTTCACCACTGAGGACCACTTGTACCTATCAGAATTCTAGGCGGACCACTTGTACCTATCAGAATTCTTGGCGGACCACTTAGATATTATTATTAACATTTCCCAATAATAGGTAAAATAAGTTCAGGCGCGTTTGGTCATCTGGTTCTGGTCAACACAATACTAAAAACGTTTTGAGTTGAAAAAAAATTGGCAGATGCATCAATTTACGTCTCAAGAGGCAATATTTAAATTGATTTTTTTTATGACTTTTCCTTTCGCGGACCACATGAAAACCGTTTGCGGACCACAGGTGGTCCGCGGACCACAGGTTGGGAATCACTGATCTAGTTGATTAAATAACTATTGACGAGTATAATTTGAGAATTTGGGTTTTAGAGGGATTGTCATGTTTATTTGACAGTTGTTATGAGCAGTTTGCGAAGGTGCGTTTAGAGCAAGATGGTTCTTTGGTTTGGCCTGTTACTCTAATGTATCCAGAGAATCATTATCAAGCACCTGATTATATACAGAGCTTCCCCGAAGGAGATACGTAAGTTTCAAATCTATATTAATAAAACAGGATCTATGGTTACCGTCAAAATGCAATATCTTTCAAACGGCTGCAACAAATTGGATAATTCTTTTTTTGTTGTGTTCATAATAATTGCTAGGGCAAGGTTTATACAACTAAACATTTACAAAAAAATTGTTTAGAAAAAAATAAAAGGCTTTCCTTTTTCTTACGACCAATCAAGCAGTCATAGAATACATATTTACAGGTTATAACGATTTTGACATTTGGACAAAAAGTGAAGTTACATCGAGTGAATCGAAAATTTAAAATTTTAATCAGAAATAACGTATGAACTAACATATTATACAACAATTTTTTACTTATGCCATATTTAACAAATTTTAAACCTATGATGTATGAATGTATTTTGGATTGCCTGATGCCCGTATGTTTATGATCACAAATTAGATCAACAGATGGCGCTGTAGTCGTTATTTAGGTTATTCATCTTTTCTGCAACTAAACGGCTGGATCGAATTGAATGAATTTTAGTGTATGCAGAACGTCTGTTGGGTCCGCTAGTTTTTATTAAATTTTAACCGCACTCAATTCCATTTTCTACATAATTGAAATTAATTTAAGATGTAACCAAACTTGATTTCAGATTTGCTGATATATTCAAAGATGCGTTTAGTGACGCTGCAGAGTGGGACCCCCAACATCGGTATAAATTGGACACAATTAATGTTTATTATAAATCGATAAGAAACAAGTTTGTACTTGTGAAATTATCTGATACGTTGGGAAAAGTTTTAGCTCAAAAAGAGTGAGTACCTACCATGACACTTTTTCATTTCTTTTCGTAACCAATTCGATCATAAGAGATACAATCAAACATTTTTTGTTTCAGCTTCTTGGTCGAAGATGGTACACCAATATTTTTCATATTGGTGAGAGGAAGTGAACTAGAGAAAATGCTAGTTTTCAGGCAATGAATCCTAATAATTATATTTTTGTATATAATGTACATATCATAAAATATACCGAAGAAAAATCGTATTTTTTTGACTTGGCAGAAATATCACTACATAGTATAAAACAAAGTCGCTTTCTCTGTCCCTTTGTATGCTTAAATCTTTGAAACTACTCAACGGATTTTGATGCGTTTTTTTAATAGATAGAGTGATTCAAGAGGAAGGTTTATATGTATAATAACATCCATTAAATATTGGAGAAGTACTGTTTTTTTTGAGGTTTCTAATTTGATGTCGTAAATAATTTCATTTTTTCCGCTTACATTGCAAACGCAGGCTGAACCCTAGGAGTTTTATCAAAATAATGTACTAAGTATTGTACACATTGAAAAGGTCTACAGAAAAGTCCTTGATGGTATATGTCTATCTCTTATGGATAACCCACAATAACTTTTTTTTGTCATTTACTTTTTACGACAAATAATGGCTAATTTTCGAAGCGATTTTAACCAATACAGCATTAATCCTTAACCAATAAAATACCTTGTATACATTGTTCATTTAATATAGATTTATATGGCCCTTTACACCGTATGATTTAAGTGAATATTTTCGAAGATATTACAGATTTAAAAATTGCGGGACGTAGCGTTTGCGGCGGTACCGTGCGAAGCCGGGGCAGGTCGCTAGTTCAAGTATATTTTGATTCGTTCGTGATAATTCAAATCTTGTTGGTGGATTTCAAAAAACTTATGTTTAGGTTGGTCGCACTGCGAATCATTTTCTATGACCGCTTGTTTATTTTCATTGTTGTTTTTTAAGGTTAAGAAAAACAAATGTTTGTATACTTTTGAAGTTTTAATACTTTAAATGAAGAATAAATAAGTGATAAAACATTATTGAATCAATTATAATGGAAAGAGAGGATTGCTTATCGAATGTACAAATTTGTGTTAAATCTGAACCCTATGATATGGTGAACGAAGAAATCTACATCAAATCAGAGGATATAACAGACACTTCTGTTATGGTACACATTAAGCAAGAAGTTAATGATTTCATGTTAAATTCGAAGATAGATATCTCAGATGAAATAAAATTAGAACCTATCGACTCCTCGGAATACAATAACAAAGATGAAATTGATAATCACACCCTAAATGGAGATGCGTTCACAGAAAATTTGGTTGAAGATGATGGCTCTTGTTATATAGAAAGTTTTAAGAGGTAAGATTCAACAAAAAGATGTATGCTACACCGTATGGATCTACTTGAAATCAAAGCTCTTCTATTTGCAGTTTTAAGTTTACAACATACTCAAAAAGGGATAATCCTGACACACCGAATAAAGTAATTGAATTATCATACCAAAAAACCATTCAACTCATCCAATTGTTCTCCAGCGAAAAAATATTGTATGATATGAAGTGTAAAGAATACAACAACAAAGCTTTGAGGATTTCAGCTTATGCGCGTATTGCTAACGCTCTCAAAATACCTGGTTTAGGGCCAGAGGAAGCTATGCAAGGTTTGAGAAAACTTAGGACAATTTATTATAAGGAGAATAAGAAAATAGCTAATAAAAAAATGAGGGGAGAAGTTTATGAATCAACCTTCTTTTGGTTCAAACATATGGATTCTTTCTTTCGTCCATTTATAAGAGTGAGACGATACAAACAACCAATACAAGAGTTGCAAATGACCAGAAAAAAGGATTCTTTTGTTAAACAAGTAAAAACTCTGACTCATATTGAAAGGAAAGATAACGAAAAACGTAGTGCAATAGTCAAACAAAGAATTCAGTCTTCATCGTTAAACATGAAAATAATTGGCAGTGAAAAATTTTCTGCTTCTAATGTTAAACATAGAAAGCTTGATTGTTTTGACTATTTTGGTATTTACGTTGCTGCGTTATTACGTTCTACTGAACCTGCTGTAGCTATGAGATTGCAAAGGAAGATTACCTCTTGTATATCAAAAGCGCTGTATCCCACACTATCAAGTAATTCTGTAGATTAAGCTAAAATATAATAAAAAGTATTTATTGTTATTGTGTTTTGATTGAAGAATTCTAGATTTATAATAGAACTAGAAACTTGCCCCAGCTTCGCTTGGGTAGAATTGCATGCCCCTTCTCACACTTCGGTACCTTCTCCTACCCGCTTAGTGCCTACCTCGGAGACGCATTTTGGTGCGATTTCATCTTCAACCTGCCATATCTTTTGATGTATTCATCATAATTGAATGATGTAAAAGGCAATTTCGTTCTAAATTAAATACTGGGTATGAACGACGTATTTAATTGGATAAGGATCAATAGCGTATTCATAAAAAAATACTCCCAAATAATGCATGATTTTGAAAAACATTCGGATACCTTTAAAAGGTGATACCGAGTAAACCTTGAAAGATTGATATATGCTATCGCGGACTTTTTTGTAGAACTATTAAAGAAGTACATTTCCGTCATACATTGTTTCCATGTACGTCTCACGGTTTTTGCAGCGCACCTGAAAATAGCTGATTTTGGTACTCATATTTATTATCATTGAAGTTATAGTAGGTTTCCTTAATTTTCTCGGGTGAAAAGTATAGCCTATGTTACTCAGGGATATTGTAGCATTCTAAGGGTGAAAGAATTATTGAAATCGGTCTAGTACAAAGATTTTCAACATCTTTGGTCTAGTAGCTTATGAGTTAACTCGTAACAAACAAACCCACAAACATACAAATCTTTCCTCTCTATAATAAGTATTAGTATAGATTGCCACCAGTTTATTATGTTTTATTTCATTATTTTCTGTTATCACATAAATATAATTGATGAGCATTTTTTCGTCAAACCATGTTATTAATCTTCAAAATCGTCATCCAAAATATTTTCTATGTATAAAAATCGAATAGTTCAAACGGTCCCCGTTTGAATTTCGCGCGCAGAGGGTTCCTAGTGATTTTTAAAATATTTCTGGTTACAAAATCAAACCTCTAGTGACATTCGTGCTAGCGCTTCTATTGGCCAAATTGATACTGGATGGGAATTATACAAAATGGCGGCGACGTGATCTGTGTTGATGTCGCCTGAAATCATTACACGTATCAATGAATTTTTCATGAAATTCTAACAGAAATTGTATGGAAAAGTGCGTGAAATCATGAAAGAGAGTTCGTTCGGCTAGTTTTCAGTGCGAGTAATAGGCAGTGTTGGTCGCTTTTATTGGAATTCGGATCGAAAAAATGTTATGTTGTTTCTTTGTCTTTCATTGTGGGCAATGTGAAGTGTTACTGTAAAACCCTGTTGGAAATAATCTGACTTTTTTGGTTAAATAGTGCTTTTCTGGCTGCTTTTGTGATACACCCCCATTTATACACGTAAGTAGGGCGATTCTTGATGGCTCTGCACTTTTTTCCGATAAAATTTCATTGATAATTCTAAGTAGGACAAGAAGATTCTTGGGCGTATTCAACTCTGTTTACATTACTTGCTTGGTCCACAATTTTGATATATCAAAGTGGTTTTTCGGTTCTCTTAAAATACCGCGAAATTTTTACAGAATTATTGATTTATTCTTGTTAAGTCGAACGAGAAACTGTTGTTTGATTATCATAGAGCTTCAAATTTAACTATTCTTCTCGGTTTATGAAATTAGGGGTAGAAAAATTTGTAATTTTCATCATGTGTGCTGTGTTCTATTCGATTTTATGGTTTCTATGTCAATTTATTCTCTTGAATTGTTCATTTCATTGGAAATCGTTTACCTGGTATTGTGATTGAAATATCAATTTACCGAGCAAACGATGGAAAAATGGTTTTCCAATTAAATTTCCCATTTCAATATAAGCCGACATGATTGATAAATCGTAGGTGCATAATAATATTCGTTATTTTCTTCTCGAATGTTTGAATAGAAAGGGAAATATGATAAATCGTTCCTTCTATGTGAATAATGGTCCTCCTTTTCTAGGGCCCATAAAAGAATTTCTAACATGCGTATACAAAAGCAATAAATAACTGCTGTTGATTAGCCCCCTTGTGTTTCCTGATAAGCTGAATATTGTATGGCCACAAGTGGAAGAAATATCAGGTGTTGTGTGTTGAATTGTTTGTTTTTGATATTTGACCGGTTTGGGTCTGGTGTATTTAATCGCTTTGCAAACGAAATATTTGTTTTGGTATATTCTATGTTGATTTAGAATTTCAACCCAATATTGGCTTTTGAATTTAGGTTTTTCTTTACAGATTCCTATTTTCAAGACTGGTTCTTTACATTCCTTCTAAATGACTGTAAGTTCAAGATTTTTTGTTACTATAGTATGATTTAACGTTTCGTGACGCTATGAAATTGTTGGAATGACTGTATTTTTCGATCTTTGAATGCGAGGTTTTAGGATTGGATTTCATTTTTGAGTTTTTCTCTTACAGCCATACGAGAAATAGAATTAAATTAATATAATATAGTTATTTAATCAACTAGGTTATTAAAGACAGCGACTAATGGTCAAGATATTTTGAAACGTGAGCGGAGCGAATGCGTTAATAGTTCGAGACCATTTGTCGCTCGATTAATAACAGAATTGATTACAAGACTTTTTCGACGATCTCAACATGAATTGTTTATGAATTCTTGATTGGAATACATTTTCATTTTGCACATACATTTGACAATATGGAATTTCTATGTTTCTATGTTCCAGTAGAGTTTTGACATTTCTCGTAGTGCTTCTGAATACTTTATGTGTGGTTGTCATGAGGATTGCACATTAAAATAGCATAAATTGAGCATTAACATGGGTCAATAATGATCAATTTCGTACACATTAATAGATGAAAAAATGGCTAACGAACAGACCAAAAGTCTTTGGCATCATGTAAGTGTCGAATTCCGTTATTTGATTTTTTCTGAAGCCATAATTTCAGTTTGACACATTTTTTCTTGCACCGAAACGCTTCAAAATGAACCATTCACATTTCTTGGAATTTATTTAAATGTTATTTTGAAAGGGCATGCAAAAACTTTCGATTTCACGCTTCCTGGGTGATTTTGTCTTTAAATTCCTTTCTTTTCGCCTGTCAAAATCTTTCAAGACAAAAGGAATTGTGGGTACTCTAAAAACAATAAAGGAAGGTAAAATTCCTGTTGAACATAATGATAACTAGAATACTAATATGCTGGTGAATATAAATTCATTTATAATATTATAAAAAAGAATTTTTAAATTTCCATGAAAAAATACCCGATTCGAGTGAAATCATAGAACTAATTTTTTTTTAATTATTGATTTTTTTAAATATTTTTCCGCCGATCTTAAAGTAAATGGTGATTTTAATGTGCACGAAATTGGGCATTTATGACCCATTTTAATGCTCAATTTTTTAGCCATTTTAATGTGCAATCCTCATGGCAACCGTACACAAAGTATTCAGAAGCACTACGAGAAATGTCAAAACTCCACTGGAACATAGAAATTCCATTATGTCGAATGTATGTCTTGGGCAAAATGAGAATGTATTTCAATCAAGAATTTATACACTATTCATGTTGAGATCGTCGGAAAAATCTTGTAATCAACTCGGTTATTAATCTAGCGACTAATGGTCTCGAACTAATCTTCACCTTTAGTTGCTGTCTTTAATAACCTAGTTGATTAAATAACTATTATTTCTGAATAATTTTTAGGATATGATTCCGACAGTGCTGACATATTGCATTCATATATTTAGCATGAATCTCAATTCCTATACACAATTTCGAGGTGATAGCACTGAACAAGCGCTCAAAACCAGCTGCTCAGGGTTTTTCTTAATTTTTTCGTCCACTTAGGTTTGGACAATTGCGAATTGTTCCTTGAGAAAATCGAAAGTAATTAATCACTTTTTCATATAATAGGAGGTGCGATTTATTCGTGTTAATACAATTTGATATTGCTTCGTTGGTTTTTTCGGCTATCACGTAATTTAAACCAAGAAATCAATCTATATTATATATAAGAAGCGATATTTCGACCATAAAACTGTGCTTGTTTATTTATGTAACTAGGTTATGTTCATTATATCGATTTTGTGGTTGCCCTCTTGCACTTTCTGCGATTTCATCAAATCAATTACGATATTCTATGATCGATTAGGTGACATGTAATTAACCACTTCGTGGCTACCCGTTTAATATTCTATGTCTGTCATAATATTGACCGATAGTCTGTGTTATCCTCTTCGATGATAAACACAGTCGAATTACCTCCGGTCCATAATTCATCTCTATGACCGCAGAATATCACCCTTCGGCGTAAAATTTACAAGTCAAAGGGAACGCGTTCAGAAAATCTCTTTGCGTCGAATTAACGTCATAATTGTCCCACATCCATACAATTCATTTCGTCCAATTGTCCACATTAAACTTGTATAGATATACGAGGGAACCAGATTCCATCATCTGTCATATTATGAGGGGATCATAGAACATAAATGGCATAGAAACTTGTTGATATATTTTGTTTTGATCACGAATTTTCTGTGTTTTTTAGTGGAAGGTATTTTTATGTGAAAGTTATATTTAACAAGGTTTGATTTTCATTCAATTTTTTTTCAAATTATGTACGCATTGAAGATACATATTTTTTTACTAAACTTTCTATGGACCGATCCTTCGACTTGAACCATAGATAATTTAAAGAGCCCTCAGGTCAATAAAGAACATATAGTTCATTTCAAAATGATTGGCATCTCGGGCGGCTGTGAGAAGTCGAAAATATGTTGGTATCGGTCCGTTCGGTGAATTTCGATTTGCCGATTTTAGGTTGGTGTTGAAAATATCACTGACTTTGACTTTTTCCAGTTTGAGTTAACCTATTGAAGATATTTCGAATTTATTTGTTAATATCAGTTTATATTCTTGATTTAATCGACAAGTGGATTTAAATATCTCTTAATAACTTTGATTTGATTACTGAATTGAAAACGGCCGGAATACAACCAGATTCCTCTCATCTTACTGCAAGGGAACGCCAGGCAGTGTATCGGTGTTAGCAGATATTTCGGCTAGTATTAATGGCATTGGGCTCGTTTTTCAGGTAAACGATCATGTACAATGTGTTTTCTGATTAAGTAAGTTTTAAAATTTCAGATTTCTCCTAGAACTGTCCGAAGAATTTCGGAGAAAAAAGTAGAAGGCAAGTTGCTAGAGCCAGAGTTAGCACTGGAAGGAAACCTATTCCACATGATTATACCTTCAAAGAGACATTAAACGACTTTATTTTTTCTAAAATCAAAAACAATGAGTGTATTTGATGGATTTTACCTGGATGTGATCTAATTCTTGACAGTGGTATCAATGATACGGATTAGCATAAAACAATGAATGGGGAACTATTTCATTAATGGATTACTGAACAATTAATACCTTCTCTGCAGTTATTTGATACAAAGTGTGTCATTATCATGGGTAATGCACCATATCATTCAATCAGAGTTGATTATATACCTACGACTGCTTCTCATAAAAAAGTAATTCGGCAAGGGCTACAAGAACATAAGTTTCCTATAAATGATAAACTTAAAAATATTTGAATCCTTTGTTGGATTTTATAGAAAGTTGAATTGTTAATACAATTTTGATGTTTACTCTAACAGTTATTTTACATGTTATGTTCGCTTCGGAGCACTGCATTCAGAAGATAATTCTAATATGTAAATAAATAGTAAAATGTATAAGTCTATAAGTATTCCACTGTACTTTTAATAATTATTTTCAATGAATCTATGATTGCATATAATATTTCTGTCTCCAATTAACAATAAAATTTTTGGATAATGTTCTGAATGAATTTTCTCAATTTTGTACCGAAGCTTATTTTAGTTTTTCACTGTAAATTGTCAGTTTTAAGCAATGTTAAGTGTGTTCCTTACCCATACGATAAGGATTGAAACAAAATTTTAACTTTTGCTTCCTCTGAATTCCAAACACTCAAAGGAACTTAATCAACTTTTATCTAAAATGACACCGACAAGACCTACAAAAGCTAAATTGACAATCGTTTCCAATAAAAGCCAAAATATTCACCATTTCTCTATTCTAGACTTAGGGAAAACTGTGTGTCATCTTTTGGGGATCTGAAGAAATAGTACTTAATTAATATAATGGATATGTTAAATCAACAAACAAATACTCAATTATTCATATCAAACGTAACCAAGGCATATGAATGAATGAAATCATTATTTAATCTGTGCAATAGTATAACTTATGTTTGTAAATAATTAACTTTGATTTTTAAAAAGTTTTATTGATTATTAACCAAAGTGGACAATGTTAAAGTCACGACATTCAGTATAATAATGTCTTATCTAATCTAATTAACATAGCAAGTAAACTAGTGTTCCCCTACTATGGGATAGTTCCTGGTATCGTAACACAGGAGTCAGCAAAATATATATATTATAATAATACAGGGGGAATCCAACATATAACTCCTCCGCGCTTAAGAGAAAAAATTGGGGTTTTTAATTTTTGAAAACATTAATTTTTGAGCTCAATATCCTCTAAAGGATTATTTTTACATCTTTTTGTGCGAATTATTTCTGGTTTTCTTATGTTACATTTATTGACTAAAAATAATAAAATAATGATAGCTAGTACTATATATGTTATTAAAGTATAAAGACTTAAATTATCATAGTGGAAAATTGGGCTTTTTATTGAAAGTATTTGTTTCTTTGAATGTTCTATTTGTAGCCCAATATGCCTTATATCATCAAGTTCAATATTGTCTAATTCTAGAGGAACTTGATCAATTTTTCAATTGGATGATTCATTTCATTCATTTTAATGTTCGGTAGTTGAATAATCTTAACTCTAGAAGAACTTTGTTTCCAGTTTTTGAGAGTTTGTCTGTTCACATTCATTTCACACTTTTCAGGAACGAAAATTACGTATGTTCCGCACAACACTGTTTTTTCGTCATTATTTCCGCACTTCATTCGGGCGATCTTCTCTTCCGTGGTAATGACCATCCAATAATCGGTTGAAAGTTGATGAATACTGGAACCCTTCAGGCTTGTTATTTTTGGGTTGCATTGTGTGTAGTTCTTGGTGACACTCAATAGTTCAACTTCGCAAGGGTTGCTCGCTGATATAGGTTTTGTACTTTCTTCACATAGGAAATTAGCAGGAAAAATTTCTTTGCAAGGTCTATTGAATAGTGCGTATTTTGTTTCACTTAAGGAAAGGTATTTTGTGTGGGGAATGATAATTTGATAGAAATTATTTTTCAGGATTGGTAATGGAAATAATTCATAATAGTTGTAATCATCTATTTCTGTGAGTGGAATTTCTAGAATGAACTTGACTTGATTATTACTTATGAATCCCTTAACCTTTGTACAAACATAATATAAAATTATATTTTCGTCTTCGACTGAAAAAGGTAATTTGTTTTCATTTATTTTCGTTTGAATCTTAAGTAGTTCTTTTTTTAGATCGTCATGCGAAATGATAGATGTGTGAAGAGTTTCCAGATGAGCAAAAGAAATGGCTATTTCTATGTCATTCAATATTTCATTAATTATATCGATTGCTAACGTAATGTGTGTAACTACTGAGTTGAGAATAATGAAATCGGAGTCGTCCCACGACTCTATAGTCGATGTATTCATCCAGAAATTAATTTGGTTGATTTTTTTCCAAAAGTATTTGATTATGCTGCAACTTGCTCATAGAATTATTAAAAATGTTTATGGAATTTTCTGTTAAACTGATCTGTGAATCTGCCACCTCAATCAATTTCTGCTGCGAGTTTTTCAAATTATTTATGGCTTCGTCATATTTATCAGCATCACTTTGGTCTAAATTTCCCGTTATTGATTTCCAAATGGAACCTAATCCATTGATCAGCCCTCTTTTTTCTCTCTTATTGGAGTTTGGTATTAATTGCCTGAGCTTTTTATGAGTTTCGTCGATTTTATAATCTAAAATATATTTGTGATTGGAAATTTCCTGTAAATAATTTTTACCGTGTTTTGAATTATGAAAAGAAATATTCATCTTTTGATAACTAGATATTAATTTATGAAATTCCGACGTTATGTTGGATAAATCGATGATTTGTATGAGTGTCCAATGATTCACAACATTTTGAGATAAACCTTTTTTCATGGGTAACATGCCGGGGTTATCCGTGATTTTCAATATCTTCACTTCTGTACATTCTAGGACGAGGGTCCCGCAGATTGTTGCGAGGGTGATGATCCTGCAATAATAGGTTGTCTTAGATTTTTCAAATGAACTGTCCGGCCTACATTTTGTTTTGATTTATTTCCCTCTAATTTTTGAATGAGGGCTTTATTGCCTGGTAAAATTTTGGTTATAATGAATGGTCCGCTAAATTTAGGTCCGCTCTTGTTACGTGCGTATTTATAGCTTTTTTCGTAAACTGTTTGGCCAATTTTGAAAGGATTTTTTGTATTCTCGTTAATTTTTTGGACAATTTTGTTTTTATGGGAAATTAAATTTTCATTTACTTTATCATATACTAGTGCCAGTTTCTCCTTATGTTTTTGTAAATAGTCACTGTACATTTGTTTATCGTAGAGAATGTCTAGAGGATCTTTCAATTTCGTATGACCGAAAGTTAGTTCAAGTGGGGTAAGCTTTGTTGCAGAATGAATAGAATTGTTGTAACCTATGATGGCATATTTCATAATGATTCCTATAGAATCTTTGGATTGTGATCTCAAAATTCTACAATGTTCTGCTATTGTTGAGTGGAATCTCTCAATTATTCCATCCGAATCGGGGTGATGTGCTGTTGTGAAATGAATATTTATTTTATGTGTTTCTAGTAGTTCTTTTACAACATGTCCGAAAAATTCCATTCCTTGGTCCGAACTAATGAGTAAAGGTGTTCCGTAAAAAGAAAAATAATTTATTAACGCATGGAATATGTCTACCGAGTTTTTGGATTTTAGTTCTATCGCTTGGCCTAACTTAGTGAATGCGTCAATTATTGTTAAAAATTTTGTATTTTCCAGTGTATAAATGTCTAAATGTATTTTTTCAAAAGGTCTATAAGGGGTGTCTGTTAGCATCATCTCGATTCTAGGGGGATTTCTTTCGTATTTATTTTTTTTACAAATTTCGCAGTTCGCTATGTAGTTCGAAACGCGTTCTTTCATTGATGGAAAGAAATATTTCCGCTGAAGTTGCCTCAATGTCTCATTTACACCTCGGTGATTTGTTTTTCCTTCGTGTTGGAATTTTATCGCCTGAATGATAAGCTCTTCGTCTTGAATTACTTCTCTTCTTTCAGTGCAATATATGATCTCTGGGCCGTTTCTGTTGAACAACTTGTTAACAACGTTGCTAAAATTTCTAAACATATTCTCGGATTCGAAGTGGAAATAATATCTTTTCTTATCTGCTGTGTATTCTTTCAGGAATCGTGTGATCTCAGATTCGTTATTCGAGCTAGTTATCTGTACGTAGAATTTTTTTATGTTTCCCACTGATTCTTTTCTCACAGGTTTTGGGTTGTTATATATTTCCTGAATAAAATATTGATTAGGTTTAGAGTCAATTATATCGTTCGATATTTTTATCGGTGATGAGTTTTCTGTCTCCGTATTTGAAGAATGTATGGTGTCTTGACTCCTTTCTGACTGTTTATCATTACCTTGTTCTGTGGTATCCAGTTTTTCTAGTATTGCATCTAATTCTGAATCAGACATTTCGATTGACGATGCGTCTTCTAATAGTTTATCGATTTCGTTTTCGTCCACGTTATTTATTAGAGAATCTGTGTCAATAGGGTTCAATTGAATTCTTGATAGTGCGTCGGCATTTCTGTTTATTGACCCTTTTTTGTAGGCAAGTTCGTAGTCATATTCTTCTAATCGTATTTTCCATCTATGTAATTTTGAATTTGGTTCCTTAAGTTTATCGAGCCAAATTAAAGGCCGGTGATCGGTACATATTATGAATTTTCTACCATATATGTAGGGTCTAAAGTATTTAACTGCCCAGACTACTGCTAGAAGTTCTTTTTCAATAGTGCTGTAGCGTTCTTCCGATTGATTAAGAGTTCTTGATGCGTAACATATTGGTCTGTCTGAACCAATGGGTCCCTGTGATAAGATAGCGCCGATGGCTACATTTGATGCATCCGTAGTGACTATAAAATTTTTACTAAAATCCGGGTATTGCAAAACTGGAGGATTAGTGAGTATTTCCTTACATTTGTTGAACGATTTCATGAATTCTTCCGAATGAACTATTTTTCTTCCTTTTTTCAAACAAACGGTTAATGATTTTGTAATTTTGGCATAGTCCCTTATAAACTTGCGATAATATCCTGTGAGTCCGAGAAATCCTTTCAACTCAGTTGGTGTTTTGGGAACTGGGTATCGTAAAATTGCATCAATTTTTAGAGGGTTAGGTTTAAGACCTTCTGGTGTTATGATGTGACCTAAGAATTGAACTTCTTTTTTTAAGAATTCAGATTTATCCATTTGAATCTTCAAATTTGCTTCTCTAATACGATCAAAAACTTTACGCAGTTTTTCTATGTGTTCTTGGAGTGATGTTGAAAATATTATTATATCATCTAAATAAACTAAGCAACATTCATTCATTATACCTCTAAGAATATTATCCATTACTCTTTGAAATGTTCGTGGTGCATTTTTTAGTCCAAAAGGAAGTCTTTTATATTCATAATGACCTCGTTCCGTAGAAAAAGCTGTTTTGGGAATATCTCTAGGGTGCATTTCGATTTGATGGTATCCTGATGCTAAGTCAAGTGTAGAAAAATATTTACATTTTCCGAGTTTGTCTAATACATCACTGATGTTCGGGAGAGGGTATTGATCATCAATGCTTTTTTTGTTAAGTAATCTATAATCAACACATAAACGATATTTTTGTTGTCCAGATGCATCGACTTTCTTTGGAACAACGACGACTGGACTGCTCCACGGACTAGTAGAGGGTTGAATTATGCCGTTCTTCAAAAGTTCTTTGACCTGATTTTCGACCTCTCTCTTTTGCGTTTCTGGCATTCTATAAGCCTTTTGGAAAATTGGAGTTTCATCTACAGTTCTGATTTCATGTTTAACTACATTAGTGAAACTCAAAGGTAACTTTTTACAGTGAAAAATGTCTCTGTATTCGAAACAGATTTTTCGGATAGCGTCTTTTTCTTCTT
The DNA here is from genome assembly GCA_013421045.1 of Propylea japonica. Taxonomy (NCBI): domain Eukaryota; kingdom Metazoa; phylum Arthropoda; class Insecta; order Coleoptera; family Coccinellidae; genus Propylea; species Propylea japonica. The sequence goes on from CM024243.1 coordinate 79,013,825, forward strand.
TATTTAGATGTTCTAACCTGAGATTTTTCATATTTTCTTTCAAAAGGTTATCGGTTTCGATGTCATCTGATGGAATCGATATCGGGGTTATATTGGACTCATTAATTTCGACAATTTGTATAGGATTTATTATAATATGTTCTTCTCCTTCATTGCTATTTGTTACTGTTAGGTATGCTTCATCATTTTCTATTTTGACTAGACATTGTGGAATTTCGATACCTTCTCTTAGTTTGATGTATTCCACAATACCTTGATTAACTTCATTCGAATTTATGGGTACTTTTATTACTTTTTGAGACCTAGGTGGTAAGACGTATGAGTAAGATTTTTTCTTGAAATATAAAGGAATAGGTCCGTTCTTTGTATAAAGTACGTTTTTCTTTAAATCGATATTTGCGCCTAAATGAGTCAATAAATCCATCCCTATTAATCCGTCATATTCATCGTTGAACTCGAAAATGTGAAAGTTAAAATATTCTCTAGTTTTGAAAATTTTTGGAAGTGGTATATTTGCAACATATTCATGAACTGTGGTATTATGAGCTGTTTTTATTTTGAATGGAGCATATTTAATATATTTCTGATAGTATTTATCCACTATCCGAGGACTGATTAGAGTTCTTGAACTTCCAGTATCAATCATAAATTTAAAACCAACTCCTGGAATTTTTATGAATGGTAAGGAAGGAGTATTTATATTTGAAATATTTATTAAGTTTGTTGCTGGTGAATTTGTGGGAACTGAAAATTTTCATTCGCTAAATCGGAATATTGATCATTTTCGTATTCAGTGAATTCATATTGATCAGTTTGACTATGATCTGCTGTATAATAGTCATCGTAATTATAATCATCGCTATTATATTCTTCTGTTTCTTCCTGAATTTCTTGCTGGAAGAGTTCTTCGGAGATGAAATTTCTTTGATTTGGTATTCTATTAGATTGATTCATTCTACTTTGGGGTCGTTCTGTTCGTCTTGTATTAGCTGAGGACGTGTCCATAGGTACCGGTTGTGGCCGTATTTGTGAGGGATTTCTAATTTGCGCACTTCTTGGACTATTATGATTTGGCTGAATTAAATTTTGACGAGTTTGTGTGAACGGTATTTGATTAACAGGGCTCAAGTTTTGATATAATGGACGCTGTACATTTTGTCTCCAAGGGGGAGAAGTTTTATAATGAGGACTCGGAGGCTTGATAGAATGTTGGAGTGTTAAATTTCGTCTGGCATACATGAAATTTTGTTCCTCTATCGTGAACGAGATAGCTTGTTCTAAATTTTGTGGATTTCTTAATCTAATAGGTAAATTTGAGTGAAGACCTCTAAGGAACGCATTACGTGCTTGATTTTCATATAAATTCTTTTTTAAATCTCTGATATTCGGATCGACTTCCGTTAATTGAATTTTATTCAGTAATAAACTCAGGAGATCCTGACATCTATAGCCGAAATTTACAGGGTTTTCGAATTTTCCTTGTTTTAGATGCATCAAGTCTCCCACTAAACAGTTTTCGTCTCGCTGATCTGAGAAGAACTGAAGTAGTAAATTTTTAATCGATAACCAGTTTCTGAGATTACCTCTACTACCTACTAAATTTAGGGCTCTGCCTGTTAGCTTTCCTATTACAGCTCGCAAAAGAAATTCATTTTGTGGATTCGCTGCATTATTCGGATCAGAAAAATTATTGATCAGATATTCACTCGACTGAATAAAAATAGCTAGAGTTGAAGGGTTGCCGTCGTATTCTGGTACGCAATCAATATGATGTTTTTGAACTTGTGGAACTGCCATTCTTATTGCTTGTCTGTTTTCTCTTCTTAAAGGACTACGATCTCTAATATTATCGTTCATATGAATATTTTATTATATATTTGTACCGAAGTATAAACGATTCACAAAAATAATCAAGTTTTCACAAAAAAAAATTATATATATCTATGAATCAAAATAAGGTGATGGGATTTTTGGGAAGAAAGGATGTGAAACTTACGCTACTGGCTTCATAAAGATTTCTTCTTTCTTCTTCTCTTCCGTTTCAGGGGATACAGCGATTATAGCAGGCAGTTTCGTTCCAGAAACTCCGTACCAAACTATAATTTCTCCACCTGAAAGCTGATGACTTTGTGTTGTTGTCCTAACTATGAGCTTCCGCGATGTTGACTTCCGCTCGCTGGTTTTGTTGCACCACTGGGTTGAACTTGGTCAATTTTGGGGCCAAGGTTCGTTGAAAATTTTGGAATACCCAACTAATCGTTGATACGAAAACAATTTTCTCTGCGATTTTGGTCAAAAAAAATGTTTTGGGTATCCTACCGACTGCGCCACTTATGTTTGTAAATAATTAACTTTGATTTTTAAAAAGTTTTATTGATTATTAACCAAAGTGGACAATGTTAAAGTCACGACATTCAGTATAATAATGTCTTATCTAATCTAATTAACATAGCAAGTAAACTAGTGTTCCCCTACTATGGGATAGTTCCTGGTATCGTAACACAGGAGTCAGCAAAATATATATATTATAATAATACAGGGGGAATCCAACATATAACTTATATTCTAAAACAAGTATGATTTTCATACAAAAATGATAACATCTTGTGGTCCACATGTTTCACTTTAATTTTAACACCTTTGCCACACACACTCGGTTCATATTTTGGCTATTCAATGAAATATTCCTCTTACTAAAACAGACAGAATCGGTGATAAGTTTATTAAAGTTATACAATGTGGTACAATTAATGTACATACTGAATAAATTCTTTAATTTGTGTTTTTGTCTTATTATGTATGACAAATTGGTCCACACCTTTCAAAGTATCAACAAGTTCTTTTTGTTTCGTTTCACCAGTTTGGCTATCTCAGTTGAATTTGAGTTGAACACACTCATTTTAAGTTATAATTACAAATAAATTTGTCAGAGAAAAGAAAATATATCTTAATTATCTTCAATAGAGTCTCAATCTTCATCGGTGAATTATATGAATGACATCTCATTAGAGTACTTTGATAGTTTATAGTTTTGTTTATTGAGGCAGCGGCATAGTAATAAAACCTGAATCCCATTGATTAAACTGGACTGAAATATAAATGACTGTGTTTATTTTTCATGATATTCACAAGCTTAGGGGCTATACCTATTCTTTCTTCGCTCTTTAGCTGCAAATGATGGTAAATACGAAAATTTGTCAATACAGTGTCAGAAATTATATATTGCTGGTAGGTTTAGAGATTTACACAATCCTAATGGTATTTAAGAATCAGGAACATTCTCAAGCTCAGAAATTTGCTTTGGAAAATAAAAATATTGTAATTGTATTAAATATATTTCTAGGTTATGTTTATTTATTTCCCTTCTCTGACTGATGAACCCACAGAAATTTTTAGTGACTTTTTAGTAACTAGAAATAAAGCCCCGACTGGACTTTCATGGCTTGCTCTGATGACAATCATTTTGAAACGAACTATAGATAGTCCTTATCAGATGTGAAAGAGGCAAAAATGAGATCTCTATGTTCATATTCCCTCCTGCTGTTTATAAACATTAACCAAATTTTGGTTATTCTTATGAATTTATGTTCTTCTAAGGACCAATTTACAAGGAAACTGGGACCAAGAGTACATGAGTCTGCCACCTCAACATAGATGGCAAAAGCAGTATTTTTATTATACTTGTTATGTAATTGCCTGTGATATTGCCATACGCTAAATAAATAAATAAATAAATATGCATTGATATTGAAGTTCATTTGATTATTTGCAAGACATGTGTAAAATGTGCTTTTCACGAACAGCAACATACCATCTCTCAAAGATATTCATATTGATCTCAGTTTATAAAGATGTTTTATTTATTTCGTTTCGTTCCCATAAATAAGTATGACTCTACCTTTCGTTTATGAAGGGTTTTCCCATATGAGGTCTTATTTTGATATTCAAAGAAAAATGCCATTTTTCAATATAAATGATCGGATGTTTATTTCATTATAAGAAAGAAGTTATGGTGTTAATAGTAGAAAATAACATCAGGCAAATGACCACCACGACCACGCTTACAGGACCATATCCTTTTAATTAAATTTTCCATGACCAAATCGCAGCGTGGCTGCCCTATGTCCTCGATAGCCTCACGAATTCCATCTTTGAGGTCTTGAATCGACGCTGGGCTATTGGCGTAGATCTTCTCTTTCACGTGGCCCCAAAAGAAGAAGTCGCAAGGTGTTAAATCACTAGATCCCGGTGGCCAATTGTGATCACCTCTTCGAGAGATAACATGGTCTGGAAACTTTTCCAGCAAAAAATCAATGGTTTCGTTGCTTGTGTGTCACGAAGCGCCGTCTTGTTGAAAGAAAACGTTGTCCAGATCAATACTATCCAATTTCGGTCATAAACAAATCATTAATCATCTCTCGATAGCGCAGTCAATTCACCGTAACTGTTGCTCCAGCCTCATTTTCTAAAAAGTAAGGTCCAATGACTCCGCCGGACCATAAACCGCACCAAACAGTAACACGTTGAGGATAAGGAGGCTTTTCAACAATAACTCTTGGGTTTTCCGAGCCCTAGATGCGACAATTTTGCTTGTTGACGAAGCCTCTAGGTGGAAATGGGCCTCATCACTCAAGATGATTTTTCGATGGAATTCCGGATCATTTTCATGCATTTCAATTACCCAATCAGCAAAGACACGACGTTGTTGATGATCGGCCGGCTTGAGATCTTGTGTTAACTGAATTTTATAAGCCTTAAGACCTAAATTTTTATGCAAAATACGGTGTAATGACGTTTGTGGAATGCCTAATTCCAAATAACGGCGAGGAATGGACATACCTGGGTTTTCTTCAACACTTTGGGCCACAGCAGCAATACTCTCGACTGTCCTTGAGCGAAGTGCACGGGTTTTATTCTTCACATCACTAACTTGCCCCAACAGCTCGAATTTTTCCGCCAATTTCTTAATTGCGGTCCGACAAGGTGCTTCACGACGACCCATAAATGTTCCAGTTAAATGGGGCCCACTCACTAGGAAGGAAGAATGCGCAGTTAAGTCTCTGCATGTTTGCTGTAACGCAAACGTGTGCATTCATATTGCCCACACACATACACTTTTGCGTGTTGGTTTGGATGTGCGACAAGCGTGAGATGACGTCGAAAAAAGATCTGATGTTAATGGCAGTGGCGTGTGTTGTTATTTAGGAAAACATTTCTAAGGTATAAATATCGAACCCGACACTGTGTTGCTAAACATATGAAACGTGCAGAGACTTGTTGCCCATACACGGTCGTTTTTGGTCATTCTTCCACGTACGGGGAAGAATGCACACGCCACACGACGGAGATGAATGCGCATTCCAAATTTACGCCATACACACACACTTTTAACTGTACCACGTACAACGCGCATTCAAGTCTTCGCGCTTCCCTCTTAGTGAGTGGGCCCTTTTACGAACCGTCTCTGCCAAATTTTCACCATATTTATAGCGAATTTCAATAATTTCAATGCGTTCTTGAAGCGTGTATCGTTCCACTTTTATTAATGTCGTAAAGTCTACTTGTCAAATGTCAAGAAATGACAGCTTCAAACGTGACATCTACCGAAATAGCGGGCCATTCAAAATAACACTTCTTACTGGAAAACCCCTTATTAAACCGTGAAATTTCAAAACAAGAACAAACAATTGCTTTGTCTATTCGATCCTCAAAATTCATTCCATTGATATCGCGCTTGTGGCCTATCTATGTTCTTTATTGACCCGAAACAGCGTCCTATTCTATGAATTTCGTCATTGTTCTGTGTGCATCAAGCCGAAGTTACACGTAAATCCACATGTGTGTGCGACGCATAGATAAGCCGATATTAGGGGCAGCAGATCAGAGGCGTACGAGAGGAGGCATGTCATTAGAGAGTACAGGGTGTATCCGATTTCGTGGGTAACCGTCAATTTTCCGGTCGCTGCCAACGTTCGTGTCATTCACATCCTTTGAATCCGAGCGCTGGTGGGATACACGTCGTCTTTTCTACGTGTAATTACGACTGTGCGCGTCTACCGCTAAGTGTAGGTTGCGTCCAGCGCGCCGTTTTGATTGTTTACGTCGATTTTATTGTAATTTTTATCGGAATTCCATCTGGAACGGTTATCCGAACCGATGAGCTTGTTTGTTCGATGTCGGATACCATAGAATTGGGAGAATATTCGATGGTATCTATTCTATGGAAGTAACTCGTGTTTCGGTGAACCATAGATCTATGAAGCGTCGAAAAGAAGGTCTATGCCGCGAACTCGGAAGAATATATTATCTTCTTTTGAATTGAGAGCTAACAAAATACAATACATGAAACAAAAAAGTCCCTAGCTCAGGTTGGTGCAAAACGGGATACCATATCTACTATTCTGGCATATGATACCAGAGCTCAGGGAAAAACCTCAGTAGAAAAAACCCTGCCTCGCCGTTTTTACAAAATTGAAACTTGAAACTATTCGAATAAATACCTTCAATATTCGGATACAAAATACTTAATTCATGCTCTTGAGCCAGGTCTGACGTTCCAAGTGATGATTTTTCGAATGTCCTTTTCTTCTAAGACCGCTACAGGACCCTATTGCAGGGTAATCTTCTCCCATAGATTTAAATAGTGGTATTTCAACTTGAATATCGAAGTCAATTTCGGACTAATGATAAGAAACGTGTGACAAACTCATGTCAAAATGACAAATAATCATAATCTCGGTAGAATAAAGAACATAAATGAGTTTTTTTGAAACATAGATAAATTGAAAATAGTAATCATCGAAATGAATACAATCTTCAATTCATAGGCTCACAGAACCTTCTTCATGCGGACTGGGATGATTTATTCAAGATGTTGTCAATGAGGGAAGAGACAGACCGGTTTCGGTCTTATTAGGCCTCGTCAGTGTCCCATATCCCTCAGAGACAACATCTTATTGAAAAACTTCTACATTTAAGACCACTTGTAAGACTCTATCGAGTATTATCCTACAGATGGTGACATCTAGTAGTGAGTAGTGTCAAAATGAGAAGTTCAATCATCACAGATCGCATGCTGAAAGCACTGATTACTTCCTCTTCACTCTTTGAGATGTTAGCAGTGGTCCTTCATCAGGGCCTTCATGCAAGTTTCTCCGAGTGATGGAAACACCCAATTTTTGGCGGCTGTGAAGCCAAGTGATTTTTTTTTCTTTATCTTAAAAACATAAATGAGCCCTGTCCGATGTAATCGGGGAGAAATGGAACGGAATATAAGCTATAGTCCGTTCACGGAAGGTTGATCCGTCGGTTGGCCATGGAAATGTGGCATATTCCACTGTGTATATTAAAATTTTAGGTTATGTTCTTTATTTTCTTGTCAGATTGATACGCAATGTTGTCAATATTGCATAGAGTTCTCTGTTCATTCGCAAGCTCGTCGGATGAGACCGGGTACATTCGGCAACGTTGATGCCTTTTTTACATTATAACAGCAAATACATACTGCCAACTTCATATAAATAAACAAACGCCTACTATGCGCTCGAACTTTCGTGAACGGACTATATTCACTTTTATCAAATTGGTTGAAACGGTTTCAATATTCGATGGTGACCAAGAAATCACGTTGATACAAAGTATATAGAATGCTGATTCTATGTCAATGTTCTCAGTATTCTGTATGATTAAACACCTCAGATCAATGAAGACAGATATGCCCTTTCAGATGTAAACAGAGGCAAAAATGAGAATAAGATCTTTATATTTATATTTCATCCCCTGATGTTTATTAACATTCACCCATGCTTATTGTAGGTATTCACCCAATACTGCCTATGATGTGACATTCCATAAGAAGAGCTCGAATTTTTCCACAAATTTCTTTATTTCGGTCCGACAAGGTGCTTCACGACGATCCAAAAATGTTCGAGTTTTACGAACCGTCTCTGCCAAATTTTCACCATTTTTATAGCGAATTTTAATAATTTCAATGCGTTCTTGAAGCACGTAGCGCCGTCTTGTTGAAAGTAAACTTTGACCATATTAATACTATCCAATTTCTGTCATAAAAAATCATTAATCATCTCTCGATAGCGCAAACCATTAACCGTAACTGTTGCTTCAACAATTTCGGCTACAGCAGCAATATTCTCGGCTGTTCTTGAGCGACGTGCACGGGTTTTATTCTTCACATCACTAACTTGTCCCAACAGCTCGAATTTTTCCACCAATTTCTTCATTGAGGTCCTACTAGGTGCTTCACGACGATCCAAAAATGTTCGAATTTTACGAACCGTCTCTGCCAAATTTTTACCATTTTTATAGTGAATTTTAATAATTTCAATGCTTTCTCAAAGCGTGTATCGTTCCATTTTTATTAATGGCGTAGTTTCTACTCGTCAAATATCAAAAAATGACAGCTTCAAACGTGATATCTACCGAAATAGCGTGCTATTCAAAATAACATCTCTTATCGGAAAACCCTTTATATGCTTCTGTTGGAACCGCCCCCTATCAACCCCTATCTCGATAATTGAACGCATAAATCGTGTCTGTCCGCCTAGGACGTCATCCCTTATTAATGAGAAGCGTACTCCGCGATTTCTCTTATCTGTAGGACGCCGTCATCTACCTGTCTTCGTATCGCGATCCTGCGTCGCCGGATGGCCACCTGCAGCCCCGTCGAAACGGGGTACGTGCGTGTATAAGACCGACGCCCGTGCGTCGGATTAACGCTATAGGAAACTGCAGACGACGCCTGCTATCTGGAGCGTCGTTTAAGTGATTTAAACGGGCAGACAAGGGTTAGATAAGGGATGAGGGATATAACATTTTCGTAATTTTGTCATACCTATAATTACCGGAATACTCTAAACAACATTAATCTACCACGAAATCAGTTAAAAAATTCAGTTTATGAATGTCAAATCGAAACGAAATTTAAACAAGACGCATCGCATAACAAACAGTAACAGAGCGATGTTGCCAAACTGACATAATTGTCTATAGCAGAGTCTAGCTGTTAGTACCATAGTAGGGAAGCCGTAGACCAATTATCCCAATACGGAATAAAGATACGGCACAAGTTCGCAACGCCGAATGTTTTTCACGTTCATAAACAGATTCTACTTGGCTGCATCAACAAATGCGTGAAGGCATCTCTGAGTTAATACAGTTGAGAGTTTACGTATAATTGTCATCAGACTCATCGAAGGAGTTTATTACTTAGAACATTCTGAATTCCATACAGATTAACATGCACCGTATTCTCGACAAGTGATCTTTCAAAACGTATACGAACTTTATTGCGCGGTGTGCATTTTTGCAGGTGAAAGAGGGACCCGCGCATTGAAGTTCATATAGGCTTTGAAAGATCACTTGTCCGTCTAGTTGCACAGATGAATAGTCGTGATAATCACGTGCTGTAACTGAATGAATTCCGTTGACTTATTGCAATAACCTAGTCTTTTCTCTCTCTCATCGCAGTATGGTAGGGACCTGCAGTACACGTATAGAATTATTCAATTTGTCAGGCTGCCCGTAATACTCGATTCAAGTATTTACTGTTGCCTACCATACTAAATGAATTATGCTCCTCCCAACGATAAGAGAGAGACAAGACTAGAATATTGCAATAAGACAACGGAATTCAGTGTGTTACAGCACGTCATTGTCTCGCCTATTCATCTGTGCAACTGGACGGAAGAATTCTCTGTCTGATGCATTGTATATCGTATGTGAACTTCCAAACCTGTATAGACGATTTGGCCGAAACTACCCTACCTGGATATATCACATGGCGATTCAGATATTATCGCCATAGGCTGTGGCGTACCCAGCTAGAGTAGGTTCGGCCAAATCGTCTATACAGGTTTGGAAATTCACATACGATATACAATGCATCAGCCAGAGAATTCTTCCCTCCAGTTGCACAGATGAATAGTCGAGACAATCACGTGCTGTAATACACTGAATTCCGTTGTCTTATTGCAATATTCTAGTCTTGTCTCTCTCTTATCATTGAGAGGAGCGTAATTCATTCAGTATGGTAGGCAACAGTAAATACTTGAATCGAGTATTACGAGCAGCCTGACAAATTAAATAATTCTATACGTGTACTGCAGGTTCTCTACCATACTGCGATAAGAGAGGGACAAGACTAGATTATTGCAATAAGACAACGGAATTCATTCAGTTACAGCACGTGATTATCTCGACTATTAATCTGTGCAACTGGAGGGAAGAATTCTCTGTCTGATGCATTGTATATCGTATGTTTCAGATATGAATTTCCAAATCTGTATAGTTGAAAGTTGGCGAATAATACTCATAATTTTGTGTATACAAATATCATGAATAGATAAACATGATCGAAAATAGTTATAAACAGGTAACCTAACGTGTTATCTCAATATCACTTCCATCTATCTGAGACACGTTTTTAAGATGACGTAAGTTTATACAAACCTTGTTGTTTTACGCACGAAAATTATACAGGGTGTTCGCATTAGTACATACTACAGACCGACGCCTGTACGTCGGATTATCGCTATAGGAAACCGCAGACGACGCCTGCTATCTGGAGCGCCGTTTAAGTGATTTAAACGAGCAGACAAGGGTTAGATAAGGGATGAGGGCTGGGTAAGAGGAAAGGGGTACAGTTTATCGCTCGTCGTTCCGAATGCGACGCTTAATTTCGGATAGGGGATGATTTCGAACGTTTTGTACTTGAGTTTTGTTCCAGGGGGGTGTTGTCGAACGTTTTTTCTGTGATCTATGAGGAATATCCCATGGACCTATAATACTAACTCGACGTCGAACTTCCTTACTGTCACGTAGAAAAAAGTGAGGCAAATGGCCGCCATTTGCAGTTTGGGGTGAACCACAAATATTCTGATTTGTTTTATGCCATCTGTGCTCGAATTTTGATTGAAACATAGACGTTCCTTTGAAAGAAGTGATGAAAAACGAACTCTGTATGTTAGTGTTCTGTGAACTTCGACATTTCGGTCTATATTAAATTATAAATATTTTCGATTCGTGTGATTAGTTATCAAACAATATTGGTAATTCTATCATTTTAATTCATTGAAATAAAATAAATGAATAAATATTGGTAATTCTAATATTTCAATTCATAGAAAAATTGACATCTCTCAAATCCAACCCAAACTGCAAATGGCCGCCGTTTGCCTCAAAATCTTTGACAGGTTCGCCATCTAGTTAGTATTATAAATCTATGAGTTTATATTCCGTTACATCCGACAGGCCATATCTATTTCGTTTTTGATCTGTGGTCTTAATCATAGAAGTTGCTAAGAACATTGACATAGAATTGGCATTCTGCTTTGTTTTCACGTGATATTGTGGTAATCATCGAATTTTCAAAGCATTTCGAAGGTTCATAGTCAATTTTATGAAAGTGAATAGTTCTATTTTTCCCCGTTAAGGTGTTGGTATCAATCGGTCAAAGTGCATTTACCTTTTAGCCGTTTCTATTCGTATCCGTTGAAATGAGTTGGTTGGTTGTGTCTGTAGCAGCAGTGCACGGAAAGGAATCGATTGTTTCTGCAGCAACACGTCGTCGGCCTCTGCGGTCGGAATGTACGGAGGATCGCCTCAAGTTTTCGCCCCCTTTGCAGGTCGACCTACGCTACGTGTGCTGGAACGTACCGGGGCCCCCTCGCTCGTCTTTCTCAGACGTCTTTAATGTTACCATTTCAATTACGTACCTTCCAGTGGCGGCATCTAGTGGGAGGCTGAGGAGGCCGGGCCTCCCCTGATTTCACTGCATTTCAATCAATTTTCAAAGTACAAATGAAAAATAATCACCTTTCTATATCTGTATTATTTCCATCATTAATAATAATAATAATAGCGTCTTTTCTGTATTTGAATGTTAAAAAATTTCATCCATACACAGACCATTCTGTCTACTATCGAAATCTCAAAGTAATAAACATAATATGTTGATAGTCCATAGGGGAGCGCCTATTTTTCATGATGATTACTAACAATCTGAATAGTTGTGAGTAGCTTCATTTTGACGAGACGCCCAACTTTTTCCTCTACGAAAATTCTCGATAGTGAGGGCTAATAAAGTATTGAAGCGTCAAAAGTGTTGAATAGGTGAATGTTCAAATTCAATTACTAACAACTACTTTATAAGTTAAATCTTGAAACAATTTTATTACAAATTGAAAACAATAATTGTCCTACAAAAATGATGATTCTATCAAAGTGTCCCCCACTCTCAATATATATCAACAACTAGGTCTAAAAAAATTATTACTAACTGGCTGATTTTTTCACTGTTGCTTAGCAAATATTTCCCTTATGAACTGGTCACATTGTCCTACAAATTGAGTGGTACGATTTTCCAGTCCTACGCTCGGAAATTGTCAATTGTTAGTAATCATTTTTAATTGTGGGTTCTGTGATACAATTTCTGAGGTAGAACTGGAAAAACGTACCACTCAATTTGTAGGATAATGTGACCAGTTTATAGAGGAAATATTTGCTAAGCAGCAGTGAAAAAATCAGCCAGTTAGTAATAATTTTTTTAGACCTAGTTGTTGATATAATGTTGAGAGTGGGGGACACTTTGATAGAATCATCATTTTTGTAGGACAATTATTGTTTTCAATTTGTAATAAAATTGTTTCAAGATTTAATTTATAAAGTAGCTGTTAGTAATTAAATTTGAACATTCATCCATTTAACATTTTTGACGCTTCCATACTGTATTAGCCCTCACTATCGAGAATTTTCGTAGGGGAAAAAGTTGGGCGTCTCGTCAAAATGAAGCTACTCACAAAAAATTCAGATTGTTAGTAATCATTATGAAAAACAGGTGCCAGCCCATGGACTATCAACGCATGTTTATTACATTGAGATTTGGATAGAAGATAGAATAATGGAAAAAATACAGATATAGAATTATTATTTATGGGGGATCGCGTGAAAGTTTGAATTCTCGTAAGGAATCGATTTCCTCCTACGTGTCATTTCGATTCAACCGAATCGAGAAACGGGATTAGTCTCTGGTAAAGGGGAGAAAGTCCCTCAGGATTAGTTTCATAATCGAATAAGTTTGATGTAATGTTGGATTAGGTTGTCTTTTATATCTTCGATTCGGGGATTCGAATCTCTCGGGTATGTGCGGGATATACTTTTTTTTATTCGATAAATGATGTGCCAGGTATTCGGATACGGGCGCACAATGAATAGAACAAAAAAGTTTGTAGTGTCGTATAGCGAAGTTGGGATTATGAGAATTGCAGTTTTCTGTCAATTCTTAAGCTATTTTATGAAGAAGGAATGGGGGCTACCGCGAACGCTAGAGGCATCGAGATATAATAGAGAAGAGACGCTATGACATAAAATTGAGTAAGGAAAAATAGTACCACTGAGCGGGGCTAAGTCGGGGACCAATATGGTGGACAGTTCAGGGTTGAATTAAGTTGCCAATTCTTTCTGTTTACGAATTTCACCCAAAAAATACGACGTTTTGGGTCCTGCTCAAATAAGGTCAATTGAAGATCAAAATTTTTCTTCAGGCGATAATATACACATATAAAAAGATATCAGATTACCAAGACAAACTAGCTAGAATTTCGAATCCGGATCTGCTCAGTACTCATCCCTACCTGTGATTAATTTTTCCTCTAATTTTCTTCTTATCTGTCTCTTCTCTGCTTGAAGAAAGCCTTACAGTGCACGATACCATTTTATTGTATATTATTTATGCTCAGTTGCAGGAACGTCCATTAAAATTTAAAGGTCCATTAAACCCTTAATCCTCCATTAGTTCCTTGTAATAATGGAGGATTAAGAGTTTAATGGATCTTTAAATTTTAATGGACGTTCCTGCAACTGACACATAGTTAAATAAAATCACAATTTAACTAGAAACAGGCGCAAGAATCACAATTACTCCAGAACATTCAACGATTGACGTTAGGTGGTAGTAATATGGCGGATTTGATACCACGTTTATTTTAATTATGGCAACTCCATACTATCTTATCTCTATGGCTAGAGGCGCTAGTGTAGGGTGAAGTCTGGGTTGTCAACTCAGAGTAAAGCTCGTATTCATAGTTCGCCCTTGAGGGTGATTGAGAGTTTGTATCGCCCTTATGGAGGCTAGCCTTGATGATGACCCCAACTCTCACTCACCCTCAAGGGCGAACTATGAATACGGCCTTAAGAAGTTAACATAGAGATGCCTTTACGCATTTGTTGACGCAGCCAAGTAGAATCTGTTTATGAACGCGCACAACATTCGGCGTTGCCAACTTGTGCCGTATCTTTATTCCCTATAGGGATAAATTGGTCTACGGCTCCCTTACTATGGTACAGCTAGTCTGCTGTAGACAATTCTGTCAGTTTGGCAACATCGTTCTGTTACTGTTTATTCATTCGATGTGTCGTGTTTACATTTTCGGTTCATTTTGACGTTCATAAACTGAATTATTTAACTGATTTGGTGGCAGTTAATTGTTGCTTAAGAGTATTCCGGCAATTATAGCTGTGGTAAAATTACGAAAATGTTATTTTTGTTATATTCAGGAATTGTAGAAATGAAAATCTAAACTATTGTTTACTTCATCCTAGTTCGGCAGTAAACTGCTTTCCATCTCACTCGTAGGGGCATCAATAGGCGTTTTCTATTTGAACCTACATCACTTCCAAAATGATGCAAAATCAGTTGATGCGCGTTCTATTTGACAATGTTATGATTTTGAACTGATCGCATCGCTTCCAACTGATGTTGCTTTCTGACAAAATCAGTTTGAATTCCACAATCATTTCAGTTCATCATAATTATAACATAACGTTACATTTGGGTCAAAGTTAGCAATTCACATTTAAACGTAACAGAAAGTGAATTATTATCCTCGGTTTTCATTGCTAGTAATGAATAATTAATAATACTTTTAGAATTTCCTTCCGAACTATCGCAAAGTGGCTGCCCTATGTCCTCGATAGCCTCACGAATTCCATCTTTGCAGTATTGAATCGACGCTGGGCCATTGGCGTAGACCTTCTCTTTCACGTGGCCTCAAAGGAAGAAGTCGCAAGGTGTTAAATCACAAGATCTCGGTGGCCAATTGTGATCACCTCTTCGAGAGATAACACGGTGCGAAAATTTTTCCCGCAAAAGATCAATGGTTTCGTTGCTTTTGTGGCACGTAACGCCTTAAGACCCAAATATTTATGCAAAATACGGCGAATGACGTTTGTGGAACGCCTGATTCCAAAGAACGACAAGGAATGGACAGACCTGGGTTTTTTTCAACACTTCACATCACTAACTTGCCCCAACAGCTCGAATTTTTCCACCAATTTCTTTATTACGGTCCGATAAATTACTTCACGAAGACCCAAAATTGTTCGAGTTTTACGAAGCGTCTCTGCCAAATTTTCACAATTTTTATAGTGAATTTGAATAATTTCAATGCGTTCTTGAAGCGTGTATTGTTCAATTTTCATTGATAGTGTAGTTTTTACTTGTCAAATGTCAAAAAATGACAGCTTCTAACGTGACATATACTGAAATAGCGGGCTATTCAAAATATCACCTCTTATTGGAAAACCATTTAGAAAGCTAGGAATATGTTTACTTCTTACTGTGAGGTCTCCCTCATCCCCTTCTTGTCCCTAATAAGGACAAAGGCACAGAATCTCATTTTAACCCTTGCCACCTTCCCTTACGTTCCATCTGGAACAGTCCACATTCCCCCAATATCGACTTTCCTCCCTCTTTCTTCCCAAACCCATTCTTCTTCGAAGAGGCATCGCTATCTATCCCAGTTAACAAAGTTCGAAGTAACATTTTCCCGACGCAATAACGTCAGACGTCGTTTTTTTCACGTCTCGAAAAGCTATACGCTGCCGGTGCAAGCAGCCACGTTCGAACCGTTAGTTCCGCCTCCCTTATACGGACGCAGATCAAAAAGCCATATCTATCATTATGGCGTCGTACTCTTTCAAATTTCCATACGACGTGAAAGCACGGAGAATCCGTAAAATTCCAGACGAAAAAAATCTATGCGCTTCGCCTGATCGATCCCTTAGTTAGAGTATTCTATGGTCTAAGACTGTAAGATCGTTCAACCCAAAGATTAAGTAGAGAATGATAGAAAACGGAGCGACTACGATGATGTTAGCGCCATCTATGTTTCAGGATTAAGTACTAAACTTCAGGAGAATGGGTGAAATCAAAGTTTGTAGAGGCCAGTTTGAGCAAAACAAGGACATTTGAAAACATTGCCATGGTTGCACGTTGCGTTTCGTATTGTGTTTATCTATTTTGTCCTCTCTGAACAACTACATCTCATCTGCGAACCTCCATAGTGATGTAATGATCAAGAAAGTAAGCACTGAGAAAAACAGAGAGGAATGGGAACGGGAATACACCGACTATAACCTCAAAGAAAATACCGTAAAATGGTATACAGATGGTTCCAAAACCTCTACAGGAGCTGGCGTTGGGATATACGGGCCAAGTATCTAGTGTGCACTGTCGCTAGGCTCCTGTATGAGCGTCTTTCAAGCGGAAATCTTAGCTGTTGAAAGATGTCTAGATATAAATCTGGAAGGAAACTATCAGAAGTGCGATTTAGCCATATACTCAGATAGTCAAGCTGCTATTAAAACACTGAGCTCCTACGTCATCGACTCAAAAATGATCTGGGAGTGCCGGAACAAACTCAATGAGGTAGGCAAGAAAAATAAGGTCTTTTTAATCTGGATTCCGGCCATTCGGGAATCAAAGGAAACGAATAGGCCAATACACTTGGCAAAGAGGGCGCACGAATGTCACTCATTGGCCCAGAACATTTCTGTGGTATAGGTAAATGTACCTATAAGAAGGAGTTTCTAGAGAAAGAGAAAGCTGAGAGGGAAAAACTCTGGCGGAATCTCCCAGGGATGGATCATTCCACTAAGTGCCTTCGGAACTTTGAAACAGCAAAATCCAAAAGATATCTGGATCTTGGTAAGAAACAATTACACCTACTCACTGACTTTCTTACAGGACACTGTCGCCTCAGGAAGCACCTGTTGAGGATGAGATTATCGGACACTGACGAGTGTAGGTTCTGTGGGGAGGAGGAAGAAACTCCCATTCACCTAGTCACGGAATGCTTTAGCATTGCGAGCCTAAGGAGAGAATGCCTTGGGCGAGAATCTTGTAGGAGTGAGAAACTAGCCTCGTTGAAGCCTTCACAGATATTGGATTTCATCAGATCTCTGGAACTGGAAGGCGAGCTGTGAAGAAGGTGGTCAGAACATATCTGTAA
The DNA here is from genome assembly GCA_013421045.1 of Propylea japonica. Classification (NCBI taxonomy): domain Eukaryota; kingdom Metazoa; phylum Arthropoda; class Insecta; order Coleoptera; family Coccinellidae; genus Propylea; species Propylea japonica. Next base: position 79,031,131 of record CM024243.1, read on the forward strand.
GGGGGCACATAGACCTTGAGGTCGCAGTGCCCTGTAACCGCTTGTTAAACTAAACTAAACCCTCAAAAAAGTACGATTCTTCCTTTCGTTTATATCGAACTATCAAATTTCAAAACGAAAACATGTATGTGTTATCCTCAAATTCATTCGATTGATATCGTGTTTGGGGCCTATCTATGTTTTTTATTGTTCTGAGTTCTGTGTCCGTAGAGAAAACCATAGATATGCAGTATCATGGAAGCTTCACTTTACCCTTCCGCGTTCTGTGTTTACAAGGAAAATCAGATCATGGACATATAATACTAACTGGACGTCGAAATTCCTATCTGTCAACGTAGAAAAAAGTGAGGCAAGGGCCGCCATTTGTAGTTTGGGATGAAACTCGAATATTTTGATGTTCTATTCCATCTGTGCTCGAATTTTGATTGAAACATAGACGTTTTTTGAAAGAATTGATGAAAAACGAACTGTGTATATTAGTGTTCTGCGAACTCTGACATTTCGGTCTATATCAAATAATAAATATTGCCGATTCGTGTGATTAGTTATTAAAAAAATTTGGTAATTCTAATATTTCAATTCGTTGAAATAAAATAACTGAATAAATATTGGTAATTCTAATATTTCAATTCATAGAAAAGTTGAGATCTCTCAAATCCAACCCAAACTGCAAATGGCCGCCGTTTGCCTCAAAATTTTTGACAGGTTCGCCATCTATACTCCGTTCACGAAAGGTTGAGCCGTCGGTTGGCCATGGAAATTTGGCATATTCCACTGTGTATATTAAAATTCTAGGTTATGTTCTTTATTTTCTTGTCAGATTGATGCGCAATGTTGTCAATATTGCATAGAGTTCTCTGATAACTCGCAAGCTCGTCGGACGAGGCCGGGTACATTCGGCAACGTTGACTTTATTTTACTTTATGACAGTAAATACTGCCAACTTCAGATGAATAAAGAAACGCCTACTATGTGCTCAAACTTTCGTGAACGGACTATAATTATAGTCCATTCGCGAAAGTTTGAGCCGTCGGTTGGCCATGGAAATTTGGCATATTCCACTGTTCATATTCCACTGTTTTAGGTTATGTCGTTTATCTTCTTGTCAGATTGATACGCAATGTTGTCAATATTGCATAGAGTTCTATGATAACTGGCAAGCTCGTCGGACGAGGCCGGGTACATTCGGCAACGTTGACTTTATTTTACGTTATGACAGCAAATACTGCCAACTTCAAATAAATAAACAAACGCCTACTATGCTTCACTTTACCGTTCCGCATTCTGTGTTCACATGGAAAATCAAATTGGCAAGGTCACAGAAGCTCCACTTCTTCCTGCGTCCTCTCGGAAAACCATAGATCTGCGGGATCACAGAGTTTATACCATGTTCTGTGAACGGCAGCGTTCGGTAAATCGTCTGAACAATCGCAATCGTCCGCCGCATGTAAACGGATCGAGTTTTATAGGGATCGACGACTAGGACGGTCGTTGATTTATCCGGCGTCCCGGCGTTTTCGTGTTATCCGCCAAGGGATCGTCGTCTACGTTCCGCGGGGTCGGGTTCCGAAAATTGAATATTCAGCCGGATGATCCCGCCGCGGACGTCGAGGGTCGCCGCCCGCGGCAGTAAATAAGACGCCAGAACGGTGCCGACGCGGTTATCCAGGATCCGGCGTTACAACGACTTATTGACTGAATTACTGCCGAAATTGGCCGGATAACGCGGTCCCCCGCCCCCGAGAAGCAGGAGGGGCGGCGGGCGTAGCAATTTCGAGCTAGGAACGAGCGCGTTTCCGGAAGCGGCCGGAAGTTGCGGGACGTTCGATTCCTATCTCTCGACAAATTCATATTTTGCCTCCCCCGAAGGAGGATATCGCAGTTTCCGTTTCGCGCCGTTTTCTTTGTTTTTCTCGTTCTTTTTCTTAGCGGACGTTTTTCTATGGAATTTGGAACGCGACCCAATTCGATTCTATGTTACGTTATCGATCATAGATACGACGGGCGGATAGGAGGAATTGCGCATATAGTCCATTCACGAAAGGTTGAGCCGTCGGTTGACCATGGAAATTTGACGTATTTCACTGTGTATATTAAAAGTTTAGGTTATGTTCTTTATTTTCTTGTCAGATTGATACGCAATGTTGTCAATATTGCAAAGAGTCCTCTGATAACTCGTAAGCTCGTCGGACGAGGCCGGGTACATTCGTCAACGTTGACTTTATTTTACGTTATGACAGCAAATACTGCCAACTTCAGATAAGTAAACAAACGCCTACTATGCGCTCAAACTTTCGTGAACGGACTATATGTCTTATTCTCAATTTCATTCCATTGATATCGTGTTTGGGGCTTATCTAATCTATGTTTTTTATTGATCTGAGTTCTGTGTCCATGCAGAAAACCATAGATTAGATAAGCCCCAAACACGATATCAATGGAATGAAATTGAGAATAAGACATATAGTCCGTTCACGAAAGTTTGAGCGCATAGTAGGCGTTTGTTTACTTATCTGAAGTTGGCAGTATTTGCTGTCATAACGTAAAATAAAGTCAACGTTGACGAATGTACCCGGACCTCGTCCGACGAGCTTGCGAGTTATCAGAGAACTCTATGCAATATTGACAACATTGCGCATCAATCTGACAAGAAAATAACAAACATAACTATTGTTATGAATGAAAAATTAAATTGTCAAGAGAAGATGTGTCTGGATAATGAATTAAGAAATCACACTGTCAAACAACTGGAACACGCCAGGGGTGGTTCTAAAGTTTGGGTAAAAAACAAATTATGTTTCACCCTGTATAAAATGACGTACGCCGAGTCTTCTTGATATTCGAAACTGGTGATTGATTGAGGATGAACATACCTACAATTGGAAAAAAATATTAGAATCTGACAATACATTGCACCTTGAATTCAAATTCCATGTTAAAACACCCTCTAAAACGAAGTAAATTCTCTCTATAACGAAATATTCAAAGAAAATCACTCTTTGAATGGGTATTGATAAGAAGGTATAAGGGTAGGTTTTTTCCGAAATTTTTCCGGACGTACGTAATAAATCCCGACATTAAACTAAATCATTACGGCGGGCAGAGAGATCCTTCTGAAACAGTTTTAAATACACCCCTGGCTGTTTGGTTTCAATTCAACCATTACGCTCGTGTGAAAAGTTGTGCGAAAATGTCCAAAAGGAAGTACTTAAGTTTGAATGGTAAACTTAAATTTATCAGTGAAGTCGACCGCTACATTGTCGACTATAGAAACAAATTTTCTGTACAACGAAATTTCTTTATAATGGATTTTTTTTTGCGGATTTAGCACTTTCGTTATAGGGAAGCTCCACTGTATTTATGAATTAACAAACTTGTTCGATTTTTTGAGTGGATCGATTATTTTGTCGGTCAGTACGATGAAAACTGAATGAAGATTAAACGAATAATTTTGGATGATCATGGATTTTTATGCTTCTCGAATACGCGAAGAAATCGAAACGTAATTTTCCGTATTTCTCCTAGATATCAAAGAAAATAAAGAACCGGAAACGGACGGATCGACAAGATTCTGTTCTATGATCCTAAGCTATCCGAAACACAGAATTAGGTTAACCCGATCGTCATCGTCGATTCCAACCATCGAAATCGAAGTATCATAGATGATACTTATCGAAAAGGTCGCGTTCCGAAATTGCCGACCCTCCCTCACGGGTCGATAGAGTCATCGGATATCTCGTCGGGTTCTTGAGGGGGTTCTTCGCCCCCAATATATATATCCATCGTTGTTGAACCGTTACTAATCGTCGCATGTAACCAGATGATCGAAACCTCGTAAAAACGGCCATTAAGGGGCCCGGTATGAGGCTGAACTCACCCGCTTTCTGGCTCTCCGAAACTAATAAAACGTAAATCGAGCGATCATGCTTTGGGTCACAGAGTTTTTCGCCGTATGTCTTTTCGTTGCAAGCAAAGATTAAGGAGAGAAAGATAGCAAACGCCCCTACAACTCTAGTACTGAAATCCGACTACGTTTTTCGGTTAGTTAATTCTGACTCATAGATGGCACTGAAAAGGAATAAATTTTTCGATACAGAAAACTGTTATGATGGGCGCCAAATCCTAATTGAATTATTCCTACGTTTTACATTAAATTTAGACGTCGAGACTAGAAAAAACATCCTGATCGATAAAACAAAGCTAGTGCTTTGCTTCGTGATCAGGATGTATTTTTTCATCTCAACATTGTTTAAATTGAATCGATATTGATGAAATGTGATATTGTATTGCTATAATTTTATTAGAAATCATTACTCGCAAAAAATAAAATAATGAAATTGAATACAAATCAATAATTTTTTTATACAATCAGTTACCGAATTATCAAAACAATTGAAAATTAACCACAATTTGAAGATGGAATTGAAAAACAATGGAAATTTCAACAGAATAGTGCTTCTCCATTTGTTTTTATTCGATCTGTAGAAAAATGCTCACCGCACATTCTTTAACAGCTGCTGAGATCAATATCTCTTCGCCCAGAAAACTATATCCATTTGGGAGCACTGAAATTAAAAAGCAATGAGAAACAGAGATACATTCAATTTCAATCATTTCCATTTTTTCAGGTTCAGGATTTGCCTATTAATATTTTCCAGTTCATCACTCTGCAATAATATGCTCCGTAAACCATTTTGAATTTCGAAAGATGCACACACAAAATAGACAAACACAAACACAATACGAAACGCAACTAAAATGAAGCCACGAAGAGGTTACCCACTTGCAATCATGGCAATGTTTTCAATGTCCTTCTTTTTCACAAAATGGCATCTACAATCTTTGATTTTACCCGTTCTCCTGAATTTTAGTACTTAATCCTGACACATAGAGGGCGCTAACATCATCGTAGTCGCTCCGTTTTCTATCTTTCTCTCCTTAACCTTTGCCCGTCTGTTCATTTTTATTATCTCTATGCAGGGTGACAATTTAAAAATTTGCCAGGCCATTTATGTCACGACAAGGATGTTTTCAGAGAAAATTCTGGAACAGGTCAATTTTTATTCGGAGATGAACATGTTTCTAGCAGAATTCGAAGCCATTATCTCCTCAATCTTTGGTGCAGAGGTTGTCACCCCTTAATTCTTAATACGGAATAGGGGGCGAGATTCACTTCAATTGAAAGATCGCATGTCATTCTACATGAATTCAATGGTTAGCAAATTTTTATTGAGTCCTTGAAGTAGTTACAGGAGGTGACGATTTGAAAACTTGCCAGGTCATATTATCTTTCAATTGAGGAGTAGCTCATCCCTTATTCCCTATTAAGAATTTTGGGGTGACAACCTCTACACCTAAGATTGAGGCGATTTTGGCTTACAATTCTGCTAGAAACATGTCTCTTTCCGAATAAAAATTGACCAGTTCCGGCATTTTCTTCGAAAACATCATTGTCGTCATTTTTTGACATTTGATAAATAGAAACTACGTCATTGATAAAAATAGAACGATACACTCTTCAAGAACGCATTGAAATTATTAAAATTCACTATAAAAATTGTGAAAATTTGGCAGAGACGGTTCGTAAAACTCGAACATTTTTGGGTCGTCGTGAAGCACCTTGTCGGACCACAATAAAGAAATTGGTGGGAAAATTCGAGCTGTTGGGACAAGTTAGTAATGTGAAGAATATGTGACCCGTACACGTCGCTCAAGAACAGCCGAGAATATTGCTGCTGTAGCCGAAAGTGTTGAAGAAAACCCAGGTTTGTTCGTTCCTAGTCGTTCTTTGGAATTAGGCATTCTATAAACGTCATTACACCTTATTTTGCATAAAGAGTTGGGTCTTAAGGCTTATAATGTTTAGTTAACACAAGAACTCAAGCTACGTGCTACACAAGCAACGAAACCATTGATCTTTTGCGAGAAAAGTTTCCGGACCGTGTTATCTCTCGAAGAGGTGATCACAATTGGCCACCGAGATCTTGTGATCACGTGAAAGAGAAGGTCTACGCCAATAGCCCAGCGTCGATTCATGACCTCAGAGATCGAATTCGGGAGGCTATCGAGGACATAGGGCAGCCACTTTGCGATTTGGTTATGGAAAATTTCATTAAAAGGATATGGTCCTGTAAGCGTGGTCGTGTGGTCATTTGTCCGATGTTATTTTCCACTATTAACGGCATAGCTTCTTCTTTATATTGAAATACACATCCGATCATTTATATTGAAAAATGGCATTTATCTTTGAATATCAAAATATGTAACACCTCTTATTGGAAAACCCTTCAGAAGAACATAAAGATCAGGCGAATAAATCCGACAGGAAAATGCAGATGTGCGTATTAACATAGCGCAGTTACTTGCAACACAATCGCAAGAGGTAAGAAATGAAAGGATTTAAAGAAGAAGATTCGAACAAAGAGAAGGGCGTATATTCGTAGTCGAAAGATGCAGAATATTAAACCAGAAAAGTAGAAAAATATTTTCTACAACAAAATAATGTTGATTAATGGCAGAATAACCTTAGTCGGGTCAGTTAGTAGTTATATTTTTTCAAGTTGTATATGACGAATCATCTGGACCATCATAGAATCTCTCTGTTGGCGAAAGAACGCGGAACAAGCCTATATTCACGAAAAAAAAACGCGTGACCAATCGAACGCGTATTAGAACGTCCCGCTGAGGCCGAAAAAAGCCAATTAACGAAGTAAGATACCCCGTTTCTATGGTCCCGACGCGCGAAACTAGGTTAAGATCCCGATACGCTTTGACGGGACCATCGAAATCGCGGCACAGATACGGATGAATGGAGATCATCGAACGAGATGAAACGTTCGCTAATTTGGCACGATAGAACGATCGCTGTGTTGTTCTATGTTTCAGTGTCAGCGGGGTTTTTGTTCCAGTTTTTTTTCTGTGCGAGCGGGGCCGCTAAAACGTCGAAGTTGGCCGATGTTGTTGGATCCGATGAACCGTGAAAGTTCTATGGTTGTTGGCTGGGATTTTCTCGAACCGGAAATGAGAGAGGTCATTTCTTCGATGGTTAGGTTTACGTCTTATTATTTAGTTGGGAAGTTTTCGAGTATGGTTTTTGGCTCGGTTGGATTCTTGCGAAAAAGTTTGTAAGTTTGCGTGTAGTTGTTTGATTAACATCTCTATTTATGTGTAATTTAGGAAATGGTGATTTAAAAACCACTGTAGCAATTTTAAGTTCTATGATTTTGTACAACGATAGGTTTCTTAGACGTTTCTTTTGTAGGAAGGATTAATAATATTGGACAATTTGAAGTCAATATTTTCCTGCATAAGTTTAGAGTCCACATTTTCCTGGCCCCTTATGTAGAATACAGGGTGTTTGGTAATTCGACGTTAATAATACCCATTAAACACAAGGGAATAATGAGATTATAATTCACTGCTGTCAAATGCTTCATAGATTTAGCTTTGATATAATATTCTTTAAATTGACATTTCTTCAGTATTCTAAAGTACTCCAACTAACAAATATGGGCACATCTTGTCAATCGAGGGACAAATCTACTTTCATTATATCAATTGAAGATTTTTTATTACAAAATATGCAATGACCAGTTCTCCAAAAATTTCTCATGTGTTAAGTCAACTTAACTTTTTCCACGCTTGTCATAGAAGGGTCTTGTCGCGGTCGCCAAATGTTAAAATCTTCAAGAAATATATTCAATAGTCGAGGATAAAGTATAGTATGCTACTCGCGTATAATGGCTGTTATTCACTCGGTGATTTGGGCCACCTCGCGAATAATAGCGATCATTATACGCTCGTTGCATAATATACTACTTCGATCATTCAGATATCCTAATTTCCCCTATTTCACTCGAACCAAGTCCCTCTTACCAATCACGAAAATTTCAGTTTTCCGGTCATAGTTTTTGATTGCATAAAAAAATTATTGACGTATATACCTTTTTGGAAGGCTAACGAAACAGATAAGTTTTTCCTTAGATTTGTTCACCAAGTTCATAATACGTTTATCGAGTAATTCTCAATTCTAGCTTCGAGATTTTATTAAGGAAAAAGGGGCAGCCATTTATCACCCTGTATATCTCAATTTTTAGTGAACACTTTTCCTCAAGTAATGGGGACCATTTCCCCAGCTTTGAGAAAAATATTCATTGAATATTTGGAGTCAAGTGCAGTGGAACTTCCCTATAACGAAAGCGGCTAAATTCGTTATAAAGAAATTTCGTTATGCAGAAAATTTATTTCTATAGTCGGCAATGTCGCGGTCGACTTCACTGATAAATTTAAGTTTATCATTTAAACTTAAGCACAACTGTTCACACTAGCGTAATGGTTAGATTGAAACCAAACAGCCAGGGGTGTATTTAACCCAGATATGCCCAGAAAAATAAATTATCAAAATTGTAGTTTTTTTTTGATATTATTCTTCAATGTGACTCAATTAAAACTAGAAAAATTCTGAAAAAAATCTTTCAAAGGTATTTTAGAAAAAAACGGGTGTCCTTTTAAAAGGACAGTGGGCAAATGTAACACTTATTACAACAATAATACAAAAAATTAGTTGTGACGAAATTATTCTCTTTATTTAAACGTAACATAAAAACAAATCATTATTTTGTATGGTAGGCAATAAAACACTTCACATGAAGAGCAACGTCACATTTGATGCATTTCGTTGATACCTTGTTATGGCAGACTCTACATCGTGTTTGCTTTTCTTGTTGAGTGACGAAGTGATTGAAACCATCGAATCTTGTTTCTTTATTTTCGAATTGAGAAGGTCTTGTAAATCTTTGACCTAAATTGCCTGCTCTATTCCTTGTATTCTTTTGTAGCAGTGATAAAGCTACATGTCTCCTGAAACCAAGGTGATCTAGTTTTCCGTTCTGCTGTCTGTGCAATTGCCAAGCGTTTTGTTCTGCCGCATCTATAAGGTGAGCTATAAGAGGAAAATACCATTTTTTTCCTCGGATTCCAATTCTGTACAATCCAATATTTTGATCACTGCGATCAACACCTCCCATACATTTGTTATAAACGTAAATGCTGTGGGGCTGGAACACAGAAATTCTTTTCTTTTCCTTCTGAGAAAATCGTGTTACCGGATGCAAAGGTTTCAGGCCGAAAAAGTTTGATATCATGTGAACTATACTATTATCAGACCATTTGATAATTTGTGTTGATCTATCTTCAGTCACCTTATATGCGTATGAGCCACGATTTTTTTTCATTTCTCCATCTGGAGGTAATGGGTAGTTTTTAATTCGATTTTTTCGTATAGTACCTGAAGCTTTTATTTTCCTTTTAGTTAGCTCGTCAATCAGTGGTAGGGAAGAAAAAAATTATCGAAAAACAGAGAAAAAGGAAGGCTGGAGGATGATAATAAAATATCTACGTATTGTAATACCACAGATGGGCCCAAGCCTAGTAACCTATAGCATTCTTTAATTTCTGATTTGGCTCCTTGATAAGGTTCATACCAAACAATATACCCTTTCGAAGTAGCACCAACCCAAAGTTTGTAACCGTATCGCAAAGGTTTCCCTCTAATAAACTGCTTGCAGCCATGACGCCCAAAATATGGCACCATAGCTTCGTCCACACAGTGATTTTGTTCTAATGGTGCGAACTTCAAAAATCTCTCATTCAGTTTAGAAAAAAGGGGTCGAACTTTAGAAAATTTGTCTGAAGGGTCCAAAACATTATTATCGCAACAATGAAGATTGGTCAATATATGTTCGAAACGGTTTCTTGACATTCCTTCAGAAACTGCTTCATTATGGGAGTCTCTTGCATTTTCCCAGTACATTCTTCTACGTGGTTGAGAATTGTATCCGCTTAGAAGTAATATGCCAATAAATGTTTCTATTTCTTCGACGGTTATGTCGTATTTTTGGTTTTTCCTCGCAGCATACATATTTGTATATGAGACAAGCATATCAATAACTTCGGAATCAAAAAATCGCTGAAAAAGCTCCAAAGGAGTGTTATTATTTTCAGCTGTGGAGATTTCTGGCCATTCCGACTCGATTTCCGTAAGGTTCAATCCACCTGCGACCCATTTATATTTTTTTTTTAATACTTCTACCTTACTTTTTTTGGCAAGCTGGGATAATGGAATGAGGTCATCTTCATACCACTCTTCATCTTCTTCTAATATAGATCTGTTTATTTCGGCCTCCACTAAAAGTTGACTTCCTGGTAAGTTGTTTATATCAACATTTTCTTCGTTACCAGAATCCTCATCTGTGTCGCCATTATCGTTTGGCGGCATCAGATTAATTTCTATTGATTCTCCATCAGGTGAATAATCCTCCTCTTCTAATAATCTCAATATTTCATGAAGCTTGAGTCCACTGTGAATAATAAAAAATACGTGTTACATTTGCCCACCGTCCTTTTGAAAGGACACTCATATTTATAAGTCTATCGTAGCAAGGGTGAGTGACTAACTTCACATTTCTGGCTGATTTATATGAATTCAATGCTTTAACAATGCATTTGCGTCCTTTTAACATAATATTTTCGAAAAATAATTAAAGATACTTACCCTGATAGCTTCATACTTTCCAGGTGAGAAGAGTCGATCATTTTAACACACTATTATAACACTGATAACGTTCAATATGTAAACAATATAAGTTTAAACTTGTTGTGCGTTGATCTACCAACTGTATAAAGTGAGCGCCATCTCTTGAAGAGTGTTAGAATTTTTACAAATCTCTTTTCAATAGAAGCCTGTAAAGTGTCCTTATAGAAGGACGGTGGGCATATCTGGGTTAAAACTGTTTCAGAAGGATGTCTCTGCCCTCCAAAATGATTCAGTTTAAGGTCGGGATTCATAACAATCCTTCGGAAAAATTTCGGAAAAACCTCACCTTTATACCTTCTCACCAATACCCATTCAAATAGTGAAGTTCTTTGAATATTTCATCAAAGAGAGAATTAACTTCGTTTTAAAGGATATTTCTAACATGGAATTTAGATTCAAGGTGCAATGTCTTGTACGAAATTCGTTATACAGATAAATTCATTATACAGAAGTTCGTTATAGGGAAGTTCCACTATATTTTTTCACAAAACGTCCTGTATTCTTTTGTTTTTATGACATATAGCGAAAAAGCCTAATTATGTCACTATTGCCAGATGAACTAAACTACTAATGAACAAACTTGTTAGCGACATCTATTATCTAAACCGCCGGGCTTATTCACACTTCTTGCACAAAAAACAGGCATAATATAAACGTAGCGTTGTTTTGGACGGTCAATTTTCTATGTTTACTACGAGCACAGAGCGCCGCAACTATAAAACGCCGACACCTGTCACATTCCAAACGTCCTAATTCTTACGTAGCGACGTCACAGATGACTAACAAGCTTCCGAAAGGATTTCGACGATAAGGTTGACATCATCAGGAACGTAAAACGCCATTAAGCCAGATATTCCTCGCGCGACACCGCGATAATATTCGAAGCAGTGGCGGCTCGTGACTGTTTGACCCCTAGGAACAAGCGCACAAAACGCGAGGTCGTAAATCGCAACGTAAGTGATTCAGTGAACACTAACTTTTCACCAATCCGTCAAATTTGAATCGCCTTGGCTCTGCGTTTCACTGCAGAACTATCTGTTTACATGTCACGATCTAGGCTATGATTGGTCGGTTCAATGTCTAATACTGTAAAAGTCGCGCTGATTTCCGCCGTAGCATACTAGTGAAGATACGAACGTACGAAGATGCAACTTATCCCGATAATCAACAGGTGTCGCTATTTCAAGGCATGTTCCAACTCACGAAATAACCGTTCAATGATCGTTCATGGACCGTCAGGATTCACCGCAATGTATGAAAATGTGTTCATTTTATTCATTGCGCTGAATCCTGACGATTTATAGATGGTCACTAAACGGTTATTTCGTGAATTGGAACAAACCTTCAGTTAACTGCTTTGAATCAAGAACTCATGCTCTAAAATTTATTGTAATCTGTGTGGCCATCTGGTCTTTTAGTTATAGCTTGAAAAGGGGTTACAGTTCACTGCGACCTCAAGGTCTATTGTGCCCCCTTTACAGCTCGCCTTCCAGTTCCAATATCTGTGAAGGCTTCAACGAGGCTAGTTCCTCACTCTTACAAGTTTCTCGCCCAAGGCATTCTCTCCTCAGTCTCGCAATGGCAAAGCATTCCGTGACTAGGTGAATGGGGTTTCTTCCTCCTCCCCACAGAACCTACACTTGTCAGTGCCCGATAATCCCATCCTCAACAGATGCTTCCTGAGACGACAGTGTCCTGTAAGAAAGCCAGTGAGGAGGTGTTATTGTTTCTCACCAAGATCCAGATATCTCCTGAATCTTGCTGTTTCCAAGTTCGGGAGGATTCCGCCAGAGTTTTTCCTTCTCGACTTCTCCAGAAACTCCTTCTTATAGGACACGCCTATACCACAGAGAGGTTCTTGGCCAATGAATGAAGGTACATTTGCCTATACCACAGAAGGGTTCTAGGCCAATGAGTGACATTCGTGCGCCCTCTTTGGCAAGTGTATTGGCCTCTTCGTTTCCTTTGATTCCCGAATGGCCGGGAACCCAGATTAAAAAGACCTTATTTTTCTTGCCTAACTCATTGAGTTTGTTTCGGCACTCCCAGATTATCTTTGAGTCAATGACGTAGGAGCTCAGTGCTTTAATAGCAGCTTGACTATCTGAGTGTATGGCTATATCGCACTTCTGATAGTTTCTTTCTAGATTTATATCTAGACATCTTTCAATAGCTAAGAGTTCCGCTTGAAAATTGCTCATACAGGAGCCTAGCGACAGTGAACAGTTGGTACTTGGCCCGTATATCCCAGCGCCAGCTCCTGCAGAGGTTTTGAAACCATCTGTATACCATTTTACGGTATTTTCTTTGAGGTTATAGTCAGTGTATTCCCTTTCCCATTCCTTTCTTTAACTTAGCAATGTCCTGAAGTTTTTCTCAGTGCTTACTTTCTTGATCATAACATCACTATGAATGGTGGTTCGCAGATGAGATGTACAGTATAACTTCAGTAATCCGGGCAGATATCGTTCCGGAACCTGCCCGGATTATTGAGGCGTCCGGATTACTGAAGTGATTTAAGTTCATAAAAGAGAACAACTTATAACTATTAAAGATAAGATGTATGATGTATGATAAATGTTTGAATTTGAAGAAAAATTTGGTTTTTCGAAAATAATTTCGACACCGTTTTCTTTGCGTTTTGGTAGATTATGAGAACGCACTAAACACATTTTTTTCAATTCAAAATTATATTTGATTTTCACCAGTGGCATCCATACAGACTTCGGAATAAATTTGGTGGAAAAATGGTACGCCAATGGTTTTTTCCAAATTTAAAAACAACTCCGCTATATTTACTTATTTAGACAGGAAAATTCTATTGTTCGGCATAAAGAATATTTTAGCGCCCGGATTTCAGAGGCAGAAATTTCAAAATGCCCGAATCATATCAGTGTCCGGATTACTGGAGTGTCCGGGCTAGCGAATGTCCGAACTATCGAAGTTGTACTGTAGTTGTTTAGAGAGGACCGGACTCTCTGATTCTTTATTCTCTCATTACCTCTGCCTTCCTCAGATATTGTTTGATATTGTTTCAACAAGTACATACCCAGTTACAGAAAATAACTAAATTGTCGCATCTGGGGGCTCGAAAAACCTAAGAGTTATTATTGAAAAGCCTCTCTATCCTCAACGCGTGACTGTTAGGTGCGGTTTATGGTCCGGCGGAGTCATTCGTCCATAATTTTTCGAAAATGAGGCTGGAGCAACAGTTACGGTAAATGGATTGCGCTATCCAGAGATGATGAATGATTTTCTATGACCGAAATTGGATAGTATTGATCTGGACAACGTTTACTTATCACAATTAGCCACCGAGATCTTGTGACTTAACATCTTGCGACTTCTTCCTTTGGGGCCACGTGAAAGAGAAGGTCTACGCCAATAGCCCAGCGTCGATTCAAGACCTCAAAGATGGAATTCGTGAGGCTATCGATGACATAGGGCAGCCACTTTGCAATTTGATTAAGGAAAATTTCATTGAAAGGATATGGTCCTGTAACCGTGGTCGTGGTGGTAATTTTCCTGATGTTATTTTCCACTTTTAAAGGCATAGCTTCTTCTTTATAATGAAATAAACATCCTATAATTTTTATTAAAAAATGGCATTTTCTTTGAATATCAAAATGACACCTCTTATTGGAAGACCCTTCAGTTACATTTATAGTTTAAAAAGGGGTTACAGTTCACTGCGTACTCAAGGTCTATTGTGTTACCCTTACAGAACTGTTCTCGCCACATCCTTCACAGCTCGCCTTCCAGTACCAGAGATCTGATGAAATTCAATATCTGTGAAGGCTTCAACGAGGCTAGTTTCTCACTCTCACAAGATTCTCGCCCAAGGCATTCTCTAATTAGGCCCGCAATGGAAAAGCATAAAGAAATACTGCATAATCTCAAACTTTCTCTCACTAGGTTTGACCAATCCGGAAATATAAAGGGCAACCGAATATTCCCGACGTTCAAAACTTCATTTCGACCAGCGTACACCTAGCAGCATCAGCGTCCATTTTCGACGTCGTCATACAAATTAGCCGGTTATTCGTCAAAACGTCGGGGACAGCTGCGGGAGGAATATCTGGATAATCCCCGTCAGGCGACAATCCGACGTCGAAAAGTCGCACGCGTCCCGACGCCATCACCGCACGGCTGCAACGCGACAGATAAAAACGACGCTGCTGCAACCATAGAAATTACGACGACGATGATGCTAATTCCGACCGGCTGCTGTCACGGTATAAATAAATCCAGAGAATTGCCGTATATCTTTCTTTTCCACCGCCACTCGCCTACGCTTCGAATCAGTGGCGGCTGGTCTACTAAGCTGGTGTACCAAAGTAGCGGGCTATTCGAAATAACACCCCTTATTGGAAAACCCTTTATTACCCTCTGGTTCAACACTCCTGGACTTACTTTGGCCGAAATATTAATGTTATCTCAATATCAGTCAGTGGCGCAGCCAGGATTTTGTTTTGGGGGGGCTGAACTGAACAATTTTTGATGATACAACAAATAACGAAAGTTGCAAGAAAATAAAGAAGAAAGAAATAACGAAGAAATTAATCTTTGGGGGGGGGGCTGCGCCAGTGATATCAGTTATATCTATCAGAGCCATGTTTTTATATTATACAGAATTTGATGTATTATGTATGAAAATTATACCGGTTCTCCTCACAGGTACCGGGTTTTTCACTATAATTTGACCCCCCTTTCAACTTTGTTACTGAAGGAGATAAAAAAAAATGTTTCATACAAAAGTTTCACGAAATCAACTGAGGTTTTTTGATATAAGTCGAGAAACTGAAATATATACAGGGTGGCCAATATATTGATGGCAACTTTTTTCAAATGGAACACCCTGTATATTTTTCCATATTTGGTTAGCTCTTTTTCCCCTGATTTTGAATATGTAACATATGTTGGTCTATCTTTCTTATTCTGAGCACCACAGGGCACAGAATTTCAAATTTCAATAACCATCTGGCATAGCGTTTTGGAAGTTCGTGAATATTTAAGTGGCCGATTTAATCTTTGGATTGGTAATAGCGCAACCATTTTATGGCCACCAAATAGTCCCGATTTAACACCGTTGGACAGGTTTTTATAGCCGTTCCTGAAGGAAAAAATTTACTTCAGCAATAATGACAATCAATGAAAGCGACGAATTATTTAATGATATAAAATCAACCAATATTAAACCCAACTAACTAACTAATCCCGTCAGCGCACAAAGAATAGTGATAATATTGTAATGATTAGAAACAAATTGTGAAGCTTTAATTTCTGATTTGAATCAGAGCCATGATAATGCTATCAAAAATAGTCTAAACAACTTGAGACAACTATATGAACTATGTGTATTGAATGAAGGGGTCATTTTGAGCAATTTCTTTAGTTGATGTTATTCTTACCATACTACCATAGTTTATTATTTCTCATTGGTTAGGTAATTGTTAAGTATTCATTCTAAAAAAAAACTTTGAAGTAGATTGTTTGGATATAAAGAATTTCGTGGGTATTTCACATATTTTTTTATTCGGTGTCATCATTTCAAAACTTTGAAACTCTGAAAATTGAAGAGACAGTGTCCCATTTGAGAAACTATAGTTGCATTCAATGTTGTTCACCTACCCATTGACGTTATTATAACTCCAAAAATGAGCATTTTCAGTAAACGCACTCTGCCACTTGTAAAATGATTACAGATCTTGGCAGGTAGTTCTTGAAATTCAAAACTCTGTGGTTCTCAGAATAAAAGAGATAGACCAACATATGTTACATATTCGAAATCAGGGGAAAAAGAGCTAACCAAAAATGGAAAAATATACAGGATGTTCCATTTGAAAAAATGAAGTTGCCATCAATATGTTGGCCACCCTGTATATATTTCAGTTTCTGGACTCATATCAAACAACTTCAGTTGATTTCGTGAAACTTTTTTTTGTATCTCCTTCAGTAACAAAGTTAAAGGGGGGGTCAAATTATATTGAAAAACCCGGTACATACATGTAGATACTACAACATGAATACCATGATATAGAATTATTCCGCAGATACGCATTAGATGCAAACCAAATATCGGAACAATACTTTAACGCTATCTGTCCACAATCAACCGAAAGGACCGGAAATTCCAAAAAGCTATTATATCGCAAAATCAAAAAGCGCCGCATGCCGCCAATGAAACCGGTCGAAAAATTCCCTGATGAACGTCGAACAATCGGCGGCGCGTAACGTCGAAATTCAAAAACATACGCGGCGTCGAAATTTATCGGCATACGGCGTCGATTCCTATAAATTTCTCGTTTCGACCGAACCGGAAACGCTTTTGTAATTAAATATATTTCCGCGCTGATATATCTCATTTGCCATTCGGGCGCGTCCGCCGCGGACGTACGGTCGCGGGCGATGTTTCATTATTGGGCGAAATATCGAAATTAAATTCGATATATCGCGATAATTAGAGAGTGGTGATGATGACGTCGACACGGACGTATATTAATTTTGTACGATTGATTCGACGTCGATACTCTGCTGCTCATAAATACACTGCGCAAAAAAATTGACGCACATTATGGAAATCTCAAATTTATTCTACAAATGAAGGTGTTCTCAATGATAATTATTTTCATCAGAATTATGCATGCATATGTTATCCACTTTCAACGTTTTTCTTCAATACAGATGTTTTTTCCCAGCAGGAATAAAAAAAGATGAGATTATCAGATTTTGAATGTATTGGCTCCATTCTGAAATCAGTTGTTCTCGATCAATTCTAGTGATCAATAGTTTTTCTTTCGTTTGATTTTTTACACTTGATCGCTATGCAACGCGAAACACGCAATTTGGCCCAAGAGGAATGTGCCCAAGCGGTAGTTTTGCGAGGAGAAGGGTGGACGTACACAAGAATTGCAGAAAGGTTTGGAGTTTCCCATACAAGTGTGTCCAGAATGTTGCAGCGATTCAGGGAGACAGGTATGAATGTCCGAAGACCAAGACAGGGTAGACCATGGATAACTGCCATTCAAAAACGTTTCTTCGTTGAGACAACGGTTCGCAATCTCTCGCCTCCTTCAGAATCAGCTTGAGCAAACTCATGGGGTGCAAATTTGCACTCAGACAATAAGAAATCGCCTCAGAGAATATGATTTAAGGCCTCGTGTCGCGGCAAGAGGCCCAGCTCTTACCCCAGCCCATCGAAGGGCGCGTTTGGATTTTGCGAGAGAGCATATGCATTGGGAAGAGGCTGATTGGAAAAGGGTTCTCTTCACAGATGAGTCTAGATTCTGCCTCTTCACATGAAAGAATGATATGCTCAGTGCAATTTCCTGAATACTACTGGTTTCGGGGGAGGATCGATTATGGTATGCGGTGGAATATCTTTGACTGCTCGCACAGACCTAGTGGTCTTTGATAATGGAGCTATGAATACTGATAGGTATATAAGGAACATTCTTGAAGAGCATGTAGTACCATTTGCCCCATACATTGGTGAAAATTCCATTTTTATGGACAATAATGCCAGACAACGGTTTGCAACCGCTCGCCTCCTTCAAAATCAGCTTGAGCAAACTCATGATGTGCAAATTAGCACTCAGACAATAACAATTTGAGGCCTCGCGTCGCGGCAAGAGGCCCAGCTCTTACCCCAGCCCATCAAAGGGCGCGTTTGGATTTTGCTAGAGAGCATATTATATACAGATGTTCGCTATGGGGAAGTTCAACTATATTCTCTTGGTTTGTTTATTAATCTCTAAAAAATGTTTACCTATATTCACTACGATCAATTGTCAGTTGTTATTGTGAGAACAGTTCGTTTCGTATCATCTGCCTATAGCGTCCTCTAAGAAAACCATAGAAAGAAAATCAGAAGCCACATCTCCGAAAAACCTCGAAATAAATTCTTATCTCTAAGCTATTAAGCTTCCCGGTAAAAGCAGCCCAATGATCGCACAATACATCTTCCGAGAACATCCATAAGAACAAATTACAGATCCCTACCCGAGCTCTTCTCCCGAAATCGCCCCCGGAAGTCGTATTGGGGCGCCTCCCTCGCCCTCTACAAATTCATATTTCGCCAAGAGACAGGATATCGCGTCCCATTTTCGGGAAGTTCTTTACAGTGGCGACTCGTGACTTGTTGATGGGACAAAGCTGCAGAGTAGTTTAGTTAGTTAGTTTTAACATGGGGGTTACAGTTCACTGCGACCTCAAGGTCTATTGTGCCCCCTTACAGAGCTGTTCGGACCATACCCTCACAGCTCGCCTTCCAGTTCCAAAGATCTAATGAAATCTAATATCTGTGAAGGCTTCAACGAGGCTAGTTCCTCACTCTTACAAGTTTCTCGCCCAAGGCATTCTTTCCTTAGGCTTGCAATGCAAAGCATTCCGTGACTAGGTGAATGGGGGTTTCTTCCTCCTCCCCACAGAACCTACACTCATCAGTGTCCAACAATCCCATCCTCAACAGGTGCTTCGTGAGGTGACAGTGTCCTGTAAGAAAGCCAGTGAGGAGGTGTAATGGCTTTTTACCAAGATCCAGATATCTTTTTGATCTCGCTGTCTAACAGTTCCGAAGGACCTAAGTGGAATGATCCATCCCTGGGAGATTCCGCCAAAGTTTTTCCCTCTCGGCTTTCTCCTTCTCCAGAAACTTTTTCTTATAGGTACATTTACCTATACCACAGAAGGGTTCTGGGTCAATCAGTTAGGTTTGTGCGCCCTCTTTAGCAAGTGTATTGGCCTCTTCGTTTCCTTTGATTTCCGAATGGGCGGTAACCCAGATTAAAAAGACCTTATTTTTCTTGCCTACCTCATTGAGTTTGTTCCGGCACTTCCAGATCATCTTTGAGTCGATGGCGTAGGAGCTCAGTGCTTTAATAGCAACTTGACTTTCTGAGTGTATGGCTATATCGCACTTTAGATAGTTTCCTTCTAGATTTATATCTAGACATCTTTCAATAGCTGAGATTTTCGCTTGAAAGACGCTCATACAGGGGCCTAGCGACAATGCACACTTGGTACTTGGTCCGTATATCCCAGCGCTTGGTCCTGTAGAGGTTTTGGAACCATCTGTATACAATTTTACGGTATTTTCTTTGAGGTTATAGTTCGTGTATTCCCGTTCCCATTCCTCTCTTTTGCTTAGCAATGTCCTGAAGTTTTTCTCAGTGCTTAGTTTCTTCATCATTACATCACAAAAAAAACGATGTTTTTCCCATCGAGATATAATAAAGAAGAGACTCTGTGACATACAATTGAATAAGGAAAAATAGTACCACTGGGCGGGGCTAAATCGGGGACCAATATGGCGGAAAGTTTAGGGTTGAATTAAATTGGCAGTTTTTTCTGTGTTCAAATTCACCCAAAAAATAGGACGTGTTGGGTCTTTAGGAATCCTGTTCAAATAAGGTGATAAATATACAATTTTACTTCAGGCGATAATATAAACATATAAAAAGACTAGCGACCCGCCCTGGCTTCGCACGGTAATATATTCGAAAATATTCACTTAAATCATACGGTGTAAAGAGACATATAGATCTATATTAAATGAACAATGTATTCAAGGTATTTAATTGGTTAAGGATTAATGCTGTATTGGTTAAAATCGCTTCGAAAATTAGCCATTATTTGTCGTAAAAAGTAAATGACAAAAAAAGTTATTGTTGGTTATCCATAAGAGATAGACATATACCATCACGAACTTTTCTGTAGACCTTTTCAATGTGTACAACACTTAGTACATTATTTTGATAAAACTGTGTGAATTTTAGTACCTTCCTACCCTATAAGTTAAGTAGTGTGATGGAATGTCGCTTAGTTTCGATCCAAGTAAAACTGTTAAATAAAGACAGCTGCATCAAAATTTTATCATAAATTTCATAAATTATGGCGCCTACCGACCCTCTAAGTTAGAAAAGTGATCAAATACTAACTTGAAGTCTTAGTAACACTCAGTTAAAAAAAAAACATCAAAATCATTTCAGTAGCTATGGCATCATGCGTTTCTTGACACGTTCACGCTAGATTTTCGCGGGAATGAGGTATTTTCCCGCCGTAAAAAGTAGCCTGTGTCCGTGCCTAGGATCCTATCTTTTTATTAACCAAGTCTTATAAAAATCCGTTTAGACGTTAAGGCGTGAATGAGATAAACTTTTAAAACAAACGATTAATAATCACTAACTTAATTAGTTTTCTGCCTACTGCCTACGCCTTAAGTACGATAGCATGAATATTTATAGCCCATATCCTTTTCTAGGTTACTATCACCCGAGGGGGTAACCACTTGAGATTTTTTGCGACAAAAGATTTCCTCCCTCGGGATCTCCCCCGGATCTCCTCGGATCTCCCCCGGATCTCCTCGGATCTCCCCGGATCTCCTCTGGATCTCCCCGGATCTCCTCGGATCTCCTCTGGATCTCCCCGGATCTCCTCTGGATCTCCCCGGATCTCCCCTGGATATCCCCGGATCTCCCCTGGATATCCCCGGATCTCCTTGGATCTCCCCGAATTTCCTTGGTTCTCCTCTCGGTTCTCCTCACAATTTTCTTCTGAACACCTCTTACCATTATCAAGAGATCAATCAACACAATGGGATATAATATTTAAATTCACTAATAGCTTTAATTATCGAGAAAGATAAGCTATCCAGGGTGTTCCTAAATTGAACGTACAAACGAAAAGGGGAGATTCCTTAAGTGAGTTTAAGAAAAAAAAGTCCCATAAACATGGGGTCGCCAACGTTTCATTTTCGAGATACAGAGTGTTGAAGTTTAAATTTTTTTCAAGTTTTTTTCTCATAGTATCTACACTTCACAAGATATTCAACTGAAATTTGGCATAGATATTACATTTGAGAGTTCTCACCACGTGACATGGCAATTTTGATAGGGGGTATCATATTTGGAGTGTAATTATTCAATAATTAAAGGTATACGTGAAGTAGCGGTTCGATTGAAAAAGAAGTGTTGAATCTTATTATTTTTCGATTGCGGAACATAAACTATTTATTTATAGATGAAATGCCAGAATACATTTAAAAAATTCGAGAAAGATTCATACGAAATGGTAATAATAGGTAACGAAAACATATAGTAATGAACAAAAAATATTTATTCTCGAAAAATATCAACAATTTGAATAATAATAAGTAAAAAATATAACAAAAAATAAAATTTCATTTTAGATCCTCCTCAAAGATTTATACAAACTGACTGACTCGGTCTGATCGTGCCAGTTTCAATGGTTGACATCCAAGAATTTGAATTGGACCATAAAAACCTGATCTTTTTCAATTTCTTGAATATCGTCCTGTTTAGGCCAAACAAAATCTTCCAACTCTTCTTTCAAGAATTTAATTTTAATTTTTCTTTTTTTATTACTGATGACTTTACTAATGTACCACCCTGTATCATACACTCGATCATACATAACAGCATAATATTTTTCCATTTCAAGTTTTATTGGATTTTCATCTTCAAAAGTGTCCCCATTGCATGCATCAGAAGAATCATCTATTATAATTTCCGACTCTTCCTCAGATTCCCTATTTTTTTCTTTCGTTGTTTTTCCTTGTGTTTCTTCTAAAAAATTTGTACTATTCTTTTTGTTTTTTCTTGATTTGAACTTGAACCTTTCTAATCTATCTGTACTCAGTTTTAGGGTGTCTTTATCTAATAACCAACATAGTGAGGTTTTTTTCACCGTTTTTGTTGATTCGATTTCCAGAACAACTTTCAAAAAGAACTTTTTGTTTTTTTTTTTAGTTGTTCTTTAAATGGTTTATAAATGCAAACAAACCTCCAATAAAGTAATAAAATCGTCCGAAGCACCACCGGACAATGCAATACCCCAGAAAAAAGAATGAACGATTTCTGGAGCATTGAAACACGGCATGTTCTAAGAGCTTTGGAAAAATATTGCAAAATCAAACAATACATATTACAAATAGGCCTATAAACGTAAACAACGTAATAAAACAATAACAATGAACGACCTAACAACACTGGACGGCAGGGAATTCCCAAAAACCGCAAAAATTGGACGGTCTTTTACCTGACAAAGTGATGCCATATTCAGGTAGAAAGCGAAAATACGGAAGTGTAATCTGTGAAGGGGCGGATCCAGGGGGTTGTTGTAATCAGGGAAAAAATTTTTTCATGAGTTCTTTATTTCAGATTCAGCGTAATTTTTTGAAAATTTCAGATAAACTTACTTCTTTTTTGTTCTTGTTTTATATTATAGATTCGATAGCTATAATATGAGGGAGTCCAAAGTCATAACGATGCGGCGCCTCAAACTGTCCGTCATACTTAATTAAACCATTAAACGTGTAACTTTTTATGTTATCTTGAATTGGGCGAGAAATTAGGTAGGTACAATATAAAAGCTAAGTTTTAGAAGCCGCATCGGTATGGCATAGGACCTTTACATGTTCTGACTATTGAGTCTATTACTTGTATAAAACAAGAACAAAAAACAAGTTTTTTCTGTAATTTTCAAATAATTGCGCAGGGCAAGGCCGACACCCACAGGGCGCCGTACTCGCGTTTGCATGTTATTTATGACACCAATTAACTTCTCAAAAAGTTTTTTCTTTCAGCAAATCGTACGTCGTTTTTCTTGCTGGCTCTCGGTCTATAGAGCGAAAATCAGAGTTCGCGCTTTCGATCGCGCCAAAAGATATTCAGGAAAAATGAAGACTCAAACGTTGTGAGCAAAGCGTTAAGAACCTATATTTAAAACTGAAAGATACTTACCTAGGAATAATAATCTATACCAGCATCAAAATCACACAAAACAATTTTTTAAATATGAATATTCATACACTGCATTACACCGAAGCATAAAATTAACCTATAAATCTCGCGTAATAGTATTCCTCTATGAACATATAGATAAGGGTTATTGAGAGATCTATAAAATTAAACCCTGGTGTAAAAATTTGCATCCGATATATGAGAAAAAGATACACAAATTGACCTGGATATCCTTGGATCTCCTCGGATCTCCCCTGGATCTCCCCGGATCTCCCCTGGATCTCCCCGGATCTCCCCCGGATCTCCCCTGGATCTCCCCGGATCTCCTCGGATCTCCCCGGATCTCCCCGGATCTCCTCGGATCTCCCCGGATCTCCTCGGATCTCCCCTGGATCTCCCCCGGATCTCCCTGGATCTCCTACCACAGGAGCAGAAAATCTCCCCAGTGGTTACCCCCTCGCTATCACCTAACTAAATTTCATCAAAATTCGTTCAGCCGTTTAGGCATGATAGAGCAAAACTCCCAGCAAAAACCATAAAAAATCACTAACTCAATTCAGTTTTCTGCCTATTTCCTACCCCCTAAGTACGATGACGTGATCATTTTGATCTTATATCCGTTTTTAGGTAACCATCTATTACCTTACTAAATTTCATCAAAATCTGTTCAGCCGTTTAGACGTGAAAGAGCAAAAGTCCCAACAAAAACTACTAAAAATCACTGACTCAATTTAGTTATCTACCTACTGCCTACCCCCTAAGAACGATGGCGTGATTATTTATAGCCTATGACCATTTCTAGGTTATCATCTATCACCATACCAAATTTCATCAAAATCTGTTCAGCAGCCGTTTAGGCGTGAAAGAGTAACAGACAGACAGAGTTACTTTCGCATTTATAATATTAGTATGGATATCAGATTACCAAGACAGCAAAAATTTCGAATGCGGATCTGTTCAGTACTCATCTCTACCTGTGATATGTTTTTCCTCTTATTTTTTTCTTATCTGTCTCTTATCTGCTTGAAGAAAACCTTACAGTGCACGATACCATTTTATTGCATATTTTTAAGGAGAAAAAATCACAATTTAACTAGAAAAAGGTGCAAGAATCACAATTCCTCCAGAAAATTACGTTAGGTAGTAGTAATATGGCGCATCTGATACAACGTTCATTTCAATGATAGCAACTCTATACTATCCTATCTCTATGGTTTTTCCTATTTGAAAACGGTTGTTGCTGCACCCAGTCTCCTATAAACCAGCCACCACTGGTTCTTTATTGTCCGCCACTGCCGTATATCACCGGAATAACTGCCCCGGAGAAGGAAAGAACTGCGACGAAATGGTTCCAGCGGAAACCGGGCCAATCGCGTCTATGTTCCTTGGTCATCCCTTATCGTTCATAGAGGATAAGGCCGCCCGCGATAAAACTACGTGAAAGCATAGATGGGACGTGAGCTGTCACGTAGTCCCGAATGGGGACTTCATTTACGAGTCGTCGCGCTGAAAAATCGATCTTGGTCCCTTTTGGATTATTCATTTACCGACATCGGAGGATAATTCGGTACTGTAATCTTATTGGCCGTAAAAGGCTTCTGATTTATCGATCGCATTGAATTTGGAACTGTACGAAAGAGGGTCATAAATGGGAGTATGGAACATGAGCTGTCAAAAATTAATGTTACGTTTTCTATGGAATTTATGGCGCACGGTGGAAAATTGTTGTCGTGGAAGGTTTGAAGCACGAACTGATATATAAATTGTCTAGATACGTTAGTTGGGAGCAGAGAAACTCGAAAAGTTGACAATAATTTTGGTTCAAGACAGTGTGAAGTGATATCGAACACTTTTTTCGTTCATTTTGTTAGTTGATCCTGTGCATCGCCTTTTTTCAAACTATAAATGTAGGGTTAGTTTATTTAATTCGAACTATCGAATTTGGACCCGTATTCTCGACAAGTGATCTTTCAATGCGTATACGAACTTCATTGCGCGAGTTCCTCTTTTACCTGTCAAATTTTCACCATTTTCATAGTGAATTTTAATAATTTCAATTCGTTTCAAGCGTGTATCGTTCCATTTTTGTTAATGGCGTAGTTTCTACTTGTCAAATGTCAAAAAATGACAGCTTCAAATGTGACATCTACCGAAATAGCGGGCTATTCAAAATAACACCTCTTATTGGAAAACCCTTCAGTAAAGAAGAAAAGTATTATTCTAGGAATAATGTACAAGGTGTCCAGAAAGGGTATCGGGTATTTGTAAGTTCAATAAAACAAGAAATATTTGTCAACAATGAAGAAGTTTATTGTTTAAAATTAACATATGAATTGGAGAATTATTTGGAAAAGATAATGTTATCCAAATGACGACTGTTGCGTTGCTGGCACTCTTCTAAACGGGAACGAAGGTTGGCGATAACACGTTGACACATAGCTATTGATATTGCTGCCATTTCTGACCTGATGTTTTGCTTAATCTGGTTTCGATTCGTCGGATTATTTTGATAGAACTTACTTTTAAGGTATCCCTATGCAAAATAGTCAAACGGGCTAAGGTCGGGGCTTCTGGGAGGCCAGTTGATGTTACCCCTTCGCGAAATGACTTGTTAAAACGCTGCAGCATTTGGTTCGGAAAATCAGTCGATTAGCATAGTCCGCATCCTTCAATTCTTAAACCAATTGAATTTTATAGGTTTTTAGATGTAAGTCTTGCTTTACAATCGAAAGTAAAGACGATTTTTAAATGTTCAACGCTTGTCTTCGCTTTCGGATGGATAAAGACGGATTAGGACGAACCGACGCCTCAACTTCTTCAATTGTTTCTTCATCGCGAACTGAACAAGGACGACCAGAGTTCTGAATTTCAACTGTCGCACCTGTATTCTCGAACATCCTGATCCATTTCCTAATGCTATCGTCACTTGACGCGTGGCGTGTAGATATTCCGCACGATAGAGACGTTGAGCAGTCACTATTGAACCCCTATTACGATAATACGCTCATACGCAAAATGCGCGATGCGTTCCAGAGTACTGTTCCATCGTGACTAAAACTCCACAAAATGGCGGACGCCACGAACCCCTTCTTGCTCCTTTTAGACGTCCCGTTCTGAATATGGCGCAAATACAAATACCCGATACCCTTTCTGGACACCCTGTAGATAAATGGCAAAACAGCATTAACTGGGCCAGCTAATATCTCATAGAAATTTATGGAATCACGGTGGAAATATCTTCTAGCCATGAAACCATAAAGCGTTCCGAACCATAGAAATTTTTGTACGAACATAGATTTGAGCGTCAAGCCCTCTTTCGCGAAGAATTTCGCCTATTTCGACGCGGTTAATCCCCTTACCGAACGTAGGGTGGAGGGGAAATCCAACCCTACAAATAATAAATACGACGCTGGAGCGTCGCGTCGCGGCTGAACGTAATTTACTTCCCGCCCTTCCTGAATATTTAAAACCTTACAATTTCCAGTAGGGTCGACTTGTGTAACACGGTATCTTCTTTCTCGAAACCCCCCTCCCCTAATTTATCGGACGCCTTTTCGATTTTTGTTTCGCCGTTGAATTTGTTTTCTAATGGGCCCGAATTACGATCCTTCGAAAGCGACGAAACAAAGGCATTAATCACGCGAAATTTACCGAATGGAGTTTATTCGGGTAAACTTGGAACGTTTAGGAATGTTGACTGAATTTCGTGGAGGCGTTGAGGCCATTGTTGTAGGAAGAAGAACGAATTGAGTGGATCGTCTATGGTTCGAACTTGTCTTCTGTGGTCTATCAATCTCGAATTTCTATGGACGAATTTGTGATGTACGAATTCTATGATTTTTGGATGTAAATTTCAGTAGGTACGTTTTTGACGTGAAATTCTGGATGGAGACGGCTTACGTTATTTTGCTATTAATCAAAATTATTTTTTGTTGTAATTATATTTATTGAAAATACATTTCTACTTCTATGGTTTGGTGTTCTGTGTCTGTCGACTCAGATCTGCGCCCTTATTCAGGGTGAGTTCGGTTCCCAATTGCCTCGGTTGAGTTCGTTAACCAGCCAAATCGTACAGGGTGTTTCATAAAATATGGCCATTCAAAATTTTTGTTCCTCGATATCCCAGACAAAACGAAATCCATCGAAATGAAATGTTGCGGCCATGTGCAAGATGCTCATAATAAGCCTCATGCAAAATTTTGCGGCCATAGTGTGAACAGAACCATAGAAAATTCAAATGGACAATTGAAAAGAAGAAACTTCATATTTTCATAAAAAGATATCCGATTCGAATGAAATTTATTTCACAAATAAAGATTGATAGACTGAATGTTCATGCAAAATTTTGTGGCCACAGTGTGAACAGAACCATAGAAAATTCAATTGGAATATTGAAAAGAAGAATCTCTATATTTTCATAATAGGATAACCGATTCGAATTAAATTCATTTTATGAATCAAGACTGATATACTGAATGTTCGTACAAAATTTTAAGAGGATTGCGAACATTTCAAGATCAAGATAAGGTAAATCCGTTCAGCCGTTTTCCAGTTTTAATGAGACTAACGAACAGCAATTGATTTTTATACAGGGTCTCTATAAATGATTGTATTAGCGCAGTTTGCTTTGAATTATCCTCATTTTGCCGCTTCGTATGCAAACTATAGAATTCTGTGATCATGCTATGCTCTGATTGGTTAGAGATTGGTATTCTGTAGCGGTAAAGTAATCCAAAGTCAACTGCGCTGTTAAAATCATTTATAAAGACCCTGTATATAGAGATTATCAGTTGTACGAATGGTTTTTATGAGCTTGTCTACTGTCCATAAACAGGTTCCATCAGTTCAACTTGTTCAGAAAATTCGTCACTCACATTTCCTACAGTCAAATCGTCGAAAAACTTTGAACATGTCCTTTTCAGGCGGATTCTTGTTGTTCCAACGTCTATTTTTACTGAAATCAAACTTTCTATGAACGAACCCCATCGAAAAACCTTATACAGTAGAGACTCGATAATCCGGATCAATTAACGCAAGGGATGATCCGGATTAATGAGGAATCCGGAATACCGCGTCTTACAATTTAGTAAAGATGCAATTTGAAAAAACGGTTGAAATAAATATAGGCTTTATTATCGAAATCATAAAACAAATATATTATTCGGAATAATTATATATTTTACGTTTTCTACTGTAAGGGAAAAAGAATGCTGAACAATAGCTTTCTCCTGTATATCTTTCAGAAGCTGAATATCAGTAATTGCCATGAGTTATGGAATAAACAGACTGCATCGAATTGATCTATGCTCTAAATGCATTTGCTAACATTTTCCCCGTCTTCGAGGATCGAAAAAATATGTGCTAAAAGGCCTTTTCAGTATTTAAGTTTTGTTAATTTAATATCATTATGATCCATATGCTGTATCAAAGCTGTATGGTTTGGAGGTAGAAACATTCCATTCCATTTCACTAATTAATTGTTCTTGTCTGACTTTTTTCGTCTTATACCATTGTGCACCCGATCGTCGTCATAGAAATTGAGTTATGACAAGTTAGAACCCTAAACCACGTATGCAACGATCGGAAATTCGGATTATTGAGTCTTGCAATCCGGATTATAAGGACTTAATACAATCTTGACGTCAATCCGGACTAGTAAATATCCGGATTATCGAGTCTCTACTGTATTTCGACGAAACTCTGTGAGTCACTCTATGACTCCTGGTAATCAAATCATGGACCTATAATATCGTGCGTTCAAAAAAATTCGCGGTCAAGTAAGCTGTGGATTCTATTTTTCCTTAGAGTCTATGAGGGGAAAAATAGAATCCACAGCCTACTTGAACGCACGTTACTAACTGGACGTCAAACTTCCTATCTGTCAACGTAAAAAAAAAGTGAGGCAAGGGCCGCCATTTGCAGTTTGGGATGAAACTCGAATATTTTGATGTTCTATGCCATCTGTACTCGATTTTTTTTCGTTGAAAAATTGACACCTCTTGAGTAAAACCCAAACTGCAAATGGCCGCCGGTCGCCTCAACATTTTTGACAGGTTCGCCATCTAGTTAGTATGATAAATCTATGAATCAAATATTAGATATCCCAATCTCTCTATGCTCCTCCGCACCATTGACATCTGCGACCTACAACTGTCATCGTGACGTATATACGACAAACTTGATTTCCCAATCCCGGACACGGCCGGCAAACACAGAAATACATGATTAAGGTGACCCAGTTCCGCGTAACCACAGAGAGAATCCTATCGATCTAATCCCTGTATATCGTCCGGGCGCGAGAGGGGCGACAACGCAAACAGCGGCGGCCGCGTACGGGAAGTTCGCCGCCGACGAAGTTCCGTTTCGGGAACGCGTCCCCCGCGGGTCCCGCAGGTACATACGTCGAAAATTGAAACCGTTATTAGCATAATGACGTAATTACGGGTCGGTCTTAATCACGGTATATGGATGGCGGTGTGGAGGGGGCGAATAAGAGACCTGAGCCGCCCCCGCAATTCACGCCCCCTCCTGGACGAAACAAGAAAGGTCGTGGTGTATAATGACGTCTTAACGACTCTAACGACGTTTGACATTAGGAAATATCTGTGGTCACAGAATCAGAGGGGTTTGTTCCATAAACCTATAAACTCTATACTGCTGACGTGAAATAAAAGTTGACATACACATTCATTCATCTTCTTTTACCCATGTCCTTGGCATCTAATCATAGACTAACTAAACGGAGAATTTTTTAGTTTGTCTATGCATCTAATTCCATCTAGACATTGAACATTTCAACACTCATTCCAATACTTATCATACTTTATCAGGACAATTTTTATTGTAAGACAAACTAGAACATACACAAACATCCATACCCGCACCAGGATTCTAACCCGGACCTCTAGATTCGTAGGTACTTGTAGGCGCACTCCTAGCCCCTAGAGCCACCGAAGCGGTTGACATAGACATATTCTTTCATAAGTCTGTGGTTCAAACTCGAAATTTGACAAGACGTGAAAAATTGAGGTTGTGATTTTCAGTTATTTTCATTTGATAAGTCATAATTTAGCCGGCCGCGGTGGTCTAGTTGGTTGAGAGCTGACTCTATTTTGGTTTCGATGTCTCTCTTATTACGGATAACGTGCTATGTACATAAACCCTCCTTAAATTACGTGATGCGGTAACGTTAATAAGGCCGTTAAAAGCTGTAAATCAAAATATAGTCCGTTCATGAAAGTTTGAGCCGTCGGTTGGCCATGACAATTTGGCATATTCCACTGTGTATATTCAAACTTTAGGTTATGTTGTTTATTTTCTTGCCATATTAATACACAATGTTGTCAATATTGCATAAAGTTCTCTGATAACTAGCAAGCTCGTCGGACGAGGTTGAGTACATTCGGCAACGTTGACTTTATTTTACGATACGACAGCAAATACTGCCAACTTCAAATAAATAAACAAACGCGTACTATGCGCTCAACCTTTCTTGAACGGACTTTATATACTCCGCCTACTATAGTCCGTTCACGAAAGTTTGAGCGCAGAGTAGGCGTATTTATCTGAAGTTGGCAGTATTTGCTGTCATAACGTGAAATAAAGTCAACGTTGCCGAATGTACCCGTCCTCGTCCGATGAGCTTCCGAGTTATCATAGAATTCTATGCAATATTGACAACATTGCGTATCAATCTGACAAGAAAATAAACAACCTAACCTAAAATTTTAATATACACAGTGGAATATGTCAAATTATCATGGCCAACGGACTATATTCATAACATACTATTTACTGCCATTACGACATAGATTAGTTATACAGGGTGGGCCATCCATAACTTTCCACCCCAAATTTTGAGCTTTGGGATGGAATAACGAAAAAACGCAAAGTAAATCGTGCTCTTTCGTTTAAATTTGAAATAATAGCTGTTAAGGGTTGCGGCTAGAGGGTAAGTGATCAATGGATCATAGTGTTTCTCTGTCGAATTCTGCGGATAACCAGATTATTTTATTGTGATATTCGAGGTTATTGCCATTGATTCTTCTGTAAATGAAATTGAATTTCTTCGTTTATGCCGAAAGTTAGATTGGATCGTTGATGATTTTTTATCTGAAAAGTACGAAAATGATACATTTCCAACAAGTCCAATTATAGATTCCTGAAGACGGCTGGCGTTTTCTTGCCGAAACGTTGAGTGCGAAATAACTTGTCCGAATAATGCTATCTTGAATCTTCCATTTCACATCAACGAATATCTTGAATCTAACGATATCTGGCCTGGCCAATTTGATCCTCGGTTCAACTTTACCGTGACGAAACCGGTCGTCCGTCTATACCTCCGATCTTCACGATAACTACTCGAAAGCGAGCACAAAGCAAGAATGAACCGATAAGTCCTGGTCCAACAACACTCTCTAGAAACTAGATGGTGATCACGAAAGGTACCCTAAAAGAGCCGTTACATTTTACTGCCTGCGATTTTTAAATTAAAATCTATCGTGCGTTGTCCCGCCTTCGATTTAAAACATATTTCGACGGAAAAACGGGAATTTTTTCGTCGGGGTCGGTACATCGATATAATATTCTATAATACGCCATTTTTATTATAGGAATCTTTAATTAAAATTAAACTTTGACATGAATAGCTTTATGACTTCTAATAGAACTCTATGATCATCTGTTGTTGAATGTTATAACATTTTTTAATATGTGATATTCTATGAAACATTTAAATCACACTTGCCATCGTGTCATATAGTCCGTTCACGAAAGTTTGAGCGCATAGTAGGCGTTTGTTTATTTATCTGAAGTTGGCAGTATTTGCTGTCATAAAGTAAAATAAAGTCAACGTTGCCGAATGTACCCGGCCTCGTCCTACGAGCTTGCGAGTTATCAGAGAACTCTATGCAATATTGACAACATTGCGTATCAATCTGACAAGAAAATAATTAACATAACCTAAAATTTTAATATACACAGTGGAAATTTGGCATATTCCACTGTGTATATTAAAATTTTAGGTTATGTTGTTTATTTTCTTGTCAGATTGATACGCAATGTTGTCAATATTGCATAGAGTTCTCTGATAACTCGCATGCTCGTCAGACGAGGCCGGATACATTCGGTCACGTTGACTTTGTTTTACGTTATGACAGCAAATACTGCCAACTTCAGATACATAAACAAACGCCTACTATGCGGTCAAACTTTCGTGAACGGACTATACCTAAAAAAACTCTATTCTGCTAACGTGAAATAAAAGTTGTAGCAATCTAGTTGCCATTTCCGATGTCCCCTTCAATCATCTGCGCATGTGCAAACTCGAAATTTGACAAGACGTGAAAAACTGAGGTTATGATTTTTAGTTATTTTCATTTGACAAGTCATAATTTGAACTATTCGAGGTTATGTTTTGGCGACTGCGCAGTGTATTCATTGGGCCATTGTACCACGTGATCGCTGCTTCAATTTGTAATAGAGAAGTGGATCCATGTTATCGGTATAGAAGTTTATAATATGGATATAACTCAGATAAGAAGTAAACATAGA
Source organism: Propylea japonica (assembly GCA_013421045.1). Classification (NCBI taxonomy): domain Eukaryota; kingdom Metazoa; phylum Arthropoda; class Insecta; order Coleoptera; family Coccinellidae; genus Propylea; species Propylea japonica. The sequence goes on from CM024243.1 coordinate 79,064,038, forward strand.
GATGGCCCTACGCGTGAATAATACTGCATTGTAATCAACCAAGCTCTAAAGTGAGATGGAAAGCATTTCACTGCCGCACTGGGGTCAAGTAAACAATAGGTTAGATTTTCATTTCTACAATTTCTGAATATAATACAACATTTTCGTGAGAATTCCATAGCTTAAATTACCGGAATACTCTTAAGCAATAATAAACAGCCACCAAATCAGTAAAATAATTTAGTTTATGAACGTCAAATCGAAACGCAAATGTAAACACGATGCATCGTATTACTAAATAGTAACACAACGATGTTGCCAAACTGACAGGATTGTCTATAGCAGACTCTAGCTTTTAGTACCATAGTAGGGGAGCCGTAGACCAATTATCCTAATACGGAATAAAGCCACGGCACAAGTTCGCAACGCCGGAATGTTGTTCGCGTTCATGAACAGATTCAACTTGACTGCGTCAACAGATGCGTGAAGGCATCTCTAGGTTTACTTTTTACTCTGAGGGACGTAACCACAAAATTCATTCTACTTTTAAAGTCGACAAAATTCGAGGGGTGATTATACAAGTGATTTGCAACAAAAAAAGTCATATAACACATGGTCGAAATGTTGACGGTTATTCTTCAACTACTCTCTCATCTTGTAGCAATTTTCTTGACTTTTCCGAATATGTGGTCAAATTTGACAAGACTACAAGCAAAACTAAATAATCATCTTTTTAGAGAAAAAACTTGAAATTTTTCGTGAAATCAAAAAATGTTAAATTAAAGAAAAACCGTCAACATTTCGAACATGTGTTATACAGGGTGTCCAGAAAGGGTATCGGGTATTTGTTTTTGCGCCATATTCAGAACGGGACGTCTAAAAGGAGCGAGAAGGGGTTCGTGGCGTCCACCATTTTATGGAGTTTTAGTCACGATGGAACAGTACTCGGAACGCATCCCGCATTTTGCGTATGAGCGTATTATCGTAATGGTGGTTCAATAGTGACTGCTCAACGTCTCTATCGTGCGGAATATCTACACGCCACGCGCCAAATGACGATAGCATTAGGAAATGGATCAGGATGTTCGAGAATACAGGTGCGACAATAAAAATTCAAAACTCTGGTCGTCCTCGTTTACTTCGCGATGAAGAAACGATTGAAGAAGTTGAGGCGTCGGTTCGTCAAAATCCGTCTTTATCCATCCGAAAGCGAAGCCAAGCGTTGAACATCTAAAAATCGTCTTTACTTTCGATTGTAGAGAAAGACTTACAACTAAAAACCTATAAAATTCAATTGATTCAGGAATTGAAGGATGCGGACTATGCTAATCGACTGATTTTCCGAACGAAATGCTGCAGCGATTCAACCAGTCATTTCGCGAAGGGGTAACATCAACTGGCCTCCCAGAAGCCCCGACCTTAGCCCGTTTGACTATTTTGCATAGGGATACCTTAAAAGTAAGTTTTATCAAAATAATCCGACGAATCGAAACCAGATGAAGCAAAACATCAGGTCTGAAATGGCAGCAATATCAATAGCTGTGTGTCAACGTATTACCGCCAATCTTAGTTCCCCTTTAGAAGAGTGCCAGCACCGCAACGGTCATCATTTGGATAACATTATCTTTTTCAAATAATTCTCCAATTCATATGTTAATAATAAACAATAAACTTCTTCCTTGTTCACAAATATTTTTTGTTTTATTGAACTTACAAATACCCGATACCCTTTCTGGACACCCTGTATGACATTTTTTGTTGCAAATCACTTGTATAATCACTTCCAGAAGTTTGTCCACTTTAAAAGAAGACACCCTGTTCGTTAACAACTCGATGATCTCGTGGTAAAAAAAATTTGACATCTACCGCTTACTGTCACGGTGACATAACACAAAGAAAGGTCGGTCACAGATAAACATGAACACGAATAAACCGACATATGAACGCATCCCTGGGCGCTTCCCCCCGGTTAAAATTTATATCGTTATAAGATCGGGACGATCGATATTTAGGGAAAAGGGTTACGCGCGCGTATACATATATCGACATATCCCGCGGGTCAGCGGACAATTTTAACTAGGAAATGCCAGGTATTTCGGTCGAAAAAGCGACAAAAAACGCCCGAAATCCCGCAGAATTCCGAACGCGATCCCTATTCGATGATCCGCTCCAGTTCCTCGCGAGATGAAAATTTTCTATGACCGGCGACGATTGAGCACAGACATTAATCTCGACGGGTGACAGCCGGGGTTGCCGTTTGTTCGGGAATTGTACGGTTGTCTATGGTTTCGCTAAAGTACGCGAATTGTCATCTTGCGTATTCGTTTGGTTTTTTATCGACTTTTTTATGGTACTGTTATGTAAGTTTGTGCCAGGCGAATTGGACGTTTATGATTTTGGGAAAAAATAGCACGGCTCGTGGATGTTATCATTCACAGAAAGCGAATTTTTAATTTATATATAAATATTCTTTTGAAATCAAGAGCTAACATAATACAATTCATAAAACAAAAATAAAAATCCCTAACTGAGGTTGGTGCAAAACGGGGTACCATACTATTTTTTCGTATGATACCAGAGCTCAGGGAAAAACCCCAGCAGAAAAAACCCTGTCTCGCCGTTTCAACAAAAATAACACTTAAGAACTATTAGAATATTGAAGGTTTTCTTCTTTATTTAGTCCAAACGAACGATAACTCTCTCCAGGATGCCTTCGGAATTCTGAATCTGAAACGAAAAAATCAAAGCAGTAAAAAGAAACAGAAAAATTAAATGATTGAAACTCTATTAAATCGATTTAAAATTAACAACCCAATTCAAAAACGACTCGGTAATTTCATGTATAGCTCTCAAGCCATCCTGAAATTTATATATGAAACAATTATTTATCAGGTGTTCAATTGTCCACTCTGCTTCTCCGCATTCGCAACTAGGACTCTCAACTGAATTCCATTTGAAAAGCATACCATTGCAACGTCCATGACCTGTTCTTATACGATTAAGAAGAGTCCATATTTTCCTTGGAAGATCAAATCCAGGAACTTTATTGGAGGGATCAGTTATTAAATATTTGTTCTGTATATTACATGAGTTCCACTCGGATTGCCAAATTGCTTTATCACTTTCATTTGAGTTCAGAAAATGATTTGACCAAAAAGGTTTTCGTGATTTTAATCGAGGAATGTTATTTTCTGGAATATAGGGTGTCCTTGTATAATATTGAAACTGGTGATAGTCCAGGTCATGACTGTTCAGAATATCATAATTTCACATCAGTAAAAATCATCATTTTCGAGATAAGGGGCATTTTCTAAATATCTAGAAAATCGCTACCTCACCTTCGTTTTTTGATTTCTTGAAAAAGTTCTGAAAAACTGTTTTGTACGTCTGAAAGCATCACTCATCATTAATCTTCAGCAACAAATATATTTTAATTAGTCTCAATTTGTAGACATAGCACCCAAAAAACGAAGGTGAGGTAGTGATTTCTAGATATTTAGAAAATGCCCATTATCTCGAAAATGGTGATATTTTTACTGGGGTGAAATTCAGATATCCTGAACAGTCATGACCTGGTCTATCACCAGTTTCAATATTGTACAAGGTTTACCGGACACCCTGTATACGATCGGCCGAGAGGAACTACTTCAAAACTTGAAATTTTTACCATAAGTTTGAAATTCAAACAGGAAAGTTGAATTCATAAATAAATAAATGGTTTTCCAAGAAGAGGTGTCATTTTGATTAGCCCACTATTTCGGTAGATGTCACGTTTGAAACTGTCATTTTGTGACATTTGACAAGTAGAAACTACGCCATTAATAAAAATGGAACGATACAGCCTTCAAGAACGCATTGAAATTTTTGAAATGCACTATAGAAAAGGTGAAATTTTTTGGCAGAGACGGTTCGTAAAATTCGAACATTTTTGGGTCGTCGTGAAGCACCTTGTCGGACCGCAATAAAGAAATTGGTGGAAAAATTCGAGTTGTTGGGACAAGTTAGTAATGTGAAGAATAAAACCCGTGCACGTCGCTCAAGAACTCGAGAATATTGCTGTTGTAGCCGAAAGTATGGAAGAAAACAGTTACGATGATTGGATTGCGCTATCGAGAGATGATAAATGATTTTTTATGGCCGAAATTGGATAGTAATGATCTGGACAACGTTAACTTTCAACAAGACAAGCAACGAAATCATTGATCTTTTGCGGGAAAAGTTTCCGGACCGTGTTATCTCTCGAAGAGGTGATCACAATTAGCCACCGAGATCTTGTGATTTAACACGTTGCGACTTCTTCCTTTGGGGCCACCTGAAAGAGAAGGTCTACGCCAATAGCCCAGCGTCGATTCAAGACCTCAAAGATGGAAATCATGAGGCTTTCGAGGACATAGGGCAACAAATTCGCGATTTGGTTATGGAAAATTTCATTAAAAGGATATGGTCCTGTAAGCATGGTCGTGGTGGTCATTTGCCTGACGTTATTTTCCACTATTAACGGCATAGCTTCTTCTTTATAATGAAATAAACATCCGATCATTCATATTGAAAAATGGCATTTATTATTATTGGAAAACCCTTTAGAATTAAACCAGTTACTTCCAGGATATTTAAATTTGATTAATTTTCATTCCAATATGAACAAGCGTGTCTAAGCTTTTTCTGACGTTATAGGATATATGTAAATTGTGTTATGGAAATTGATATGAATTTATAATTATAAGAGTTTGTAAGTAGGCAGGATTTAAAAATTAAAATGTGTTATCATGAAAATGTATTGACAGTTAGAAAAATAATAAAATAGAGAAAAGTCACGAAATTTGCTTCACTAGAATCCACCCTGAAAAGAGTCGAATAAATCAATACAAATTAACATAGGAGATTGTTTGGGTCGTGTAATTTCGCAAACAAGAGAAATCTCAAATAAATCGAAATAGAAATACACGATACCATATCAATTGATTCGTATGTCATCATCTAATGTTATTATTTCCGAAGCAGAAATAAAAATTCGAATAACTCGGCAATCTCGGCAATTTTCCTTCGATTTTCACGTCGTTTCTGACGATTTTCCTCGGTTAGGTCGCGGTTCAAACTCTTTTTTTACGGACGGTGTTTTTTCCGGCTTCCGGAAAAGTTTGAAGAGGCCACGGGAGGGAAAGGAGTGCGGCGTCGTCTGGAGAAATCCGGGAGGGACGGATAGTTTCATTAACAAGGAAAGTTTCGGGGGATTTTCCGAGTCGAAAGTCGGTTTTTCCGAGAGACAGATGGGATTTTTGGATTGATGCGAGAGGCTGAAGATCGATGCCGTTCGCAGGATGTCGTATTTTCTTTATTACCTTCGGAACCCTGAAAGGATTTATCCTGCGTATTTTGAATGTCGACAAAGGTTAAGCCGAAGTTTTTTCAGGCAAGTTTTATCTGAACTGATCGTTACGGAAATTTGGAAATTGTTGGAAATAAAATTGTAATTGCTAGCTTAAGATGAAAGGTTTTCCAATAATAGATGTTATTTTGATATTCAAAGAAAAATGCCATTTTTCAATATAAATGATCGTATGTTTATTTCATTATAAAGACGAAGATATGCCGTTAATTGTGGAAAATAACATCAGGCAAATGACCACCACGACCACGCTTGCAGGACCATATCCTTTTAATGAAATTTTCCATAACCAATTCGCGAAGTGGCTGCCCTATGTCTTCGATAGCCTCACGAATTCTATCTTTGAGGTCTTGAATCGACCCTGGCCTATTGGCGTAGACCTTCTCTTTCACGTGGCTCTAAAGGAAGAAGTCGCAAGGGTGCTAAATCTTAAGATCTCGGTGGCCAATTGTGATCATTCTTCGAGAGATAACACGGTCCGGAAACTTTTTCCGCAAAAGATCGATGGTTTCGTTACTTGCGTGAAACGTAGCGCCGTCTTGTTGAAAGTGAACGTTGTCCAGATTAATACCATCCAATTTCGGCCATTAAAAATCATTAATCATCTCTATTTGGCTGCATCAACAAATGTACGAAATTGTGATAATACTAATACATCTGAATCAAAGAACTAAAGTATTCAAGGTTTTCCAGGCATTCAGAAGAAGTGAAAATTAATATGTTTTCCGTCGACCTCAAAATAATCGTTATGTTTTACGTACTTATACGAATTTCAACAATTTGAACATTTTAATGTTCAATGTATGCTATTTTAATGTGCAATCCTCATGGCAACAGTTCACAAAGTATTCAGAAGCACTACAAGAAATGTCAAAAGTCTACTGGAACATAGAAACATAGAAATTTTATTATGTCAAATGTAAGTCTCGTGCAAAATGAGAATGTATTTCATCCAAGAACTCATACACTATTCATGTTGAGATTGTCGGAAAAATCTTGTAATCAACTCTGTTATTAATCAAGCTACTACCTAATGGTCTCGCACCATTAACGCATTCGCTCCGCTCACGCGTTAAAATATCTTTGCCCTTTGTCGCTGTTTCCAATAACCTAGTCTAGTTGATTAAATAACTAATAATGAAATATTCATAGATCTGATACTTATACGAACTTATTTTTTTCCAGGCAACATCGTGACGTTTGTCGCCTGAGATTGGCTAATTTGAAGAGGAGAAAAACTGTTTTTTCAACGAAAAATGACAGTTTCGAATTCGAGGTTGATTTTAACTGGAATTAATGGATGATAGGTGAGTTATTTTACTTCGAAACTCAAGAATTGAAAAGAATGTTTTATGCATCGGGAGTAAAATATGCTCGAAGTCAATCTATTACTTGATACCTTAAAATGCATTTGCTTATTTAGGTAGATTATCCACAGATGAGAATCATAATATATGTTCGAATTACAGTTCTCTGTGTTCTGCTAAAATTATGTGATTAGTGTTGATCAGTTCGAACAGAGTCTTTGATTAGTGGTGGTATTTTGCTTTCATTTGTAAGCCAATCTGTAACTTTTCATAAGCTTACAGGAAAATTGCCATTCTGGACCTCTTTAAGGATCTGTAGCTTACAGAAATCGTTAAATATTTACGAGTACACGACGGGTGATCGGAAACATTATCGAACGACATATTGTGAGGTTACGTTGAATGGTTTGTTTATTTTAGGACGAACAACAACGTTTTAATATAAGAAATTCATGAGGAATAAAAAAAATATGGCTTTGTTTATTGGATTGTTATCGGAAGAAAATCATAACAGGTAAAACATTGTTCAATAATATACATGACGTGCAAAATCATTCTTTTTCAAAGTAGGAACTTTATGAGAATTGGAAGGAAAAGGTTGCGTAATCAAATGAATCCATTTGAAATGCCGGATGCCCAGAAAAAGTTCAGATTGAAGAAATGCCGAATGCCCAGTTTGTAAACATGTTCAGATTGAAGAACCAGTGTACTATAATATAAACTTAATAAATGCTCTAGAGTAATTTTAACCACGAATTTTTTTCTTTTCTGTTAGATGTTAGATGAAAGAAACAAACGCAAACTACATTCAGTTAAATGCATTTTCAAATACCAATCGAAACCATTTATTCATAATACATTAAGTTCCTTGATCAAATCTCACGATTGAAGGTTATGTTTTTCGATGAGTAGTTCAAAAGTGACACTGTAAATAGAAAAGTTACAGGAACCATTCCAGAATTGCATTATTTACGAATCTGTAAATCGGCCAGTTACAGATCAATCGTACGCTACAGTATCGTAACTTACAGATGAAAAGCAGAATACCACCATAAGACTAGGGCATAGACTTATAAAAAATGGACAGGACGTGTGAGAGAGAATATTGACTTCAGACAAGGATAGAATAATATTAGTGCGAAGCACAGAACATATAATAAAAATATTGGATCATAGATATCAACGCATTAGATATTTTTATGTTCTGTGAGTCATAGAAATCTATCAAAACTTCAATAAATCCCTCCAACTAAATCTTTCCTCTATCCAACATCCCTACATTTCTCAGAAGCCTTCCAAACTTCTTTATTAATTTTCGAACACGTCCGAACACCCCTGCGCCATCTTCAGCACCCCCAACACGAAGAATTCCAAGAACTAATAATCGCACCCCGATTCGACACGTCTTTCTTCCCTACACACCAGATGACTTTACAGGCCTCGACCGGCAATAAAACTTGTCCTTGTCAACCCTGCCCACCCCCAATAAAACCCGCGGGACGCCCCTGTTTCCCTACGGGACAGGTCGTAAATCTACGTCATCGAACACTGACGTTTTCGTCACCTGTCACTTGTCAATTGTCATTCCCGCTTCGAATCCATGATTTTCTATGGTTATGCGGGAATGTTTATTATTATGCGGCCTTAACGACATCGAGGGGTGGCGTTTCTGGCCGACTAGAAGGTGACGATTGAGAATAATCCGAGATTAAAAGGGTCGTAAACGAATATTGAGGTCTTTGTTGGGGGTCCTGAATATGATCGTAAATTTTGGTCGATTTGATTGGCTGCGAGCGACGAGAACCGCCAACTAGATGAACTAATGTGTTTAGATAATAAATTTGTTGATTTTGTGTGGCCCACTTGTGATTCGAGATTTGAAGTGCGGGGACTTGTCGTACGGTAAATCGTATCGTCTAAGGACAGTTTTGAGTGGAGCACTTGATTTAAAAGGACAGTATTTATTTATGATGTTTAGGAATTTATCGGGTGGATAATTGAAGTTTAAATCTTTATTTCGAGTAGTTTGATACAAATCGAGATATAAAATTATAAATTCTTTTATCACCATAATTTCAGGCATTAAATTTTGGGTTGAACTGACCAGCCAATTTTAGATTTTAACAAGTCATTATGTCGTATAAAAATTTCTAAAAACGATACTGTAACAAGGCAAAGGAAGAATATTTTGATTAGTTCAAATTTTAAAAAGTTAGTTTCATAGAAATAATCGTAACATTTCAGAATTTCGAATGAATGTGTTTTTCATATTTTTTCCTCCCGAATAACAGGCTTACATTAATTTGCTGTTAATCTGAACGCCGCATATGAATATTAATGTAAATTAAACCATAAAGATGGAAACTGAATTAAGTTTATTATGTCTGCATATATTTAAAAGGTGAATTGATCTTTCATGTATTAATGACAATAAAAACATTAATTGTTCATCCTTTTGGATGAATAATTAAGTACTTCTACATTATAATTCAGCAGATTATCGTCATTTAAATATAACTTTGAAAATTCCGGTATAATTACATACAACATTCGATTATTATACGCATTGACTATTTCAGTTGATATGTCAGTAGCTTTTTCACATTTCGCAATAATTACAATCTGATTTTTGATCAGTAAAAACTACGATGACTGAAATTAGTAAAGGGTTTTCCAATAAGAGGTGTTATTTTGAATAGCCCGCTATTTCGCTAGATGACACGTTTGAAGCGGCCATTTTTTGACATCTGACAAGTAGAAACTACGCCATTAATAAAAATGGAACGCATTGAAATTATTAAAATTCACTATAAAAATGGTGAAAATTTGGCTGAGACGGTTCGTAAAACTCGAACATTTTTGGGTCGTCGTGAAGCACCTTGTCGGACCGCAATAAAGACATTGGTGGAAAAATTCGAGCTGTTGGAATAAGTTAGTGATGTGAAGAATAAAACCCATGCACGTCGCTCAAGAACAGTCGAGAATATTGCTGCTGTAGTCGAATGTATTGAAGAAACCCCAGGTTTGTCCATTCCTTGTCGTTCTGTGGAATTAGGCATTCTACAAAATCATTACACTGTATTTTGCATAAAGATTTGGGTCTTAAGGCTTATAAAATTCAGTTAACGCAAGAACTCATGCCGGCCGATCGTCAACAACGTCGTGTCTTCGCTGATTGGGTTGTTGAAATGCATGAAAATGATCCGGAATTCCATCGAAAAATCATCTTGAGTGATGAGGCCCATTTCCACCTCGGTGGCTTCGTCAACAAGCAAAATTGTCGCATCTGGGGCTCGGAAAACCCAAGAGTTATTGTTGAAAAGCCTCTCTATCCTCAACGTGTGAATGTTTGGTGCTGTTTATGGTCCGGCGGAGTCATTGGACCTTACTTTTTCGAAAATGAGGCTGGAGCAACAGTTACGGTGAGTGGATTGCGCTATCGAGAGATTATTAATGATTTTGTATGGTCGAAATTGGATAGTATTTATCTGGACAACGTTTACTTTCAACAAGACGGCGCTACGTGCCACACAAGCAACGAAACCGTTGGTCTTTTGCGAGAAAAGTTTCCGGACCGTGTTATATCTCGAAGAGGTGATCACAATTGGCCTCCGAGATCTTGTGATTTTACACCTTGCGACTTCTTCCTTTGGGGCCACGTGAAAAAGAAGGTCTACGCGAATAGCCCAGCGTCGATTCAAGACCTCAAAGATAGAATTCGTAAGGCTATCGAGGGCAGAGGGCAGCCACTTTGCGATTTGGTTATAGAAAATTTCATTAAAGGATATGGTCCTGTATAATAATTAATATTTCACACATCTTAGTCAACCTTAGATATGTGATCAAGTGAAAGTTCTTTGTATTTTGCTCAGTTCTAACAGTTTAATGTTAGGGTATCCACAGAAATCAATAGTTCTTCCAACTACGCCATTCTTTGTTCAGATAAATTTCATGGCAAACATTCTGACATCATTATGGTCTTCTGTGTTGTGAGAAACGTGTAGATTAAAGATAGATATACTCCGTGATTACTCAAAGATGGTTTTGTTGAACACAGATCTCAACCATAACGTGATTAAGTATTTCCACAATTTCCAATTTCTTTCAATATTCAATTATACACAACAAGAAATTACAGTGTTTAATAAACTTGAAAATCCCTCTTATTGTGAATATGTATTTTGTTATAATGAAATTTGTCTAAGAAATTCACTATTGTACGTTCTGTGTAAAGAATCACTGATTTTACACATCTCCTAGAATAATCATTAAGAGAAACTTTGGTTGGAATAAATGTAGAATTCCGAATACCAACTTGTATAATTCGAGATATGTAATTGGAGATCTATTAGGAAATTCTTATTGCTTCAACAAATTGATTTTTACACGTTCTGATAGAAAACTGTAAACAGTACTGTTTTCTTAAAAATATCGAAATTCGTCTCAGATAACGTTACATTCCAGCGAATTTATTTAATTGCTCAGTATAAACGAAACAGGGAGGATAATTTGCATTCTTGCAATATTTTATTAATACATGAAATAGCGGTTTTGTGATTAAATTTTAATTCGATTATACACGATATTGATTGATGTAATAACGTGAATGGGTCTACCGATTAATCAATGCTATTTCGAATTTTAATGACTTCAGTAGGAATATTTTCAGTTTATAAACTCCGAAACTATAGTCCGTTCACGAAAGTCATTTTGACCTGAGTTTGTTACACGTTTTTCATCATTATTCCTGGATTGAATTCGATATTTAGAATGAAATACCACTATTTAAATCTATGGGAGATGATTACCCTTCAATAGGGTCCTGTAGCGGTCTTTGAAGAACAGGAGATTCGAAAAATCATCACTTGGAATGCCTGACCTGGTTTTAAAACACCCTCCTGGCCCAAAAGCATAAATTTATTTTGTATTTAAACATTGAAGGTATTTATTCGAATAAATTTAAGTTACGATTTTGTAAAAACGGCGAGACAGGGTTTTTTCTACTGTGGTTTCTCCTTATGCTCTGGTATCATACGCTAGGATAGTATGGTCGTTTCACACCAACCTCAGCTAGGGCCTTTTTTGTTTCATGTATTGTACTTTGCTAGCTCTCAATTCAAAAGAAGATATATACGAAAGTTTGAGCGCATAGCAGGCGTTTGTTCATTTATCTGAAGTTTGCAGTATTTACTGTCATAACGTAAAATCAAGTCAACGTTGCCGAATGTACCCGGCCTCGTCCGGCTACAGAAGCAATATTCCCGGCTGTTCTTGAGCGCCGTACACAAGTTTTATTATTCACATCAGTAACTTGTCCCAACAGTTGGATTTTTTTCACCAATTTCTTTATTGCAGTCCGACAAGGTGCTTCACGACGACCCAAAAATATTCGAGTTTTACGAACCGTCTCTGGCAAATTTTCACCATTTTTATTATTGAATTTTATTGATTTCAATGTGTTCCTGAAGCGTTTATCGTTCCATTTTTATGAATTGCGTAGTTTCTACTTGTCAAAAGTAAAAAATGACAGCTTAAAACGTGACATCTACCGAAATAGCGGGCTATTCAAAATAACACCTCTTATTGAAAAACCCTTTGAATCGGGAAGAAAACGGCTCAGCAAAAATTAGATTGAGCCACTGGATTCCAATCATAAAAGTGTCTGTATAATGTTTTTGATGCAACTTTATAGCATAAACAGGAACGGAGATAATGACCAAAATTCAAATCACCCAAGGGTCAATTTTGGCTTATAACTCGAAAAAAAAACGATAGAGCAATGCGGTTGGCGGCATAATGAGTGGAAAAAGATGAACGCAATGAGCTATTTATTTATCTCATACTCATAGACTTAGAAAGTTATAGTTCAGGGATCACCAATTCTGGCCACCCTGTACACTGCAATTTCTCGTGGATCAAGCAAGCCGACGTCTGAAAACATATTTTATCTAGCTTAAGAGTTCCGACGCGAACTCCTCGAACGAAAACATCCGCTGTACGTAACTCCCTAAACCCCATCCTAAGAAGTTCTTCATACCCCAAAATAAACACCTCAACATTAAGCCCTTCTCACACTAGCGGAAGGCTCAACGTCGACGAAACTTCCTCATCGACCTATCTTTTCACAAACATTCTTCTCCTCACCCTCCAAAAACCCCATCGTTCCATTCATCGCGAAGTTTTTCAGTCTCGTCCCGAGCCCGTCTCTATTTTTAATAAGTGCCGTGACGGTCGAGGGCCTCCCGATACCGGAGGGCTCGTATCGCCGGGGCTACGCGACAGATGAATGGCAGGTGACAGAGGGTCGTACGACGTTTCTTTAAATTTTAATCGGGCCTTTCTTTGTTCATCGTTGGGATTCGTCGTTTCCTGGACGGTCTTCTACTAATTGACGCGTCGGATTGTCCGACGAGATGTTCTTCCGGTTCCATTTAAGACGGCTTCTCGCGGTCTCATGGACGGCGAAAGGATTTAGGTCAGGGGGTCTTTGTTTTAGGCAAGTATAGCTTGTATTGAAAAATTCTTAGTCTACTATACAGGTTGGTCCAATCGTAACCAAGACATTTTAATCACGTATTCTACATCAAAAATAAGCCCTAGTTTGTCATATAAACATATGTGGAGAAATGTTTGCTCTCCGAGATACGGGGTATTAAAATTATAGAAAAAAAGTTATTTATCAATAACTTTCACAGTACTCGAAATATTTTTATGAAATTTTAGACATAGGTTTTGAGCGTCAAGGAGCACTTTTTGCATAATATAATTTCTCTTCTTTTTTACCAGTGGCGTCCGTACTGCAGCGGGACTGAATATTATCAAATAAAAAATGATACGCCACTGGTTTTTCCGACAATAAAAATTACTATTTAATTTTTTATTTAATTTGGAGCAAATTAGGTCTTTTGACTTTTTGCTGTACGAGGCACCGTTTCCGGTTAAAAAAATGAAACGCATTCTTATGCATAATAATAATAATAATAAGACTATTTTTGTGAACGAAACGTGTAACTAATTTTCGCGATTTCTTCATGCATGAGAATGTGTTTTATTTTTTTGACCGGAAACGATGCCTCGTACTGCAAAAAGTCAAGAGATCGAATTGGCTTTAAATTAAATGGAAATTTAAATATTTATTTTTATTGTCGGAAAAACCAGTGGCGTATCATTTTTTTATCTGAAAATATTCAGTCTCGCTGCAGTAGAATAGAAAAGACATGATATTATGCGAAAAGTGATTCTTGACGCTAAAAACCTTTGAATGGCTATCAAACACCAACTGCATGACGTAGCTTGCTCAAAATTTGACAGTTGCCTTTAATAGATTACAGTTGACGGCAGCACTGTTGTCTGTTGCATTTGGAATAACTGCGCGGGTAATTCAAAAACCCTCGTAGCTATGGCAAAATTACGAAAATGTTGTATTATATTCAGGAATTGTATAAAAGAAAATCTAACCTATTGTTTTCTTCACCCCAGTTCGGCAGTAAAGTGCTTTACACCTCACTCTAGGTCTAGAGCTTGGTTGATTACAATGCAGTTCTATTCACGCGTAAGGGCATCTCTATGTTTACTTCTTACTCTGAGGTTCCAACTTAAAGCCGGCCATAGACATCGTTATATTTCATCCGTTTTCCTCGCCGCGATTCAAACCGCCGAGTCCTATCGCGGACTGTTTTGCCCACACACTTCGGTAAATTCTGCCATTTATTTTGCTGTCGTTCGCGAATTAGCTCGTCATGAATATGAAACATCTCTTAGCAGTGGCGGCCGCAGTTTCGGTTCTGAGTAAAAAAGAAAAAAAGAAACGAGACTTATACTACGCTAATGGCAAATAACCGCCGATTCTCGACGAAATTCCCACACACAGTCGGTATGGCACGACAACCGATGGACCGTCCTTCCAAAAATCAAGCATCGGCAGATATTTGGACCGACGATACGTACCGACGGTTTTTCGCCACACACATCGGTTTTTGGCGCTATTGTCGGGACGGTTCTTATCGCCGCGACACGAACGGATGAAAAATAACGATAGGGGCGTTCGGCATCGACATCGGACGTGTCGGATCGATCTGAACCGTTCGTTTATTACATCCGGATTGAGGGGAGTACACATCTGGAGCGTTCGTCATAAAAATCTGAGCAATCCGACGTCGATCTTTTCGCTCGGTTTATTTCGACGGAGCAAAGCGATTTTATCCATAGAGTTTTATGTTTTTTATATATTTTTTTGTTTTATGTTGAGTTCCTGATCTGACAACCGATAGATTGAAAAATTCTAACACTTTTATTCTTCTGTTTTCATTTTTCTTCAAAAACTTATTTAATTCATTAAAATTTTTCGATATAGCTTTCGTAGTTATGAATGAGTAATAGAAGATATTCCTTTCTTGTTTCTTCTTCGTGTAATTAATTAATCAATTAGCACTTTTCGGTACAACTAACGCCGTATTGATCGACCAGAAGGGGATATTGCATTCCTCGTTTCCTTTGCATTCAGTGCCTTTGCACCTGATTATTTAATTGAGATTTTACAGAATCATTAAAAGATGAGCATATTTCCCAAAACAGTGATCTTTGAAATCTCATAATCTATAAAAGTAGAACAGAGCAGTATGTTCTGTGGCAGATGCTCTGTACCGTTCGTTTATTCGCAGATATTACAGATGAATCTGTACGATCTGTAATCACGTGACTGAAAAATCCGTCTGCTCGCGGAGGTCAATGCCGAACGGGCTTGATTTCTATGGCCGACTTAACAGTGTTCGAAGTGTTTTTCGCTCTTATCAACCCCATCTTCGCACCCTCAGCAACCCTCAAGTCTCTTCGACCTGTTACTCCCAAACACGGACGCGTCGAACCCACTGACGTCTGGCGGCACCCTTGATCTCCGAACATCAAAAGGACCGCGGCGGCAACTTGAGGGTTGAGTCCTCGACGGTGATCCTTTCAAGCCCGATCGAAGAGGAGGGCAGCACCACCAGAAGCCACCACTTGGGGGGGACGCGAGCGAGGCCGCGAGACGTGCACGTAATCGATTTCACGGCGCGGGAGCGATACGGCAGTTCCGGGAATATTAAGCGGCCTACAAGAGGATTTCGGGGGTTGAACCTAGGGGATGGTTTTCCTTGGACCGTTTAAGATCTAGGAGGATTAGGAACGCTGTTTGAGTTTCAATTAGGGTTGATACGAGAAGACCCGGAGGAAGGGGTTGATAAGTTTGTTAGGAAATTAAGAAAACTATTATGGGTGGAATATACAGGTTTGGAAATTCACATCTGAAACATACGATTTACAATGCATCAGACAGAGAATTCTTCCGTCCAGTTGCACAGATGAATAGTCGAGACAATGACGTGTTGTAACACACTGAATTCCGTGGTCTTATTGCAATATTCTAGTTTTGTCTCTCTCTTATCGTTGGAAGGAGCATAATTCATTCAGTTTGGTAGGCAACAGTAAATACTTGAATTGAGTATTTTGGGCAGCCTGACAAATTAAATAATTCTATACGTGTACTGCAGGTTCCCTACCATACTGCGATAAGAGAGAGACAAGAATTCATTCAGTTTCAGCACATGATTATCTCGACTATTCATAAGCGCAACTGGAGGGAAGAATTCTCTGTCGGGTGCATTGTATATCGTATGTTTTCGATGTGAATTTCCAAATCTGTATAATGCCAAAATATTTAAAGTATATCTACAAACAACTTCTACATCGTCCAGAAAACCAACTAAAAAGAACATTAAAATTTTCTGGAGATAGCTGTTTCGAGCTTATGGCACTCATCAGTGCAGAAAGGCTAAGTTGAATGTTATGGGTTACTCTTGGATAGAAATGTCGACTATGTGAGACGAAACTAACTAAAATTAAATGGGATGGTTTTTCCTGGACCGTTTTAGATCTAGAATTCAAGAAGGATTAGAAACGCTGTTTGAATTTCAATTAGGATAGATACGAGAAACCCATAGGAAGGGGTTCATTCGTTTATTAGGAAATCAAGAAAACATTTTGTAGTATGTACCAGTGCAAACAGCCTGTATAATTTTCATACGTAATAATAAGGGTTGTATAAGTCATCTTAAAAACGTGTCTCAGATAAATGGTTTTCCAATAAGAGGTGTTATTCTGATATTCAAAGAAAAATGCCATTTTTCAATATAAATGATCGGATGTTTATTTCATTATGAAGAAGAAGTTATGCCGTTAATAGGGAAAAAAACATCAGGCAAATCACCACCACGACCACACTTACAGGACCATATCCTTTTGATGAAATTTTCCATAACCAAATCGCAAAGTAGCTGCCCTATGTCCTTGATAGCCTCACGAATTCCATCTTTGAGGTCTTGAATCGACGCTGGGCTATGGGCGTAGACCTTTTCTTCCACGTGGCCCCAAAGGAAGAAGTCGCAAGGAGTTAAATCACAAGATCTCGGTGGCCAATTGTGATCACCTCTTCGAGAGATAACACGGTCCAGAAACTTTTCGCTCAAAAAATCTACGGTTTCCTTGCTTTTGTGGCACGTAGCGCCGTCTCATTGAAAGTAAACGTTGTCCAGATCAATACTTTCCATTTCGGCCATAAAAATCATTAATCATCTCTCAATAGCGCAATCAATTCACCATAACTGTTGCTCCAGCCTCATTTTCTAAAAAGTAAGGTCCAATGACTCTGCCCGACCATAAACCGCACCAATCAGTCACACGTTGAGGATAGAGAGGCTTTTCAACAATAACTCTTGGGTTTTCCGAGCCCCAGATGCGTCAATTTTGCTTGTTGACGAAGCCACCGAGGTGAAAATGGGCCTCATCACTCAAGATGATTTTTCGATGGAATTCCGGATCATTTTCATGCATTTCAACGACCCAATCAGCAAAGACACGACGTTGTTGATGATCGGCTGGCTTGAGTTCTTGTGTTAACTGAACTTTATAAGCCTTAAGATCAAAATCTTTATGCAAAATACGGTGTAATGATGTTTGTTGAATGCCTAATTCCAAAGAACGACGAGGAATGAACAAACCTGGGTTTTCTTCAACACTTTCGGCTACAGCAGCAATATTCTCGGCTGTTCTTGAGCGACGTGCACGGGTTTTATTCTTCACATCACTAACTTGTCCCAACAGTTCGAATTTTTCCACCAATTTCTTTATTGCGATCCAACAAGGTGCTTCACGACGACCCAAAATCATTAGAGTTTTACGAACCGTGTCTGCCAAATTTTCACTATTTTTAGAGCGAATTTTAAAAATTTCAATGCGTCCTTGAAGCGTGTATCGTTCCATTTTCATCACTGTAGTAGTTTCTACTTTTCGAATGTCATAAAATGACAGCTTCAAACGTGACATCTACCGAAATAGCAGGCTATTCAAAATAACACCTCTTATTGGAAAACGCTCTATAGTCCGTTCACGAAAGGTTGAGCACATAGTAGGCGTTTTTTTATTTATCTGAAGTTGGCAGTATTTGCTGTCATAACGTAAAATAAAGTCAACGTTGCCGAATGTACCCGGCCTCGTCCGACGAGATTGCGAGTTATCAGAGAACTCTATGCAATATTGACAACATTGCGTATCAATCTGACAAGAACATAACCTAAATTTTAATACACACAGTGGAATATGCCAAATTTCCATGGCCAACCGACGGCTCAACCTTTCGTGAACGGACTATATAGTATGCTACTCGCGTATCTTAGCTGCCATTATACGTTCGTTGCATAATATACGAATTTCAGACATCTTAGTTTGAACTGATCAGATATCAGGATAAATAAATATCAATAAACAACATCTAAACTAACCATAAGATCGCAGTGCCCATACATCTCTGTAATTCAATCATGAATTATCCCATTCTATAGTCTACTCATAGTAAACCTGATTTAAACTCAAACAGTGCTCCTAATCTTCCAGAACGAAACAAAAAATAACATAAATTCAAACGTATCATCTCTATCCAATCGCGAAAGACCAAAAATCTCGGACAGGACAACCTAAACGATCCTTCCAAATCCAACTAACGCGAACCGTTCAAAGAACGACCGTACAAAAGTGGAATCGTTTCGAAACGATTACCGCACGGTAAAATCCATTCGAAAGTAGTAAAAACTAATTTCTGCTCGTATAAAGTGCCTCGCTCGCAATTCGAAACTTGTAAAAAGGCGTACGTAGAGTGTATATTGACGGTAGATTAACGGGCCGTTTAAAACGGGGGAAGACATTTAAAATCGACCGGACGAAACGTATACTGAACGACCAGGCATTAGTTAGCCTGACGGCCGGCCGGCCGTAAACCTACCAGCGGAAAACTTTGTTTTAATGGTCGGGCGATATTTTTCTGTGGTGTCGTTGCGAATATGGCGTCTGCGATTCTGCTGTGATTCGACCAAATCATCTATACAAAGCCCATTCGGCATTGACCTCCGCGAGCAGACTGATTTTTTAGTCACGTGACCACAGATCGTAAAGATTCATCTGTAATATCTGGGAATAAACGAACGGTACAGAGCATCTGCCACAGAACATAATGCTCTGTTCTACTTTTATAGATTATGAGATTTCAAAGATCACTATTTTGGGAAATATGCTCATCTTTTAACGATACTTTCACCCTTTTCCGTAGCTCTTCTTAATTAAATAATTAGGTGTAAAGGAAACGTGGAATGCAATATCCCCTTCTGGTCGATCAATACGGCGATAGTTGTACCGAAAGATCCTTATTAATTAATTAATTACACGAAAAAGAAACGAGAAAGCAATATCTCCTCCTGACCATTCATAACTACGATAGCTATATCGAATAAACTTAATGAATTAATTAAGTTTTTAATGAATAAATGAAAACAGAAGAATAAAAGTGTAAATTTTTCAGATCAGGAAACTCAACATCAAATATATAAAGAACATAAAACTATGAATAAAATCGCTTTGCTCCGTCGAAATAGACCGAGCGAAAAGATCGACGTCCGATTGCTCAGATTTTTATGCCGAACGGTCCAGATGTGTACTCCCCTCAATCCGTATGTAATAAACGAACCGTTCAGATCGATCCGACACGTCCGATGTCGATGCCGAACGCCCCTACAGTTGAGGGTTGGTGAATAATACTCATCCGACTCATCGATGGTGTTTATTATGTACTTAGAACATTCTGAACTCACTATAGATTAGCAGTACTCAACATTTTTGTGAACGTGAAATTCTTGATAATGGCTCATTAGTTGAAAGATAATGGAAACAACCCAAATAATATTTCAAGTACTCAACCTATATTGACTCGGCAATTGTATGATGTACTTAAATTCTTTCTGTCTATCCAAAGAGCATCTTTTATGTTGAATAATAATTGTTCCTCAATATCTCGGTTATGTTCGTTAACCAGCTAAATCGTACAGGGTGTTCCATAAAATATGGCCATTCAAAATTTCTGTTCCTCAATACCTCAGAAAATACGAGACCAATCGGAATGAAATGTTACGGCCAAACGCAAAATGCTGATAACAAGCCTCATGCAAAATGTTGTGGCCATAGTGTGAACAGAGATAGAGAGAGAGTTTATTGGTGTTTTTTACAATTTCATGAATTGCTTTCACAGGTCATAGGTAAAAGATAAACATGTATAAAATGTCACAAAACAATACTCACAACAGAAATAGATAGGGAGTGTTGTTGCAAAAGCAGTGTTAATAAATAAAATGAGAAATGAATAGGTGTATATAGATAAAAACTCATATGAAGTGTATAAACAATAAAAACAGTGTATATAGATTTGATCACATAACATACAGGGTGCTTCATCACAAACTGGACAAACACACACCCTCGTGCAGAGGACATCGGGAGAATCATCCCTGCCCCACACAACACATCCCGCCCCCGAAGCACAAGCGAGACACAGAACACAAAACCATAGAAAATTCAATTGGAATATTGAAAAAAAGATGAGGGTGAAATTTTTTTTTGTGAATGGCTATCGATATTCTGAATGTTCATCCAAAATTTCGTGACCATAGCTTCAACAGAACCATAGAAAATTCAATTAGAATATTGAAAAGAAAATTCTGTATACAGTGGAACTTCTCTATAACGAATTTCTTTGTTTAACGAATTTCGTACAAGGCATTGCACCTTGAATCCAAATTCCATGTTGAATACACCCTCTAAAACGAAGTAAATTATCTCTTTAACGAAATATTAAAATAACATCATTCTTTGAATGGGTATTGGTAAGAAGGTATAAGGATGGGTTTTTTTCCGAAATTTTTCCGGACGTACGAAATAAATCCCGACCTCAAACTAAATCATTACGGCGGGCAGAGAGATCCTTCTGAAACAGTTTTAAATACACCCCTGGCTGTTTGGTTTCAATCTAACCATTACGCTAGTGTAAAAAGTTGTACCAAAATGTCTGAAAGCAAGTGCTTAAGTTTGAATGATGAACTTAAATTTATCAGTGAAGTCGACCGCGACATTGCCGACTATAGAAACAAATTTTCCGTATAACGAGATTTCTTTATAACGAATTTTTTTGCGGATTTAGCGCGTTCGTTATGGGGAAGTTCCACTGTATTTCCATAACAGGGTAACCGATTCGAGTGAAATTTTTTTATGTGAATAAAGATTGATATATCGAATCTTCGTGTGAATTCATTTTGTGCCATAGTGTCAACAGAACAATAGAAAATTCAATTGGAATATTGAAAGAAGAATGTTTATGTTCCATAACAGAACATCCAATTTTAGTGAAATCTATTTTGAGAATGAAAACTACTATACTGAATGTTCATGCAAAATTTCAAGGGGATCGCATCATCAGAACCATTGAATTTAATTTTAGTAATTTTTTTCATATTTCATTTTCTTAATAATTCCCAGATAGTCCGGTCTATTTAGACCAAAAAATAAGAGTGAAGTTACATAAAGTCCCAACAAGCTGAATTTCAGTGAAGTTGTTCAAAATATAATTATAAACAATGTCTAAAAGTTCCTCATCATTCCCCTGTGAGGAAAAAATTTTATTCGAGGTCAAATGTCAAAAAAATGAGTTTTTCGCGATTTTCAGCAAAACGGTAAGTTTTATCATAAAAGTACTTCAGAAAAAAATTGTAGATCATAAAATTATCTATAAAAAATGTATCAATACTTTTTTTCTTACGAGCCACCGTTTCTGAGATATAACGATTCAAAAAGTTATAACTACTCGCTAAGTACACTACCTCATAGGTGGCGTGGAAACGTGTGCATATTATGACGATAACGACTTTTATATCTTTTTGAATCGTTATATCTCAGAAACGGTGGCTCGTAAGAAAAAAAGTATTGATACATTTTTTATAGATAATTTTATGATCTACAATTTTTGTCTGAGGTACTTTTATGATAAAACTTACCGTTTTGCTGAAAATCGCGAAAAACTCATTTTTTTGACATTTGACCTCGAATAAAATTTTTTCCTCACAGGGGAATGATGAGGAACTTTTAGACATTGTTTATAATTATGTTTTGAACAACTTCACAGAAATTCAGCTTGTTGGGACTTTATGTAACTTCGAATGTCTAAATAGACCGGACTAAGAATTTAATTCCGATTGTGCTGAGATTCTGCATTTATATATTATTTGGTATCAATCTCAAATCCCATACAAAATTTTGAGGGAATAGTCTTATTGCTCCACCAACAAACGAGCGCTCAAAAGCTCTTGCTCAGGGCTTTTTCTCAAAATTATACTGCATAGCATTTAAGTTTTTTAAATCTTCATTTCAACAAACAACTTTTTCCTGGTATTTTCCCTATATAAATCTTTCACGCCGAATTCCTCACTCAACGTTAAACAAGTTTATGCAAAAGAAACGTAACAATTCACTTCAAACATCTCAATATTCTGAAAATACCATCCGGCATTCGATATGGTCATTCTTCCGCAAACAAAACACCGAACAACCCAAAATTCATAATAGAAGCGTGTAAAATCACGTTAAAAACGTGAAATTTTCACACTTGTCAAAAATTATTCTATGCGTAATGGCGTTACAGCAGCACCAAAGCAAGGTCTTAAGAAGGTCTTAATCCTTTGGGATGATCTTGAGATGGAATCCCATTAACGACGGAGACCTCCCGTGGTCAGGCCGCATCTTTTGTTGTTTACGACCGCTACCTGACAGGATAACTATGAGGTATTATTGGATTTTATTCGTGTTGAGTCCTTGGAAATGATCTACGTTTGTTCTCAGAGATTTACGACAAAATCCGGCAACGAAATCCTTAAAATTTCCATTAGAGGTTTTGACAGATGCGTGGAATCGGCTCGAAAACCGCTGAACCTTGTTCGAACAGGATTTTAAAGGATGCGAGATACTTCTTAATCTTAAGAATTCCAAATGGAACTGGAGGGTGAGCGTTTGACAACGTGAAATAGTTTAACAGAAGGTTCTTGAGGCCCAAAAAAACACTTTTTTGCTCTACTAATTTTTCCATTTTGGCTTAGATAAAAAATATGGCAATTATAAACTTTCATTATTAGCTGGAAACCTGAACACTGAAGTTTTCTGAGCATAAATATACCATTGAAATATTCGAAATAAGGATCTATACTCCGTTCACGAAAATTTGAGCGCATAGTGAGCGTGTGTTTATTTATCTGAAGTTGGCAGTATTTGCTGTCATAACATAAAATTAAGTCAACGTTGCCGATTGTACCCGGCCTCGTCCGACGAGCTTACGAGTTATCAGAGAACTCTTTGCAATATTGACAACATTGCTTATCAATCTGACAAGAAAATAAACAACATAACCTAAAATTTTAATATACACAGTGGAATATGCCAAATTGTTATGACCAACCGACGGCTCAAACTTTCGTGAACGGACTATACAGGGTGTCCCAAAACTCGACATCATTCCGGAACCGGGTGAAAAGGCAAGCAATGCTGGTTGTCAGAAAAATTTAAAAAAACATCTAAGTTGCATGATTTTAAAATAATGGGCATTTAAAACACACACAAAATTCCACTCCCTGTGACAGTCTTTTCGCTCCTGTTGCCACAAATATCAACTTTTTCCAACTTTTTTTTTGCTGTGTAACCTTGAATAATGCTTGTCTAAACTGTAATCAAAATTTTGATACCAGCTGCCCTAGGTTTCATAAAAATAGGGCTTGCTTCTCAGAAAAAATATTCAAAATAAACAATTGCCTAGTTTCAACTGAGTGTATTGAAAAAAAATTTACTACGCAAGTTTTGGCATGTTTTGTCAAAAGATGGCGCATTTAGTAAGGATTCCAAAATTGTATAATACTTGTTAAATTGTAGCTGCCGTGGTTCAAATTTATTTTCGATTGTCTTTGAATACACTTTTTTTTAAACTGTTTCCCAGTAAAAGAGTCCAATGGGTTGGACCAGAACGGCCGATCCATCTTCCGGCAAAAAATTTTACCAGAGAAAATAATTTTTCCAGAAAACATTTTTCCGGAGAAATTTCTCTGGAAATTTTTTTTCTGGTAACATTTTTTCCCGGAAGATGGATCGGCCGTTCTGGTCCAATCTAGTGGCCGACCCGTTCACCGGACTTGAATCCATTGGACTTGTGCTGAGATTCTGCATTTATATACAGTGGCACTTCGCTATAACGAACGTCTGTATAACGAATTTCGTACAAGACATTGCACTTTGAATCCAAATTCTATGTTAAAAACACCCTCTAAATCGAAGTTAATCCTCTCTATAACGAAATATTCAAAGAAAATCACTCTTTGAATGGGTATTGGTAAGAAGGTATAAGGGTGGGTTTTTTCTGAAAATTTTCCGGACGTACGTAATAAATCCCGACCTTAAACTAAATCATTACGGCGGGCAGAGAGATCCTTCTGAAACAGTTTTAAATACACCCCTGGCTGTTTGGTTTCAATCTAACCATTACGCTAGTGTGAAAGTTGTGCTTGAATGTCTAAAAGGAAGTGCTTAAGTTTGAATGATAAACTTAAAGGACCCCGCACGTTTCTTATGGGAATTGGCTCCCGGTAGATTTGGCTGAAAATTTGATATGATGTTCTACTAATCCTTCTGATCAAATGTCTAAACAGTCACGAAGCTGAAAAATGCATACTTCTAGGAGTTTTTAGCGATTTTTTGTATCCATTATGGCTTACGTAGATATTACCGTTCACACAGAAATGTTTGAAAATATTTCGAATTGACAAAATCTGCTTTCAATAATCACGAAATATTTTTAAATATTTCTGTGTGAACGGTAATACGTAAGCCATAATGGATACAAAAAATCTCTAAAAACTCCTAGAAGTATGCATTTTTCAGCTTCGTGACTGACTGTTTAAACATTTGATCAGAAGGATTAGTAGAACATCATATCAAATTTTCAGCCAAATCTACCGGGAGCCAATTCCTATAAGAAATGTGCGGGGTCCTTTATGAGTGAAGCCGACCGCGACATTGCCGACTATAGAAACAACTTTTTTGTATAACAAAATTTCTTTATAACGAATGTTTGTTGCGGATTAAGCGCTTTCGTTGAAGGGAAGTTCCACTGTATTTGGTATCAATCTCAAATCTCATATGAAATTTTGAGGTAATAGTCTTATTGCTCCACCAAAGAACGAGGCCTCAAAAGCTCCTGCTCAGGGCTTTTCTCAAACTTATTTTTTATCGAATCGCAAAACTTATCTAACAATCTGTTACCTCTATTCCGGAATCCCCATCAAGGAATATCAGTCAAGTTTTAATGCGTCCTAATCAAAAGAGAGCTATCTGCAATTGTGCCCTGAATATTCAACCGAAAATCCGGTCGGGAAAACTCCTGATTACCTCGGGAAAACCCCGGTCGTATTCCGGCCTCGTGCGCTCGGACCTCATCGTCAGAGTCGCCCCCTAGCGGAAGAAAAAAAACGTTTTAATTAACAGTCAAGAGACGCAATTATTCTCTTGACTTTTTTATTCCTTCAGAGTTCACCTTATTAGACGTGTTTCCTTCGTCCCGGTACTTCATGAAGTTCGTCCCCCTTCTCCCTTGCGAAAGGGGGTGAATTATTCCAGCTAATTGAGAACGGACGGAGGGAGAGAATTAAAACTCTCTCAAAACCGCTGTAAACACGAGGGGTGAGGGGGATGCAAATTTCACTTTGCTCTCCTGAGTTCGAATAATCTGCGATCTGATTCTGTTGTTTCATCCCTGTACTAGATATCATGTTTATCGTGGACCCCTGTATTCGGAGAAAATATATACAGTGGAACTTTCCCTTAACGAACGTTTTCAAAACGAATTTCTTTGTATAACGAATTTCGTAAAAGACATTGCAACTTGAATCACAATTTCCATGTTAAAAACACCCTCTAAAACGAAGTAAATTCTCTCTATAACGAAATATTAAAAAAACATCACTCTTTGAATGGGTATTGGTAAGAAGATATAAGGGTGGTTTTTTCCGAAAATTTTCTGGACGTACGTAATAAATCCCGACCTTAAACTAAATCATTACGGCAGACAGAGAGATCCTTCTGAAACAGTTTTAAATACACCCCTAGCTGTTTGGTTTCAATCTAACCATTACGCTAGTGTGAAAGTTGTACGAAAATGTCTAAAAGAAAGTGCTTAAGTTTGAATGATAAACTTAAAGTTATCAGTGAAGTCAACCGCGACGTTGCCGACTATAGAAACAAAATTTCTGTATAACGAAATTTCTTTATAACAACTTTTATTTGCGGATTCAGCGCTTTCGTTATAGGGAAGTTCCACTGTAGGTTGTTCCTAAATTGCACGTACAAACGAAAAAATAAGATACCTTGAGTAAGTTCAAGAAAAAAAGTCGTAAATGTTTCGTTTTCGAGATACGAGGTGTTGAAGTTTAACTCTAAAACTGACTAAAATATTTAAGAAAGTCCTGAGCAGATGCTTCTTAGCGTTCGTTTATTGGCGAAGCAATGCAATGCACCTCAAAATTTTTATGGGACTTGAGATTGATACTCTATACAGGGTGTCCCATTACTCGACGTCAACCCGGAACCGGGTGAAAATGCAAGTAATGCTGGTTGTCAGAAAAATATAAAAAAAAAATCCAAGTTGAATGATTTTTAAATAATGGGCATTTAAAAAAACTCGCAAAATTCCACACCCTGTGACAGTCTTTTCGCTCCTGTTGCCACAAATAACAACTTTTTCCAATTTTTTTTTGGCTGTGTAACCTTGAATAATGCTTGTCTAAACTGTAATCAAAATTTTGATACCAGCTGCTCTAGGTTTCATAAAAATAGGGCTTGCTTCTCAGAAAAAAATTCTAAATAAACAATTGCCTAGTTTCAACTGACTGTATTGAAAAAAAAATGTACTACGCAAGTTTGGCATGTTTTGTCAAAAGTTGGCGGATTTAGTAAAGATTCCAAAATGGTATAATACTCATTAAACTGTAGCTGCCGTAGTTCAAATTTATTTTCGATTGCCTTTGAATACACTTCTTCTTAAACTGCTTCCCAGTAAAAAAGTCCAATGGATTCAAGTCCGGTGAACGGGCCGGCCACGAGATTGGACGAGAACGTCCGATCCATCTTCCGGAAAAAAATGTTACCAGAAAAAAAAATTCCAGAGAAAATAATTTTTTCAGAAAAAATTTTTCCGGAGCAATTTCTCTGGAATTTTTTTTTCTGATAACATTTTTCCCGGAAGATTGATCAGACGTTCTGGTCCAATCTGGTGGCCGGCCCGTTCACCTGAATCGAATCCATTGATTTTTTTTAAAGAGTGTAATCGGGGTGTTACATTTCTCATGATACACCATACCAAAAAAAAACAAAAATAATTGCGATAACTTTTTAACATAATAAAACGTGTGAAAATCACGGTCTTTCTCTCCCCACAACACTTACACCCCTTTCTTATCATCTCCAGTGTTTCCAGGGTTGTCAACAGATCCGTGTTACGATTTTCTAATTCACCCTGCAAGTCCATTCGCTCTTTTGAACCATTCACAAAACCCAGGGGGTGGAAATTTGTACGCCCGCGTCTATTGACGCCTTCGACCGATTTCAAAGCAAACATCCTGAACCTAACTAACCCAGCGAATTCGTACTTCGGACGCGACCATCTCAATAAAAAATAATGGCCAACTTGACGATGACAAAGTTTTATTCAGGCCGGAAAAATTGCCCTGTATATCGGCGCCACGCTTATCTTACAATGGGACCCCGAATGGTTCTGAAAGGGGCCATCTGTTTCGCTCAGAAGGGACATGTGTTCCGTATTATTCCGACCCATATTTCGAGAATTAAAAGAAATTCGATCCTAGTGTTTGGTTTCGCATTATGACGAGGAAAAATTATACCCGGTATAATTTGGAACAGGGGTCTACCAGATGAATGAACAAGAGGCTTGGATTGGCCCGAGAATGTTGTATAAATTTCACGGACCAATTGACGGCAGTATATAAGGTGGATACAGTTTTGATTATTGTTTTTTTTGGGTGAACTTGTTTCTTGGGGAATAATTTGAAGTTTTGCTATGTAAAAGGTGATTCAAATTGATCGGTTTTTAAAGAATAAATAGAACACATTTGCATTCATTCTCAAAACTTTTTATTGGTAATTGAAGTAAAGGTTTTTCCAATAAAAGGTGTCATTTTGAATAGCCCGCTATTTCGGTAGATGTCACGTTTGAAGCTGTCATTTTTTGACATTTGACAAGTAGTAACTACGCCATTAATAAAAATAGAACGATACACTCTTCAAGAACGCATTGATAATATTATTATTCACTATAAAAATGGTGAAAATTTGGTACTGTTCGTAAAACTCAAACATTTTTGGGTCGTTGTGAAGCACCTTGTCGGACTGCAATAAATAAATTGTTGGAAAAATTCGAGCTCTTGAGTCAAGTTAGTGATGTGAAGAATAAAACCCGTGCAAGTCGCTTAAGAACAGCCGAGAATATTGTTGCTGTAGCCGAAAGTGTTGAAGATAACCCAGGTTTGTCCATTCCTTGTCGTTTTTTGAAATTAAGCATTCCACAAACATCATTACACCGTATTTTGCATAAAGATTTGGGTCTTAAGTCTTATAAAGTTCCAACAAGAAAATGCAAATGTGCAGTTACGTGCAACACAATAGCAAGTATAGCAATAAATAAAAGGAATCAACGAAGAAGATTTGAACGAAGAGAGGGGCGCAGATTCGTAGTCGTCAGACGCAAAACATCAAACCAGAAATGTAGAAAAGTATTTCCTATAAATGATGTACATTACAGTGGAACTTCCTTATAACGAAAGCTCTAAAAAATTCGTTATAAAGAAATTTTGTTTTACAGAAAATTTGTTTCCCTAGTCGCGGTCGACTTCACTGGTAAATATCATTTTCCGCAAATCGTTAGGAAATTGTGACATTTCTGTCGAAATTTCTTGAAGAAAAAGTCAGGACTTCCTTACTGTAAGGAAATGATATTTCCGTACAGTTGTTAGTGTTCTACATAAATGATAGAAAACACATTGCTTATAAGGAATTAATTTATATTTTGAAAACATCAAGTCATTGCTGAATACATTTTTAAGATCAATTTGTTATATTTACAGTAATTTGGTTTGAATGAACGTTGAAATTGACGATTTCATATAGACTTATCGATTCAAATAACGTTTTCCACTCGAAACGAACCAATGTTTACATCGGACGTATGTCAAAAGTAATTTGTTCTTCATGGTAATTTGAGAGTTTCTGGAACAAATATTTTTATCAATAAACGTAATAGAACTATTCAAAAAGGATATTCGTACCTTGTTTCATTCGAATCTGTTGGGTTTCCTTCATAAATTGCAAATATCCTAGAGGTTTTTTGACCTGTAAACTCGCTTGACAAATGTCACTTACTCCGATCTTATTCCATTCATAATTTCAATTTAATCGTTTCTGGAACAAAAACCTTTAGTAATAAACGTTATAAAAGGATTAAAAAATGATATTCATACCTTGTTTCATTTGGATCTGCCCTATTTCGTTCTCAATGAACCAAAATTCTCAGGCACTTCCCTCACGTAAACACATCTGACAGTTCTCATTAATTTTCCGATGTGAATGACATCGAAAAATGATGCAATTTAAGAAATGTCAAAAATTCGGGATTTTTTTTTAAAAATGTGCAATATCTGTCGAATTTTAAACGATTTGCGGAAAAATAGTATGTTTACCTCGTAGGAAAAGCCACATTCCTGGACTCTGTGTTGCTATCTTCGCAGTCGTCCAGGAATGTTAAGCTTTTCCTACCCGGTAAACAATGTACTATTTATCATTCAAAGTTAAGCATTTGCTTTCAGACATTTTCGCACAACTTTTCACACTAGCGTAATGGTTAGATTGAAACCAAACAGCCAGGAGTGTATTTGAAACTGTTTCAGAAGGATCTCTCTGCCCGCCGTAATGGTTTAGTTCAAGGTCCGGATTTATTACGTACGCCCGGAAAAATTTAAGAAAAAACCCACCTTTATACTTTCTTACCAATACCTATTCAAAGAGTGATGTTCTTTGAATACTTCGTTTTAGAGGGTGTTTTTAACATGGAATTTGGATTCTAGGTGCAATGTCTTGTATGAAATTCGTTATACAGACGTTCGTTATAGGGAATTTTCACTATAATTGCAAAACAACATTAACCAGATCAGCTAGTATCTCAATAAAAATAACGTTGTCACAACTTTTCCTTCCCCTTGAAGCTATTTCTTTCAATGTCCATATCACCAAATCAAAAACTACCAAATTCACGGCAGAACCATCCAGACCTCAACCCTGCCGTTCAATCTGTCAATAACATCATCCCTTACACTAAATCGCCAGAAAAAACACGTTCTCCCCCTGCCGCCTCGATCAATTCTCAATTTCCCGAAGACCCAGGGCGTCCAAGACGCCCGGGCGTGTGCCAGCCGCCAATTTTTTCCACCGCCCGAGAAGTAGGAAAGACGCGATCGACGGAGGGTTAAATTGGCTGTTGGCAGTTCACCCGGAGAAGAAGAAGAAAACTCCGGGATAAACTTTGCCTCGTCGATGGTTCGAAATTAAAATTTGAATTATGGTCCCCCCTCTCCTCCC
Organism: Propylea japonica; assembly: GCA_013421045.1. Classification (NCBI taxonomy): domain Eukaryota; kingdom Metazoa; phylum Arthropoda; class Insecta; order Coleoptera; family Coccinellidae; genus Propylea; species Propylea japonica. Next base: position 79,094,791 of record CM024243.1, read on the forward strand.
GTTCGACGGAGAGGGGGTTGATTGATGGGGTCGGAAATTGCGGGTAATGGCCTGGGGGGTGGGGGGTATCTGCTCGATCCAAGACTGCGGCGTCTTCGTTTGGATGTTGTTGCCAAATCCGAGCAATGGAATCGGAAGAATTATGCCGCTTTATCGAAGAGTTAGTAGTAGAATTTTTGGGGATGAAATAAGGGGTGTTGGCCGTCGCGGAGCATTGATGAATTTCAAGTTGAAAAACGAAATGCGTTCGGTATTATATTATAGTCCGGTCTATTTAGACCAAAAAATGGGAGTGAAGTTACATAAAGTCCCAACAAGCTGAATTTCAGTGAAATTGTTCAAAATATAATTATAAACAATGTCTAGAAGTTCCCCATCATTCCCCTGTAAGGAAAAAATTTAATTCAAGGTCAGAGGTCAAAAAAATGAGTTTTTCGCGATTTGCAGCAAAACGATAAGTTTTATCATAAAAGTACCTCAGACAAAAATTGTAGATCATAAAATTAACTATAAAGAATGTATCAATACTTTTTTTCTTACGAGCCACCGTTTCTGAGATATTACGATTCAAAAAGTTATAACTACGCGCTAAGTACACTACCTCATAGGTGGCGTGGAAACGTGTGCATATTATGACGATAAACGACTTTTATAACTTTTTGAATCGTTATATCTCAGAAACGGTGGCTCGTAAGAAAAAAAAGTATTGATACATTTTTTATAGATAATTTTATGATCCACAATAATTTTTGTCTGAGGTACTTTTATGATAGAACTTATCGTTTTGCTGCAAATCGCGAAAAACTCATTTTTTTGACCTTTGACCTTGAATTAAATTTTTTTCCTTACAGGGGAATGATGGGGAACTTTTAGACATTGTTTATAATTATGTTTTGAACAACTTCACAGAAATTCAGCTTGTTGGGACTTTATGTAACTTCGAATGTCTAAATAGACCGGACTATCATGTGACATCATTTATCGTAGCGCGCACTATTATGGCCAATATTTTGGTTTCTGTGGCCGAGAATAAATTTTTCTCACCTCATAAACCTGCCCTATACCTCCACGAACTTCCAAGACCAAAATAACATATTCGAATCCACTTTTCCCAATAAAACAGCGATTAACTCGACAAAACCACCGAAACGGCGAAACACGAATTAACGCAGGCCAAAAACAACAACAAGAATAAGAAAAAAAGAAGAAGAAAACGATGGTTAGCTTCCGACGACGCGGTAAACGATCCCTCTAAAGCCTCGTTCACATCCGCCGCCCTAATTACGGTCGTCTAATTGAACGGAAACCTCCCAAGCGTTTATTTCAACCCCCCGAAATATCGATGATGTAGCGGCGGTGCAGGGGTTCGTAAGGGCGCGTTTCAAGGCCCCGCGTTGTTCCCCGTAAACCGATAACAACGGGGTTAATTATTTCCTGCGTTGTTTCGACCGCGCGCGGAAAATCGACGTTAATTGAAAAATCGGATTAATTGGCCTCCGCGCCAGACAACCACCCCACCCCTACAACTTCAGGTCGTCCGCGAGATCGGGAGCGGCAGTTTAATTCGCTTAATTTTTTTAATTATTTTTTTTTGTAGGTACTTAGATCGAACTTGAGGATGAAGACCTCATAGCAGCTAGAGTCTGCTATAGACAATTCTTCCAGTTTGGCAAAATCGTTCTGTTGCTGTTTAGTTATTTGATCCGTCGTGTTTACATCTTCGTTTCAATTGGATGTTTATAAACTGAATTATTTTACTTTTTTGGTGGCAGTTTATTGTTTCTCAAGACTATTCCGGTAATAATAGCTATGGTATTCATTCATCATGATTTACACTGCGCAAAAAAATTAACGCACATTATGGAAATCTCAAATTTATTCTACAACTGAAGGTGTTCTCAATGATAATTATTTTTATCAGAATTATGCATGCACATGTTATCCACTTTCAACGTTTTTCTTCAATACAGATGTTTTTTTCCCAACAGGAATAAAAAAGATGAGATTATCAGATTTTGAATATATTGGCTTCATTCTGCAATCAGTTGTTCTCGATCAATTCTAATGATCAATAGTTTTTCTTTCGTTTGATTTTCTACACTCGATCGCTTTGCAACGCGAAACACGCAATTTGACCCAAGGGGAATGTGCCCAAGCGGTAGTTTTGCGAGAAGAAGGGTGGACATACACAAGAATTGCAGGTTTGGAGTGTGTCCAGAATGTTGCAACGATTAAGGAGACAGGTATGAATGTCCGAAGACCAGGACAGGGTAGACCACGGGTAACAAATGCCATTCAAGAACGTTACTTGAGAGTTTCTTCGTTGAGACAACGGTTTGAAACCGCTCGCCTCCTTCAGAATCAGCTTGAGCAAACTCATGGGGTGCAAATTAGCACTCAGACAATTAGAAATCGCCTCAGAGAATATGATTTAAGACCTCGTGTCACGGCAAAAGCACCAGCTCTTACCTGAGCCCATCGAAGAGCGCGTTTGGATTTTGCGAGAGAGCATATCCATTGGGAAGAGGCTGACTGGGAAAAAGTACTCTTCACAGATGAGTTTAGATTCTGCCTCTACCATTGTGATCGACGTTCCCTTGTATACAGACGTCCAGATGAAAGGTATGCTCAGTGCAATTTCCTGAATTCTACTGGTTTCGGGGGAGGATCGATTATGGTATGGGGTGGAATATCTTTGACAGCTCGCACAGACCTAGTGGTCGTTGATAATGGAGTTATGAAAGCTGATAGGTATATAAGGAACATTCTTGAAGAGCATGTAGTGCCATTTGCCCCGTACATTGGTGAACATTTCATTTTTATGGACGATAATGCCAGTCCCCATCGTGCGTGCATCGTTCAGGAGAACCTTGAAGAGGTTGAAGTCTCTCGAATGGAATGGCCAGCAAGAAGTTCAGATCTCAATCCGATTGAGCAGGTTTGGGACAACCTCAATAGAAGGCTAAGAAGTTCAGAAAATCATCCAGTTACTCTTAATAACTTAGGAATCCAACTGAGAGAAATCTGGGAAGGATTAGATCAGAACATTTTAAGATCACTCATTTTGAGTATGAACCGTCGTTGCCGAGCTGTAATTAATGCAAGGGGTGGAAATACCAAGTATTAAATCACTTATCAGCATTCCAGTATTTTAAAAATTGGTTATTTCTCTTCTTTCACATAAGATTCGGTGAAATCCTGAATTTTTCTTTCATTTTATGTGTCTTGTTTCGTTCAAAATCTTCCCGAGAGAATATAAAATATAAGTTATAAAGTCAATGTAGAGTTAACTTTCATTAAAATTGAGATTTTCAGAATGCGTTTTAATTTTTTTTTGCGCAGTGTACTATTGAATAATCACCCTTTTATTGTTTTCCAAAAGTTGAGTTGAAAATTAATGAAGTTGTCCATGTGTAGGAGACATTATAGCTTCATCATGCATATAGAAAAAACCACGAAGGGGTAAAACAGTTATCAGGAAAAAACTATACAGAAAAAAACCGATTGTGAAATTGTTCCCTCGTCAAAACGTCGAGTCTATCGAACGCTAATAGCTACATTTAATGACATTTCTGGTGAATTCATTTGAGAGCGTTCCCTGATGAGTGTGTGAGTATTCATGACCATTAGATTAACTATCGAAATTCAATCGTATATATGGACAGTTGATCGTTAACTTCCACTTTTATTTCAATATTTAATCTTGTGGGCATCGAATTAACATGCGATCGTCTACTGTTGTATCAAAAATGCATAAGAAATATATTCACCCCAAATAAATTGAAGTTTTAATGGTCGAGTTCGGAAATAAAGTTCGTGTGAACTTCGGTACATAAATGGAATAGTTACTTTTTCAAGTGCCGAAAGCCGATGGTTTTCTTTCACGAAATTGAACTACGAACTGGCGAGATTCAGATTTTAGAATTAGCACTAACCAGTATTAATTTTCTACAGTTCACATACTCATAATTAATAGTTAACGGAAACACCCTGTAATATTTAGCAGATTAACAAACTAAAGCGAGGCATTCGGGAACCGAATTCACCCTGAAAATTTTAGGTCTCTAGGACAATCCCTTCGAAAGTTATCGTGCTAACGGACGGCCACACGGACAGAGTTGAATTTGACCACGTATTCGTCATCAGGGAGTCGAATCCTATCGTTTGAGACCATGTTCGGCTCAAAACTCGAAAATTACAGACCTTTGGGCAAAACGATATAGCATTCGTTTGAGTAGAACGTGCGTTCAAAAAATAACTTGGTATTTAATTTCTTATGCAGGGTTTTCCAATAAGAGGTGATATTTTGAGTAGCCAGCTATTTCGGTAGCTGTCATTTCTTCACATTTGACAAGTAGAAACTACGCCACTAATAAAAATGGAACGATACACGTTTCAAGAACGCATTGAAATTATTAAAATTCACTATAAAAATGGTGAAAATTTGGCAGAGACGGTTCGTAAAACTCGAACATTTTTGGGTCGTTGTGAAGCACCTTGTGGGACCGCAATAAAGAAATTGGTTGAAAAATTCGAGCTGTTGGGACGAGTTACTGATGTGAAGAATAAAACCCGTGCACGTCGCTCAAGAACAGCCGAGAATATTGCTTCGGTAGCCGAAAGATAGATTGCGCTATCGAGAGATGATTGATGATTTTTTATGGCCGAAATTGGATAGTATTGATCTGGACAACGTTTACTATCAATAAGACGGCGCTCCGTGCCACACAAGAAACAAAAACATTAATATTTTGCGGGAAAAGTTTCCGGACCGTGTTATCTCTCGAAGAGATGCTCACAATTGTCCGCCGAGATCTTGTGATTTAACACCTTGCGACTTCTTCCTTGGGGTCATGTGAAAGAGAAGGTCTACTCCAATAGCCCATCGTCGATTCAAGACCTCAAAGATGGAATTCTTTAGGCTATCGAGGACATAGGGCAGCCACTTTGCGATTTGGTTATGGAAATTTCTGTGAAGTTGTTCAAAACATAATTATAAACAATGTCCAAAAGTTCTTCATCATTCCCCTGTGAGGAAAAAATTTTATTCGAGGTCAAATGTCAAAAAAATGAGTTTTTCGCGATTTTCAGCAAAACGGTAAGTTTTATCATAAGAGTACCTCATACAAAAATTGTAGATCATAAAATTATCTATAAAAAATGTATCAATACCTTTTTTCTTACGAGCCACCGTTTCTGAGATATAACGATTCAAAAAGTTATAAAAGTGCGCTAAGTACAGGGTATCCCCTTTTGGGCACTTTTACGGGATATCTCCGTTATGTTTAACGTTAGCGGGATGCGGTTTTCGCGACAGTGTGTTACTTTTTTTGTGAAACTAAAGATGGCGCAATCAGTTTTTGCATAGCCCTCTGAGTTTTTGCTATACAGGGCGGAGATGAAAAGTATGACTTTTTAATCACCCCCCGTATCTCAGTTGTGCTCAAACTTGGAAAAATGGTTGGAACGCATTCCCATAGATTTTTTTCCGTAGAATCCAGTGGCGTAGTCAGTTTTTCAATTGAACATTCCGTTTTTGAGTTATTGAGCAAACATATGTTTTTTTAAATTGGACACCCTGTATATTATTTTTTATTCTTATTAAGCACAATCTCAGCCTTTCAAAAACATATTATTCTTTGCATTTATTTTCAAAACCAAGCTCAGAATTCAAGATTTTGTATTTCAATTGTCAATAACTAAGTAGTAGGCTCTATGACTGTTTATTAAAAACAAAAAAAATGTCAAAGCTTTGTCGGTTGGTTTAAAAGTTTACAGTTCTCTTAGTTTTTATTATTTATTATATTAATGATTCAGTTTTAAGTTTTTCTCATTATGGCTGTACGAAAATTGTGACAAATATGACATGCTTGTTTGTGATGTAGATATTATGTTAACATTATTTTCGACATTGTTGACATTTATTTTTTGTTTTTAATAATTAATAATTAGTCATAGCCTACTACTTAGTTATTGACAATTGAATTACAAAATCTTGAATTCTGAGCTTGGTTTTGAAAATAAATGCATAAAATTATATGTTTTTGAAAAGCTGAGATTGTGCTTAATAAGAATATAAAATAATATACAGGGTGTCCAATTTAAAAAAACATATGTTTGCTCAATAACTCAAAAACGGAAAGTTTAATTGAAAAACTGACTACGCCACTGGATTCTACGGAAAAAAATCTATAGGAATGCGTTCCAACCATTTTTCCAAGTTTGAGCACAACTGAGATACGGGGGGTAATTAAAAAGTGATACTTTTCATCTCCGCCCTGTATAGCAAAAACTAAGAGGGCTATGCAAAAACTGATTGCGCCATCTTTAGTTTCACAAAAAAGTAACACACTGTCGCGAAAACCGCATCCCGCTAACGTTAAAAATAACGGAGATATCCCGTAAAAGTGCCCAAAATGGGATACCCTGTACACTACCTCATAGGTGGCGTGGAAACGTGTGCATATTATGACGATAAGGACTTTTATAACTTTTTGAATCGTTATATCTCAGAAACGGTGGCTCGTAAGAAAAAAGTATTGATACATTTTTTATAGATAATTTTATGATCTACAATTTTTGTCTGAGGTACTTTTATGATAAAACTTACCGTTTTGCTGAAAATCGCGAAAAACTCATTTTTTTGACCTTTGACCTTGAATTAAATTTTATTCCTTACAGGGGAATGATGGGGAACTTTTAGACATTGTTTATAATTATGTTTTGAACAACTTCACAGAAATTCAGCTTGTTGGGACTTTATGTAACTTCGAATGTCTAAATAGACCGGACTAATACGGCACCTGAGGTATTTCGAAAAGTTCATCCGCCTTGCTCCATTTATGCTCCCGTTCGCCCATCAACGTCTACAGAGAATGACAATTCGAATAAAAAAAAGTCCTAAATCACGTCGACGGTTTCTGATCGTAAAAACGTCCCTATATCACTACAGACGTCGTCTGGGACAATTAAAAATTACATCGTCCTGGGTGAAGGTTGCCGTGCCGTAAAAGCCCTCTTTATTGCCCTCTCGTAAAAAGAAGGATTTCTCGCGTCGCGAGGTGTTATCGATCAGACGGGCGACAATTTTTCGCATATTTCTAGGAAGCGGGCGTTGATTTACGCCCGGTCGGAAACGCCGTGGAACGTCGCGGTTACGTCGTAAAACGGGCTAAGGCCGAAAATCGCGCTCGGCTAGAAGAAGATCGATATCTGTGGTTCGCGGTCGTTTACGCGAATCTGTGATTTTTGCGCGGTTGCTATTTCGTCCGAATTTTGAAGAGGAAATTATTTAAGAAAAGCCCTTAGCAGGTGCTTTTGAGCGCTCGTTCATTGGTGGAGCAATGAGGGTATTATCTCGAAATTTTGTATTGGACTTGAGATTCATCCTGAGTATATGAATGCAAAATCTCGGAATTAGATTCTGGAAATTATCCGGAAAATGAAATATGTAAATCTATATTAATAAAACAGGATCTATGGTTACCGTCAAAATGCAATATCTTTCAAACCGCTGCACCAAATTGGATAATCTTTTTTTGTTGTGTTCATAATTACTAGGGCAAGGTTTATACAACAAATATTTCCAAAAAATTGTTCAGAAAAAAAAAAAGGCTTTCCTTTTTCTTACGACCAATCAAGCAGTCATAGAATACATATTTATAGGTTATAATGATTTTGACATTTGGACAAAAGTGAAGTTACATCGAGTGAATCGAAAATTTAAATTTTAATCAGAAATAACGTATGATCTAACATATTATACAACAATTTTTTACTTATGCTATATTTTACAAGTTTTAAACCTATGATTGTATGAATGTATTTTGGATTGCCTGATGTCCGTATGTTTATGATCAGAAATCAGATCAACAGATGGCGCTGTAGTCGTTATCTAGGTTATTCATCTATTCTGCAACAAAACGGCTGGATCGAATTGAATGAATTTTTGTGTATGCAGAAAAACGTCTGTTGGGTCCGCTAGTAATCAATAATTAAAAAAAATAAATTCTATGGTTCAAATGATGCGATCCTATTAAAATTTCGCATGAACATTCAGTATATCAATCTTCATTCATGAAATGAATTTCAATCAAATCGGATATCTTGTTATGAAAATATGAAGATTCTTGTTTTCAATATTTAAATTGAATATTCCATGGTTCTGTTATAACTATGGCCACAAAATTTTGCATGAGGTTTATTATAAGCAACTTGCATGTGGCCGCAACATTTCTTTTCGATTGTTTTTGTTTTGTCTGAGATATTGAGGAATAAAAATTTTGAATGGCCATTTTTTATGGAGCACCCTGTACGATTTGACTGATTAACGAACTCAACCGCGGCATTTGGGAACCGAAATCACCCTGAAAATCTCAAGTCTCTAGGACAATTCCTTCGAAAGTTATCGTGCTAACGGCCGGACGGTCTAACGGACAGGAATGGCTAAGACTTATTGGGACACCCGGTATATAACCGTTCAGATAATACCAAGATGTACGACTTTCAATAAGTTCCGTTAAAATACGAAGTGGAGGCGTTTTTGAGCGCACGTTAATCATTCAATTCAACATTTCTGGGATTCATAACTTCAAATATGATGATAATTATCGACGTTTCGGGGAGAATCCTTCAACTGTCTTCAGGACACCTTCTGAAAAAATGCCCCTCGGCAATAACAACCATAAGAAACGATGTAAATAGCGCAGACAATGGTAAGATATCGAATGAAAATCCCTCAGAAGACCCTATACCTTTATCGAAGCATCAAATCGCATCGCCCAATTATCCCTGTTCGATCCTGTGCTTCTTTCGCATCAATATACCCATTGTTGTCCGTACAAAAGAGGAATTTCTCGAAACCCAGCTGATACGGACGCAACTTTACCTCAATAACATCGGCAACGTCGCGTTCCCGCGTATATACACGTTATATAAAGTGTTTCAGAATAAGGTGCCCAAAATTCGGGATCTTTATCCTTAGATGATTTCATGAGATAAAGGTCCTATGAACTATGGGTCTCTGACGCATTGTTTCTGAGATACAGGGTGTTGAAATTTCGAAAAATCATTGATTTGTCGGAAATATTTTTGACACTCAACAAGTATTTTTTGGAAGGTAATGAGTAAGCATGAAAACCCTTTTTTTCAGTCAATAATTATTTTCAATTTTCACCAGTGGCGTCCGTACAGACTTCTGTCCGATTAAATTGGGAAAAAAATTGTAGGTATGCCAATGCTTTTATTCAAATTTGAAATTATTTTCGTAATCAGCACATGGTTCACAGGAAAATGGTATCTAGAGTTTTTTTCACCTGCTACTAATATACACATATACGGGTGTTTGATCATAAAACTGTACAAACATATGTGTGTAGAGTACATCGGGGGAATCATGTTTGCCTTATATAACATATCCCGTTTTCGAAAATAAGCGAGATACAGGGTATTAAATGTCATTTTCGAGCAAGATTCTTATGAGTGTGGTCAGTGTTAAGTGTATAACACTTAAAGTAACGGTTTTTGGTCAAATCTCAGTATTTTTGGGTCCCCTATTCAGAAAAGTTGACGAACACCGACAAAAATGTACAAAATGGTGGAAAACCAGCAATGTTTCTAATTTTTTTTGTCAAATTGAATTTTATTTTCATAATAAATAGGGAAATGAGACTGTTCTAAGGATATTAATATATTCGTTGCCAGGCAAGGGTAGTTCGTAGTTCATAGAGTTTGACTGGTATTTGAATTTCATTGAATACAATTTAGCCAGTATATAGAAATATGAAGATTCTTGTTTTCAATATTCCAATTGAATTTTCTATGGTTCTGTTAACACTATGGCCACAAAATTCTGCATGAACATTTAGTGTATCAATCTTTATTTATAAAATAAATTTCATCCGAATCGGATATTTTTTTATAGAAATATGAAGTTTCTTCTTTTCAATATTCCAATTTAATTTTCTATGATTCTGTTTACACTATGGCCACAAAATTTCGCATGAAGCTTATTATGACCATCTTGCATATGGTCGCAACATTTCATTTCGATGGGTTTCGTTTTGTCTGTGATATTGAGGAACAGAAATTTTGAATGGCCATATTTATGGAACACCCTGTACGATTTGGCTAGTTAACGAACTGAACCGAGCCATTTTGGAACCGAACTAACACTGAAAATTTGAAGTCTCTAGGACAATCCCTTCGAAAGTTATTGTGCTAACGGACGGCCTCGCAGACAGAATTGAATTTGACCACGAACTCGTCATAAGGGTGTCTAACCCTATCGTTTGAGACCATTTTAGGCTCAAAATTCGAAAATTACAGACATTTGGGCAGAACGATATAGCACTCGTTTAAGTAGAACAGGCGGTCAAAAATGAAGGGCAACCTCTTCTTACACTAATTATTTATTTCGGATAGTTTTCGAATAAGATGAAAAACACTGATCTTTTTCATTATTTATAGACAGAATCTTACGATGTATCACAAAAGAGGAATTTCTTGGGTAACCAGCTAGTGCGGACGCAACTCTGCTTCGACAACATCGGCAACGTCGCGTTCCCGCGTATATACACAACACACATATATATCTGGTCCCTCGGCTGGGATCGTAAATCCCGGTATAAATTATATTTAAAACAATTCCGACAAGCGTCTCTCGTTTTTCCGGCCGTTCCGCGAAAAATCCATTAAGGGCACCATTCCACGCTGCCGAGGACGATCTAGTCGTAAAACGGGCATTAGTCATTACGCCGCTGATGCGCCGCCAACCCAGCCTGCTCGGATTCCTGCCGGATGACTCTACACGACGGAATCGATGATGGTATTTCTTTCTGTTTCCACTCGATTCCTGGTATCTTACCATTATTGGGGCTTTCTCCATGATTTATCGATGTTGTTTTCGACGTTTCGACGGCCCAAGTCGGCCCTCTTCAGGGAACGACGATGGGAAATGACGGAAATTGCACGAATAATGGTGGGGTCAACGCCAATATCGTCGTCGATTTCTTGTTGGACTTCTAGAGCCTTCCAGTTTTTGCGGGGTCATTTGATCATGTAACTTTTGAATTGTTCAGAGCATCGAGTCGTGTAGTCCAAAAAACTGTACAGGTTCGGAGATACACATCAGAAAAATACGATATTCAATGCGTTTGAGAGAGTATTTTGCCGTCCAGTTGAGCAGTTGTATATAGGACAGATTTACGTGTTATGTTTCTGACGGAATGGATGGTCCAATGAACGTATTTGTGATTTATCAGAGACTGTCTGACTATAAAATCGTTTCCTTTAAAAGTGAATGATACAATTAACTATGTTTTCCGCCGACCTCGAAATAAAAGGTGATTTTAATGTGTTCGAAATTGAGCATTAATGACCTATTTTAATGCTCAATTGTTTAGGCATTTTAAAGTGCAATCCTCATGGCAACCGTACACAAAGTATTCAGAAGTACTACGAGAAATGTCAAAACTCTACTGAACCATAGAAACATAGAAATTCCATTGTGTCAAATGTATGTCTTGTGCGAAATGAGAATGTATTTCAATCTAGAATTTATACACTATTCATGTTGAGATCGTCGGAAAAATCTTGTAATCAACATGGTTATTAATCGAGCGACTAATGGTCTCGAACTATTAACGCGTTCGCTCCGCTCACGCATAAAAATATCTTGACCATTAGTCGCTGTTTTTAATAGCCTAGTTGATTGAATAACTATTAATTTTCTTTTTTCATTTCAGGTATGTAAGCAGAACTACTCTCTTCGGATAAACTGTAAGTGAATTTTCGTGAGGAATTATTTCTTCAATTTTATAAGCACTGTAATTCGTGGGGATTACGACTAAATATCAATAAGCTATACAGCATGGTCCAGATCGTAACCGAGAAATTTTAATCTCGTATTCTACGTTAAAAATAAGCCTAGTTTTCCGTATAAACATACATATGTCAAAAAATGTTTCCTCTTCGAGATACTGGGCGTTAAAGTTCTATTTTACCAGTGGCGTCCGTACTGAGGCGAGACTGAATATTTTCAGATAGAAAAATTATACGCAACTGGTTTTCCTACAATAAAAATTGCTAGTTACATTTTTATTTAATTTGGAGCCAATTCGGTCTCTTGACTTTTTGCTGTACGAGGCACCGTTTCCGGTCAAAAAAATAAAACACATTCTCATGCATGAAGAAATCGTCAAAGACTTTGATGGACATAATCGGGGCACTTGGTTTCAGCAAGACGGGGCCACTTTTCAAACTTCAAATCGGTCTTTACCTCTTATTCAGGCGCTTTTTCCAGAAAAATTGATTTCTCGGCGTGGGGACCTTCCATGGCCCCCCAGAAGCCCGGATTTAACACCTTGCGACTTTTATTTTAGTGGATACCTCTAAAGTGTAGTCTACCGGAACAATCCCCGCACATGTATTGCGTTCAAGGAAAATATCCGCCAGAAAATTGAAGCCATCGGTCCAGAAACTTTGCGACGTATTTTTCTAAATTTTGGGGTTCGACTCGAAGAGTGCCAGCAGAAAAACACTTGACATTTAGACAGTGTAATTTTTAAGAAACGAATTTCCAAAGAGCTGAGCATTATTCGTAGAAAAAAATTAATATTGACTCGATAGTTTTTGTTTTATTTCACTTTTAAATCGGAATTTCTTAGTTGACCACCCTAAGTGATTTTGCATCGTTTTCTTCCGTTTCCATAACGTTAATATTAACATAACAATTCATTAGCTTTCTCAGAACTATTTACGTAGAAATACGTCACAAATAACTTGTTGCTTTTATACAAATTACCCACTAGCTCCTCCTCTCAATATACCTCAGGAAGTGGAACATTATCACCCCAAATCATTAAAACGAGGTGTAGTCAAAAACCAATCGAGTTTAAATCAAGATGAACGACCATAATTTCCGGGAATTTCTCTCGATTCGGCAACGCAGCCCTCTGTCCCTTTCGCGTGAATGTTTACTTCGGGCATTAGGGACCCTATTGAGTATTGACTGCCATTAAAGGGCCATTTTACCTGACTCCAGGCTGATTAGAAAGCGACAATTCGTTACACCGCCGCAGGGGTGTACTTCTTTTCATCGTGAATAGGTTATGGGCCGACCCGAAGAACGAAACCGGTGTTCGGTGGCCCCGTCATCGACGGTTTCGATGACAACGCTCGATGATGTTCGAGGTGTTACAGCTGTAACATTTGTGTTACATTTCGGACCTGGTGTTTCGGTGATACAATTTAGAAAAGTAAAAGTCTTAATATTTTCGTTTTAGTAGTTTCGACTGATGGTTTAAGTAGTTGCAGCTAGATTCTACATAGGGTGAATGGGTTTCTTTACTGAAAATTCAAGAAAAGCCCTGAGCAGGAGCTTTTGAGGGCTCGTTGTTTGGTGGAGCAATAAGACTATTACCTTAAATTGTTTGGTGGAGCGATAAGACTATTACCTTAATTTAAATTAAATTCTATGGTTCTGATGAGGCGATCCTCTTGAAATTTTGCATGAGCTGTCAGTATATTTGTTGTCATTCTTAAAATAAATTTCACTAGAATCGTTTTTCTGTTATCGAAATGTGAAGATTCGTCTTTTCAATTAAATTTTGTATGGTTCTGTTCACACTATGGCCACAAAATTTTGCGTGAAGATTCAGTATATCAATCTTTATTCACAGAAGAAATTTCACTCCGATCGGATATCCTGTTATGGAAATATAAAGATTCATCTCTTCAATATTCCAATTAAATTTTCTATGGTTATGTTAACACTATGGCCACGAAATTTTGAATGAACATTCTGTATATCGATATCCATTCACAAAATAATTTCCACTCGAATCGAATATCTTCTTATGGAAATATGAAGTTTCTTCATTTCAATATTCCCATTGAATTTTCTATGGCTCTGTTCAAACTTGCCACAAAATTTTGCATGAGGCTTGTTATGAGCATGTTGCATTTGGCCGTAGCATTTCATTTCGATTGGTTTCGTTTTTTCTAAGATATTGAGAAATAAACATTTTGAATGGCTATATTTTATGGAACATCCTGTATACGATTTGGCTGGTTAACGCACTTAATCACGTGATTTAAACCAAGAAATCAACCAATATTCTATGCAAGAAGCGATACTTCGATAAAACTATAGTTGTTTATTTGTGTAACTAGGCTATGTCCATTATATCGATTTTGTACAAAATTCGAAAATTACAGACATTTGGGCAAAACGATATAGCATGCGTTCAAGTAAAACGAGAGTGGTCCAAAAAAGTATTCACCACCGATCATATTATGAGTCAATCCCTCAGAGTAAGAAGTAAATAGTCCATGGGCCAGTGCCTGTTTTTCATAATGATTACTAACAATCTGAATTTTTTGTGAGTAGCTTCATTTTGACGAGACATCCAACTTTTTCCTCTACGAAAATTCTCGATAGTGAGGGCTAATACAGTATGGAGGCGTAAAAAGTGTTGAATGGGTGAATGTTCAAATTTTATTACTACAGCTACTTTATAAATTAAATCTTGAAACAATTTTATTACAAATTGAAAACCATAATTGCTCTACAAAAATTATCAAAGTGTCTCCCACTCCCAACATATATCAACAACTAGATCTGAAAAAATTATCACTAAGCGGCTGATTTTTTAACTGTTGCTTAGCAAATATTTCCTTTATGAACTGGTCACATTGTCCTACAAATTGAGTGGTACGTTTTTCCAGTCCTACGCTCGGAAATTGTCAATTGTCAGTTATCATTTTCAATTGTGGATTCTGTGGTACAATTTCTGACGTAGGACTGGAAAAACGTACCACTCAATTTGTAGGACAATGTGACCAATCCATAAAGGAAATATTTGCTAAGCAACAGTGAAAAAATCAGCCGGTTAGTAATAATTTTTTTAGACCTAGTTGTTGATATTCAGGGTGTTTCCTAAACATGCGCCAAAAATTGAGGGGGTTGTTACTTGGACTATTTTAAGCATGTTTTGTCCTTTGATGATTTTTGAAAAACCTCTTGAAAAACCCTGTTTCGAAGATACAGGGCGAACAACATTTTTCATATTTTTAAAATTAATAATAGTTTAAATAAAAATGCGTACCGCACTGTGTTTACTAAGTAGGTACAATTTATTTTTAAATTTGTTTAACAACATTCCAATTACTGAAAACGGCCAGTTTTTTTACTTAAAATTGATAAGTTCAGATGGTAAAGGAATACAGATTAAACACGGTTTTCATTTGAATTCGTTTTTTTGGCTAGAGGTGGTCATTTTCAACAGTTTTTGTAGGTTAAGTTAAAATTTCATGTAAATTTTCATAATAAAATGTTATTATCTAAAATTTTGTTTCCCCTGTATCTTCGAAACAAAGAGGTTTTTCAAAAATCATCAATGGACAAAATATTCTTAGAATAGTCCAAGGAACAATCCCCTGAATTTTTGCCGCATGTTTAGGAAACACCCTGTATGTTGGGAGTGGGGGACACTTTGATAGAAACATTTTTTGTAGGAAAATTATTGTTTTCGATTTATAATGAAATTGTTTCAAGATTTAATTTATAAAGTAGCTGTTAGTAATAAAATTTGAACATTCACCCATTCAACACTTTTGACGCCTCCATACTGTATTAGCCCTCACTATCGAGAATTTTCGTAGAGGAAAAAGTTGGGCGTCTCGTCAAAATGAAGCTACTCACAAATATTCAGATTGTTAGTTATCATTATGAAAAACAGGCGGTGGCCCATTTACTAAAACAAACCTCTCACTTCTTACTTAGAGGTCGTTCATATCGGTGTTACGAAATGTTACAATTCGTAATTTTGCCGCGTTACAATTAGTGGAAGCCGAGAACAACGCTGGCCCACAGTCGCAACTCGAAACCAGACAGAGACGCATGAACGTCGGGGCATTCATAAGCTACTCGATTATTCCCGATTTTAACGTACGCGTTTTAAGTTTTAGTTTATTTTCGTCGTTTTTTCTCTCTTAACGACTCGTCGAGTGATATGTTTTGACGTGAGTTTGTTTCTCGAGCTAGAAACGGAAGATAAAAGTTTTAGTGTGGCGTCCTGGATATCTTAGTGGCATGTTTATTTTGTCTGCTCGGCTGGAAGATGGATAGGACGTTTTAAACAATACCGGAGGAGATGTTTACAGTGGTTATGGAGTGTTGTGATGTGTGAAGGGGGTCCTTCCTGCTGGTGCCTGGGGATGTTAAAGTTCTTGCGGGTGTGAGTTGTTGTGTTGGTTTCGTGGTTTCTGGGGAGGAAACATGAGTGTGGATTATTTGCAGGAGGGGGAGGAGGATGAGAAATTCGCGAAGGAATGTAAGTGTGAGCTAGGGGTTGGAGATTATTTTTTTAGAGGTTTGTTCCCGAGGGAATAAAGGGTGAATTTCTAGTTTACCGACCAGTTACTGATTTTCGAAATATGTATTTGGCATTGTTTCGTTAAGATGTTGTGATGCCACAGTTTCAATTTGTGCATCGACTAATCAAAATTTCCCGAGAAAATCGAAAAAGAAATTCTGTAAATCGTTCATGATTCAGGTGCCATTTGTCTTAATACGAGCCAGACCTTTGTTTTTTTACTGAAAAATAAGTGGTAACCTAACTCTAGCTAACCTATTAGTTTAGGTTAGGTTAGCTAAGATAGGAACAGTGCCAAGTATTTATAAGAGTGGGAAACACTCAAAAACACTTATTTTCCACTAAAAAAAGACATGGCTCTAATTAAGAAAAGTGGCACTTTAGTAATGAAAGATTTATAGATAGTCTTTTTCGATTTTCTCGGGAAATATTTATTTGTCGGTACTAAAATTGAAACTGTGTCATCACACATCGTAACGAAACAAAATGCCAAATATTTGAAAATCTGTAACTGGCAGTAAACTAGATATTTACCGAATAAAGTGGTGTAGTTTTGTGCTGTAACTTTCGAACGCAAAGGGAAATGGAATTTTCGAGAAATATTTCTGAACTTAATATCTCGGTTGGGTTGGTTCATTTAGAAGATATCTGTTAGATAACCAGCACTAACTTATCAGCAAGTGGTAAAACAGTCCCTCATCATCGTAGGACTCTCATTGTCAATGTCATCCAGTTATACAGGGTGTTTCCTAAACATGCGGCAAAAATTCAGGGGGTTGTTCCTTGGACTATTTTAAGCATGTTTTGTCCTTTGATGATTTTTGAAAAATCTCTTTGTTTCGAAGATACAGGGCGAACAACATTTTTCATATTTTTAAAATTAATAATAGTTTAAATAAAAATGCGTACCGCGCTGTGTTTACTAAGTAGGTACAATTTATTTTTAAATTTGTTTAACAACATTCCAATTACTAAAAACGGCCAGTAAAATCATTAGTTTATACCACTCCAGTAGAAAATGTGGAAGACTTGCGAAATCCGATCATTGCTGGGTGTAACTTAATAAGAAATGATCCTGGTGTTTTTGAAAGGGTTCGGCAGTCAATGAGGAGAAGATTGGATGCTTGTATGCTGGCTAGAGGTGGTCATTTCCAACAGTTTTTGTTGGTTAAGTTAAATTTTCATGTAATTTTTCATAATAAAATGTTATTATCTAAAATTTTGTTTCCCCTGTATCTTCGAAACAAAGAGGTTTTTCAAAAATCATCAAAGTACAAAATATTCTTAGAATAGTCCAAGGAACAATCCCCTGAATTTTTGCCGCATGTTTAGGAAACACCCTGTATATATGGTTTTGAAATCAAAAGCTAACCTAATACAATACATAAAACAAATCCCTAACTGAGTTTAGTGCAAAACGAGGTACCATACCAATTTTTTGTATGATACCAGGGCTCAGGGAAAAACCTCAGTAGAGAAAACCCTGTCTCGCTGTTCCAACAAAAATAACACTTAAAAACTATTTGAATATTGAAGGATTTCTTCTTTATTGAGTCCAACCGATAACCCTCTCCAAGATGTCTTCGGAATTCTGAATCTGAAACGAAAAAATCGAAGCAGAAAAAAGGAACAGAAAAATAAAATGATTGAAACTCTATTAAATCGATTTAAAATCAACCATCCAATTCGAAAACGACTCTGTAACTTCATGTATAGCCCTTAAGCTATCCTGAAATTTAAATACCGAATAATTATTTATCAGATGTTTCTATAGTCTCCTCTGCTTCTCCGCATTCGCAACTAGAAACTTTCAACTGAATTCCACTTGAAAAAGCATGCTATTACAACAGCCATGACCTGTTCTTATAGGATTAAGAACAGTCCAAATTCAGGAACTTTATTGGAGGGATCAGTTATTGAATCTTTGTTAAAATGGTGAAATATGAAATGAATTAGAACAGCACTGTTTTTAACTGTTACATCCACGTTTTCGGTAGAAACAGATATTTCAGAAAATAATAACTCATTTTTGCTGAAATTGGCAAATACCCTACCTTTCCTTTCGAACAAGTGCACAAAACTTCATAAATAATGCGAATAAATTACGTCAGGACTAGTTATTTACAACTCCGGTTGAATAGTAATGAAATGAATATAATAACAGAACTAAGAATTCTATTTCATCTCTCTCCATATACCAGGTCTCATCTAGAGAAACGGCTAATTTTCAGGATTTCTTGAAAAGTATTTACTATTCATTTATTCATCAATTTCAATTTTGTCTCCTGCAGAATAAAACCCCTTAGATGAAGGGTTTTCCAATAGGAAGTGTTATTTTTCAATATAAATGATCGGATGTTTATTTCATTATAAAGAAGCTATGCCGTTAATAGTGGAAAATAACATCAGGCAAATGACCACCACGACCACGCTTACATGACCTTATCCTTTTAATGAAATTTTCCATAACCAAAGCGGAAAGTAGCTGCCCTATGTCCTCAATAGCCTCACGATTTCCATCTTTGAGGTCTTGAATCGACGCTGGGCTATTGGCGTAGACCTTCTCTTTCACGTGGCCTCAAAAGAAGAAGTTGCAAGGTGTTGAATTACAAGATCTTAGTGGAAAATTGTGATCACCTGTTCTAGATATAACACGGTCCGGAACCTTCAGCAAATACACGATATTGTTGATGATCGGCCGACTTGAGTCCTTGTGTTAACTGAACTTTGTAAGTCTTAAAACCCAGATCTTTATGCAAAATACGGTGTAATGACGTTTGTGGAATGCCAAATTCCAAAGAACGGCGAGGGGTAGACAAACCCGGGTTTTCTTCAACACTACAGCAGCAATATTCTCGGCTGTTCTTGAGCGACGTGCACGTGTTTGATTCTTCACATCACTCACTTGTCCCAACAGCTCGAATTTTTCAACCAATTTCTTTATTGCGGTCCGACAAGGTGCTTCACGACGACCCAAAAATGTTCGAGTTTTACGAACCGTCCCTGTTTTTTTATAGTTTTTTATACTGAACTAGTAGACCCAACAGACTTTGTTCTGTATACACAAAAATTCATTCAATTCGATTCAGCCGTTTAGTTGCAGATTAGACGAATAATTTAGATAACGATTACAGCGCCATCTGTTGATCTGATTTGTGATCAAAAACATACGGGCATCGGGCAATCCAAAATACATTCATACATCCCTCACACTTCGGTACCTTCTCCTACCCGCCTAGTGCCTACCTCGGATACGCATTTTGGTGCGATTTCATCTTCAACCTGCCATATCTTTTGATGTATTCATCATAATTGAATGATGTAAGAGGCAATTTCGTTCTAAATTAAATACTGGGGATGAACGACGTATTTAATTGGATAAGGATCAATAGCGTATTCTTAAAAAAATACTCCCAAATAATGCATAATTTTGGGAAACATTTTGATACCTTTTAAAGGTAATACCGAATAAACCTTGAAAGATAGATATATGCTATCGCAGACTTTTTTGTAGAAATTTGAGGAGGTACCTTTCCGTCATACATTGTTTCCATGTACGTCTTACGGTTTTTGCAACGCACCTGAAAATAGCTGATTTTGGTACTCATATTCAATATCATTGCAGTTATAGTAGGTTTCCTTAATTTTCTCGGGTGAAAAGTATAGCCTATGTTACTCTGGGATAGTGTAGCATTCTAAGGGTGAAAGAATTATTGAAATCGATCTAGTAGCTTATGAGTTAACTCGTATAAAACCCACAAATATTTCCTCTTTATAATATTAGTATATTTTTAATAATTTCAACGCGTTCTCCAAGCGTGTATCGTTCCATTTTTATTAATGGCATAGTTTCTAATTGTCAAATGTCAAAAAAATGACAATTCCAAACGTGACATCTACCTAAATAGCGGCCCTCTAAAATTAATAAATTCATCATCAATGTTTCAAACAGACCACGTATATAATCGCTATTTCTGGTCACTCGGGTCGGGTCGGGAAATTCAAAAACCTCACGGTCTTCAGCTAGCGCCCGACGTATAAATAATGTAAATTAATCGTATTTTATTCAAACAAAACGATACGAGACCGATTGTGTAGGTAGAAGTGGACGCGTCTCGGCCGTTCCTAGAAAAAGTTTTCCGATATCGGCAGATACGTACGTCAGTTCGACTCTCCTCTCCTTTCCGACCACAGATATACACCAATTGTTTATTCATCGATTCCTCGTGTCACGGGCGAACCATTCAACGGTTTTCGTGCTGACAACGCCCCGCTGATAAAAACTTGATGGGATCGTGACCGTGGACGGGAATCGATAGCTTTCGCGATTATTTCACCAGCTAGGAGAAAAAAACGCGTTTTTCTTCGGATGTAAATTCGACAATAACTGACGTTTCGATTGTCGGGCGGAATAATTGTTGTTGATAGGTTAGACCTGGGGCCTATTGCACCAAAATACTTATACTCCGTTCACGAAAGGTTGGGCACATAGTAGGCGTTTTTTTATTTATCTGAAGTTGGCAGTATTTGCTGTCATAACGTAAAATAAAGTCAACTTTGCCGAATGTACTCGGCCTCGTCTGACGATATTGCGAGTTACCAGAGAATTTTTGCAATATTGACAACATTGCGTATCAATCTGACAAGAAAATAAACATCATAACCTAAAATTTTAATATACACAGTGGAATATGCCAAATTTCCATGGCCAACCGGCGGCTCAACCTTTCGTGAACGGACTATATACTCCGTTCACGAAAGGTTGAGCCGCCGGTTGGCCATGGAAATTGGGCATATTTCACCGTGTATATTAAAATTTTAGGTTATGTTTTTTATTTTCTTGTCAGATTGATACGCAATGTTGTCAATATTGCATAGAGTTCTCTGATAACTCGCAATATCGTCAGACGAGGCCAGGTACATTCGGCAACGTTGACTTTATTTTACTTTATGAAAGTAAATGCTGCCAACTTCAGATAAATAAAAAAACGCTTACTATGCTCTCAACCTTTCGTGAACAGACTATAGCAACTTTTCACTTCGCACTTCTGACAAATTTCAAAAGTGAAAATTAGTTATGTCGCACAACATTTCTCCCAACATTTAATTTCTGCGGAGTACTTTTCATTATGCACTTGACTTTTCACATTCAATTTTTCAATTATGAATGCGTTTCGTGCAACTTAAATCATTTGAAAAGTGCTGAGTGAAAAGTTGCAAAGTATTTGGTGCAATAGGCCCCTGATAAACGAAACCGGTAAACCATTTTCAGTGTTTGAGGATAAGGAAAATCTCCTCTGTTTCGATAGCTTTTCTAGAAAGTACATACATCAATAATTATTCGTTGATGCAATAAAAAACTACGACCGGACAACCGAACAAGTACCCCATTTTTGAGTGCTCGTTCTCCTTAAACGAGTGCTATATGGTTCTGCCAAATAAATGAAAATTCATGCGTTTAAGAGTAACGCGGACATAATATAAACAATGAAAGCGGATAATATTATTAATTGGTTTAAAATCAACCAATATTAAACCCACACTTCGGGACTAATCCTTTCAACGAAAACAAAAAAGTATGGAGCTTCTCCATACTGAAGAGCCCCAAATAGAGCGAAATAGCTATCTATGGATGCTACCACTATGCATGTTCTTTGTGCGTTGACGGGATTAGTTCCGAAGTGTGGGTTTAATATTGGTTGATTTTAAATCAATTAATAATATTCTCCGCTTTCATTGTTTATATTATGCCAAATGTCTGTAATTTTGAGCTAAAAATGATCTCAAACGATAGGGTGAGACTCCCTGATGACGAATTCGTGGTCAAATTAAATTCTATCCTTGGAGCCGTCCGTCCGGCCGTTAGCAAAATAACTTTTCTAGAAACTTAAAATTTTTAAGGCAAGTTCGGCTCCCAAATGGCTCGGATAAGTTCGTTAACCAACCAAATCGTACAGGGTGTTCCATGAAATATAGCCATTCAAAATTTTGTTCCTCAATATCTCAGACAAAACGAAACCCATCGAAATGAAATGTTGCGGCTTTATGTAAATGCTCATAATAAGCTTCATGCAGAATTTTGTGGCCATAGTGTAAACAGAACCATAGAAAATTCAATTGGAATAAAGAAAAACTCCATATTTCCATAACAAGATATCCGATTCGAAAGAAATTTATTTTATAAATGAAGATTGATACTCTGAATCTTCATGCAACATTTTGTGGCCATAGTGTCAACAGAACCATGGAAAATTCAATTGGAATAGTGAAATGAAGAATCCTCATATTTCCATAACAATATAACCGATTCAAGTGAAATTTATTTTGTGAATCAAAGCTGATATATTGAATTTCAAGAGGATCGCATCATCAGAACCATAGAGTTTAAATTTTGTAATTATTTATTTTTCACATATTCCATTTTTGTAATAATTTTCAGAATATAATTCCAATTGTGCTGAGATTCTGCATTTATTTTTTTGGTTTCAATCTCAAATCCCACATAAAATTTTGAGATTATAGTCTTATTGCTCCACCAAAGGACGAGCGCTCAAAAGATTCTGCTCAGGGCTTTTCTTAAATTTTTATTGATCCGAGTTTAACCGATATAGCTCGCCCAACCATCACATAATCCTCGAGCGAACCTCGACATCCGAAAAGTGTTAAAAAATCCAGGTAAACCAACGGAAATTTCATAATTCCACAAGTTGATTATCCGAAAAATGACCTGGTGCACCATCCTCTGGGCCGTATTCCCATCGATCCCATACCAAAACCTCCGCGTCCACGCCTTCTTCTCCACGTAGACACGGTCGTCCCCGAAGGGCGATACCCTCTCACCAGGTAAAAGTCCAGGTGGTCGCTACAAAGGCATCCTCGAGATCTACAGAATATCTCGAAGGCAACGAAAGAAAGAGAGAGACGAAGAGCCAAAAAAAGAAAGAAATCGAGCTTTGCGTTGTATGTAGATCGTCGCAGAGAGACCGGGGACCTGACGGCTTACAAATAGGCGGCAGACCCCCATCGTGTCGGCGTTTACGTTCTTTCTGGTCCCCGGTCGTTCGATACGTTGTTCTCGGACTTTCGTTAATTGTAACATTCCAAAATTGTGAATTGTAACGTTTCGTAACATCGATAGTATTGACCTCGGTTCAATAAAGAAGCATAGATAGTGTAGGAATTGTATTAGGGTGCACTTTCAATTATAATGGACTGTATTTTAAATAATGGTTATATTAGCACTTATGAATATGAAAAATGACAAATATAAAATGAATGTAATTGTTGAATTTGTCTCTTCGACGAATTCTGGAGACACACTGCCCTAGTTCTCGTCTGGTCCCCACTGTTAGGACTCTATCCCTACGCATAGGG
This sequence comes from Propylea japonica, assembly GCA_013421045.1. Lineage (NCBI taxonomy): Eukaryota > Metazoa > Arthropoda > Insecta > Coleoptera > Coccinellidae > Propylea > Propylea japonica. The sequence goes on from CM024243.1 coordinate 79,118,541, forward strand.
TAATTAATCACTTAACACTTGTCTATTACTTAGAACTTTCTAAAAGCAACGTTCGTTTTACTTCGAGGAGAAATCACAACAGATAGGCTCTGTCAAATGTAAACAGAGGTAAAAATGAGGAAAATATCCCAATGTATACAGGGTGTCCCGGAAAATGTGGGAAATCTCTCGGATTCGTATGATCATAAAAAATGAAGATGACAAGTTCCCATAATTTTTTTCCCTAGCGGCCCTCCCTACGAAGATACGACCTCCTGAATGACGCCACTGGAAATTCATAGTAGTAATTTTAATTACTTACTTCTTTCATTATTTTTTTTTTCGAAAACGGTTCATTTTATCGACACTGAACAAGAGTACTGACTGACGCGATTTTCAGCAAAACGGTGAGTTTCATCATGAAAGTACCTGAGACAAAAATTGTAGATCATAAAATTATCTATAAAAAAAGTATCAATACTTTTTTTCTTACGAGCCACCGTTTCTGAGATTTAAAACGATTCAAAAAGTTGTAACTACGCGCTAAGTACACTACCTCATAGGTGGCGTGGAAACGTGTGCATATTACATAGAGATAGAATACTATTCTATCTCTATGGCATATTATGACGATAACGATTTTTATAACTTTTTGAATCGTGATATCTCAGAAACGGTGGCTCGTAAGAAAAAAAGTATTGATACATTTTTTATAGATAATTTTATGATCTACAATTTTTGACTGAGGTACTTTTATGATGAAACTTACCGATTTGCTGAAAATCGCGAAAAACTCATTTTTTTGACCTTTGACCTTGAATTAAATTTTTTCCTTACATGGGAATGATGGGGAACTTTTAGACATTGTTTATAATTATGTTTTGAACAACTTCACAGAAATTCAGCTTGTTGGGACTTCATGTAACTTCGAATGTCTAAATAGACCGGACTACTATATCAGTACAACGCTTCTGGAGGACATCATCTTTATGATGTGATCTTTAAAACTAACGAAAAAATGGGGTGAGGTATTGACTCAAACAGAATAAACCACTTTTTCCTAGGTTTTGCCAATTTTTTTATGGCCTATCAAACCTGCACTGCTTGTATTGCCGCATCCTGTAGAATGTATCACAAATGTCACAATTGTAACACCTGTAACATCACCGTTTGATACTTGTGCCGTTTGCTTTCTCGACCGCGTTTTCCTTTGGTTCCATGAATAAGGCCGCACCTACATTAGGTCCGCATTTCTCCCGATCCGATCCGATCCGACGTTGTCCGACCATCGGACAACGTCGGAAGAAAAACAAACACTTTTATCTTAATGTTAGTGCCTACAATGGACACGAAGCTTCCGATTTCTCGAGTTCCGACGACTCACGACACTATCCGATTTGACGGCCGATCAAACATGTTTGTTTCCAGTCCGACGTTTCAATCCGACGCGTGGTTAGTGAAGTACTGAAGTACTGTAAATTAAGTTAAATATCAATCAAATTTTTGAAAAATGACGGGAAAAATTGATAAGGAGTTGTTAATACAGCTTGTGAGAGATGAACCTCGTCTATGGGACCAGAGGGTGAAAGCTTACCACAATCGTGACATAAATTTGAGTTGTGGGAATCAATTGGAACGCAACTTCAACAGATTTCAGTTTTCATTCATTTTGTTATCACGTGTTTACTGCAATAGCTTCTACTAAAAACTGCAGTAGAACGGTAGACAGTATACAGTTAAACGGATCACGTCGGAACCAGTGTAGGCATTCACGTCTGACGTCATCGGATACCGATGGACGGATAACTTCGGATCGGATCGGATCGGGAGAAATGCGGACCTAATGTAGGTGCGGCCTAAGAATGTAGTCAGAGAATGGGGACCACGAGATTTGTCGTCTTTAGATATGCGGGGGCGACAATAAGGAAAGAATTGAATTGTTGTCGGGGGTATTTCGCGTGTGTGACTTTCGGACCGCGCACAGCTTGGGTAAACGAAGAAATATGGCTTTCGAAAGGCGCTCTTGTATTTTGCGATGTCGGTATTTTGTTTGTACAAGTTATATTGAGTCGAGAATAGAATACTTTTGTCGCAGCTGGTCTTTGTGCTCGTATGGAGTTTGACTGACCGCTTTCAGGTCACAATAATCGTACATTTTAAGCACGTTCTGCTAGGCTATTGGCTCGGCTATTGGGTTCTTCAAATATTTGTGATTTTTGAATTCGAAGCAGGATATAGTCTGTAAGGAGTCGGTTTGACAAGACCTATATTGTTACCTGGATTTTATGAGCATCCCTCTTGGAAGTAGAGGTGAGATGAATTAGCCACTAAAAAGCTGCGACTTGATACCGTTGGACAATTTTCTTTGAGGCGATATTTATTACAAGTGTTATGCAGACAAATCATAAAATCGAGCATTTAAAGGCCTTAATTTGTGATGGTAACATAGGCCATCAGGTACTATTCCATACATTCGAAAAAGTGCTCGAAAATTAGTCCGATTGAATGAGGTACTTTTTTATTAATGAAATATTATTACAATTTCAACAATAACTTGAATTTGGCAAAATATTTTTAGCGTTTTTGTTTTATTACAGTTTTAAATTCAAACTATTAAATGGCCCAGACTTATATAAGGTTATATAAGTATATGTAGACTGCGGGGTGATTCGGGGCAGCAAAATAGGATGGAAATTTTATATCAGTTAGGCCCTTGAGCTACCCTTGGAGGGCTAGAGCATATTCAACATTATTCCAGAAAACCTATAATTTTTTGCCTCATTATAATGAATTATTCAACGATCAATCTTTCATGTTGGTTTCATGAGATGAAGTAAGAATAATATATACAGGTTGTTTCAAGAAGGCGTGGCAATATACAAGAGGTGAGGTCATTTAATTAAAAAAAGATTAGTCGAACATTTGTTTGGTAACTTCTTATAGTCCGTTCACCAAAAGTTGAGCGCATAGTAGGCGTTTCTTCATTTATCTGAAGTTGGCAGTAGTTGCTAATTATTGTGATCACCTCTTCGAAAGATAACACGGTCCGGAAACTTTTCCCGCAAAAGATCAATGGTTTCGTTGCTTATGTGGCACGTAGCGCCTTCTCGAAAGTAAACGTTGTCCAGATCAATACTATCCAATTTCGGCCATAAAAAATCATTAATCATCTCTCGATAGCGCAATCCATTTACCGTAACTGTTCTTCAACACTTTCTGCTACAGCAGCAATATTCTCGGCTGTTCTTGAGTGACGTGCACGGGTTTTATTCTTCACATCACTAACTTGTCCCAACAGTTCGAATTTGTCCACCAATTTCTTCATTGCGGTCCGACAAGGTGCTTCACGACGACCCAAAAATGTTCGAGTTTTACGAACCGTCTCTGCTTAAGTTTCGCCATTTTTGAAGTGAACTTTAATAATTTCAATGCTTCCTTGAAGTGTATATCGTTCCCTTTTTATTAATAGCGTAGTTTCTACTTGTCAAATGTGAAACAATGACAGCTTCAAACGTGACATCTATCGAAATAGCGTTGATTGCAGTACAGTAGAGACTCGATAATCCGGAGAACGATAATCCGGATATTTACTAGTCCGGATTGACATCAAGATTGTATTATGTCCTTATAATCCGAATTGCAAGACTCAATAACCCAAATTTCCGATCGTTGCATACCTGGTTTACGGTTTACTTGTCGTAACTCAATTTCTATGACGACGATCGGGCGTTCTTTTGGTATATAATAGTGCACAATGGTATAAGACAAAAAAAGTCAGACAAGAATAATTATTTAGTGAAATGGAATGGAATGTTTCTACCTCCAAACCATACAGCTTTGATACAGCATATGGATCATAATGATATTAAATTAACAAAACTGAAATACCGAAAAGGCCTTTTAGCACATATTTTTTCGATCCTCGAAGACGGGGATAATGTTAGCAAATGCATTTAGAGCATAGATCAATTCGATGCAGTCTGTTTATTCCATAACTCATGGCAATTACTGATATTCAGCTTCTGAAAGATATACAGGAGAAAGCTATTGTTCAGCATTCTTTTTCTCTTACAGTAAAAACGTAAAATATCTAATTATTCCAAATAATATATTTGTTTTATGGTTTCGATAATAAAGCCTATATTTATTTCAACCGTTTTTTAAATTGCATCTTTACTAAATTGTAAGACCGGATTCCTCATTAATCCGGATCATCCCTTGCATTAATTGATCCGGATTATCGAGTCTCTACTGTACCTCCATTTGTATGTTTACTTCTTACTCCAAGGACTATAGTCTCGCCATCACCTGTCAAAATTCGAAAGTTTCCCTCACTTCCACTTGTCCCCCAACATCTCAACCCCCTTTGGCAACGTTTCAATGAATGAACGGTCATAATTACATACAATAACGTAGTATCTCTGGAAACAGCTGATGCGGGCCCCACGGAATCCCATAAATACGTCACGGGCAACAGATAGATATCCGCGTACACCTCCGCCACCGCCGCTGCGGCCGATCGTAAATCTTCATCGAGGTCCACACCGAATGAATGGGGCTCCCGTACCGTAATTAAGCCGTAATTATGATCTAGTGAACGAGCGCGCACATGACCGCGACATGTGTTCGAGTGTATGCCCCCCCTAATAAAGCGGGGACCGCCGATCCTTCTTGGACGACACATGGCCGCCAGTTTTACCGGGACTAATGTAACTCTTCCTGTCACTTCCTTTCGAGGGTTGGACCCGACCTGGTGGAACTTTCTCCGAAGGGACGTTTTTTTCGACGGGGTGTAGTATGTGTCAGTACACACAGCCTGTATAATTACCATACGTGAGACGCATCATCTTAAAATGTTATTGAAATATCACGTGGCGTAATCTTTGAATGTATAACCATTGACAACTATGTTTATTGTTAAGTATAAACACTAACAATTGGATTGTATAAATAAACAAGTATCAATTGTTTAGAGAAGAGTTCGATTACATGTTACTATGGTCATTCAGTGAAATGTCCAATTAATTAAACACCTTTGATGAGTCTCAGTGTATGATTCCACCATCCCTCTACGGTATAAGCGATTGGCCGAACCTACCCTAGTTGGGTACATTACAGGGGTAATTGCTTGTTTCCTTGTCTACTTAATTTTATTTGGAAGATTAACCCTATATAAACACGAAAAAATTACTTTTTTCTTAAAAATATATTAATTGCCAATACAATATACGTAAATGAAAAGAGAACTCAAAATTCCCGCGGAAATGCTCAATTTTGTCACGTTATGATGATTACGTCAATATCCGATAAACAAACTTCGACTTCTGCCTGATTCTTTGTAAAAAAGTTCAGGGTATTTTTAGTTGAAATTTTTTCAACTTTCATTATTTCGCAAGATTTACATCATATTCATTAACTCTGATGTTTTTTCTTGAAAAAGGATGCTCTTGTATAACAACGCCCAGATGCAGCATTCCTGAGAAAAAAATTATTTTTATCATTTAACTATTGAGTACTTAGTGAAAAGAGAGAATATTTCAAATCTATTCTTTTCAGAAATGGTGCATCTGGGCGTTATTATACAAAAGCATTTTTTTCAAGAAAAAACATCAAAGTTTATGAATATGTTGTTAATATCGCGAAATGATGAAAGTTAAAAAAGTTTCAACTAAAAATACCCTTCGCACCCCCCCTCCGCCCCCAAATGATACGATTGTGCTTGACATGAAAGAAATGCACTCAATCTAATCGATGCGTATTTTTGATATTAGCCAAAGTGTAAACTTTCAGCACTTTATGTGACTCCGTTTTGCGAATATGTGGCAAAAAGTGTGAACAGGACGTCATCTTCAAAGGGCACAAGCTCCTTAACGAAGCAATTTTGCATTATATGATTTGGGTCGAATCTGTCTATTATACGATCTATAATGTCCACTAGAAGTTTGTCCGTCTAATTACGGGACATCCTGTATAATTGTGTTCATACAAATATCATAAGTTGATAAACATAATCGATAATGGTTATGAACATCTAGATCAGATTACGTGTTATCTCAATATCAGTTCTATCTATCTTAGAAACGTTTTTAAGAAGACGTAAAGCACGAATGCCACTCATTGGCCCAGTATCCTTCTGTGGTATAGGTAAATGTACCTACAAGAAGGAGTTTCTGTGTTCGAGTGTATGCCCCCTAATAAAGCGAGGACCGCCGATCTAACGCGTTTCCTTCTCGGACTACACATGGCCGCCAGTTTTACCGGGACTAATGTAACTCTTCCTGTCACTTCCTTTCGAGGGTTGGACCTGACCTGGTAGAACTTTCTCCGAAGGGACGTTTTTTTCGACGACGTTTTCGACGGGGTAATTGGTTGCTCCCTTGCGTGGTGTGGGCGGGGTTTTCCCTTGGAATTTATGTCGCTTTTAGCGTCTTTCCTTGACTGTTGAGTTGGTTTTTTCTTCCGTTGTGTCAGTGGAGGGTGGTTCATCAAGTTTTTCCTTGGGGGCCTGAAAACTTCGAATTTGATTCGCGAACGCACCTTTTCACATCGAACTGTTATTGTCAATTTATTCAGTAAACTCGACATTCCATCCTGGTGTTGTACAGGGTGTCCATAATTCGTGATCCCTGAACTACAACTTTCATCAATCATTCGTTAATTGAATGATGTAATTCAAGTCTTACTGTCTAGCCAAATACCATCTGCTATTTCTTGGACTCAGATAGAACATAAAAAATGAAAATGACAAGTTCCCATATTTTTTTTCCTAGCGGCCCTCCCTAAGAAGATACGAACTCCTAAATGACGCCATTAGAATAATCCATTTTAGTGGAATAAGTTTCAAATTACTCGATATAATTTGATGAGAATTTGAATTGATTAATAGTATTAAGGACCTCTAAATCACCGCACTCAAATTTCAATTAGTATGATAAGGTGCTAAAAAAACAAATTTGGATACCTTGAACATTAAACTAAAGAAAAGGTACTCTTGTTCAGTGTCGATGAAATGAACTGTTTTCGAGAAAAAATAATTAGAGAAGTAAATAATTGAAATTTATTCCACTAAAATGAATTTCCAATTGCGTCATTTGGGAGGTCATATCTTCGTTGGGAGGGCCGCTAGGAAAAAAAATTATGGGAACTTGTCATCTTATTTTTTTATGTTCTATTTGAATCCGAGAGATTTCCCACATTTTCTGGGACACCCTGTACATGTTTAATAATTGTGTGTATACAAATATCAAAAATTGATAAACATGATCGATAATGGTTATGAACATCTAGATCGGATTACGTGTTATCTCAATATCAGTTCTATCTATCGTAGACATATTTTTAAGAAGACGTAGTGCACGAATGCCACTCATTGAAGAAGGAGTTTCTGGAGAAGGAGAAAGCCGAGAAGTAAAAACTCTGGCGGAATCTCCCAGGGATGGATCATTCCACTAAGTTCCTTCGTAATTTTGAAACAGCAAGAACCAAAAAATATTTGGATCTTAGTAAGAAACAATTACACCTCCTCACTGGCTTTCTCACAGGACACTGTCGCCTCAGGAAGCACCTGTTGATGATGGGATTATCGGACACTGGCGAGTGTAGGTTCTGTAGGGAGGAGGAAGAAACCCCCATTCACCTAGTCACGGAATGCCTTGGCATTGCGAACCTAAGGAAAGAATGCCTTAGGCGAGAAACTTGTAAGAGTGAGGAACTAGCCTCGTTGAAGCCTTCACAGATATTATATTTCGTTAGATCTCTGGAACTGGAAGGCAAGCTGTAAGGAGTGTGGTGAGAACAGCTCTGTAAGGGGGCACAATAGACCTTCAGGTCGCAGTGAACAGTAACCCCTTTTTTAAACTAAACTAACTGTTAACTCTATTGCCCAATTGTCCGGTGACATAGTGACGAGTTGGCCCACGCCTTCCTTTTCATGGCACCGGGATACAGGCAATACCTCTTCTAGAAGGTATTGATACAGGCGAGGAGCAAGGGGAACGCAAGATCCAGACGCACAGGGGAGGAAGCCACTTGAGTTGACCTGGGATTTTATAAACATTTTCATATACATTCACATATTCACAACTAAACCACCACACTAGACACATTCCATTCTATAACATCACACTGTACACATTTCTGACAAATATAACTTTACAACTTTTACGTATTAAAATACATCACGTGAAATTCTCAAAATCTTCACTTACGAACAAAAACATTAACTAACTAAGAAGACGTAAGGATATACATATAGACCTTGCTTACATATAAAAATTATACAGGCTGTTCGTACTGGTACATACTACATGCCAACTTTAAACTTCCGCAGATCGGGTCCTTCGCGCCGGATTCCACCGACGCTCACTAGAAGATTAAACCAGGGCGTCGCGACGTCTAGATTGATGGTTCTCATAACACGTAGGCAATAAGCTCCCGCCCGCGGAACGACAGAAGATGGGATAACGCGTGAATACTTTCGACGTCGTGCGTCCTTTTTAACGTAACCGAGCTGTGTGAGGACGTCGAAATCCAATCAGGATCATCCGAAGCGTACCGCGGGCCGACCTTGACGCCCTGGGTGGGCGCTAAACGGGCGCGAATTCTGAGATGTGTACGGGCGTCGTCGTAAATACGCCCGAATTTGATTTGCGATAAAAGCGACGCCTGTCGACGTCTTGATTTAATGGGCGGTAGATTGAAACGGTGATTTCGTGAAGGGTGGATAATTTTTTTTTAGAATAGGGATATTCGAGAGATTGTAGGTTCCGGCTACGGTGTTCAAAAGGTGGAAATTCTGAGGTTCTCCTGAAAGTTTTGATCGCCTATAAGTAAATAAAAAAAATTATGAATATTTTTTAAATTTTTGGTTTGATGAACCTTCACATTAGATTAGAGGAGAGGCGGTGAGACTGTACCCGAAACTGAACCGAAATACCGATACTGCCCTTTTGGCTGGAATTCACTCATATAAGGCCGGAATGAAAAAGAAAAGAAGAACAGAAAACAATATTCATATATCATTTACATAAGTAATGACATAAATGAAAAAAAAAAGGTCAAAGGAAAACCTGCGATGCCTTCACGTATCACAGAGGATTTGTTTCGATCAACGCTGAACTCAACATTAAGCGAGTATTTTTATTCAATGTTTCGAAAAAGTTGACAGGTGGTTGAACGCAGCCTTAATTTTTCTCGGTGGTTTCAACTACAAAACTAAATCACAGTCAGGGTAAGAAGTAAACCTAGAGATGCCTTCACGCATTTGTTGACGCAGTCAAGTAAAATCTGTTTATGAACGCGAACAACATTCCGGCGTTGCGAACTTGTGCCTTATCTTTATTCCGCATTGGGATAATTGTTCTACGGCTGCCATACTCTTATACTAACTGCTAGCGTCTTTTATAGACCATTCCGTCAGTTTGGCAACATTGTTCTGTTACTGTATAGTTATTCGATGCGTCGTGTTCACATTTCCGTTTCGATTTAACGTTTATAAACTGAATTATTTTACTGTTTTGGCGGCAGTTTATTGTTGCTTGATGGTATTTAGGTAATTATAGCTATGGCAAAATTACGAAAACGTAGTACAGTGGAACTTCCCTATAACGAAAGCGCTAAATCTGCAGGAATAATTCGTTATAAAGAAATTTCGTTATCCAGAAAATTTGTTTCTATAGTCGGTAATGTCGCGGTCGACTTCACTGATAAATTTAAGTTTATCATTCAAACTTAAGCACTTCTTTTCAGATATTTTCGCACAACTTTTCAAATTAGCGTAATGGTTAGATTGAAACCAAACAGCCAGGGATGTATTTAAAACTGTTTCAGAAGGATCTCTCTGTCCGCCTAATGATTTAGTTTAAGGTCGGGATCAATTACGTACGTCCGGAAAAATTTCGGAAAAAACCCACCCTTATACCTTCTAACCAATGCCCATTTAAAGAGTGATGTTCTTTGAATATTTCGTTATAGAGATAATTCGCTTCGTTTCAGAGGCTGTTTTTAACATGGAATTTGGATTCAAAGTGTAATGTCTTGTACGAAATTCGTTATACAGAGAAATTCGTTATACAGACGTTCGTTATAGGGAAGTTCCACTGTATTATATTCATAAATTCTTCATCTGAAAAGCATCGAACGTTCTGCCAGCGTCCCGACGATCCGGCTTGGCCCAACGCTCACTCGTCCCAGCCGCCTTATCGTAATCGTCGTGCCGTTAAGCCCCCTCGATAAATCGAAAACGGGATTAAAGTGGATCGGTAATAAACGTTTAATTCCATTATTCCGAGAGGGCAATAATCGTTAATGAGATAACGAAAACTGTGACACAGATAATGATGATACATTACGACACGACTCGCAGTCCGGTTCGTCGTGCTGGAACACGGAATAGTAGGGAAGAAGAAGAAGAGGAGAAAGGCCCTGCTTTCGTCTCGGCCGCCGTTGATTTATTGCCACGGAATCTCTTACGTATACCTCGATTAATGACACGCATTATCTTTTGCCGCTCCTAAATTAACAGTACGGACGTACGCTTCGGCCATTAGCGCGGACGCGTATGCGTTACGTATGCGACTCACGGCTTACGTAACCTGGTCTTCTTTTTGATAAAACGAAATGCGACTCGAAAAAATTGTGGTAAATACAAGGGCGGTTTGATAAGTCAGGGATTTTTTGAAGTTCCCGCGTAGTTATCACAAATGCAACAGTGCTGCCGTCAACTGTGATCTATTAGTGGGCAACTGTCAAATTTTGAGCAAGCTACGTCATAAAGTTAATAATTTCTGTAACAGTCTCTGTCTCTATCATCGAGATAAAATAGAGAAGGGACGCCATGACACACAATAGAGTAAGAAAAGATAGTATCACTGGGCCGGTTTAAGTCAGGGACCAATATGGCGGAACGTTCAGGGTTGAATTAAGTTGCCAGTTCTTTCTGTTCACAAAATTCACCGAAAAATAGGACGTGTTGGGTCTATAGGAAACCTGTTCAAATAAGGTCAATTGAATATCAAATAAACAATTTTTCTTCAGGCGATAATATACACATATAAAAAGATATCAGAATACCAAGACAGACTAGCAAAAATTTCGAATGCGGATCTGTTCAGTACTCAACCCTACCTGTGATTTGTTTCTCTATTTTTTTCTTATCTGTCTCTTATCTACTTGAAGAAAGCCTTAGAGCACACGATACCATTTTATTGTATATTATTATGCAGAAAAAATCACAATTTAACTAGAAACAACCGCAAGAATCACAATTCCTCCAGAAAATTCAACGATTGTCAAATTTGACGTTAGGTGGTTGTAATATGGTGCATCTGATACCACGTTTATTTCAATGATGGCAACTCTATACTTTCCTATCTCTATGATCTCTATGCTCAGTAACAAAAATTATATTAAATACTTCCCTATAACAAATTTCTCTGTATAACGAATGTTGTACAAGATATTGCACCTTGAATAAAAATTCCATGTTAAAAACTCCCTCTAAAACGAAGTCAATTCTCTCTATAACGAAATATTCAAAGAACATCACTCTTTGAAAGGGTATTGGATATAAGGTATAAAGGTGGGTTTGTTCCGAAATTTTTCCGGACATACGTAATAAATCCCGACCTCAACCCTTTAGTGCCCAAAGTACGAAAAAAAGTGAATTATTAATTTTTTTTCTATTTTTCGTTTGTAGAGGTCTTTGAAATAACACTAAATTTTTTTCAGAATTTAATTTTCATATTTGAAAAAAAAAACAAAAAATGGACTTCTGAGTACCGTCAGGAATTATATCATTCATCGTGTCAAAACTACTCTCATTAACTAAATTATTTTTTTCACTTTTATCATTGAATTTTTTCACGAAATTAAAAAAGTAGCTATTAGAAAAATTAAAGTATTATAATTATATATCTTAATCAGTCCATTATATGGTACTCAAGGAAACAATTTTTATTTCAACACAAGAATAAACCACATAAACCACGTCATCAGGTACACTATAATTGTATTTCCGTCTCTTCACTATTTGTCCATATTTCCTGTTCCTAACATTTTTTAAATTCATCGACATGAGCCCTAAAGAAACAGATCTTCTAAATTCCAATGTGGACATTTTTTCAAATTGCATGTTGTATATTATGTAAGCATTCACGAATGCTTTGTCAAGAAATCCCCAGAATAGTCTATGCCACCATTAAGGCTACGTTCAGATGATGAGCGCTCAACGCGCGTTTTGCTAACGCGCGTTTACAACTACATGTATTTTGAACGCCCATCATCTGAACTTACCCTAAACAAGATACATGTAGTTGTAAACGCGCGTTAGCAAAACGCGCGTTGAGCGCTCATCATCTGAACGTACCCTTACGTGACCTGCGAATTACTCCGTATGTACTTCGTAACTGATTTTTTGTTCTCCATGTTTCCTGACGGTACTTCTGCGTCCTGATGAAAAATGGGAATTATCTAATCAAAAAGATATTCGAATGTTTATTCTTCAAGCAAAAACTTACTCAGTATAGTCACAAGCAACAATATTCACAAAAGAAAAATAGCAATATATCGGAAAACAAATGCAGAGACGAATATAAAAACATAATGCGAAAACGTCAGAGCACACTGGATCTAACAATGTACAAACGAGTACACTAAGATTTTATAGGGCGCTACGGAAACTATCGATACTCTTATTGGATCAGGAATGGTACTGAAATATACCGTCGGGGCGCCGGACCTGTGTAGTTTTACGACGCGTCAAAAGTGTTGGTACACAGGAGTACCGTCGGGCACTAAAGGGTTAAACTAAATCATTACGGCGGGCAGAGAGATCCTTCTGAAACAGTTTTAAATACACCCCTAGCTGTTTGGTTTCAATCTAACCATTACGCTTGTATGAAAGTTGTGCGTAAATGTCTAAAAGGAAGTGCTCAAGTTTGAATGATATACTTAAATTTATCAGTGAAGTCGACCGCGACATTGCCGACTATAGATACAAATTTTCTGTATAACGAATTTTTTTGCGGATTTTGCGCTGTCGTTAAAGGGAAGTTCCACTGTACTTGTGAAATTATTGATTGTATTGTATTACCACAGGATTGAACAGTAAAGAAAGAAAAACCGTAACATTCTTTCAAATACTGGAATGTAAGAATAATAAGTAGATTTGACAACATCCTTTAGACATTAACGACATTCCAGTCATTACCAACTTACACAGTTTCAAATAAGAAAACTTAAAGCAACTATTCCAAGTGCCCCTAAGTGCTTTTATGAAAACGAATGAACTGTATCAGACCTGGCGTTAACAAGATTCAATCCTGCGAAGCGTCGAGTGTCCTTTCGCGACAAGGACCATCCATCGATCGGGGGTGGAACAGTGAAATCCGGTCCTTGAGGACCGCACCGTGGTCCCTGACTTCCCCTCAAACTTCACCAAAGTTAGACCGATCGACATCCGTCGTCGGTAAGTCACGCCGGCCAACTTAACAAAACTTTCCGGACGATGGAAACGCATTAGCCGTTTCTAGCCACATGTTTCCTTCCGACCCTCCTTTTTTTTCTTCGGAAAATTCGTATCAACCCTTAGATAGATATACACTGCGCTCAAAAATCAACGCACATTATGGAAATCTTTAATTTATTCTACAACTGAAGGTGTTCTAAATGATAATTATTTTTATCAGAATTATGCATGCATTATCTTATCCACTTTCAACGTTTTTCTTCAATACAGATGTTGATTTTGAATGTATTAAGGGCCCCACTCACTTCGTTCTTCTCCGCCGTTTTTACCCGACGGTTAAAAACGTCAAGAGAACGGACGAAAATCAGGCCTCGTCTGAAATTTGCAACGTCGGGTAAGTGCGCCGTTTTTAGCCCATACACTTCGTTTTTGCGGCAGTTTTACCCGACCGTTTTTAAACCGTCGGGTGAAAACGGCGGAGAAGAACGAAGTGAGCGGGGGCCCATTAGCTCCATTCAGAAATCAGTTGTTCTCGATCAATTCTAGTGATTAATAGTTTTTATTTCGTTTGATTTTCTACACTCGATCGCTATGCAACGCGAAACACGCAATTTGACCCAAGAGGAATGTGTCCAAGCGGTAGTTTTGCGAGAAGAAGGGTGGACATACACAAGAATTTGCAGAAAGGTTTGGAGTTTCCCATACTAGTGTGTCCAGAATGTTGCAGCGATTCAGGAACACAGGTATGAATGTCCGAAGACCAGGACAGGGTAGATCACGGGTAACACCTGCCATTCAAGAACGTTACTTGAGAGTACGAAATGAAGATTATCGCATAATCGCAGGTATAATATAAACAATAAAAGCAGAGAATAATACCAATTGATTAAAATCAACCAATATTAAACCCATACTTCGGAACTAATCCCGTCAACGCACAACGAACATGCATGGTGGTAATATCAAACAGAGCATCCATAGATAGCTATTTCGCCCTATTTGGGGCTCATCAGTATGGAGGAGCTCAGTCTGAAAGGCATTCTGGGTTCCCTTACTTGAAGAAATGTCGCCCAGCTCTGAGTATTATCAGAAACAAGACGCCATCTCTTGGGATCCTTACGAACACCTACCTCCAATGCATGAACGTTGAACGAAGTTGCAAGATGTTTATCCGTTTTTCATCAAACTGGTGGCAGTCCAACTTTGTGGATTTCACCTTCAGTCGATGAAGTGGAAACGCTCGATTATTCGTCATAAACCAGACGTGGTGATAATAGTACGAAATGAAGATTATCGCATAATCGCAGGTATAATATAAACAATAAAAGCAGAGAATAATACCAATTGATTAAAATCAACCAATATTAAACCGTATTAAAACGTTGTGCGTTGACGGGATTAGTTCCGAAGTATGGGTTTAATATTGGTTGATTTTAATCAATTGTATTATTCTCTGCTTTTATTGTTTATATTATACCTGCGATTATGCGATAATCTTCATTTCGTACTATTATCACCACGTCTGGTTTATGACGAATAATCGAGCGTTTCCACTTCATCGACTGAAGGTGAAATCCACAAAGTTGGACTGCCACCAGTTTGATGAAAAACGGATAAACATCTTGCAACTTCGTTCAACGTTCATGCATTGGAGGTAGGTGTTCGTAAGGATCCCAAGAGATGGCGTCTTGTTTCTGATAATACTCAGAGCTGGGCGACATTTCTTCAAGTAAGGGAACCCAGAATGCCTTTCAGACTGAGCTCCTCCATACTGATGAGCCCCAAATAGGGCGAAATAGCTATCTATGGATGCTCTGTTTGATATTACCACCATGCATGTTCGTTGTGCGTTGACGGGATTAGTTCCGAAGTATGGGTTTAATATTGGTTGATTTTAATCAATTGGTATTATTCTCTGCTTTTATTGTTACTTGAGAGTTTCTTCGTTGAGACAACGGTTTGCAACCGCTCGCCTCCTTCAAAATCAGCTTGAGCAAACTTATGGGGTGCAAATTAGCACTCAGACAATAAGAAATCGCCTCAGAGAATATGATTTAAGGCCTCGTGTCGCGGCAAGAGGCCCAGCTCTTACCACAGCCCATCGAAGGGCTCGTTTGGATTTTGGAGGGGGCATATCCATTGGGAAGAAGCTGATTGGGAAAGAGTTCTCTTCTCAGATGAGTCTAAATTCTGCCTCTACCATTGTGAACGACGTTCCCTTGTATACAGACGTCCACATGAAAGATATGCTCAGTGCAATTTCCTGAATACTACTGGTTTCGGGGGAGGATCGATTATGGTTTGCGGTGGAATATCTTTGACTGCTCGCACAGACCTAGTGGTCGTTGATAATGGAGTTATGAATGCTGATAGGTATATAAGGAACATTCTTGAAGAGCATGTAGTGCCATTTGCCCCATACATTGGTGAAAATTTCATTTTTATGGACGATAATTCCAGACCCCATCGTGCGCGCATCGTTCAGGAGTACCTTGAAGAGGTTGAAGTCTCTCGAATGGAATGGCCAGCAAGAAGTCCAAATCTCAATCCGATTGAGCAGGTTTAGGACAACCTCAATAGAAGGCTGAGAAGTTCAGAAAATCATCCAGCTACTCTTAATGACTTAGGAATCCAAGAAATCTGGGAAGGATTAGATCAGAACATTTCAAGATCACTCATTTTCAGTATGAACCATCGTTGTCGAGCTGTAATTAACGCAAGGGGTGGAAATACCAAGTATTAAATCACTTATCAGCATTCCAGTATTTTGAAAATTGTTTATTTCTCTTCTTTCACATAAGATTCGGTGAAATCCTGAATTTTTCTTCCATTTAATGTGTCTTGTTTCGTTCAAAACCTTCCCGAGAGAACATAAAAAATAAATTATAAAGTCAATGTAGAGTTAACTTTCATTATAATTGAGATTTTCAGAATGAGCGTTAATTTTTTTGCGCAGTGTACATAACCACAACCTCACTAAAAAGACACCATCAATAAAAAATAACAGATGGCGCCACAAGCCCGGACAACACTCATCAATCTCCCCCCGAATAAAATATAACCTTAATAATAACAGATCGGTAGTCATAAACGCCCTGCGACGTCCGCGTTCAAAAAAAATCACGTACGTAACCGTCATACGTCATCCGGGAATAAAACGGGAAGCGATATATCCTCCTGCGGAACCTCACGCACCGAGGCTCGCGGATGTAACGCCCGGGCGTTCACGAAAAATCGCCCATTACCGCTTTTATTGCGCCGTTTAGGATCGGCTTCCCCGCGGAGCTGGAACAAGACGCATAAGCGTCGGGGTAAGCGCGCGTGCATTAAGTTACGACGGACGTAAAAGTCCGGCGGGTAAATGGCGGTCGTTAGGGCGGTTTTTACGCCCGCGACAGGTTGCGGTTGAGATGTCACAGGGGCGCGATAATGGTCTTTCGACTGTTTCGGCTCGCGATAAGAGTCTAACCTGTGTTGTGGGAGTCGGTTTATTGCGAGGGATGTTTTTTTGTGCTTTTTGCGTGATACATACCGTTTTTTACGCAGTCGAAATTGGGTTAAAATATGGTAAAAGAACAATTGTTGCTGATGTACTCAGGGTTTTTTTCTCATGTCCTGAGAATGGATGAGAAAGAAAGTAAATGAAGTTGTTATTTTTTTATCAATAGTGAACAAATGCGAGGGACTTTGGGAGATGATTCCTTGATGAAAATAAGCAGGGGTAGTTCATAATTTTTTTTTTTCGAAATCGACCCCCCTACAGATACAGCCTTTGGAAGGCGATGACGAGTTGACAGTTTTTAATTTTTTTAGGAGTCCTTAAAAACACTGAGTCATAAAACTATACATAATTTGATTCGTTAAGTAGATGTTACTCACACAATTTTTTTTAATCCCGTAACTTTATTATTAGGGGTTGAAAATAACAACCCGTTATGATTTTCCTTCAAAAACTGAAGAACTTCTGAAGAAAAAAGTCTCTTGCAAAATTTCGATACAGTCGATACTTTTTTCGGAAAAAAAAGAAACTTACAAGCAGTTATGATCACTGTTCATTCCATTTCATCGTAAGTTCCATAGAACGAATATTCTAAGATATTGTTTATGCTCAAAATTGGTTTTGTCAATTATGTCCTATTTGTGAAATTAAAATATTACGGATATAATTTTCTTGCGGAAATTAGTAATTAAACCTTCAGAAAGATTTAAAGAACATCTTTATCTCCTGTCATAGATATACAATATCTTAGAATATTCATCCTATGGAACACTTATACTGTAGTATGTGTCAGTACACACAGCCTGTATAATTACCATACGTGAGACGGCAAGGCCGGTTCAACCTCGCATCATCTTAAAATGTTATTGAAATATCGCGTAGCGTAATCTTAGAATGTATAACCATTGACGACTATGTTTATTATTAAGTATAAACACTAACAATTGGATTGTATAAATAAACAAGTATCAATTGTTTAGAGGAGAATCCGATTACATGTTACTATGGTCATTCAGTGAAAAGTCCAATTAATTAAACACCTTTGATGAGACTAAGTGTATCATTCCACCATCCCTCTACGGTATAGGCGATTGGCCGAACCTACCCTAGTTGGGTACATTACAATACGATGAAATGGAATGAACGTTGATCATAACTGCTTGTAGTTTTTTATTTTTTCCGAGAAAAGTATCGTCTGTATAGAAATTTTGCAGGAGACTTCTTTACTCCAGAATTGAATGGGAAACCATAAGAAAACTTTAATTTTCGAAAATCTATCCCACGAAAACAATTTTTGAACGAAAATTATAGGGGGTTGTTATTTTCAACCCCTAATAACACACAAGAAGATTCCTACCGCTTTTCAGAAAAAAGAAACACAAAAAACAACCTGAAAGTGAAATAAGTCAAAGTTCCATTGTCGACTGATTCCATTGAAACGAATGAAAAATAACTAAACTTTCCTATTACTTCGCCTTCATAAACACGCTATACGGCTTACCATTGCTCAAAAAAAGCAATCTTACGTGGAAAAGGGAAGAAAACCGATAAAACTTTCGAACGAACGCCCTAGGCGCACATAAAAAACAAACATTCATTCGCTTCGGAAATCACCGATATTCTCTAAAACGTCCGGTTAATTATCGTCGCGCCGGTGGTTCTCTACGACCTCACTCGGTTATAATTAACGCCCCGACGTCCATGTATTTGTCATTTATTCCTTCCAGGTTATTGGACGAGAGAAATCGGTCGGCGGTCGGGGAAAAAGCGGTCGAGCCTGTCGATGATCGACGCTCTTTACGCTTGTCATTTCTACTGATGTCGGGGTCTATTCGCAAGAAAGTTTTTTGGACGTTTTAGATGAAGTTCATGCGATTTTCAGCAGAAATTTATTCTGCGAACTTATAATTGGGTTCGTTTTTTGAGCGCTCGTTCTACTTAGACGAGTGCTATATCGTTTTGCCCAAATGTCTGTAATTTTCGAATTTTGAGCCGAAAATGGTCTCAAACGATAGGGTTCGACTCTCTGATGGAAAATATGAGGTCAAATCAAATTCTGTAGGGCCGGCCGTCCGTGAGCACAATAACTCTCGAACGGATTGTCCTAGAGACTTGAAATTTTCAGGGTGTGTTCAGCTCCCAAATAGCTCGGTTAAGTTCGTTAACCAGAAAACTCGTACAGGGTGTTCCATAAAAAGTGGCCATTGAAAATTTTGTTCCTCAATATTTCACACAAAACGAGGGCAAACGGAATGAAATTTTGCAGCAACTTGCCAGATGCTCATAGTGAGCCTCTCGCAAAATTTTGTGGCCATAGTATTTACAGAACCATAGAAAATTCAATTGGAAAATTTAAAAGAAGAATTTTTTTATTTCCATAACCAACTTTCCGATTCAAATGAAATTCATTTTGTAAGTTGAGACTGATATACTGAATGTTCGTGCAAAATTTCAAGAGGATAGCATCATCAGAACCATAGAAATTCCAATTGGAATATTAAAGGAAAGACTCTTTATATTTCCATAACAAGATATCCGAATCAAATGAAATTTATTTTTGGAATTGAGATTTATATATTGAATGTTTGTGCGAAATTTGAAGATCATCGCATCATCCGAACTATAGAAAATTCAATTTGAATATTGGAAAAAAAAAATTATATTTTCATAACAAGATATCTGAATTGAGTGAAATTTATTCCTGGTATAAAGATTGATATACTGAATGTTCATGCTAAATTTCAAGAGGATCGCATCATCAGAACCATAAAATTTGATTATTTTAATTTTCAAGTGTGACCATAGAATTGAATTTTTTTAATTCTTTATATATAAAGTATCAATTTCAAGTCATATACAGAATTTTGAGATGATAGTCCTATTGCTCCACCAGAGACCGAGCGCTCAGAAGCTCCTGCTCAGGGCTTGCTTCCATTTTTGTATTAATGAAGTATGAATTCGTCCAAAGTGGTGATCGAATGTCCCACCAAACTAAAGGAATTTCCAATAAGAGGTGTTATTTTGAATAGCCCGCTATTTAAGTAGATGTCACGTTTGAAACTGTCATTTTATGACATTTGGCAAGTAGAAACTACGCCATTAATTAAAATGGAACGGTACACGCTTCAAGAACGCATTGAAATTATTATTAAAATTCGCTATAAAAATGGTAAAAATTTGGCAGAGACGGTTCGTAAAACTCGAACATTTTTGGGTCGTCGTGAAGCACCTTGTCGGACCGCAATAAAGAAATTGGTGGAAAAATTCGAGCTGTTGGGATAAGTTAGTGATGTGAAGAATAAAACCCGTGCACGTCGCTTAAGAACGGCCGACAATAATGCTGCTGTAGCCGAAAGTGTTGAAGAAAACCTAAGTTTGTCCATTCCTCGTCTTTCTTTGGAACTAGGCATTCCACAAACGTCATTATACCGTATTTTGCATAAAGATTTGGGTCTTAAGGCTTATAAAATTCAGTTAACACAAGAACTCAAGCCGGCCGATCGTCAGCAACGTCGTGTCTTTGCTGATTGGGTCGTTGAAATGCATGAAAATGATCCGGAATTCCATCGAAAAATCATCTTGAGTGATGAGGCCCATTTCCACCTCGGTGGCTTCGTCAACAAGCAAAATTGTCGCATCTGGGGCTCGGAAAACCCAAGAGTTATTGTTGGAAAGCCTCTCTATTCTCAACGTGTGACTGTTTGGTGCGGTGTATGGTCCGGCGGTGTCATTGGACCTTACTTTTTCGAAAATGAGGCTGGAGCAACAGTTACGGTGAATAGATTACGCTATCGAGAGATGATTAATGATTTTTTTATGACCGAAATTGGATAGTATTGATCTGAACAACGTTTTTTTTCAAGTCGTGTCACACAAGCAACGAAACCATTGATATTTTGCGGGAAAAATTCCGAGCTGTGTTATCTCTCGAAGAGGTGATCACAATTGGCCACCGAGATCTTGTGATTTAACACCTTGCGACTTCTTCCTTTGGGGCCACGTGAAAGAAAAGGTCTACACCAATAGCCCAGCGTCGATTCAAGACCTCAATGATTTAATTCGTGAGGCTATCGAGGACATAGGGTAGCCACTTTGCGATTTGGTTATGGAAAATTTCATTAAAAGGATATGGTCCTGTAAGCGTGGTCGTGGTGGTCATTTACCTGATGTTATTTTCCACTATTAAACAGCATAGCTTCTTCTTTATGATGTAATAAACATCCGATTATTTATATTGAAAAATGGTATTTTTCTTTGAATATCAAAATTACACCTCTTATTGGAAAACCCTTTAGCTTGTTCAGTTGTTGACGTGAAAATCACTACAAACTTGGAGCTTTCTAGAAGCAACTTTTGGAAATATTTAGTTTCAAACGGACAATATCGAAGAAATTTAATCCTACTCTCCTCCGGATAGATTTCAATCAGTTTCTTATATAATTTTCGCTCGATTATTTAAATAACTGTTAAGAATTCGTTCCAATTTTTCATCATATAAAGAGATGAACAAAGAGCATGAGCAGTGAAAAGTAAACCTTTTGGACACTTCGACAGATTTGAATCGAGATTTGAATCAATTTTCGTTCGCTCGTTCTACTTAAACGAATGCTATAATAGTTTTGCCCAAATCTCTGTTATTTTACAATTTTCAGCCTAAAATGGTCCCAAACAATAGGGTTAGACTCCCTGATGACGAATTCGTGGTCAAATTCAAAAAATGGCTTTTCTTTGAATATCAAAGTAACACCTCTTATCGGAAAACCCTTTAGAATAACACCATTTGCGCTCAGTCCCAAGATCCAAAGAATGGTTATTTAGAAAAATAAGCCGACTGCCGATCCGCTACATAACGATACGGCTTGGGTAAATAATTTCCTTGACGTCTAACGAGACGGCCACTACGTCCTTCTGTCTGTCGTTCTTTCATCTATCCGGTCTTATAATTGGATGGATACCGGACATGTTCCATTTGGTTATTGTAGGGTCGTCCTCTGTTTGTCTTCCTTGCGTAATCCCTGTCATGTCTGCTAACTTTCGCATCGGTGTATGTCGACATGGGTTCAGTGGTTCAGTCAACAATGTTATGCATGATAGAAAATTATGAAAATTGTTGATGTTGTTTTCTATGGTTTGACAGTTAAAAATGTCGAAATCTGTTGACATTTCAGCTCAGTTTAGCAATAGGAATGTTGACTACTTTTTGAAATTTATTTTATTTTAAAGATAAACCCTAAACAAACTAGAAAAAATTACTTTTTTCTTGAAAATATAATTGCCAATAAAAAATACGTAAATGAAAAGACAATTCGAAATTCCCGCAGAAATGCTCAATTTTGTCACGTTATGATGATTACGTCAATATCCAATAAACAAACCTTGACTTCTGTCAAAGCGAACTGATTTTGCCTGATTCCTTGTGAAAAAGTTCAATCTAAGCCCTCAAAATGAATACGTCGGTCTATAAATGCAGTATAAGGCTCGGTATAAAGTGTTTCTTCTATTTGTAATAATGAATATGAGTTAAAAGTTTGATACTTACAAAGAAACTTCACGTTTCTAAGCTCCGCTGCACAAAAATCCTTGTTTTCAGCAAAGAAACTTGCGACCATCAGGTAATCAATAATAGTAAGTAACTACTTTTACCCTTGATGAATCCTCCATTATGAAGGAAATTGTAGATTATCGTTCTTGTAACTAATAATTGAACTATTCTGTTCTCTTCCAACTTCATAAGTTCGAATCAAATTTGATTTTTAATTAAGTCGATGGTTTATGTCAAAAATGAACTGAAAATTGCACAGACATGATGGCATTTCAATAATCAAGGTGATTGGAGTTTTGTGAAACGCGGCCTTATAATAGTTATTTTCCTAACAAGTGCGGAAACTGCTTACCCAAACTCCGCTTCGCGTCGTTTGGGTAACGGCAGTTTCGTGCGGGAAAAACACTTTCCGCACAAGTTAGGAACAATATTTTTTCTACAAGCGCTTATACGAGATCGATTTCAACACACAGATCAAATGTGAATTGATCATTCTAAATACACATGAATGACAAAAGTCTCTGACAAGTCGTTACCATAGTAACGTCGTCGGTGGCATAGAGATATATCATTATTCAGTTTATTCTTTGGAAAAAAGCGTGCGAGAAAAACCCTTACTAATCCATTACCACACGCATTTGCGTGCGGTAATGGAATAGCAGGGGTTTTCCCACACTGTTTGGCAATGTGACTCTTTACGAATTGAAATACGTGCGGGAAAGAGAATGAGAGTGCACGCTTGTAGAAAAATGTATTTTGTTGATCTGAGCACAAAACATTTGCAAATTTGCAACGAAAATATTGGATAGTGACGTCAACTACCTCTGATTGGCGTTCGCAGTCACGTGATAGTTGATAATAAATAACATAATTTGAATCAGCTTTATTTAATTCAACGAGAATAATAAGATCACTGAAATGGTTTTTTAGGATTGCAAAAACTTCCTTCTATGAGGAAAACCTCAATTTATATGAATTCGTAACATGAGTCAACATCCCTATTCATTAAGAACCGTTCCATGTCAAAACAAGACTTCCAAATTGTGCAAATCCACAAAAAGTCTGTTTGCGAAGTTCATAAAACATTTCTTTCATTTTACGGTCAACATAATCCTAGTGAGGAAGCAATTCGTCCCCTCAGAAACATAGCACGTAAATCTTTCGAATATATCACTGTTCAACTTGACGGCAAAATACTGTCTCTAATGCACTTAATATTGTATGTTTTCGATGCGAACTTCCAAATCTTCATATCAAATTTAAATGCAAGAAGTGCAATTCTTTTAAAATTGTAATGAAAGTATAGAACTTGGTAAAAATTTTTATACAGGGTGTCTGAAAACAAATGC
This sequence comes from Propylea japonica, assembly GCA_013421045.1. Taxonomy (NCBI): domain Eukaryota; kingdom Metazoa; phylum Arthropoda; class Insecta; order Coleoptera; family Coccinellidae; genus Propylea; species Propylea japonica. The sequence continues at coordinate 79,142,375 of CM024243.1, forward strand.
GAGGGACTTTGGGTAATGATTCCTCGATGAAAATAAGCAGGGGTAGTTCATGTAATTTTTTTTCGAAATCGACCTCCCTTCCAAGATACAGCCTTTGGAAGGCGATGACGAGTTGATAGTGTTTAATTTTTTTTAGGAATCCTTGAAAACACTGAGTCATAAAACTATACATAATATGATTTCACTCACACAATTTTTTTGATCCCATAACTTTATTGTAAGAGGTTGAAAATAACAACCCCTTATGATTTTCCTTCGAAAATTGTTTTCGTGGGATAGATTCTCGAAAAAAACTTCTCTTATGGGTTCCCATTCAATTCTGGAGAAACAAAGTCCCTTGCAAAATTTCGATACAGTCGATACTTTTATCGGAAAAAATAAAAACTTACAAGCAGTTATGATCACTGTCCATTCCATTTCATCGTATGTTCCATAGAATGAATATTCTAAGATATTGTTTATGCTCAAAATTGGTTTTAACAGAAGAAAAAGAGAGATTTTTTTATGATTCCTTCTACAATTTTCAGTTGCAAAAGAGTTCGATTTTCTCAATAAATACTTTGCAGTATTAAAATAAATTACTCAGTAATTAAAAATGGTAGTTTATTGGAATTTGCATTTGGCAGATGTACACTTTTGCTTTTATCTTCTGTCATAGACATACAATATCTTAGAATATTCATTCTATGGAACTTACGATGAAATAGAATGAACAGTGATCATAACTGCTTGTTTTTATTTTTTCCGAGAAAAGTATCGACTGTATCGAAATTTTACAGGAGGTTTTTTTTCTCCAGAATTAAATGGGAAACCATAAGAGAATTTTATTTTCGAAAATATATCCCACGAAAAACAATTTTTGAAGGAAAATCATAAGGGGTTGTTATTTTCAACCCCTAATAATAAAGTTATGAGATCTAAAAAATTTGTGTGGGTAACATCTACTTAATGAATCATATTATATATAGTTTTATGACTCAGTGTTTTTAAGAAGCCGTAAAAAAAATTAAAAACTGTCAATTCGTCATCGTTTTCCAAAGGCTGTATCTTGGAAGGGAGGTCGATTTCGAAAAAAATTTATATGAACTACCCCCGCTTATTTTCATCGAGGAATCATCTCCCAAAGTCCCTCGCATTTGCTTACAGACACCCTGTATATACATACCTCGACATTTCGACCTCCTCCCCGTATCGGCAACAGCGCACGTGGATCACCCGAATGCCGGACGATCGTCAAAACGAAAACGACGCTTCCCTTAACGACGCCGAACGCGAGATCCGGCGCCCGGCATCGTCAAAGCTAAGCTTAAAACCAGACAGACGTCTCCCAATTTCGCGAATGGTACCAATTCACGGTAACACAAATTGAAAATCCCCCAAAGGGGACAAAGTCCACAACCGCTTGAACTGTTGCGCTCCGGGCGGTCACGACGAGGGGCGAGGGAGGGTGGGCGTCGTTTACGACCCCGCAGAGCCGGATGGTAAAGAGGACGCTTATCCCGATCTAATTGGTCGGCGGGCGCGCGCTTGTTTACGTTTCAGGCGATCGTCATCGTCTGTGTTCGTTAACGAACGCGACGTCGTCGTGTATGGCACTCTTTAGATGTCGAATTTACCGCGTCCTGTTTGAGGACCGGAGACGGCTTAATTTGTATTCAAGGACCTGCTGATTCGCTTTGCCAAATTGTCGAGTCTGTGACGGGTTTGAGGAGGTACTTGAAGACCTAGGTTATGGTGGATGAAAACTCGGAATTTCTCTTATTTCTTGTATATGCAATCTTCGAACACTTTCTAAATATGTCTATTGAAATGTTGTTTGATCCAACTCCGAAAAATACACTTAAATGCTTTGTTTTAACTACGACAATATATTATGCAACGAGCGTATAATGATAGTCATTATTCGCGAGGTGAAGTTTGAGCCACGAGCCGTAGGCGAGTGGCCCAAATCACCGAGTGAATAACAGCCATTACACGCGAGTAGCATACTATACTTTATCCACGACTACTGAATATATTTCTTGAAGATTTTAACATTTGGCGACCGCGACAATACCCTTCTATGACAAACGTGGAAAAAGCCAAGTTGACACATGAGAAATTTTTGGAGTACTGGTCATTGTATATTTTGTAATAAAAAAACTTTTATTCACGACTATTGTGAAATTCGTCCTTTGTACGTCTCTGTGCTCGGCCTTAATGATACCTATTAATCACAAGGGAATAATGAGATTATAATTCACTGCTGTCAGATGCTTCATAGATTTAGCTTTGATATAGTATTCCTGAAATTGGTATTTCTTCAGTATTCTGAAGAACTCCAACTAAGAAATATGGGCATAACTTGACAATCGAGGGCCAAATCTTCTTTCATTATATCAATCAAAGCTTTTTTCATTACAAAATATACAATGACCAGGGGCCTATTTCACCAATTACTTTGCAACTTTTCACTTTGCACTTTTCACTTTTCAAAAGAATTAAGTTGCACCAAACGCATTCATAATTGAAAAATACAATGTGAAAAGTCAAGTGCATAGTAAAAAGTACTCCGCAGAAATTAAATGTTGGCAAAAATGTAGTGCAATAAATTAATTTTCACTTTTGAAATTTGTCGCGGTCGTCAAATGTTGAAATTTTCAAGAAATATATTCAGTAGTCGTGGATAAAGTATAGTATGCTACTCGCGTATAATATACTATTTCCGTCGACCTCGAAATAAAAGATGATTTAAATGTGTACGAAATTGATCATTAATGACCCATTGCAATGTTCAATTTCTGGTATTTCAATGTGTAATCCTCATGGCAACCGTTCACAAAGCGACTAATGGTCTCGAGCTTAGAGTAAGAAATAAACTCTTACTCTGAGGTCTCGAACTTTTAAGGCGTTCGCTCCGCTCACGCAAAATATCTTGACCATTAGTCGCTGTCATTAATAACCTTGTTGATTAAATAACTATCCTTCATATCATTTCATTTAGAAGATGTGATGTATACATGAGTTCAATAAATTTAAGAAATCTCTAAACTTGTTTTATCACAACGATAGTTTAGTAAATCTAACAATTTAACCCGATGAAGTCTTAACAGATCAAACGATTTCTGATGATTTTTTTTTCTTTTCAGCTACCTTCGAAGTCCAATCCGACGCAAGAAGGAAGTCCTGCTGTAACCCACTTATCCCTATAGCGCGAAAGTGTCCGAAGCCAACTATGAGGTAAAATGTGCCAGGTCCACGAGGAACGTCGCCCCCTGTCTGGATCTCCCCAACAAAAACGCGACGTTGCCAACGCGATGTCAGACGTAGGAGACTCCCCTAACGCGCGTGCGCTAATCGGCGAAAAACCGCGGGAATCGCGAGAAAGACTGACCGGAGCCGGCCGTATCACGGTCGGCTGCCGTCCCGAACACGGTGGTTGTGTCGACAGCAAAATTATCTGTGATTTAAGATTAAAAAAAGTATGGCAAGACTGTAGGTTAATTTCGGAAATTACTAGACGTACTACGCTAAGTTTTTACACGTTTCTAACGACGTTCACGTGCCTATATATGTCAATTTCGACGCGCAGGCGCGCGAAGACGCTGCACGCCCTCTGTCTGCTGATAGCGTGGGCGGGCGGCGCGTGCGCATACGATAACGAGTTCCAAAAGACGGACAGGCTGGTGGAAAATGTGAATCTGGACGATATCGGTGCCGTGTTCAACAAAGTGGCCTACGGCAGCACCACCAAAAGGTCGATACCGGACACCGCGTACCCCGTGACTACGCTTGCGACGCCGCTGTTGACCACGTACAGGTACACGGACGGTTACGAAGAGTGGCGTCGGGTAGATACCAAAAAAGGTTCGGAAAAGGACGTGGTGCCTAGAGGTAGCGGTTTCGAAAGTGACTTCGGTGAACCTGAAGGCGGTTACGGTGTGGACTTGGAGAAGGACCACGCTTTGCCTACGTCGGCTCCTGCTGCCGACATCCTGAAAAACAACCATAACAGACACTACGGGAACCCGAACCGATACAACAACGATCGGTTAAAACCTGATTTTATGCCCAAGAGCCCCCAGGAAGAAGTGACAGAGAACTACTACAAAACCACTACTACTTACAACGTACAGAGGAACGTTAGACCTACCAAATCGATGTACAGCAAAGAGATACCAAGATACGTCCCGCCGCAGAGAGACAGGGATTTGTTCACTCCTCCTCTGCCTCCCAAGTTCCAAAGCCCATTCCAAGACAAGCCTACGTTAAGAGGTACCAATAACGACTTTGTTCATCGTCGTCCGATACCACCACCAAGCTTGATGCCTAACAAAGACCGTATACCCTTCAGACCAGACCTACCAAAGGTAAACGCCGAAAGAATACCGGAAAAACCTATGGTGGAACAACCCAAACCGTACAATTCTAATCCACCACCAAACGAGAACAGGGCGGAGAAGAAGAAGACCCTCAACACCCCTTCCCAAACGGTCAGGATAAGCGACAGCTTCAACGGTGGTAGGAACGTGAACGAAAGCAACTTCGAGTACGACAAAGGGTACCTTCCGGCCATCACCAGGATCTTGAGCGGTCCCAATGGTAGAAACGACGACTTCCCTGATTCTCTCTTGCAATCAGTGTCTGCAACCCCGAATTTTCAAAGATCCGAACCTAAAACAACAAAAACCAGAGCGCCTGCTGTCCAACCAACGGTGAGAATCCAAGAAGCAGAACGTAGCACGGAGAAGATGGACAGACAACCCCAAAAACTACCGGAAGAGCCATCCTCTTCCTTCGAGAAAGATGTACCACCAGACAGATCAGAAAGCGTCACGGTGCAAAAAAACACGGCGCCTAAACAACCTTCAGAAAAGAGACCAATCCAAAACGACCTCACCACTCAAATCTCGGACATCATCAACTTGCGAAACGTTAAAGAGAAAGATAGAAACGTAACTTTTGTTACGAGCGACGAAGTCTGGTTGATCTGTTGGAACGTCCACGTCTTTTTGGTACTCATAGGTTACATCGTCCTGGCCATCTATTCCATCTACAAGTTGATACGGTACGAAAACGACCCTCACATGTTCTCCAAGAGTTATTTCTTAACAGTTCATCTGATGTTGACTGTCATCTGCGTCTTGAGAATCTTTTATTTGGCTTACGACCCTTACAACGTCAACAATTCCTTCAACGTCCTTCTCTACGACTTCTTGCACAACTTCCCGATGAGTCTGATGGCTACCACTTTCGCCATTTTGATCCTGTTCTTGTTAAAGAGGACCCTTACGCATTTGGAGGTCAAGACCAGACCTGTCTTCTTGGTCGTTTTCGCCGCTCTCCATATAGTTCTTTGTCTTGGTTTGAGCATATTGGAGACCTTCGGGTTTATGGAGAAGGCCAGTTTGATCGTTTGCAAGCCTGTCTTCGTTCTGTTAGCTTGGGCTTTAGGAGTAAGCTACTTGTATTTGTACAGGATCATAAAGAACGTGTTGGCCAAGAAGAGTCAGAACTTGTCGGAGATGTGCACCCAAAATATTTCATACGCTTCGCATATAACCATAGCGGTGGCGCTTTTATTCGTACTCTTAGGTTTCGTGCAGTTGTACGCCCTCTTCTTCATCGAGGAAGACAGGTTCAATGGGGAAATCAAGCACCATTGGATACTCTGGGGCTTCGAGCTTTCCGTCAGGTTCATAGAGATATCCATAATAACCCTGTTGGCCATCGTGGTCAGTCTGAAGATGTCGCAAAGGGAGAAACAGACAGCTGGAGGTTTCCCTCTATTCCCTTGTACCACCAGCGATTCAAGCACCGATAATATTTACCCTAACAACTGCAATACGAACCCTAACGCCATGAATTACAGCAGGAACGAGATGATCCTCGACAACATCCCCACAGAGGCTGTGGAAAGACCTATACTGGTCAAGAACACCTTCCAGAACGACTCCTTCGACAAGAAGTCGACGTTGGAAAGGTACCACAGCGACAACGAGCGTAGCTCGAATTTCGACAGGTTCGAAAGACCAAAATGGGGCTCAGACAGGTTCGACTCGAGGCAGAACATGGACCAAGTGAATATAAACAACTTCCTACAACCTGGGTCTGGTAATTTCGAAAGAGGTCCCCAGAATTCTTCAGCGAGAAATGAAAGAAGCTCCGCAAGGAAGACCTACGATTCCGCCAAGTACTACACGAAGCCCAAATACGACCTAGACTACAACAACGAAGACTACCAGCACGATATCTTCGGCAACGCTCAAGACAGGAATATCTACAGCGAGCCGATAGATAACAGCAGCCTCAACCACCATCAATATGAACGAACAAGGCACGAATTCGAGAGGTCAGACTTCGATAGGAGGTCGAGGAATTCCTCGAATACCTCTGGTAGAAGATCCACCGGTAGGTCGAGAAAAAATCATGCCAGACCTCACCTAGGGGTGCAGACGTTGCCTAGTCACGATGCTAGGCACCAGGTGCCTGATTCCATGCTGGTGGACGAGCAGGGTTTCGTGAGATTCAGGCATATGCAAGAGGAGCAGGAGAAACCCAAGAAGAGCAAGAAATTCAACGACATGAATCAGTACGGGGAGGCATAACTTTTGCTGCCTCGAAAACGTTGGCTTGGAAGCTATTTTCGTTCGAAAGATCCTATTGATTTCGTTTAATACCAGGTTTTGGTTCGGTTGAAACCAATTTCATTCTTAAGAAACTTTGATAAGGATTGTTTTCTGTTTTATTTACATTTAAACAATTTAATTCATATAATTTTCAATGGATAATGTAATAATGATTGCATATACAGTGGGTTTGGACATGACTTAGCGATATTTTAAGGGCGTCAAATATAACTAATTTTATCAACAAAAACACCTACATTGGGAAGTTCACCCCCTCAGTTTTGGAGTAGCCCCCATTTTAAATTTACTTTTTTATTTTAGTTAACCCTTTCAAATAATATCGATTTCTTTGGACATTAAGGTCCTACAGATGTGAAAAAAATGTTTTTTGGAAGATGATACTACCAGCTTTTATCGAAGTGGAACAATATAAAAACATTTAACTTAAAAATGCCAGAAAAAAATTCTTCAAAAAAATTTTAGTAAAAATAAAGTACTGATTTCCTTAGTAAATCCGCAATAGTACAAGAACTAGCACATTGAAGTATAATTTTTTTTCAATGAGCTAACACGCAAGGATATTAGCTACAACACGATACCAACATAATTTCTGTAAGTAACTTAATTAGAAAGTATTTGCTGTTCGAACGCGATCCTTATGAAAATTGATAAAATAAAATATAATGCCTACATGTGGTGACTTAAAACAAAAGTTTTTGTCCTGCTCACTCACCACTACAACAGCAATATTTTCCAACCTGTTCACACGCCCGACTATCTGTAGCAACAAAAAAAAGTTTGGGGCGCTCGCGTAGTGGTCATGTTCGAACTGCAATAACTCTCAATTTATGTAACTTACAGAAATGATGTAGGTGTCGTTTTGTAGCTGATATCCTTGCGTATTAAATCATTGAAAAAAAAATGTACTTCAATATGCTAGTTCTTGTACTATTGCGAATTCATTGAAAAAATCAGTACATTCTTTTATTAACATTTTTTTAAAAAAATTTTTCATGGCATTTTCAAGTTAAATGTTTCCAATGAAAATTTGTAGTATCATCTTTCAAAAAACATTTTTTTCACACCTGTAAGACCTTTATGTCCAAAGAAATCGATATTATTTGGAAGGGTCAACAAAAATAAAAAAGTAAATTTTAAATGGGGGCCACTCCAAAACTGAGGCAGTAAACTTCCCAATGTAGGTATTTTTGTCTATAATATTAGGTATATTCGATGCCCTTAAATTATCACTAAGTCATGACCAAACACACTGTATAATTGTAATAAAATGATCAATTGTATAATCTCTCAAAGAGAGAAGTTTTCTTTTAAAAAGAATAAAACTGTTGAAAATTGTGAAGGAACCAAGATTGTCCGAGCCAATGTTTGATCGAGTGTGGAAACGAATAAGCTTTAAGGAAAGATTTTAAGGCCTAAAACTGTCGGCCCCCTACAGAAAGATTTGCCAAATTACGACCTAAAGAATAAAAGATTTTTCAAACAAAAGTTCGAAAGATCAAAACTAATAAATATACTGTGACTCACAAAGAAGTGATATAAGAAGTTATTACAACTTTTTCCCTAAAATCGTCTGGTAAAAATGATACACTGTGTTAGAAGATAGTGTACCTTATATAAAGACATATTAATATTAATTATAATCTAATAAAAATGAAAAGGTAGTAAATAAAAGAAATGTGTATATTTGCCACTGTACATAGTTTTGAATTAAGTAATAACTATAATTTAATTTTTTATATATACGAGATATATGAAATCCTAATTTTATATGTTGACTTTGTAAAATACAGGGTTTGAAAATTTAGGCAGCTAACGGAAGAAAGGATGAAGTTGTTTATCATGAAATCGAGAGCCTTCGAGATGAAAATACTTAATTATATGTGTACCCCTTCACCCTGTATTTCTTTTGTTCCAACCTGTGACTGAATGTTCGTTATAGTTTGTTAAGTCTCTTTGTCTTTAAAGCCTGGAGTTTGTGATTTACGTTTCTTCAGAGTAAATATTTACTAAAACCTCATTCTGATGAATATGCATTTGTTTTGATGTGTCAAATGTCTCAAAGTTAAAATTAAGATGTCTATTGAAGTATACAAATACTGATTAGTATTTAGATTTTTATTCATTATAGCTTTCAATAGCTTTTCAACTTTTTTATCGCATCATGATGAAAACTCTGTTCTAGTAATCTAGACATTGTAAATAAACGAAAATTATGAAATAAATATTGTAATGATATAACAGAACGTGTTTAGTCCATTAACGAAAGTTTGAGCCGTCGGTTGGCCATGATAATTTGGCATATTCCACTGTGTAGAATAATTTTTTAGGTTAAGTTGTTTATTTTCTTGTCAGATTGATACGCAATGTTGTCAATATAACATAGAGTTCTCTGATAACTCGTAAGCTCGTCGGACGAGGCCGGGTACAATCGGCAACGTTGACTTTATTTTACGTTATGACAGCAAATACTACCAACTTCAAACGTCTACTATGCTCTCAAACTATAACTATAGTCGAGTTTTGGCGATGTAACTACAGCTTACCATAGTTACATAGTTGACAGTTAATACACGTATTTTCTGTCAAATCATGTAACCATAAGGTTTGTTCCTACAGCTGATTTTTGTACGGTAATTTGACGGTCACGAAACTGTTAGTAATCGATCTTATGCGCATGTCTAAACTTTGACCGTACAAGAACCGTCCAAACAGTACTTGCTCCAGATCAGGGATCGAAATGACGATCACAAAACCGTTCCACTCACGGTCCCGAAGCAGGATGGAACAAAAACGAAACCGTTCTCAAACGATACATTTTCAGTTGGAACACATTTTTATCTGTTGCGCAGAATCCTGACGATCATTGTAGGGTCAATTCTTGAGTTGGAACAAACCTATAGAAGATAGTTACATGTAACCACAGCTCGCCAAAATTCGCCTTATAAGTATTTATAGTCCGTTCACGAAAGTTTGAGCGCATAGTAGGCGTTTGTTTATTTATCTGAAGTTGGCAGGATTTGCTGTCATAACGTAAAATAAAGTCAACGTTGCCGAATGTACCCAGCCTCGTCCGACGAGCTTGCTAGTTATCAGAGAACTCTATACAATATTGACAACATTGCGTATCAATCTGACAAGAAAACATAACCTAAAATTTCAATATACACAGTGGAAAATGCCAAATTGTCATGGCCAACCGACGGCTCAAACTTTCGTAAACGGACTATACAAGACATCTGAATTTTACTTCTGTTAGACATTTGTCCTGTCTATATTTTTCTTGTATTGGAACCAGTGATTTTAGAAACCTGAATCATTAACTTTAGGCATTTTGACTTTCACCGTCCTTGTCCTAAGAAAGTTTCCGAACTTGTCTTTTTGCGAATTTCTTGAAGAAAATCCCGGTGTCTAGTTGCCAGGACTGAATGCTACCTCCCACACGATGTTGTTAAGTAGGTGTAAAGAAAAAGAACAAAACCTAGAAATAAATATACTCATGTTTAATAAATGGCGACACTAACCGAATAGTTTTCAGCTATCGGCTCGGTAACTAGACACAAATGTAGATGTCTTTTTGTATATATGTATCTAAATTATTATATCAGGTAACCAGCCATTCGCCATTTGTTTTTGCTTCAGTTGGATGCGTACAGTTTGAGTTTGTTGGCTTTGAATTTGTGCCCTTGAATTATTTCCAATTTTATTGAACATGTTATTAGTCCATGGGCCAGCGCCTGTTTTTCATAATCATTACTAACAATCTGAATATTTGTGAATAGCTTCATTTTGACGAGATGCCCAACTTTTTCCTCTACGAAAATTCTCGATAGTGAGGGCTAATACAGTATGGAGGCGTCAAAAGTGTTAAATGGGTGAATGTTCAAATTTTATTACTAACAGCTACTTTATAAATTAAATCTTCAAACAATTTTATTACAAATTGAAAACAATAATTGTCCTATAAAAATGATGATTCTGTCAAAGTGTCCCCCACTCCCAACATATAACAACAACTGGGTCTTAAAGAATTATTACTAATCGGCTGATTTTCACTGTTGCTTAGCAAAAATTTCCTTTATAAACTGGTCATATTGTCCTACAAATTGAGTGGTGCGTTTTTCCAGTCCTACGCTCGGAAATTGTCAATTGTCAGTAATCATTTTTAATTGTGGGTTCTGCGATACAATTTCTGAGGTAGGACTGGAAAATCGTACCACTCAATTTGTAGGACAATGTGACCAGTTTATAAAGGAAATATTTGCTAAGAAACAGTGAAAAAATCAGCCGGTTAGTAATAATTTTTTTAGACCTAGTTGTTGTTATATGTTGGGAGTGGGGGACACTTTGACAGAATCATCATTTTTATAGGAAAATTATTGTTTTCAATTTGTATTTAAATTGTTTTCAAGATTAATTTATAAAGTAGCTGTTAGTAATAAAATTTGAACATTCACCCATTTAACACTTTTGACGCCTCCATACTGTATTAGCCCTCACTATCGAGAATTTTCTTAGAGGAAAATGTTGGGCGTCTCGTCAAAATGAAGCTACTCACAAATATTCAGATTATTAATAATCATTATGAAAAACAGGAGCTGGTCCATGGTCTAAGTTCTCGTTTAATTTAAATCGTTCTGTATGCATTCGTTGTATATTATTTATTTGCAGTATTATTATTCGACAGTATTTATTTTTAAATTTGTAAGTACTATCCAATGAATCCTTATTTGCCATTGTTATTTGTGAAATGCAGTTCGAACAGTTTACTTTTGCGCACAAATGATTTAATGTATATTTTAATCTGTTATCATATGTAAATATCGCAGATACATGTTGAATTTATTAAGGATTAATCAGACGATACAAATAAGTCCTATAAATTGCCCAACTCGTTGAAATTATTCTGCAATAAATTTATGAAAAAAATGGATGCTGTGAAAATGACGACTGAATGTAAGGTAGCAATATAGTTTTAATTACGTTATTTGATATCTATGTATAGGAATGAAACTGAAAGAATGATGCAATATGAGCCCCCCACGTGAGAATTGTTTGAACTGCCCTTTCATAAGCGAACAACGAACATTTTTTTTTCAGACTGACAAATGCAGCTTTTCTGATTTGCTAGACTCGAGATCGAGCTCCTAAACCGCTTTTTCCTTGATATTTTACACATTCCATGACTTGCCTTTATCTGTTCCTATTTTGTTTTTGTACTTACATCGGTTACGTTCTTCTCGAGAAGTTTTGCCAGTATCTCTAAATGCATCTACTCGTTATAGAATAGAAACATCATTTTAAATGTTCTCTCACATTTTCATTTGACAAAATACTCGACAATTTTGAAAATGAATTCGGTTTTTTGAATTGTCATATTCGTCTAATCTTTGTATTATATTATTGTAAATTATAAACAAGTGGATATATAAGAGTTGTTTTATTTTTTACCTTATCGTGAAACATTGCTTGTGATTGTTTCGTTTTATTTTAGATTCATGTTGAATTTTTCGCAATTTTAAAAAAGTTGATGCAATTTTATATGATCTAAAATTCAAAGAGAGAAAATATTCAATGGAAACACAAAGTAAGCTTTTATATAATAAATATTCATCAGAGAAAACGTTTTCCTCGTTAATTTCACTTATTCTATCTGTCATAATAAAAATAACTGTTCTTCATTGACAATAATATTAAAAGGCCATGATGGACCAAGATTCTTCAGCCCAGATGGTTTTGAATTACATTTCTAAAATAATATAATACCAAAGAAAATAATCATTAGTACTTTAGGATTTTTATTTGCTCTATAAATTTACTATGGGTCTTAGTTGTAATAAATTTGCTGGGAAAATTTAAGCGAAAGTTAAGGATTTGATTATAGTCCGGTCTATTTAGACATTCGAAGTTACATAAAGTCCCAACAAGCTGAATTTCTGTGAAGTTGTTCAAAACATAATTATAAACAATGTCTAAAAGTTCCTTATCATTCCCCTGTGAGGAAAAAATTTTATTCGAGGTCAAATGTCAAAAAAATGAGTTTTTCGCGATTTTCAGCAAAACGGTAAGTTTTATCATAAAAGTACCTCAAACAAAAATTGTAGATCATAAAATTATCTATAAAAAATGTATCAATACTTTTTTCTTACGAGCCACCGTTTCTGAGATATAACGATTCAAAAAGTTATAAAAGTCGTTATCGTCATAATATGCACACGTTTTCACGCCACCTATGAGGTAGTGTACTTAGCGAGTAGTTATAACTTTTTGAATCGTTATATCTCAGAAACGGTGGCTCGTAAGAAAAAAAGTATTAATACATTTTTTATAGATAATTTTATGATCTACAATTTTTGTTTGAGGTACTTTTATGATAAAACTTACCGTTTAGCTGAAAATCGCGAAAAACTCATTTTTTTGACATTTGACCTCGAATAAAATTTTTCCTCACAGGGGAATGATGAGGAACTTTTAGACATTGTTTATAATTATGTTTTGAACAACTTCACAGAAATTCAGCTTGTTCGGACTTTATGTAACTTCACTCTCATTTTTTGGTCTAAATAGACCGGACCATAGATAAATAAAGAGTTTATTTATCTATGGACCGGACTAATTACTGAAGCGATTTGTATTTTGAAAAATTCATATAGTTCGGTTAGAGAATCACTAGCGCCATCTTGTAAATGCTTCTGTGGTTCCACTGTTATCTTGAAGTTTTCTGAAATAATTATAAATTAATCATTTACAATCAAAATTTTTGGCGGAAAAGTTTCTGAATAAATCTAAAGTATTTAAATCACTTGCACAAATAATCGAATAAATTTTATATTTATATTAAATAACAAATATCCCTAAATTAATAATTCTCTATGACTCGCCACAAAATTTGTTTATTTTTTCGTGTGACATTTGTTGCTCCTCCAATAATATTTATAGAAATAGAAAAGATTACAATGAAATATTCTAGAACGTTTTGTTTCGCAACAACCAAATATAACGATCATTGAAATGGCATATTCACCTACCGTACAACTCGCGAAGTAAGTATTATCTATCTAAAGTATTTCGCCCATTTTTCATGTACTAATATTGTCTTTTAGGCAGCTGGGGGCGATTGAACTTGTGGACGTTAGCAGAGAGAATAAGAACAAGAGAGTTACACAATATTTCGACTATTTGCTCGTACTAGATTTCGAGGCAACCTGCTGGAACTGCCCTAGTCGCAAAACTAAAAACGAGGTCATCGAGTTTTCTGTTGTCCTGTACGATGTACATGAATCCAGGATTATCGACGAATTTCAGCAGTATGTTCAACCTACAGAGTTTCCCATACTCAGCGAGTTCTGCACTGAATTGACTGGTATGGTATTGAATTAACGTATGATCTAAATCCTACGTTATACTGAATTAATGTTACGTTGTAGGAATTACTCAAAAGCAAGTGGATGAGGGCGTTCCCATAGGAACTTGTTTGATGTTGTTCACAAGATGGATCAAGAATCATCAAAAGAACCTAAATATCTCGTTTCCATGCGATATGGTGTTGCCAGGGAAGAAGAAATGCGTATTTGTTACGTGGAGCGATTGGGATCTGGGAATCTGCCTTCCCAAAGAATGCAAAAGGAAAAACATTTATAAGCAGGAAATCTTTCAAAAATGGGTTGACTTGAGAGAAATTTACATGGTTAGTTTAATCCATACTAATATTATAATTCCGAAAGTAACTCTGTCTGTCTGTTACTCTTTCACGCCTAAACAGCTGAACGGATTTTGATGAAATTTGGTACGGTGATAGATGATAACCTAGGTCATGGGCTATAAATAATCACACCATCGTTCTTAGAGTTAGGCAGTAGGCAGATAACTAAATTGAGTTAGTGATTTTTAGTCGTTTTTGTTGGGACTTTTGCTCTTTCACGTCTAAACGGCTGAACAGATTTTGATGAAATTTAGTTAGGTAATAGATGGTTACCTAAAAACGGATATAAGATCAACATGATCACGTCATCGTACTTAGGGGGTAGGAAGTAGGCAGAAAACTGAATTGAGTTAGTGATTTTTTTATGGTTTTTGCTGGGATTTTTGCTCTATCATGCCTAAACGGCTGAACGGATTTTGATGAAATTTAGTTAGGTGATAGATAGTAACCTAGAAAAGGATATGGGCTATTAATATTCATGCTATTGTACTTAAGGCGTAGGCGGTAGGCAGAAAACTAATTAAGTTAGTGATTTTTAATCGTTTGTTTTAAAAGTTTACCTCATTCACGCCTTAACATCTGAACGGATTTTTATAAGACTTGGTTAATATAAAGATAGGATCCTAGGCACGGACACAGGCTACTTTTTACGGCGGGAAAATACCTTTTTTAACTGAGTGTTACTAAGACTTCAAGTTAATATTTGATCACTTTTCTAACTTAGAGGGTCGGTAGGCACCATAATTTAGGGAATTTATGATAAAATTTTGATGCAACTGTCTTTATTTAACAGTTTTACTTGGATCGAATTACCGTGCAAAGCCTGGGCGGGTCGCTAGTATTCTATATGGACAACAGTTGAATTTATTCAGACATTCATATTATAAAATAGTCCTGTGTTTTAGGAGCATTATTATAGAAGGCCCAAAGGACTATTGGGTGCTCTTGAAGAAGTAGGGCTTGAATTCATTGGCAAGCAACACAGTGGTCTAGACGATGCGAAAAACACGGCATACCTAGTCGGCAAACTTATTGAGGATGGGGCCCTTCTGAGGATTTCTAAAATGGGAAATAAGAAAAAGAGATGAAATTTTGCAGTGATTCAATGAAATGGAATAATAATTATTAACACAGGATATGGGAAATGTTAGAATAGAAAGGGTTTTATCCAGGTGCCGATGTGAGATTTAATCAAACATTTTGGAGTTTGCAGAGGCTTTTCAAACATCTTATCAGTTTATCAGAGTTTCAATAAACTTGTCGTTTTTCACTGTAAATGTTTGATTTAAGCCAATCTGAAAATGGTAATGTTTGTCATTTCCTGCAATTTTTTAAACCTTATTCACTTATGCTTTTTTTCAAGTACCTACCACAGCGTTAAGATTTTATTAATATTTCGACAATGAAAATGTTTATGTTAAAAAGAAGTCAAGTATTTATTTCTTCTGTAGTAGTGAAAACTAGTGAGTTATTTCATTAATCACTAATTAGAAAAAAATTCAGGATAACGTTTGAGGAATGAAATTTCCTTAAATAAATGGAACGCAGCCTTACAATTTATAACCTCAAAATGAAATATTTCTCATCTTTTTCTCCATTACTCTGTGGTCTAGCAGGGAATTTCGTTGCTTTTGCGACCGTTGGTAACATTTATGCTATAGTTTTCTATGGTTGGCATCCGTTGCGAGCTATCATCGAGCGGATTTGTATTGACAAAAATGTCCAGTCTTATTTCTCAATAATGCGGTCAAATATTGTTGTATTAGCGTGATTTTTCGCTGTTTAGCCGTGTTTTTAACATTTGTATGTGTTTGCCTTACTATCCCGAAGGAACAAGATGGAACCGAAAAGAAAGCTGTCGTAAGTTGTCCATATTCCTTACATTGCTGTTTTTGGAGTGCCGTTCCTTTTCTTTCGTTTTAACAACGAAATTTTTCCATTAAGTATCGTTGATTCACCTATTGGTTTGCATGTTTAATTTCTTTAGCGATTGCAGCTGCTCGATAATACATTTTCCCTATTGTTATTTCCTTTTATTTATAAATATAAGGTTCGGCCTATTATGATAAGGAGGAAAATGATTGAAATTTATTTTTGCTATCGTGTTTTTCGATCGAAGGTTTATATTTAACTTTAAGGCTTAACTATCCTACGTATTTCTAATAACAATCAGCTCATTTGATTTGTACCTATCCTGTTATGGTGAGAAATATAACACAAAGGTTTGCGTGAGAAAATTCGATCGAATTATGCGTATTTTACATGTCCTGAATAGCAAACTCTTTGTAAACGTTAAAATTTTGCCCATGTTGTATTTTAACGTTTGCTGAAATGTTTAGACCTCGTTATTCAATCGCGAATGGGTTTTGTACGCCTCATTAACCTAATCAGATGGTTAAAATGTCTGGATTTGATAAAAATATAGGAAGCAATTGACTTCCTCGTTTTTCTCGAGCATTAAAACTGTAATACGTGATTATTTCACGGAAATGGGCACGTAGATCGACCAATTCAGAGCATAATAAGGTATGCATGTCTGTTCGTTGTTAGAAATATGATAAACTAGCTTTTACCTGCAACTTTGTCCGCATAAGTTTTTTTGTTTTCTCCCGGCTGTAAGTCCCCCTGCAACAATGTCCCACTATCGTGTTCCAATTCCTCAACTTCACATCAAAATTTATTCAAAAGCAACCTAAGCTACATAATGGATAGCTCCGAATGTTTCCTTAGTAAATATAAAAAGTAAATAATGTTAATCGGTTTAAAATTCTACTAACTACCTACCTGCCAACCCTATAAGTTTCGATCCAAGTATAACTGTTAAATAAAAACAGTTGCATCAAAATTTTATCATAAATTCCCTGAATTATGGCGCCTACCGACCCTCTAAGTTAGAAAAGTGATCAAATACTAACTTGAAGTCTTAGTAACACTCATTTAAAAAAAAACATCAAAATCATTTCAGTAGCTATGGCGTCATGCGTTTCTTGACACGATCACGCTAGATTTCAGCGGGAATGAGGTATTTTCCCGCCGTAAAAAGTAGCCTGTGTCCGTGCCTAGGATCCTATCTTTATATTAACCAAGTCTTTTAAAAATCCGTTCAGACGTTAAGGCGTGAATGAGGTAAACTTTTAAAACGAACGAATAAAAATCACTAACTTAATTAGTTTTCTGCCTACTGCATACGCCTAAAGTACGATAGCATGAATATTAATAGCCCATATCCTTTTCTAGGTTACTATCTATCATCAAACTGAATTTCATCAAAATCCGTTCAGCCGTTTAGGCATGATAGAGCAAAACTCCCAGCAAAAACCATAAAAAAATCACTAACTCAATTCAGTTTTCTGCCTACTTCCTACCCCCTAAGTACGATGACGTGATCATTTTGATCTTATATCCGTTTTTAGGTAACCATCGATTACCTTACTAAATTTCATCAAAATCTGTTGAGCCGTTTAGACGTGAAAGAGCAAAAGTCCCAACAAAAACGACTAAAAATCACTAACTCAATTTAGTTATCTGCCTACTGCCTACCCCCTAAGAACGATGGCGTGATTATTTATAGCCTATGACCATTTCTAGGTTATCATCTATCACCATACCAAATTTCATCAAAATCCGTTCATCCGTTTAGGCGTGAAAGAGTAACAGACCGACAGACAGAGTTACTTTCGCATTTATAATATTAGTATGGATTGACCCATTATCTTCTTCAATGTTGATTTTCTTAGTTTGTATCAATAACCTGTTTTTCCAGAACCCAGGGTGACTCCCTGTATCAAATCTTAGCATTGCCGAAGACAGCCACAGGTGACGAGATAAAGAAAACCTATAGAAGGCTCGCTTTGAAGTACCATCCGGACAAAAACCCTAACAATCCGGAGGCAACAGAAAAGTTTAAAGACGTCAATCATGCTCATTCTATACTCAGCGATCCAACGAAGAGAAGCATCTATGACAATTATGGTTCATTAGGGTTATACATTGCCGAAAGATTCGGCGAAGAGAATGTTAATACATACTTTGTGGTAACGTCTACGTGGTGCAAGGTAAGTGTCTGTTTTAGACTATTGTCTTCTGCTGACCAGCGATACGCACTCTAGCGGTTGAAATCGAAATAGAGCTAAGATAGTAGTAAATAAAGCGTTGAACGTATTTCAGTGTAATAATTTCGTAATTGTTCGTAAACTTTTGTTTAGAAGAAGTATTCAAGGGAAAATTGAAATTGTTATCTTCTTGAACATGATTTCGATCATAAATGATTACTGCTGTGTGCCTCGATGCAATTTATGGGCGAAAAAATTGCAAACTTTAGGATATAGTTATCACTTCTTCCCTCAGGAAAACCAAATGAAAATATAGCTTGAAAACGAGTTTGGAAGGGAACTAATAGTCAAAGAAAGGCTTGCATCTAAGATACTTCAATAAATATAGGAAAGTAATTCATATTGTTGCTTTATCCTCTTACGTCAGAATTTGTATCGGAGGTTTTGATATTACAGCAGAATACGACAAGCTCTCTCTACTTCTTAGGATCATTTAATATTAAGGTACACATACAAAATATTATTTCACAAACCTTTACTTGGCTATTGCAGAATTGGTAAAGAGTTCATAAAATATTTTTACATATCCGCTTGATTTATACTATAGGACGATACAGCAAATTTGTTTTTCAAGCAAGACATATTTTCTATAGACGAACCCTTATTTTCTTACATCAGCCTTCTGCTGATTCCATAAGCACTTTAATTCTGTTTGTGATATTTCTTCAAGTTTAGAAAGTTTTTCCGATAAAGAAACACACAGAACAAAAGGAAAAAAACCATGAGTTTTGGCATAATTCTGTCATGGATGTATTAGAACATCATGCACCTGTTCAATTTATTTAAAACAACTGAATTGATATGTTTACATTTCCTCCTCACTCCACCTCAACAAGAACATATCGTGTATATTAGTTTTGTTTTACTTTATCACTCTTCACAATCAATGAACCATCAATTTTATGAGGTTCTGTATTAAGGGCTACGTCAATAGTTTTCAAACACAAAGGGCAAAAAATGTCTATGAAACTGCACACACCATTTGTTTTCCAACACATTATAATATGACATGCATTCAGAACTTCTTCTACTGGGGTTCTACAATTAGAGGTTAACACAATTTTTTATATAGTTTAAGATTGACAACATTTACAACTGGACTTACTGACTTGTAACCTTTATATTAATTAAAAACTTGAATATTAGTTATAAAATGATTGAGATATTGATTCAATTACAAAATAATTCAACAAAGATCCCAACTCTATATTAATTTCCAGATTATTCATAAAAATTTCGATGAAACTCCAATGACTTATCTGTCCAAAACAAGATTGTTTACATTTACATTTACTTACTATCTTAGCTCAGCTTCGATTCTCGCCACCTTGGCGCTGATATTGTCTTGGAATATGCCAATTGGTAGTTCTCTACTGAAATCTAACTGAAGAAATGTTGATTCAATTGTTGAGGACATAAATCAATTTCAAGCGGATAACTGGTTATCATTTTGGTTAACCAATTGCATTCAAGCGGTTTTGGTTCAAAATAATGACATCATGAATTAGCCCTTCGACGACATTGATTTGAACTGTAAATGACCAGACTCAAGAGCTGGGTTAAACTTCTGGTTATTAGAAAAGTAGGGTTGCACGCGGCAAACAAAAGTTGTTGACTGACGAAGCATACTTGAAGGAGATATGTATTTGGGAGCTTAGCCAAGTTACGATTTATATTGAGAAAACTATTTCAACAATTTCAATTATCGGCTTAGTTTCATTCATTTAGGAATTAAACTTATCTATTGAAATCTCTAAGTTGGGTTCGGAAATTAAGGCATCCAAAAGCTTCTGATTTGTTAATTTCATTTAAAATAGAATTGTCCGAAGTTCTGAAAGATTTTTGATATTGTTTGATATAAAAAACATTCTTTCTTTACTTGGATAATGGGAAAAGCTTTGTGTTACAATTAATAGTTATTGACTGTTAGAAAAAATTATGAATTTGTGTTTAAGTTCCCAAAAAAAGTTTTATTAATAGCAAACTTTGTTGTACCGTGTGAGATATAGCCAAATACCACAGCGATATCAATACATGTGAATTTAAATCTATTGGATACTGTCCTCCTGTATACTTTTCGGTAATATTTTCTCTTCAAGTTCGAATCATTTCTGTCAGATATTTTTTTTTTATCAAGCGGAACATCGTTACATTCCACGTTTCAAACATTAATATATTTGAACTTGAAGCATAATAATTTACATTTGCAAATCGAATTTTGTATTCACTGCATAAAACATTAAAAAAATATAAATATAACCTATATTGACAATTGACAAATAACCAGAAACCGCATTCAAGCGACGAGAGCCAAGGGCCGGTTATTCGTTCTAGGACAAAAAGGGAATAACCAGGTTCTGAACCAATGATTACCGCAGTTATTATTGGTTATCCGCTTGGAATTGATTATTAGCCTATTCGTTTTGAGATATTTCGTGCTCCTGAGTAACTCAAAAGCTCGAAATACGGCTTGCCATTGGCTGCGCACAAGCGCTGGAACAGCTCAGGAGCACGAAACTCCGCAAAACGAATACTGTATATAAATTAAAATATTTTCCTAAAACACTTAAAGGTTTCTAACTCGCTTTATTTCTGTGGTTCAGGGTTGCCAAATTAGGGGATTGTTTTCTTTGGTGAATACTTGGTTTTTTATTGAAGAAATAGAGAATTTCAAGTTTGTTTTTTTTCTTGGTACCTATTCTCAGTATATACTGAATTCCAGTTACGAATGTCATAAACATTTTGTATGGAAATATTATAATTTATGACATTCAAGAAACAGTTTTTAAGGGGGTTATTAGCTTCTGACTGGGGTAATTCAAACCTTATATTATGGTAACACTGCTTTAGTTTCCTTTAGTCGTTTTTCAAAGATTGGATTATTCTTCCTGAAATGATCGGTATTACTCTGTTCTTAGAGTTTTCTTCATATTGGTTTTGTACTTTTATGTTATAGAAGCATTATAAACCTTAATTTATGGTATTATTCTTTTTGTACAAGCTCAAATTTTGTGAATTTCTTCAGCTTGCTTTATTTTCAAAATTTTAATTGAATTGATTGAGTAAGTACTCAATTGGCGTACTTATCATAGTGTGATTGAATAAGAAAGTACTTTAATATTGTAAGTACATGATAAAAATGTAATTTTGATTATTTTTGATACTGGGTTTTGCGGAAATCCAACTGATTACATTGCGAATTTATGACTCACTTGAGCCTTGAATGTATACGAATTATTGCTCAATGGAAAGTTGAAGGAACAATAATATACTGTACAGGGTGTCTCATTTGAGAGTGTCCATCCTCAATAACTCAACAACGAATCAGAATTTGTGAAAACACTCAGACAGGTCAATTTTTGATGATAGGGGGACATGATTTGGGATACAAAGCTTATTTCTACTGGCAACCCCCTGCAGTGGGGGTTGCAACCCCATCGGGAATTCGAAAAAGGGAAAGTGGGTAGTTACGTAGCAGGAATGTATGCATGGATTCAAATTTAAATAAACCTGCAGTTTGTGTTCTATAAAGTGATTATTCACAAAGCTACAGGGTGTCTATTATGGTCGATAAAACTGAACGAAACATCTATCTATATTAATAAAACAGGATCTATGGTTACCGTCAAAATGTAATATCTTTCAAACGGCTGCACCAAATTGGATAATTCTTTTTTTGTTGTGTTCATGATTGCTAGGGCAAGGTTTATACAACAAAATATTTCCAAAAAATTGTTCAGAAAAAAATAAAAGGCTTTCCTTTTTCTTACGACCAATCGAGCAGTCATAGAATACATATTTATGGGTTATAATGATTTTGACACTTGGACTAAAAGTGAAGTTACATGGAGGGAATCGAAAATTTGAAATTTTAATCAGAAATAACGTATGAACTAACATATTATACAACAATTTTTTACTTATGCCATATTTTACAAATTTTAAACCTATGATGTATGAATGTATTTTGAATTGCCTGATGCCCGTATGTTTATGATCACAAATCAGATCAACAGATGGCGCTGTAGTCGTTATCTATGTTATTGATCTATTCTGCAACTAAACGGCTGGATCGAATTGAATGAATTTTTGTGTATGCAGAACAACGTCTGTTGGGTCCGCTAGTAATTAATAAAGATAATGCTTCAAATACAATATTTCTATGTCTATGCATCCAGATCCAGTGATCTTTCTGTGTCGTTTTTTGACGGTGAAAAAAGATACATCCGTTTTTTAACAGTGAGGAAAAGTAAATTCTTTTTTCAACGGTGAAATAAAGTAATCATTTACGCATACATAGTGATGAAGAAAAGTCAAGTTTTTTTGACAGTTGTACAAAAATAACTATTTTTTTTATTGATCTGAACACAAAACCACTAACTTTTCCTATTCAACTTCCTGAGTTGTAACCTCTCATGTCCCCCAGTCTATAAAAATCGACCTGTCTGTGTGATTTCACAAATTCTGATTCGTTGTTGAGTTATTGATGGTTGACACTTTAAAATGAGACACACTGTATAACCATATATTTGTACAAGTACATGAAAGAAAATAATAATATGGGCATTGCAATAAAATTTGCATGCTATTAACTTTGACCCCATTTAGTTTTGATTGGCTTCTAGGTAAAAATAAAAATCAAAAGTTATTTGAACATGTATTTAATTGGTTCCAGAACATTACATAAGTTCGAATGAGTTCAAGTGCAGTACCTACTTAAAGTTATTTACCTCCATTGTTTATGTCCAATCGAAATTCTTGGTAGCGTGGGCGATATTGTCGAGTTCGACTTTTAAACGATCAAATAGGTCTTTATTTCTTTATTTTGACTTGCAAAATTTTATCAACGTACCTTATTTCAACGTCTTGATAATGAAATGTTGAGCTGGTATTTTTGGCTTCGTGACTCGGAGAGTTTTGATTTAATCGTCAGTAAATTATTTCATATGAAACTTAATCGTTTTGCCCAAATGTCTGTAATTTTAGAATTTTGAGCCGAAAATGGATTCAAACGATAACTTCAGACTCCCTGAATTCGTGATTCAATTCGGTTCGTGGGGCCGTCCGTTCGGCCGTTAGCACGATAACTTTCGAAGGTATTGTTCTAGAGAATTGAAATTTTCAGGGTGAGTTTGGTTGCCAAATGCCTCGGTTGAGTTCGTTAACCAGCCAAATCGTACAGGGTGTTCCATAAAATATGGACATTCAAAATATTTGTTCCTAAATATCTCAGACAAAACGAAACCAATCGAAATGAAATGTTGCGGCCACATGCAAGATGCTCATAATAAACCTCGTGCAAAATTTCGTAGCTATAGTGTGAACAGAACCATAGAAAATATTGAAAAAAAGAATCTTCATATCTCCTCGAAAAGATATCCGATTCAAGTGAAATTTTTTTGGTGAATGGAGATCGATTTTCTGAATGTTCATGCAGAATTTTGTGGCCATAGTTGTAACAGAATCATAGAAAATTCAATAGGAATTTTGAAAAGAAGAATCTTCATATTTCCATAACAGGATATCCGATTCAAGTGAAATTTTCCTTTTGAATGAAAACCGTTATACTGAATTTTCATGCAAAATTTTGTGGCCATACTTTCAACAGAACCATAGAAAATTAAATTGGAATATCGAAAAGAAGAATCTCTGTATTTCCATAACAGAATAACCGATTCGAGTGAAATTTATTTTGTGAATCAAAAGTGATATACTAAATGTTCGTGCAAAATTTTGAGAGGATCGCATCATCAGAATCATAGAATTTATTTTTGTAATTATTTATTTTTTACATATAGTCCGGTCACGACGGGTTGAGCGCATAGTAGGCGTTTCTTCATTTATCTGAAGTTGGCAGTATTTATTGTCCTAAATTAAAATAAAGTCAACGTTGCCGAATGTACCCGGCCTCATCCGACGAGCCACCGAGTTATCAGAGAACTCTATGCAATATTGACAACATTGCGTATCAATCTGACAAGAAAATAAACAACATAACCTAATATTTTAATATACACAGTGGAATATGCCAAATTTCCATGGCCAACCGACGGCTCAACCTTTCGTGAACGGACTATATTTCACTTTTTGAACCATTTCCAAAATATAATTCCGATTGTGCTGAGATTTTGCATTTATATGTTCGGAATCAATCTCAAGTCCCATATAAAATTTCGAGGTAATAGTCTTATTGCTCCACTTATGAACGAGCGTTCAAAAGCTCTTGCTCAGGGCTTTTCTTGAATTTTTTTGCAATAAACTTAATTCAATTGATGTAATAAAAGTAGATTTAGCCCTGTATTGACAACTGGCTTAACTGGGAACCATAAAAAATTTCCGGGTGATCCGAACTCTTTTCTTCTATGTTTCAATGAGTTCATAGAAACGGCTTAAGATTTTATTGATATCCCCGTTTTCTAAGCAGTTTTCTTCGTTTTAGCACGATGTTTACAGGTGAGAGTTCTTTCCGCGATAACTTTAAGCTGCACGGCTCGATTTCTTCATTCCTTATCGAATCGAAAAGTAAAATTGTGAATCCACTGAACTCTGTTACGTCACGGGCCCTTTTATCTCTCAAGATAGATAAGTCGCAAGTCCAACCCGCCGTTTATTTAGAAGTCTTTCTCTTCGTTTTCGATAAATACCCCGATTTAGGGATGAAAAAGTCGAGGCGATGTTCTGTTACGACGGACGATAGTGTTTTGTTTCGGCATGGCTACCAAGACCGGTATATTGTCGAGTTGGCTGTGTTTTAGGAGCCTCAAATGTAGCACGCAGGTAAATTGTGTCGCGCTTGAACGAATTTCGCGTTATTTTCTATCGTATCTGGCCGGTTTACGATAAGGGATTTAGTTTTAATTGTTATGTTAATGAGTGTTACTTTATAGTTTATCGGTTTACTTAATCGGATTAATGACGAGTGATAAACGTCACCGATCATAGATTCTCACGTTATAATTTCTATGGTTGTGTTTGTTTTCTGTGGCGGCAAAGAACATAGAAATAATCAGTGATGCCAACCAAAACAGAGTCTAAGCACATTGTTCTACGATTTAAGGCCCTAAATTAATTCGGAAGAATCGTGCAATGTATTACAAAGTGATGTCGTCAGATATTTATGGTTATTTGGAACTTCTGCTAGGCGATACGCCCTCTGGTGATAGAAATCTAAATCCTCATGAGCTAGTACAACAAATAGATAATCAGTTGTTCGTGTATTGAAATGATACAACTTAATATTTCCTCGTCATATTTCATACAGGGTGACAATTTAAAAACTTGCCAGGCCTACTATTTCGCGACAAGGATGTTTTCAAAGAAAAAGCCAAAACAGGTCAATTTTTGAAGGGAGTGGACATATTTTGAGTAAAATTGGTAGAACAATATGTCTCCCTACATAATACTATAATTTGCAAATTTTTGACGACTCTCTCAAATATTTGCAAGGCATTAATACTAAGTGTACTATTCTCTCGTATATTATCTCTTGTATGAACGACTCCCACTTGAAAAACAGCACTAAAAAACATTGATACTTAAGGAAGCATTTATCCTCATCTCAAAAACTTGGCCACATGTGTACATCAATTGATCACCTACACAAGAAGCGAAAACTGTGTACGAACACCCTGTAACTACCTCTAGGATTCAATAAAAATTTGCAAACTAGAGTTACATATTGTCTTATAATTGAGATATAGCTCACCTCCTATTCCCTATTAAGAATTTTGGGGTGACAACCTCTACACCTTAGATTGAGGAGATTTTGGCTTACAATTCTGCTAGAAACATGTCCCCCTCCAAATAAATATTGACCTGTTCTGGTATTTTCTCTGAAAACATTCTTGTCGAGACTTTATTGGCCTGGCAAGTTTTCAAATTGTCAGCCCCTGAAACTACTTTTATAGTTTGAAAAGGGGTTACAGTTCACTGCGACCTTAAAGTCTATCGTGCCCCTTACAGAGCTGTTCAGGCCAAACCCTTCACAGCTCGCCTTCCAGTTCCAGAGATCTAATGAAGGAGGTGTAATTGCTTCTTACCAAGATCCAGATATCTTTTGGATCCCGCAGTCTCAAAGTTCCGAAGGAACTTAGTGGAATGATCCATCCCTGGGAGATTCCGCCAGAGTTTTTCTTCTCGGCTTTCTCCTTTTCCAGAAACTCCTTCTAAAAGGTATATTTACCTATACCACAGAAGAGTTCTGGGCCAATGAGTTACATTCGTGCGCCATCTTTGGCAAGTGTATCGGCCTCATCTTTTCCATTGATTCCCGAGTGGCCGGGAACCCAGATTAAAAAGACCTTATTTTTCTTGCCTACCTCATTGAGTTTGTTTCGGCACTTCCAGATCATTTTAGAGTCGAAGACGTAGGAGCTCAGTGCTTTAATAGAAGCTTGACTATCTGAGTGTTTGTCTATTTCGCACTTCTGATAGTTTTTTTTTTTAGATTTATATCTCGACATCTTTCAATGGCAAAGATTTCCTCTTGAAAGGCGCTCATACAGGAGCCTAGCAACAGTGCACACTTGGTACAAACTGAAACTACTTTAAGGACTCAATAAAAATTCGCAAACCATAGTATTCATGCAAAGGAAAAAGTGATCTTTCAATTGAGGTGAATCTTACCCTTTATTCTCTATTGAGAATTTAGGGGCGATAGTCCCTACACCAAGGGTTGAGGAGATTTCGGCTTATAATTCTGCTTAAAATATGTCCCCCTCCGAATAAAAATTAACTTGTTCCACCATTTTCTCCGAAATCATCCTTGTCTTGACATAATAGGACTGACAATTTCTCAAATTGTCACCCTGTATGCAGTTTAAGCAAATTGTTCTGTGGTTTGAGGTCCTGATTTAATTTAGAAAAATCATATACCTAAAAAAACGTGCTAACGTGAAATAAAAGTTGAAGCAATCTAGTTGCCATTTCCGATAGCCCCTTCAATCATCTGCGCATGTGCAAACTCGAAATTTGACAAGACGTGAAAAGTTGAGGTTATGATTTTCAGTTATTTTCATTTGACAAGTCATAATTTAAACTATTCGAGGTTATGTTTTGGCGCCTGGGCAGTGACTTCATTGTACCACGTGATCGCTGCCTCAATTTTTAATAGAGAAGTCGATTCATGTTAGCGGTATAGTAGTTTATTAGTATAGTCCATTCACGAAAGGTTGAGCCGTCGGTTGGCCATGGAAATTTGGCATATTCCACTGTGTATATTAAAATTTTAGGTTATGTTCTTTATTTTCTTGTCAGATTGATACGCAATGTTTTCAATATTGCATAGAGTTCTCTGATAACTCGCAAGCTCGTCGGACGAGGTCGGGTACATTCGGCAACGTTGACTTTATTTTACGTTATGACAGCAAATACTGCCAACTTCAGATAAATAAAAAAAACGCCTACTATGCGCTCAACCTTTCGTGAACGGACTATATATGAGAAATATCGTGTTATGTAATACAAATACAAACAAAAAAGTGATATCGTCATAGTTATATAAATGATTCAACTTCATACTACTAATACTACTAGTAATATTTTATACTGTATAACTTTGTCAAGTTCAACTTTCAAACTACAATAATTAACTTTATTCTCGTTTTACAGGCTCTGTTCGTCTTTTGCGGTGTTGCCACCTGCTGCTATTGCTGTTGCTGCCTGTGCTGCTGTTGCAACTTTTGCTGCGGTAAATGCAGACCTCAATCGCCAGAGGACACCGGTGACTATCACACCTTGAATGTAAGTGCTGTTTTCGAGACATCTCGTATTCTATATTTTGCTCTGTTTTGCTTTGGGATGCTCTGTTTTTTGCTAGTTGTCCTGACCGCTGCCAATATCAGAACCCAAGACAGGGTGGTCAAACGTAAAAAAAGGTCTTGATCTGTGTAGTTGGTTTGTTTTTGTCGAATTAGAGGTGTAAGACTGATTCCGTCGAATATTTAGATTGTTTCGATTATTGTCGGAATATTTGGTAGTGTGAATTTTGTTTGTTTTTGAGTTAGAGTTTGCCGTTCAGTATTTTCGTTGTATTGTCGATTCAGTATTTTTATACACTTGTTTATGGTAAGAGAAAATATACAGTAAATATTTATGTAAGATAAGTTATGGTTTATTCAAGTTGAATTTTATCAATTTGAATATTATGTTATATTCTTTTATATTTTTTTTACAAATCATGTATTTAAACAGGTTTGGGTAAATAGACAGTTATTAGTAATATTTAGGTTCCAAATTGTGCAATAATGTTTGTTCGAACCTATTCAACCCTCTAAATCTTGTCTATTGTTTTATTAGTTCATTTCAGTATTTTATTTTGTTCGCATAATTATATTTGAATAAATTTTGATTTGAAATCTTTGATTTTAATTGCTCAATCCTGTTTAGGTACGTTTTGTTACCCTCAGTTTAATTTGTACGAGGTGGTTTTAAAAGAGACGGTCAAAATGGAAGACATATAAAAACTCTTTTTAATAACACAGTATTTCAGGTTTTTCTACATAAAAATTTTGTTTTGGTGCGAATGAAATAAATTCAAAGAGTATTATCGGAAGAATTCTTTAGAGTTCATTTTACAATTTTATATGACCTCTTGTTTTAAAATTACCTTGTCATATCCAAAAAGTATTTTTCTTTTTTGTTTTTAATGAAAGTACTATTTATGACTAATTTAGTTGTTAGTTTATATTATCAATTCATATGGAATGAGTAATTGGTTTAGACATGGTGTTCAGATCCTGGAGTTCATAATAGAGGTCACATGCACAAATTCAATTATTCATAAGCTTTTTTCAGCATCGGTGCCAAACAGTGCTTTTTTCCTAGTTTAACGTTAAAAGCAACATCTACATTCTATTTCATTTTGGAGATTTTTTTTGCCCTTCAAATTCTCGATTGAAGATAATTTGAAAAGTTCGAGGTTTTTTCTGCAGTTTTTGAATGAACATCAATGTTTCATTTTTCGAATAATAGTTAATTCAATTTTTAATGTGTTGTAGTGGTTTGTATAATATGATTCGACAATAACAATACCAAATTTTTTGCTAATTATCCTAATAAAAATCCTTTTAAAAGATGATTTTTGAACATCTTGTATCTTAGAGTAGGGAGTAAACATGGAGATGCCCTTAGTACTACATATAGTCTGTTCACGAAAGTTTGAGCCGTCGGTTGGCCATGGAAATTTGGCATATTGCACATTTTAGGTTATGTTGTTTATTTTCTTGTCAGATTGATACGCAATGTTGTCAATATTGCATAGAATTCTCTGATAACTCGGAAGCTCGTCGGACGAGGCCGGGTACATTCGGCAATGTTGACTTTATTTACGTTATGACAGCAAATACGACAACTTCAGATAATTAAAGAAACGCCTACTATGGGCTCAACCTTTCGTGAACGGACTAAACATTGTAATCAACCAAAAGCTCTAGAGTGAGATGGAAAGCATTTCACTGCCGAACTGGGGTGATGTAAACATAGGTTAGATTTTCATTTCTACAATTTCTCAATATAATACAACATTTTCGTAACTTTGCCAAGTTATAATTCCCGGAATACCCTTAAGCAATGATAAACTGCCACCAAATCAGTAAAATAATTCAGTTTATGAACGTCAAATCGAAGGGAAATGTAAACACGACGCATCAAATTACTAAACAGTAACAGAACGATGTTGCCAAACTGACAGAATTGTCTACAGCAGACTAGCTGTTAGTACCATAGTAGGGGAGCCGTAGACCAATTATCCTCATACGGAATAAAGATACGGCACAAGTTCGCAACGCCGAATGTTGCCTGTATCAACAAATGCTTGAAGGCATCTCTATGTTTACTTTTTACTCTGAGCCACGTATATTTTCTTGAATCGTTACGTTTTGAACATGCGAAACAAATTTTGGATTCTTTCTTATATTGTAAACTTGTAAAGGGTTATCGAATAAGAGGTGTTATTTTGATATTGAAAGAAAAATGCCATTTTTCAATATAAATGATCGTATGTTCATTTCATTATAAAGAAGAAGCTATGCCGTTAATAGTGGAAAATAACATCAGGCAAATGACCACCACGACCACGCTTACAGGACCGTATCCTTTTAATGAAATTTTCCATAACCAAATCGCAAAGTGGCTGCCCTATGTCCTTGATAGCCTCACGAATTCCATCTTTGAGGTCTTGAATCGACGCTGGCCTATTGGCGTAGACCTTCTCTTTCACGTGGTCTCAAAGGAAGAAGTCGCAAGGTGTTAAATCACAAGATCTCGGTGGCCAATTGTGATCACCTCCTCCGAGAGATAACACGGTCCGGAATTTTTTCCCGCAAA
This sequence comes from Propylea japonica, assembly GCA_013421045.1. Taxonomy (NCBI): domain Eukaryota; kingdom Metazoa; phylum Arthropoda; class Insecta; order Coleoptera; family Coccinellidae; genus Propylea; species Propylea japonica. Next base: position 79,173,139 of record CM024243.1, read on the forward strand.
AGATCAATGGTTTCGTTGCTTGTGTGGCACGTAGCGTAGCACTGAACTTTATAAGCCTTAAGACCAAAATCATTATGCATAATACTGTGTAATGACGTTTGTGGAATGCCTAATTCCAAAGAACGATGAGGAATGGACAAACCTGGGTTTTATTCAACACTTTCGGCTACAGCAGCAATATTTTCGGCTGTTCTAGAGCGACGTGCGCTGGTTTTATTCTTCACATCAGTAACTTGTTCCAACATCTCGAATTTTTTCACCAATTTCTTTATTGCGGCCCGACAAGGTGCTTCACCATTTCACCATTTTTATAGCGAATTTCAATAATTTCAATGCGTTCTGGAAGCGTGCATCGTTCAATTTTTATTAATGGCGTAGTTTCTACTTGTCAAATGTAAACAAAGGACAGCTTCCAACGTGACATCTACCGAAATAGCGAACAATTCAAAATAACACCACTTATTGAAAAACCCTTTAGAATATAAACTGTTGACCTTTTTCAACAAAAATTAACTGATACACACCCCAATCATGTCGTTCGTCAATATTGTAACGTCCATCAAGGGTGTGTCCGTCCTTTGAGGGTTTGTGAGTAGCAATTAGGGTGATTGTAAGTGTACGGGGACAGTACGAAAAATTCTCGCTTTCTCTTACGATTCTTTTTTTTGCATGATAGCTGGTTCTTCTTCCTTCTTCCGCCAAGGTAAGTCACTTTTCTCACGCTTTCGAAGCTAGAAGACGCTCCTAGACGTCACGACGCCGGACAAAGGTAACCGCGAGATTCATCTGCACCACTTTCACTTTTTCCATACAACTCGAAATATACAGGTTTGGAAATTCACATCGAAAACATGCGATTTACAATGCATCAGACAGAGAATTTTCCCATCCAGTTGAACACATGTTTATTCGAGATAGTCCATGTTAATTCATAATGATTACTAACAATCTGAATTTTTTGTGAGAAGCTTCATTTTGACGAGACGCCCTACTTTTTCCTCTACGAAAATTCTCGATAGTGAAGGGTTATACAGTATTGAGGCGTCAAAAGTGTTAAATGGGTGAATGTTCAAATTTTATTACTAACAGCTACTTTATAAATTAAATCTTGAAACAATTTTATTACAAATTGAAAACAATAATTGCCTAGAAATATGATGATTCTATCAAAGTGTCCCCCACTCCTAACATATGTCAACAACTAGGTCTAAAAAAATTATTACTAACGGCTGATTTTTCACTGTTGCTTAGCAAATATTTCCTTTATTTACTGGTCATATTGTCCTACAAATTGAGTGGTACGTTTTTCCAGTACTACCTCAGAAATTGTACCACAGAACCCACAATTGAAAATGATTACGAACAATTGAGAATTTTCGAGCGTAGGATTGGAAAAACGTACCACTCAATTTGTAGGACAATGTGACCAGGTCATAAAGAAAATATTTGCTAAGCAACAGTGAAAAAATCAGCCAGTTAGTAATATTTTTATTAGACCTTTTATAATTATATTCCGTGTAAAATGTGTGGTTCCATGAGCCAAGAAAATAATGTGAAACAACTTCGTTATAACTTCGTATGCAGATCTTTCTGCGTATAAAGCTGAAGCCTTCTTTACTTCTTTAACATGGACTCAAAGATAACATTGAACATGCGAGGGCACACCAGAAATTATAAGAAAGATTTCACAGAAAGAAGCCAATAAATCCCAGCAAAGCTAGAGACAATCAGTAAATAAACTGGAACTAAAAAAATTAATTCTCTACTTCTTTACCATAGATACTCAAAAACATTATTAAACATGGAAGGGCACATCAGAAATAAGAAATATTTCACAAAAATAAATGCAAGCAAAGCTAGAGACAATCCGAAAATAAACTGGGACTGAAAGAATGAATCTATAAAACATTTGGTTATTTATTGATACCACTGCCACTTCAAATCCTAAACCTGATGTGTTCATAAACTTAGAACCCGGGTCCGTGATCCGAGTAGATCCGTCACGTGACCCAATGGATCGAGTTAGTAACCCTGAATAAGTTTCCGAAAACGTCTTATTATTGCAATCGTACAACTGGATTCAGACAGTTTGGTAGTGCGTAAACCTCTCGAATATTATACATACTGATGGACAAAATTAGCGCACCACCTAAAATTTCATTGAATTTTAACAATTGATATCTTCCCAATATTTAGTCGAATTTCAATGTTTTTTTTTTCAATTGTAGCCCTGTTATTTGTCGAACGTCCTGCAGTAAACAGAAGTCCAAAAAATAAAATCTTTATGTTGTACAGGGCGTTTAAATAATCTCATGTTTTATAGTCAAATTTTAACGTCTTCTTTGGGCAATGCCAGTTTGCTGAGGCATATAAAAACAATGAAGAGTTGTAGCCTAGTATCTCTTGAGTATTTAGTTTTTCTAAAAAACAATTTATCTTGGAATCGTCCAGAGATATTCAACATTTTATCAACTCTTGTATTTTATGCATTAGCCATGAATATCTTCGCAACCATTTGTCCAATTTAAATGAAATGCAAGCTGTTATAAAAATGTGAATATCTCTGAAGGGGTACAAGTTAAAATGCTTTTTAAAAATACAAAATACTCAGGAAACATCAGACTACATCACTGTATAGTTTTTAGAAGCCTCAGGTATCTGGTATTGCGTTAAACTGTAATGAAAAAAAACCGAAAATTTAAACGCCCTGTGCAGCATGATGCATTTCTTTTTTTGAACATCTCATTGTAGTATGATATTTGCCAATAAAAGAGCTACAACTAAAAAAAACATTCAAATCGGACAAATGGTTGCGAAGATATTCATGGCTAATGCAGAAAATACAAGAGTTGATAAAATGTTGAATATCTCTGGACGATTCCAAGATAAATTGTTTTTTAGAAAAACTAAATACTCAAGAGATACTAGGCTACAACGCTTTATTGTTTTTATATGCCTCAGCAACCTGGCATTGCCCACAGAAGACGTTAAAATTCTACTATAAAACATGACATTATTTAAACGCCCTGTACAACATGAAGATTTTATTTTTTAGACTTCTGTTTAATGGACGAAATTCGAAAATAACAGAGCTACATTGAAAGAAAAAACCATTGAAATCCCACTTAAGATTGGGAAGATATCAATTGTTAAAATTTAACGAAATTTTAGGTGGTGCAACTGGACGGCAAAATTCTCCGTCTGATGCATCGACCTGTATTTCTATTTCAAATGTTTTCAAGGTTTATTTCGAGGAGTATCTCAATGTTTCGACATCACGCAGAATCACTGTTTTAAGTTTTTTTTTGTATGTTGGGGTCATCGTTCACATATTTTTATTTTGTTCATTTTTTTCTTTTAGTTTATAGTTCTGAAATGTAGCGATTTTTTGCAGCGGGATCAAGGACCTAGTCAACAACCTATAGTTAGTCAACCCGGCAAAGGGGTAAGTCGCTGACGATTTTTATTTTTATTTTTTCGCTCTCATTTTTTATATTGGAATCGTTTTGATCACGATGGGAAAAAAAGTAAGTTTTTGTAGGTGAGAGCAACAAGTTTGGAGTAAGTAATGTTATTTGAGTTTCAGGTTTGTAACCGGTATGAAATTTTTGAAACTGGGCAATCTCTGTTCTATATATTTTTATTTTGAAATCGAAAAATTGTTTCGCGTTTTACTACACGTGTGTATTCCAATAATAATGCAAATAATAGGATAAAATATGTCCATATCCAACTCAACATCAAATTTCAGCCGTTGATTACTTTTCCCAGTTCAGTATAGTTTTTTTTTTAGTATCATTAATTTTCGAAATGTGGGACATAATTCTTTTGATTTTCACACCATTAGTTATACAATCAACTAGGTTATTAAAGACAGAGACTAATGGTCAAGACGTGAAGCGCAGTGTATTAATGTGTTCACTACGTTAATACACTGCGCAAAAAAATTAACGCACATTATGGATATCTCAAATTTACATTCTGAAATCAGTTGTTCTCGATCAATTCTAGTGATCAATAGTTTTTCTTTCGTTTGATTCTCTACACTCGATCGCTATGCAACGCCAAACACGCAATTTGACCCAAGAGGAATATGCCCAAGCGGTAGTTTTGGGAGAAGAAGGGTGGACATACACAAGAATTGCAGAAAGGTTTGGAGTTTCCCATACAAGTGTGTCCAGAATGTTGCAACGCTTCAGAGAGACAGGTATGAATGTCCGAAGACCAGAACAGGGTAAACCACGGGTAACAACTGGCATTCAAGAACGTTACTTGAGAGTTTCTTCGTTGAGACAACAGTTTGCAACCGCTCGCCTCCTTCAAAATCAGCTTGAGCAAACTCATGAATCGCCTCAGAGAATATGATTTAAGGCCTCGTGTCGCGGCAAGAGGCCCAGCTCTTACCTCAGCCCATCGAAGGACGCGTTTGGATTTTGCGAGAGAGCATATCCATTGGGAAGAGGCTGATTGGGAAAGAGTTCTCTTCACAGATGAGTCTAGATTCTGCCTCTACCATTGTGATCGACGTTCCCTTGTATACAGACGTCCATATGAAAGATATGCTCAGTGCAATTTTCTAAATACTACTGGTTTTGGGGGAAGATCGATTATGGTATGGGGTGGAATATCTTTGACTGCTTGGACAGACCTAGTTGTCGTTGATAATGGAGCTATGAATGCTGATAGGTATATAAGGAACATTCTTGAAGAGCATGTAGTGCAATTTGCTCCATACATTGGTGAAAATTTCATTTTTATGGACGATAATGCCAGACCATATCGTGCGCGCATCGTTCAGGAGTACCTAGAAGAGGTTGAAGTCCCTCGAATGGAATGGCCAGCAAGAAGTCCAGATCTCAATCCGATTGAGCAGGTTTGAAACAACCTCAATAGAAGGCTGAGAAGTTCAGAAAATCATCCAGCTACTCTTAATGACTGAGGAATCCAACTAAGAGAAATCTGGGAAGGATTAGATCAGAACATTTTAAGATCACTCATTTTGAGTATGAACCGTCGTTGCCGAGCTGTAATTAACGCAAGGGGTGGAAATACCAAGTATTAAATCACTTATCAGCATTCCAGTATTTTGAAAACTGTTAATTTCTCTTCTTTCACATAAGATTCGGTGAAATCCTGAAGTTTTTCTTCCATTTAATGTGTCTTGTTTCGTTCAAAACCTTCCCGAGAGAACATAAAAAATAAGTTATAAAGTCAATGTAGAGTTAACTTTCATTAAAATTGAGATTTTTAGAATGTGCGTTAATTTTTTGCGCAGTGTATTATGTAACATCCTGTATATGCTCAGAAACCTTCTAAGATGACTTTAAACGATAAATATTTCTTGCAGGACGACCATTCCGACGCGGAGGCTTCTCCAAGGGGCAGCTCTCCCATAACCTCCCAGCCCTCTCCGAAGAAGGGCCCCAGCGTTCCAGTTTACGCGATGCCACCACCAAACTATAACGAAAGTCAATCGCTCAACCAGGGCGACGTACCAGTCTACACACCAGGTGAGCGCAAAAATTAGTTACATTTCGCTTTATCACCATTTTACGTGTGTGGTTCGAATATAAACCGGAATTTTGCTGTGAAAAATTTCATTGTTGAGTTGCAGAGCTGATATTTTCCACAGTTTTTCTAGACAATCTCCAGTCACTCATTTGCCATCATTTCGGATGCTTTCGTTTGCCTTTTTGATGTAAATCTCTCGGCTTGTCACAAAACCATAGATTACGAGCAGTTCTAACAGTTGGACAAGACCAGAGGACTAACATCCACCTATCTCTATATGTGAAAATCAATTGTTGTTTGTTAGTGTCTCAGAATAGCTAGAGAAGGTACAGGTTATGAGAGATTAAGAATCAGAGAGTCTGGTCCTCTCTAAAAAACTACATCTCATCTGCGAACCTCCCTAGTGATGTAATGATCAAGAAAGTAAGCACTGAGAAAAACTTCAGTACATCGCTAAGTAAAAGAGAGGAATGGTAACGGGAATACACCGACTATAACCTCAAAGAAAATACCCTAAAATGGTATACAGATGGTTCCAAAACCTCTGCAGGAGCTGGCGCTGAGATATACGAGCCAAGTACCAAGTGTGCACTGACGCTAGGCTCCTGTATGAGCGTCTTTCAAGCGGAAATCTTAGCTATTGAAAAATGTCTAGATAAAAATCTAGAAAGAAACTATCAGAAGTGCGATATAGCCATACACTCAGATATTCTAGCTGCTATTAAAGCACTGAGCTCCTACGTAATCGACTCAAAGATGATCTGGGAGTGCTGGAACAAACTCAATGAGGTAGGCAAGAAAAATAAGGTCTTTTTAATCTGGGTTCCCGGCCATTCGGTAATCAAAGGAAACGAAGAAGCCAATACACTTTCCAAAGAGGGCGCATGAATGTCACTCATTGGCCCAGAGAACCTTTCTGTGGTATAGGTAAATGTACCTATAAAAAAGGAGTTTCTGGAGAAGGAGAAAGCCGAGAAGGAGAAACTCTGGCAGAATCTCCCAGGGATGTATCATTCCACTAGATTCCTTCGGAACTTTGAGACAGCGAGATCCAAAAGATTTCTGGATCTTGGTAAGAAGCAATTACACCTCCTCACTGGTTTTCTTACAGGACACTGTCGCCTCAGGAAGCACCTGTTGAGGATGGGATTATCGGACACTGACGAGTGTAGATTCTGTGGGGAGGAGAAAGAAACCCCCATTTACCTAGTCACGGAATACTTTGCCATTGCGAGCCTAATAAAAGAACGCTTTGGGCGAACTTTCACAGGTATTAGATTTCATTAGATCTCTGGAACTGGAAGGCGAGCTGTGAAGGATTTGGCCAGAACAGCTCTGTAATAGACAGTAGACCTTGAGGTCGCAGTGAACTGTAACCCCTTTTTAAACTAAATTATTTTCAAATTTGGCATTTAGAATTCTCTTGAATAAACCGTAGATAAAGTAAGGTATATAAGAAATCGTGTAAGCCGTGCCAGATAGTATTTTGGTTTATATTTGAAACACCCTATCATTTCGCTTGAATTCAACAAAAACATTCGTTTTACGTCATCCTGTACAGTAATTTTATTATCTTCGATTTATTTTCTACATTTTTTTTATATTACACGCTCTGTTATTTTCATTCGCTGATTTGATAACGCAAAATTTTGTTTTTCAACTTGCGTTCGTTTCGTTGTATAAATGTATCTTTTGCTTTTCTTTTTACATAATTCTTTGTGTCCATGCTAACCTAATGATAATGTTTGACGCTTACCTTTCACACGTAAGATGCCCGTGTCCAACAAGGTATGACATCATTTCAATGTGATTTTATCAATTTTTTTCAATTTAACAATATTTGATCCACTTTTCCTATAATCTCGTTTTAAGATTGAAATTAATGCATTTAAGTGTAGTTTTGAAGGCTTACTACGTTTGTTAATGCTATATGAAAGTTTTTTAACCTTGTGATATTTTAGTACATTTGTATTTTCGGAAATTCACGTCCACTTCTATTCGAGTGATTTATGTGCTACTTACCAAATCAATTGTCCGATTGCGACAATGTAGTGTTGTCTCTGTCTTATCGTTGGTAGGGGCTTAATCGCGTTATATGGTAGGAAACCTGCAGGTCTTCCCTCGAATTATTTAATGACTCAAGTTGTCCGTAATACTCGATTCAAGTACTTTCGGTTGTTTACCATACTGCTTGAATTAAGCCACTCCTAACGTTTAGAAAGAGACAACACTACATTATTGCAATCGGACAACTGTATTCAGTCAGTTACGTAGCACGTAAATCACTCGATTATACAGCTGTTCAACTGGATGGAAACATTCTCTGTCTGATGCTTTGAATATCGGATGTTTCCAAATCTTTCTTTTGTATAATTCTGTGGCACATTCCATTTCCCAAATGGAAATAACAAATACTCTGCGCAAAAAAATTAACGCACATTATGAAAATCTCAATTTTAATGAAAGTTAACTCTACATTGACTTTATAACTTATTTTTTATGTTCTCTCGGGAAGGTTTTGAACGAAAAAAGACATATTAAATGGAAGAAAAATTCAGGATACCACCGAATCTTATGTGAAAGAAGAGAAATAAACCATTTACAAAATACTAGAATGCTGATAAGTGATTTAATACTTGGTATTTCCACCCCTTGCTTTAATTACAGCTCGGCAACGACGGTTTATACTCAAAATGAGTGATCTTAAAACGTTCTGATCTAATCCTTCCCAGATTTCTCTGAGTTGGATTCCTAAGTCATTAAGAGTAGCTGGATGATTTTCTGAACTTCTCAGCCTTCTATTGAGGTTGCCCCAAACCTGCTCAATCGGATTGAGATCTGGACTTCTTGCTGGTCATTCCATTCAAGAGACTTCAACCTCTTCAAAGTACTCCTGAACGATGCGCGCACGATAGGGTCTGGCATTATCGTCCATAAAAATGAAATTTTCACCAATGTATGGGGCAAATGGCACTACATGCTCTTCAAGAATGTTCCTTATATACCTATCAGCATTCATTGCTCCATTATCAACGACCACTAGGTCTGTGCGAACAGTCAAAGATATTCCACCCCATACCATAATCGATCCTCCCCCGAAACCAGTAGTATTCAGGAAATTGCACTGAGCATATTATCTTTCATGTGGACGTTTGAATACAAAGGAACGTCGATCACAATGGTAGAGGCAGAATCTAAACTCATCTGTGAAGAGAACTCTTTCCCTATCAGCCTCTTCCCAATGGATATGCTCTCTATCAAAATCCAAACGCGCCCTTCGATGGGCTGGGGTAAGAGAGCCGCGACATGAGGCCTTAAATCATATTCTCTGAGGCGATTTCTAATTGTCTGAGTACTAATTTGCACCCCATGAATTTACTCAAGCTGATTTTGAAGGAGGCGAGCGGTTGCAAATCGTTGTCTCAACGAAGAAACTCTCAAGCAACGTTCTTGAATGGCAGTTGTTACCCTGTCCTGGTCTTCGGACATTCATACCTGTCTCCCTGAATCGTTGCAACATTCTGGACACACTTGTATGGGAAACTCCAAACCTTTCTTTCAATTCTTTCGTATGTCCACCCTTCTTCTCGCAAAACTACCGCTTGGGCACATTCCTCTTGGGTCAAATTGCGTGTTTCGCATTGCATAGCGATCGAGTGTAGAAAATCAAACGAAAGAAAAACTATTGATCACTAGAATTGATCGAGAACAACTGATTTCAGAATGGAGCCACATTCAAAACCTGATAATCTCATCTTTTTTATTCCTGCTGGGAAAAAACATCAATATTGAATAAAAACGTTGAAAGTGGATAATATATGCATGCATAATTCTGATAAAAATAATTATCATTGAGAACACTCTCAGTTGCATAATAAATTTGAGATATCCATAATGTGCGTTAATTTTTTTGCGCGGTGTATATCCATTTTGAAAAAACTTCATCTAATTCATTATAAATCATAAATATCAATATTTAATATTTTTCTCACTTAGTTTTGAAACTTCGATAGCGCCTATTACCATCACGAACAAAAAAACTCTTCCACATTGAACTAACAGTACGTTCGTTATAGTCTAAGAGCCCGCGAACCCCAGACCTTCGTTATTTTATAAAAGCTGAAAACTTGTCTACGCATGCTCCTAACACAGGTAAGAACGATGAACCATTATGAAGTTTGGGTTACCCTGGCTTTGGCAGGTAAACGGTATTTAAAGGGGTGTAAAATACTGATCTAAATTCATCAAATAATAAAGTGTGATTTTTTTGGTATTACCTTCAAAATATCATTAAAAATCACGTCATTAATTGCCAGACACTTAATATGGTGGCAACCCCTTGCCAGACACCCTTAATGTTCATTAAATTATATTTAATTCTACTCACGTTATAGTAGTATAAAAGCTGATTTTTATATAATACTTGGGTAATAATTAAATAATGTTTCCTCATTAGCCAGACATTTTTAATAGTGCCAACCCTCTGCCAGACAAGCATGTAGTTTAGCTGCAGGTGCGAGTGAGACGGCATGATTATAATGACTTATGCAAATAATTTTTTGGTACTGATTTATATAACTAGTCATTTAAGTGAATCTCAGAAACATCTGATTAAAAGACATTCGATGCTACAACTAAATTAAATTGTTAATAGAATAAATTACAATTTTTAACAATTTTTATTAGTTGTAGCATCGAATTTTTTTTCTTCAGATGTTTTTGAGATTCACTCAAATGATTAGTTATATAAATCTGTACCAAAAAATTGATTTGCATAAGTCATTATAATCATGCCGTCTCGCTCGCACCTGCAGCTAAACTACATGCTTGTCTGGCAGAGGGTTGGCACTATTAAAAATGTCTGGCTAATGAGGAAACATTATCTAATTATTACCCAAGTATTATATATAAAAATCAGCTTTTATACTATAACGTAAGTAGAATTACATATATTATAACGTAAGTAGAATTACATATAATTTAACGAACATTAGGGGTGTCTGGCAAGGGGTTGCCACTATATTAAGTGTCTGGCAATTAACGACGTGATTTTTAATGATATTCTGAAGGTAATACCAAAAAAATCACATTTTATTATTTGACGAAATTAGATCAGTATTTTACACCCCTTTAATACCGTTTACCTGCCAAAGCCAGGGTAACCCAAACTTCATAATGGTCCATCGTTCTTACCTGTGTTGGGAGCATGCGTAGACAAGTTTTCAGCTTTTATAAAACAACGAAGGTCTGGGGTTCACGGGCTCTTGCTCTATTAACATCATATCTTGCACATTACTAATAGTAAACCTTCTCTCCTCGAAAAGAGAGTTAAATTATTTTCGATTCAGGTATGAGCTCCGCCTGTCCACCCAACAACCAACAGCAGTGGTGAGAGGGCCACAGCTGACCTGCAGCGAAAGAAGCAACAAGAGGCATGTTGAAGTCTCTCCGCAACACCACATCAGCCTAGATCTATATTCAATTTTCAGATTATCGAAACCGTAAGTTAAGTGTAAACGATTGTTGAAATTTTTGAATCGTTTCCGAAAATTCATAAATATTGAAAAACAACGTCCCAGGTTTTTTCCTTTTATTCCTTCTTTTATCAGTTTCTCTCCTCATTTTTTATCAGTGATTGATTGTTAACGTTTCAACGGCTGCTGACTTTTCTTTTTATTATGGACAGCAAGAGCAATTTTCTCCAGTATCTTGAAGTTCACATCTCCGCGTTGATCTAAAAAGAATCTGGCAGCCGGTTCATTTGAACTATTGCCAGTTCATTTGACCTACTGGCTGTGTTTTTGAACTATTGCCAGTGTGTTCGACCTACTGGCAGTGTATTAGGCCTACGGCGGACGTTCTAGGAGTATTATTTTCAGATAATTTTCAAATTTTGGATTTGATGATTTCATAAGTTGATTGTTATTGTAATGAACGCCTGCCTAGGGTATTACAGATGATGTGGTTTATTTTACACAATGTTAATCACGTATTTTATTTATTTTTTGAAGTGAAGACTTTGGCTCCATATCAGTTTGAAGATCATGTACTTCAACATGTATTGAATTATGAATCTTCTCGTAACTCTTTCAGTCATCACTTATCACTAAATAATTATTTTTCTATAATTATTTATTTATTCAATCATTTAATGTGAAAAATGTCGTATATGGCAAATTGCAAAGCTGAATTATATGACACTAGATTTTGGAATGAAAAAATTTTCAGATTCATTAAAAAATAATGCAATTGTGTCATATCTGGTGAACGCAGAGGCCACCAGAAGTACAAACCACATTATTGGTAATATCTTGAAATGATTATTTTCTTTATTGAAAAATTCTTGATAGTGCTTCAAGATATTTTTAAGTGTTAATTCAAAGAAATGTTTGTGTTGATGAACACACTAAAGTGCCATTTTGTTTTTTTTTTTCGAAACATTCACAATAAAAATAATCGAATTGAATTATTTATCAAATCAAAAGTTTCCCTTTAGGGAGAAAAAATCTGATTGTGTGAATTAATATAAAATATCCATTGATTATCTAGAATTTATAATTTTCACTCTCGATTTTCCTTTTAAATCGATTAATTTCGGCTTGCGAACATAGTGGCTTAAGCAAGAACTGCCCTTTGTCTTTTAAGCGGAGCATTATCGGACAATAAAAGTTATGTCGATTGTGCTCTACTTTACAATCTCCGTTTTTACATTTTTTGTCGTTTTTTGATGGGACACTCTAATTTATAATATCGACGACAGTTGTCATTATTGAAGAAGTTGCAAACATACAGTATTTAGTCGATTTTTATGAATGGCACGAACAAATCGAAATGAATTTTCTTGTTATCCGATTAAACGGTGCCTTTTACGAAATGAGAATTATCATATCTATTTCCGAATACTCTGTGCGTGTTAACTTCTTCAAGTTCAATAAAAATATATATGTAACATTTATTAGATGTGATTGAGTCACTATTATTATTATTAATATATATTAATATTGAATTAGCTTAGGTATGATTACTAGAGCTATATCTGTGTATATTATGAGTAAATAATTAAGACAATTTAGGCGTCTCATCATTTCAAAATAAATCAATCGATTCCAATCCTTGTTAATTCATTTATTTTCCTGTCAGAATAGTATTTAATTCTGCTGTATAATAAAAGTATTGTGAAATCGAAATAGTTATTTAATCAACTAGGTTATTAAAGACAGCGACTAACGGTCAAGATATTTTAACGCGTGCGCGGAGCGAATAGTTCGATACTATTAGTCGCTCGATTAATAACCAAGTTGATTACAAGCTTTTTCCGACGATCTCAATATGAACTGTGTATGAATTCTTGATTGAAATACATTCTCATTTTGCACAAGACATATAGTACGTTCACGAAAGTTTGAGCGCATAGTACGCGTTTGTTTATTTATCTGAAGTTGGCAGTATTTGCTGTCATAACTTAAAATGAAATCAACGTTGCCGAATGTACCTGGCCTCCACCAACGAGCTTTCAAGTTATCAGAGAACTCTATGCAATATTGACAACATTGCGTATCAATCTGACAAGAAAATAAACAACATAACTTAAAATTTTAATATACACAGTGGATTATGCCAAATTTCCAACGGCTCAAACTTTCGTCAACAGACTATACATTTGATATAATGAAATTTCTATGTTCCAGTAGATTCTTGACATTTCTCGTAGTGCTTCTGAATACTTTTATAGTATTCGTTTTGAAGATTTTCGAGCTCCTGAGCTGTTCCAGTGCTTGTGCGCAACCAATGGCAAGCCGTATTTCGAGCTTTTGAATTACTCGGAAGCACGAAATACTTCAAATCGAATAAGCTATTTGTATACGGTAACCAGGAGGATAGCACATCAAAATAGCAGAAACTGAACATTAGAATGGGTCATTAATGTTTAATTTCGAACACATTTAAATCACCTTTTGTTTTGAGGTCGTCGGAAAAAAATAATATTCTATCTTATACAGAACATTCGTACATTCTTCTTAATTTAATGCTTGATTCAATCAAGATTCTTAAAATTTTTTTTATCAAAACTGAAACTCTGTCAATATTGATCTCTGGTTTATAAAATTTGAAAAGGCTGGAGTAAAGCCAATATTTCTTTAATAATTTTGAAAAACGTTTATTTAACGCTCTTTTTTTATCATCGGAAGTAGCGCCATCTTGGTAAAAGGTTTGCAAATTGCAAACAGTCGCAGACAGAAAATCATCGAAAAATATGCCAGAAAGATTCTACGAAAAGGCAGAAGAATCTATGCACCTTCCAAAATTTCTGTCACATAAACAGGTATATTATTCTGTGACATAACCAAGAAATTCAAAATAAATGTTCCAAAATATAAAAAAGTTATTAGTATTTTGATAATTTAAAATCCAATAGTTACTTATTCCTCAAATACAATGTTTTCCGTCCTGAGGACCACGTTGAACATGTGCCGGACTAGTATGAATTCATCGTCTAGATTATATCACGTACTTTTTACACCTACCAAAACTCCTTCAACAATTATGCCAATTTCCAGTCTGTTGCAACCCACGAATGTAGACTTGATGTCCAAATGCGGCTTCAAAGTGAAAGGCTTCCTCAGGAGAAGATGCAAAGATTGTTTCTTTGTTCGTAGAGAAGAACGGTTGTTTGTTGTGTGCAAAACTCACCCGAGACACAAGCAAATGTCAATGATGAAGAAACCTCGCAATACCTGGATTCTTTCTCACGCGACTCAAGGTAAAATAAGACCGTGGTGAAGGAATTTGTCAGTTTAGTAGTATTAATTTCATATGAACTTTTTGCCTAAAACAATATGGGATCATTTTGATTTCAATGTTTGTGTGCATTGGTTGATGCTTCAGTTTGGACTCAATCTGGCTGAAATTGCTCGGTATTGAGTGACCTGGAAGTACCTTTGTAAGAAAAATAAATGAAGATTTGTTTCAATATATGGTTTAAAAAAGATTTTCTGTTGTTTCATTGGGTAGTTTACTTTACGAATTAGTCATTCTTTCGTTCAGATACTAATGTCTGTTATGACTCGTTGAAATGATTCAAATGAAGTATGAAATATTCCAGATTTCGATCTCAAAATTCTTGTTGAACATTTACTGTACAGGGTATATTTAATTTGGTTTTTTTCTGACTGAGAATTTCTTCCTTAATTCAAATTATGCGTTATTTAGTAAGATACAAGTATTTTCCAATCCAAACTGTCTTGTATTATTTGAGGAAAAGCAAAGACTATCTATCCCCTTGGACAAATTTTCACCGATTCTTTGAAAGTGCTTGGATTGGCTTCAAATTTTGCACAGAGGAAGAAATATGTAAGTAAATCATTTAATTTCGTTCTGATCATTTTCCTTCGAGTTATAGAAAATATTTCAAGGAATTTCTGTAAATGATTCAATGTGCTATGTTTATGTAACTGTATTTTCAAGTTGAGTCAATCGTGCCTAAAAGACTAACAGAAGATTTTCCATACAAAGGCTTGGAATTTTCACCATCAAAATTTTGTAAGTGCTTAGATTGCCTTTAAATTTTGCACATTGAGAGAAATTTATGGGGAAAACGTTTATTCTAGATTTCAGTTTGTACTGATCATTTTCGTTTCAAGCTCCTTAGTTGAACATTCTGAGCATGCTTACATTCAGCTGAAGGTGATTTACTAGGTATTCAAAAATTACCAACCCATGTTGGTAGATATAAATGTGGTGTTGGGATAAAATTGATATTAATCAAAATGAAAATTATTTCGGTTTTCAATCACAGGAAACATAACCTCAAAATATGGCAGCTCATAGAACAAGAACACATAAGTGAAAACAGAACAAGAACATAACCTATAAAATATAAAATGTCAAAATGATAATTCTAGACAATAGAGATGGGAAACTAGAACAGATCTCAAAAATTTAAAACTGGAACTGTTAGAACTGTTCATATTTGAAGCGCCATGGAGGTATATATATATATATACCTCCATGTGAAGCGCCCATCTCTAGACGCATAGAACAGTATAAAATTCACAGAATGAAGTAAAAATTATATTTACTCTCGTTCTATGGGTAATTTTCATTCTGTGACGGATGTATTTTCTGTGATATGTCATATTTTAGGTTATGTTTGATGTCATTAAAATCCTAATACCTAATTTGTTTTCATTCTGATTAATTAATATCAATTGGAACCGGAAAATTCGGACCGAAATATAAGGAAGAAATACCACATCATGACTACCAACATGACACACCATTTCATATAGAATTATTCGAGATAAAGTAGAAATTCCAATAAAATTCCTGATTTCTTAGAAGTGGCATAACTCGAAGAAAAATGATCAGAACTAACTGAAATGTGGAATAGATCTATTCCTTGTATATATCTTCCACTGTGCAAAATTTGAAGCCAATCCAAGCACTTTCAAAATTTCGGTGAAAAATTTTCCAAGGTTTATAGTCTTTGATTTTTCTGGATTGGAAAAAATATTTTTTTGGAAAAACCTCTTCACGTCTTTGAGGCATGATAGTCTCAACTGGAAAATACCATCATATCACCATTTCATATTGAATTATACAAGATAAAGTAGAAATTCCACGAAAATTTCTGATTTCATAAAAGTGCCATTACTCAAAGGAAAATCATCCAAACTAACTGAAATTGGGTATGGATCTTCTCCTTGTATATATCTTTCACTGTGCAAAATTTGAAGCCAATCTGAGCACTTTCAAAATTTCGGTCGAAAATTTCCTAAGGTTATAGTCTTGGATTTTTGTCGATTCGGAAAATTTTTTTTTTCGTGGAAAAATCACTTCGCGCCTGTCAGGCATGATTGTTTCAACTAGAAAATACAAGCAGATCATCAATTCATATTGAATTATTCGAGATAAGCAGAAATTCCACGAAAATTTCTAATTTCATAAAAGTGCCATTACTCGAAGGAAAATGATCCAATCTAACTGAAATTGGGTATGGATCTACTCCTTGTATATATCTTTCACTGTGCAAGATTTGAAGCCAATCTGAGCACTTTCAAAATTTCGGTCGAAAATTTCCTAAGGTTATAGTCTTGGATTTTTGTCGATTCGGAAATTTTTTTTTTCGTGGAAAAATCACTTCGCGCCTGTCAGGCATGATTGTTTCAACTAGAAAATACAAGCAGATCATCAATTCATATTGAATTATTCGAGATAAGCAGAAATTCCACGAAAATTTCTAATTTCATAAAAGTGCCATTACTCGAAGGAAAATGATCCAATCTAACTGAAATTGGGTATGGATCTACTCCTTGTATATATCTTTCACTGTGCAAGATTTGAAGCCAATCTGAGCACTTTCACAATTTCGGTCGAAAATTTCCTAAGGTTATAGTCTTGGATTTTTGTCGATTCGGAAAATTTTTTTTTCGTGGGAAAATCACTTCGCGCCTGTCAGGCATGATTGTTTCAACTAGAAAATACAAGCAGATCATCAATTCATATTGAATTATTCGAGATAAAGCAGAAATTCCACGAAAATTTCTAATTTCATAAAAGTGCCATTGCTCGAAGGAAAATGATCCAATCTAACTGAAATTGGGTATGGATCTTCTCCTTGTATATATCTTTCACTGTGCAAGATTTGAAGCCAATCTGAGCACTTTCACAATTTCGGTCGAAAATTTCCTAAGGTTATAGTCTTGGATTTTTGTCGATTCGGAAAATTTTTTTTTCGTGGAAAAATCACTTCGCGCCTGTCAGGCATGATTGTTTCAACTAGAAAATACAAGCAGATCATCAATTCATATTGAATTATTCGAGATAAAGCAGAAATTCCACGAAAATTTCTAATTTCATAAAAGTGCCATTACTCGAAGGAAAATGATCCAATCTAACTGAAATTGGGTATGGATCTTCTCCTTGTATATATCTTTCACTGTGCAAGATTTGAAGCCAATCTGAGCACTTTCACAATTTCGGTCGAAAATTTCCTAAGGTCTTGGATTTTTGTCGATTCGGAAAATTTTTTTTTTCGTGGAAAAATCACTTCGCGCCTGTCAGGCATGATTGTTTCAACTAGAAAATACAAGCAGATCATCAATTCATATTGAATTATTCGAGATAAAGCAGAAATTCCACGAAAATTTCTAATTTCATAAAAGTGCCATTGCTCGAAGGAAAATGATCCAATCTAACTGAAATTGGGTATGGATCTTCTCCTTGTATATATCTTTCACTGTGCAAGATTTGAAGCCAATCTGAGCACTTTCACAATTTCGGTCGAAAATTTCCTAAGGTTATAGTCTTGGATTTTTGTCGATTCGGAAAATTTTTTTTTTCGTGGAAAAATCACTTCGCGCCTGTCAGGCATGATTGTTTCAACTAGAAAATACAAGCAGATCATCAATTCATATTGAATTATTCGAGATAAAGCAGAAATTCCACGAAAATTTCTAATTTCATAAAAGTGCCATTACTCGAAGGAAAATGATCCAATCTAACTGAAATTGGGTATGGATCTTCTCCTTGTATATATCTTTCACTGTGCAAGATTTGAAGCCAATCTGAGCACTTTCACAATTTCGGTCGAAAATTTCCTAAGGTTATAGTCTTGGATTTTTGTCGATTCGGAAAATTTTTTTTTTTCGTGGAAAAATCACTTCGCGCCTGTCAGGCATGATTGTTTCAACTAGAAAATACAAGCAGATCATCAATTCATATTGAATTATTCGAGATAAAGCAGAAATTCCACGAAAATTTCTAATTTCATAAAAGTGCCATTACTCGAAGGAAAATGATCCAATCTAACTGAAATTGGGTATGGATCTTCTCCTTGTATATATCTTTCACTGTGCAAGATTTGAAGCCAATCTGAGCACTTTCACAATTTCGGTCGAAAATTTCCTAAGGTTATAGTCTTGGATTTTTGTCGATTCGGAAAATTTTTTTTTTCGTGGGAAAATCACTTCGCGCCTGTCAGGCATGATTGTTTCAACTAGAAAATACAAGCAGATCATCAATTCATATTGAATTATTCGAGATAAAGCAGAAATTCCACGAAAATTTCTAATTTCATAAAAGTGCCATTACTCGAAGGAAAATGATCCAATCTAACTGAAATTGGGTATGGATCTACTCCTTGTATATATCTTTCACTGTGCAAGATTTGAAGCCAATCTGAGCACTTTCACAATTTCGGTCGAAAATTTCCTAAGGTTATAGTCTTGGATTTTTGTCGATTCGGAAAATTTTTTTTTTTCGTGGAAAAATCACTTCGCGCCTGTCAGGCATGATTGTTTCAACTAGAAAATACAAGCAGATCATCAATTCATATTGAATTATTCGAGATAAAGCAGAAATTCCACGAAATTTCTAATTTCATAAAAGTGCCATTACTCGAAGGAAAATGATCCAATCTAACTGAAATTGGGTATGGATCTACTCCTTGTATATATCTTTCACTGTGCAAGATTTGAAGCCAATCTGAGCACTTTCAAAATTTCGGTCGAAAACTTCCTAAGGTTATAGTCTTGGATTTTTGTCGATTCGGAAAATTTTTTTTTCGTGGAAAAATCACTTCGCGCCTGTCAGGCATGATTGTTTCAACTAGAAAATACAAGCAGATCATCAATTCATATTGAATTATTCGAGATAAAGGAGAAATTCCACGAAAATTTCTGATTTCATAAAAGTGCCATAACTCGAAGGAAAATGATCCAAACAAAGTCAAATTGGGTATGGATCTACTCCTTGTATATATCTTTCACAGTGCAAAATTTGAAGCTAATCCGAGCCCTTTCCAAATTTCGGTGAAAAATTTTCCAATTGATTTTTCTGGATTGGAAAAAAAATTTTTTCAGAGAATCTTCTTCGAACCTTTCAAGAATGATTGACTGAACTGAAATATACAATTATTTCTTTAATTTATAGGATATATTTCCTCATTACATTATACAAAATATTTCTTTATTTCCTATTGAAAATGAAAATAACTAGAACATAACCTATAAGACATAAAACTGTCACAACTGACAATTTAAGAAAAATAAAGTAAATAGATGGGAAACTAGAACTGATCTCAAAAATTTGGAACTGGAACTGATAGAACTGATCACTTCCTTTGGAGCACCCATCTCTAGACGCATATTTACTTTTATTCTATGGATAACATTAATTCTATGACAGATTGTATGTTCTGTGATCTGTAATATTTTAGGTTATGTTTGGTGTCATTAAAATCCTAATTTATTTTCATTCTGATTACTTAATAACAATTGGAGCCGGAAAATTCGGACCGAAATATAAGGAAGAAATACCACATCATGACTACCAACATGACACACCATTGTCAGTTTGACCACAGAAGGTGTTCTGTGGTTTGACAGTTTGACACCCCTACGCGCACCTGTTTGTTTTCTTTGAATGACAGATTGTCATTTGTGTGAGTCACACCCTGTTTACTTACATCTGATACCGATTGTGAGTAATATTTGGATAATTAGTGATATCATCAGGTGTGAATGTGATTAATAAGTTTTAAGGGCGTGTTTGATTCATCTATCATATCAAAACAGAAGGTTTTACTTGAATTTTGGTGAGTACTATAAACGTTGCCTACTGCTTCATGTTTCTTTGTATATCTTTATTCATTTTATCATTAGGCTCTACTTACTTGTGACATGGGAAAGAATTGGATTTTTTTCAACTATTACTTACATTTCAAACCCATGAGAATGTTATCTTTGTGGTACTTGATACCATGAATTCAGAGCCTTTATTTTGGGAAATCAATTTCAAACCAATTAAATTTTAGTCTTCAGATCTTGCTCATATGTTTCATTTTCCTAAGGTTTGAAAAATTTAAATATACTAACAATTCCATACACTTTCAGTTTCTAATAGCAATCTGAAAGATGACGCTTACAATTGGTGACCAGTTTGGCCTTAAGTGGGACCCCAAAAATTTAGAAATAAGAACAATGTCTGTGGAAAAGACCTTGGAACCTTTGGTGTTACAAGTTACCACTCTCGTCAATACTAAAGGACCTTCCAAGAAGAAGAAGGGAAAATCTAAACGTGCCAATGCACTCGTTAGTACAGTTGAGAAGGCAACTGAAAATTTTATTGAAAAGGGCGAACAAATTGCTTACGAAAACCCTGATATAACGCATGAAATGCTTGCAGCTGTTGAGGAAGTTCGCAAAACAGGTATGTGTTTGTTTTATTTATGTATGCTCCGTAAGGATAATATTGCGCACAACGTAGTCCATGAAAATTTAGCATGTTCCACTGTGTACAGGGTATCCCATTTTGGGCACTTTTACGGGATATCTCCGTTATTTTTAACGTTAGCGGGATGCGGTTTTCGCGACAGTGTGCTTCTTTTTTGTGAAACTAAAGATGGCGCAATCAGTTTTTGCATAGCTCTCTTAGTTTTTGCTCTACAGGGCGGAAATGAAAAGTATCACTTTTTAATCACCTCCCGTATCTCAGTTGTGCTTAAACTTGGAGAAATGGTTGAAACGCATTCCTATAGATTTTTTTCCGTAGAATCCAGTGGCGTAGTCAGTTTTTCAATTAAACTTTCCGTTTTTGAGTTATTGAGCAAACATACGTTTTTTAAATTGGACACCCTGTATATTATTTTTTATTCTTATCATGCACAATCTCAGCTTTTCAAAAACATATTATTTTATGCATTTATTTTCAAAACCAAGCTCAGAATTCAAGATTTTGTAATTAAATTGTCAATAACCAAGTAGTAGGCTATGACTGTTTATTAAAAACAAAAAATAAATGTCAAGATTTCGTTAGAAATCGAAAATAATGTTAACATAATATCTAGATCACAAACAAGCATGTCATATTTCTCGTAATTTTCGTAAGCAGCCGTAATGAGAAAAAACTTAAAACTGAATCATTAATATGATATAATAAATAATAAAAACTGAGAGAACTGTAAACTTTTAAACCAACCGACAAAGCTTTGACATTTTTTTTGTTTTTAATAAACAGTCATAGAGCCTACTACTTAGTTATTCACAATTGAATTACAAAATCTTGAATTCTGAGCTTGGTTTTGAAAATAAATGCATAAAATTATATGTTTTTGAAAAGCTGAGATTGTGCTTAATAAGAATAAAAAATAATATACAGGGTGTCCAATTTAAAAAACATATATTTGCCTAATAACTCAAAAACCGAAAGATTAATTGAAAAACTGACTACGCCACTGTATTCTACGGAAAAAAATCTATAGGAATGCGTTTCAACCTTTTCTCCAAGTTTAAGCACAACTGAGATACGGGAGGTGATTAAAAAGTGATACTTTTCATTTCCGCCCTGTATAGCAAAAACTAAGAGAGCTATGCAAAAACTGATTGCGCCATCTTCAGTTTCACAAAAAAGTAGCACACTGTCGCGAAAACCGCATCCCGCTAACGTTAAAAATAACGGAGATATCCCGTGAAAGTGCCCAAAATGGGATACCCTGTACATTGAAATTTTAGGTTAGGTTGTTTATTTTCTTGTTAGATTGATACGCAATGTTGTTGATATCACCAAAAAGTTGCATAAATCGCAGATTTCTCACAATATCAATATTCAGAAGAATCTTTATAGACTGATGGACAAAATTAGCGCACCATCTAAAATTTCGTTAAATTTTAACAATGGACATCTTCCCAATCTTTAGTCGGACTTCAATGTTTTTTTCTTTCAATTGTAGATCTGTTATTGTCGAATTTCCTCCATTAAACAGAAGTCCAAAAAATAGAATCTTCATGTTGTACAGGGCGTTTGAATAATATCATGTTTTATAGTCTTCTGTGGGCATTGCCAGGTTGCTGAGGTATATAAAAACAATAAAGAGTTGTAGCCTAGTATCTCTTGAGTATTTTGTGTTTTTTAAACCAATTTATCTTGGTACTAGACCGATTTCAATAATTCTTTCACCCTTAGAATGATACACTATCCCTGAGTAACAGGGCTATACTTTTCACCCGAGAAAATTAAGGAAACCTACTATAACTTCAATGATAAAATAAATATGAGTACCAAAATCAGTCATGATCAGCTATTTTCAGGTGCGCTGCAAAAACCGTAAGACATACATGGAAACAATGTATGACTGAAATGTACCTCTTTAATAGTTCTACAAAAAAGTCTGCGACAGCATATATCCATCTTTCAAGGTTTACTCAGTATCACCTTTTAAAGGTATCCGAATGTTTCTCAAAGTTATGCATTATTTGGGAGTATTTTTTAATGAATACGCTATTGATCCTTATCCAATTAAATACGTCGTTCATCCCCAGTATTTAATTTAGAACGAAATTGCCTTTAACATCATTCAATTATGATGAATACATCAAAAGATATGGCAGGTTGAAGATGAAATCGCACCAAAATGCGTCTCCGAGGTAGGCACTAGGCGGGTAGGAGAAGGTACCGAAGTGTGAGAGGGGGGCAAAATGTTAAACAAATTTCTACCCAAGCGAAGCTGAGGCGGGTTTTTAGTAAGCATGTTAATTATAAACAATAGTATAACCTCAATTTGTTTTTCTGCAAGACCAGGTACATTTGTCAACGTTGACTTTATTTTACGTTATGACAGTAATTACTGCCAACCTCAGATAAATAAACAAAAGCCTACTCTGTGCTCAATAATATGCAATTGAGTATACATAATAAGAATTTATTGAATGAAAATTATTATCGAATTTTTCAAATTGAGACATTTTCAGGTACTGCAATGAGTATAGCAGCAAGGGAATTCTCTGAGGATCCCTGTTCTTCCCTGAAAAGAGGAAATATGGTTAGGGCTGCCAGAAATTTATTGTCCGCTGTAACCAGACTACTTATACTCGCTGATATGGTTGATGTTCATCTTCTTCTCAAGAGTTTACAGGTATTTTTCTGAAAGATTCTTAGCATCGTGGAAATTAAACTTGATGATTAATATTACAGAGAGATTCTTACTCTCACTCTCAGAGTAAAAAGTAAACCTAGAGATGCCTTCAAGCATTCGTTGACGCAGCCAAGAAGAATCTGTTTATGCACGCAAACAACATTTGGCGTTGCGAAATTGTGCCGTATCTTTATTCCATATTGGGATAATTGGTCTATGGCTTCCTCACAATGGTAGTAACAGCTAGAGTCTGCTATAAGGCGAATTTTGGCGATGTAACTACACCTTACCATAGTTACTTAGTTAATACACTTATGTTCTGTCAAATCATCACATAGTTACGTGAGTTGACAGAAAATATGTGTATTAACTGTCAAGTATGTAACTATGGTAAGCTGTAGTTACATCACCAAAATTCGCCTATAGACAATACGCTGCATTAGTGGTGACGTCACACGTCAAAGACGGGGTTCCAAACAAACCTCATTTATACTGAAATTTGAACTAGTGATTGTTCTATGTACGATTTCGTCATCATGAAGACATTTTTAACATGAAAATGAGCTTACTTTGTGAATCTCCATATCATTTTGATGAATTTTGCAATTAAAAAGGGGGAAATTAAGTCAAGTTGAGGTTATGTGATTATTTTTATATATTTACGTTGATTTTGTAGTTTTACCGCGGGTTTCACAAAGCTTGATTGGCAATCAAATCGTTGATTTTGAGAAAATTTCAATGGTTTACGTCAAAAATGAACTGAAATTAGCACAGAAATAATGACACTTCATCAATCAACGTGATCGGGGTTTTTGTGAAACCCGGCTTATATGAACCGATAATCCACAAAATAAGCCTTTTTTCATCTTAAGAACGTTTTCAACACGACTAAATCGTACATAGGACAATCAGTAGTTCAAATTCCAATTTATAAGCCCTAAGACCCAAATATTTATGCAAAATACGGTGTTATGAGGTTTGTGGAATGCATAATTCCAAAGGACGAGGAATGGACAAACCTGAATTCTTCAACACTTTCGGCTACAGCAGCAATATTCTCGGCTGTTCTTGAGCGCGGGTTTTATTCTTCACATCACTAACTTGTTCCAACAGCTCGAATTTTTCCACCAATTTCTTTATTGCTTCACGACGACCCAAAAATGTTCGAGTTTTACAAACCGTCTCTGCAAAATTCTCACCATTTTTATAGTGAATTTTAATAATTTCAATGCGTTCTTGAAGCGTGTATCGTTCCATTTTTATTAATGGCGTAGTTTATACTTGTCAAATGTCAAAAAAAGACAGCTTCAAACGTGACATCTACCGAAATAGCGGTCTATTCAAAATAACACCTCTAATTGGAAAACCCTTTATATCTTATCCTCATTCATTTCACTGACATCGCGTTTGGTATCTATAGTCCGTTCACGAAAGGTTGAGCCGTCGGTTGGCCATGGAAATTTGGCATATTCCACTGTGTATATTGAAATTTTAGGTTATGTTGTTTATTTTCTTGTCAGATTGATACGCAATGTTGTCAATATTGCACAGAGTTCTCTGATAACTTGCAAGCTCGTCGGACGAGACCGGGTACATTCGACAACGACGACTTTATTTAACGTTATGACAGCAAATACTGCCAACTTGAGATAAATAAACAAACGCCTACTATGCGTTCAACCTTTCGTGAACGGACTATAGGCCCGTTTACACGAACAGTTTTCCTGGCAGTTTTGGAGCGTTCGCTCCATTTCTTAACTCCAATCTTGTGCGTGTGAATGCTAGACCATCGTGAGTCCAAAAGTGTCGATTTGATGCGACGTGCCAGATGTGCTGGTTTGTGATATCAACGTCGTATTCACACACACACTCCGATCTACCGAGATATGTAGCAGAAGATGCTTATCGTTCTCTCGAATTTTCGCAGTTGGAAATGTTTATTTATGTTTATAAACTTGAATTCGGCTCATTTTTACCAGTGCCTACATACACAATGAGGAATAGGATAATTCAGAATTATTTATGAACATGTACAAAAGCTTTCCGTGTTTATGGAAAATAACAAGTTATGTCATCCATTCTTAAGTAATTTCTGTAGTCTTCTGGATAATTTCTCGGAGTTAACAATAGTAGCATATGACCAAAACGCTCTCTATTCAACCTCCACTGCTTAACCCAAATTTTCCAAAGAGTTTTCTTCTCATCTTCATTGATGAAATACAGCCCTAAACAAGCAATAGTCTTTCTTTTTCTCGAAATCATGTTCACTACACTGTCCACTTACGGGTATTCGAATCAACTGACTGGTATTTATAAGAGAGCACGGAACGTGGAGTTTCCGCCACAGCGGAAATTCCACGCTCCACTCCAAAACTGTTGTATTTTGCATTCACACGGAGAGTTTTGGAGCGTACAGTAAAATCTGCCGCATCGATGCGCGATCCAAAAGTGTTGCTCCATTTGACGACCACGCATCAATCCTCACGCTCCTGGAACGCCGCGTGTCGCATCGGAGCGACGCTACAGGAGCGTCGGTTTGGAGTGTACGTGTAAACGGGGCTAATGTCTATGTTTCTTTATCGATCTAACATACAACTAATCCGTAGGTGGTGGAGAACGATCTGGAAAACCTGAAAAACGCGACCAATCAGAGCGAGCTGATAGACAACATCAACGCCCTCCGTAGGAACGCGAACGAACTTCTGAACCAATCGGCGAAGAGGCAACAGGAGCTGAAGGATCCGCAGCTCAGGGACGATCTGGCAGCTGCCAGGGCGGTGCTCAAGAACATTCCACGATGCTGATGACGGCGTCCAAGGTTTACGTGCGTCATCCCGAGTTGGCCGCGGCCAAGGCCAACAGGGATTACGTGTTGAAGCAGGTTTGCGAAGCTGTCAATACCATCAATGACGTGGCGCAGGGGAGAGCTACGGATTCCTCTTGTCCATTCGATGGTCCCGGGGAGCTGGCTGCTGCTCTCGACGACTTTGATGTGAGTTTTATATTTTTGAAAGCTATACAGGATGTTTCAGTATAGACCAAGCAATAAAGCTATCGAAAGGTCGATTTCGTGACAAAAATACTACCTGAAATCTGACTGTGCAGTCATGCAATAGGTAGTTTCTACATGTTTTTCATGATAAATTCCACTCCTGAATCGTCTTAGGTTTTTTTTGAGAAGCGAAAAATAGCCAAATAAATCCAAAATTTTGCTTTTTCCCTTATAAAACGTGAAGTATTGATCTGATCGCAAAGCTGTTGAGGCACTTTTTGTAGAGAATTCGAAAAGAACAAAAATGAGAGGTGACACGTCTCAAGCGGATAATTAGTTTCCGAGAAAAGTCCAAAAAACTGGAAAAAAACATCAATTTTTCGAAAATTCATAACTTGGTCAATTTCTGAGATGAAGCGTAGTTGCTCTGAATTTAAGTAGTTATTAACATATACTTTATTGGTGCACAATTACAAAGCTGTCGGATAAATAGTTTTTGCACAATCGCAGTTTTCCGAATTCGACGTACTTTTTTGTCGGCCCCGTAGCGCGGAGGTAGCGCTTTGGCCTGGGATGCCAGGGGTCCCGGGTTCGAATCCCGGCAAGGACATGGATGTTTGTGTGCGTCTCGAGTAAAGTTTCCTAACTAACACAACCATGATCTGGGTACATGCCCTAGAGGCGAGCCCATTAAAGAGAAAAAAAAAAAAAAAAAAAGACGTACTTTTTTCAAGAAGGTCGTGATACTCGGCTACTTGTCGGATTTGAATTTTACAAAAAGCATTTTAAAGAAGAAATAAAATTCTTCTAATCGTTTATTCTCTCGATACCGACCGATAATGTTTAGTGGGTGAAAAACGGCGTCAAACAGGATCAAAAAGGCTCGAATGCATCAAACTAGTCGCGGAGTGGGAGTCGCCCGCTAGGCGAGGGGAAAACTGTATACCTTGTATCTTTCGCGCATCGCATAGCGGGCGACTCCCACTCCGCGACTAGATTGATGCATTCGAGCCTTTTTGCTCCTGTTTGACGCCGTTTTTCACCCACTAAACATTATCGGTCGGTATCGAGAGAATGAAAGATTTGAAGAATGTTATTTCTTCTTTAAAATGCTTTTTGTAAAATTCGAATCCGACAAGTAGCCGAATATCACGACCTTCTTGAAAAAAGTACGTCGAATTCGGAAAACTGCGATTGTGCAAAAACTATTTATCCGACAGCTTTGTAATTGTGCACCAAAAAGTATATGTTAATAACTACTTAAATTCAGAGCAACTACGCTTCATCTCAGAAATTGACCAAGTTATGAATTTTCGAAAAATTGATGTTTTTTTCTAGTTTTTTGGACTTTTCTCGGAAACTAATTATCCGCTTGAGACGTGTCACCTCTCATTTTTTTTCTTTTCGAATTCTCTACAAAAAGTGCCTCAACAGCTTTGCGATCAGATCAATACTTCACGTTTTATAAGCGAAAAAGCAAAATTTTGGATATTTTTGGCTATTTTTCGCTTCTCAAAAAAAACCTAAGACAATTCAGGAGTGGATATTATCATGAAAAACATGTAGAAACTACCTTTTGCATGACTGCACAGTCAGATTTCAGGTAGTATTTTTGTCACGTAAAAAACCTCTAGTGCTTGGCCTAGTATGAGGTTACGCAAATTCGGGATTTTTATCCTCAAATGATTTTATGATATACAGTAGAGACTCGATAATCCGGATCAATTAATGCAAGGGATGATCCGGATTAATGAGGAATCCGGAATACCGCGTCTTACAATTTAGTAAAGATGCAATTTAAAAAAAAATTTTGAAATAAATATAGGCTTTATTATCGAAACCATAAAACAAATATATTATTTGGAATAATTAGATATTTTACGTTTTCTACTGTAAGGGAAAAAGAATGCTGAACAATAGCTTTCTCCTGTATATCTTTCAGAAGCTGAATATCAGTAATTGCCATGAGTTATGGAATAAACAGACTGCATCGAATTGATCTATGCTCTAAATGCATTTGCTAACATTTTCCCCGTCTTCGAGGATCGAAAAAATATGTGCTGAAAGGCCTTTTCGGTATTTCAGTTTTGTTAATTTAATATCATTATGATCCATATGTTGTATCAAAGCTGTATAGTTTGGAGGTAGAAACATTCCATTCCATTTCACTAATTAATTATTCTTGTCTGACTTTTTTTGTCTTATACCATTGTGCACTATTATATACCAAAAGAACGCCCGATCGTCGTCATAGAAATTGAGTTACGACAAGTAGAACCGTAAACCACGTATGCAACGATCGGAAATTCGGAATATTGAGTCTTGCTATCCGGATTATAAGGACATAATACAATCTTGACGTTAATCCGGACTAGTAAATATCCGGATTATCGTTCTCCGAATTATCGAGTCTCTACTGTACTAGCGGACCCAACAGACGTTGTTCTGCATACACAGAAATTCATTCAATTCGATCCAGCCCGTTTAGTTGCGAAATAGATGAATAACCTAGATAACGACTACAGCGCCATCTGTTGATCTGATTTGTTATCATAAACATACGGGCATCGGGCAATCCAAAATACATTCATACATCATAGGTTTAAAATTTGTAAAATATGGCATAAGTAAAAAATTGTTGTATATGTTAGTTCATACGTTATTTCTGATTAAACTCGATGTAACTTCACTTTTTGTCCAAATGTCAAAATCATTATAACTTATAAATATGTATTCTATGACTGCTTGATTGGTCGTAAGAAAGAGGAAAGCCCTTTATTTTTTTCTGAACAATTTTTTTGGAAATATTTTATTGTATAAACCTTGCCCTAGCAATTATGAACACAACAAAAAAAGAATTATCCAATTTGGTGCAGCCGTTTGAAAGATATTGCATTTTGACGGTAACCATAGATTCTGTTTTATTAATATAGATGAAGTTCTTATGGACTATGGGTCACTGACGGCTTGTTTCTGAGATTGGGAGTGTTGCAATTTAGTAAAAAATTTTTTTCGGAAATATTTTCGACGACGTATACAATTTTTTGCGTTTTGGTAGGTTGTGACTATCTACTCATTAGTAGTGTTTTTCCGCCGACCTCGAAATAGAAGGTGATTTCAATGTGTTAATGTGTACGAAATTGAACATTAATGACCCATTTTTATTCTCAATTTTTTGCTAATTTCTCTGATAACTCGCAAGCTCGTCGGACGAGGTCAAGTACATTCGGAAACGTTGACTTCATTTTACGGTATGACAGCAAATACTGCCAACTTCAGATAAATAAACAAACGCCTACTATGCCCTCAAACTTTCATGAACGGACTATACATCAGTTCTATTCTTCGACTCTATAATTTAAGTTGAGTTAATACTTAACGTATTATATGAAATAATAATAGTTCATAATGAGTAAAATTTATGAATTCTTTCAGGAAAACATGGCAATGGAACCTTTGGCGTACAACGAAGTACACACAAGACCTTCTTTGGAAGAACGGTTGGAGAGTATCATAAGCGGTGCTGCCTTGATGGCAGATTCCAGTTGTACCAGGGACGAGAGAAGAGAGCGAATCGTTGCCGAATGCAACGCTGTGAGACAAGCACTTCAAGATTTGTTGTCTGAATACATGTCGAATGTAAGAAAATCATTTATAATATTATTTTTCCTCGGAGTAGGAAGTAACATAGAGATGGCCCTACGCGTGAATAGTACTCAGTGACGGCTCGTGAGATTTCAATCAGAGGAAGCCCGAGACCACGAAACCAACAAAATAATTTATTTCGAACTGGGCTTCCTGGTAGCCACTGGTATTTATTATACAAAATCAATGAGCAGAATTAATAATTAAATTTGGCATTGCTGGTCGAGGGTCTTAATTACTTGAGGTATGAAAATTTCATCATCGTAAGGCATTTTACTGAATTTATTATTCAAAATCAAATCTACAGGATCTTGCGTTTCTTTATGTTCACTACCTGCATTATAATTCTCACTTCTTGTTTCCGTTTCCATTCTTCTTGCTGAAATGTTAAAATCTTTCCAACAAACTTTTCCGAAAAATGTCACAAAACCACAAACCGCACGCTGGGAGGATTAATTCTTCGTTAATAAAAAGGGAGGGAATCAAAACAACAGCTGATCTCCATCCTGGATCGCCGGGGTTGATTCGGGCCGATCGGACGTTCAGTTTCGGCCAAGCTCGTTCGCCTAGAAGCGAAAATAATGCCGCGGAGCCGGGCCTCCGACACGTGATCTACAGCTTGAATTTTCAGTGGTTCCCGCACCGTTCATTTGAAGAAGTTTGAAATGTTACATTCTAAGGAATCTCGACTCGTGGAGGAGGGCTTCCTTCGCTAAGCGGTTTGCCTGCTGTCCGTTAAGCTGTATTGTGTGTTGCGGATAATGTATTAGGTGCACAAATAAGTTTCCGCGGTTTGTCAAAAGATGGCCCCACCAGAAGGTTATGGAGAAATTGTCAGATGTAAAACGTAATATCCCAAGTTTAGTCATCTGGCAACACCATAACATTAAAGTACTAGTGATTCCGTATCAGCATCACGTAATTTTTTTCGTGCAAAATGTCAAGTTTTATTCCGAATAAGCATCATTTGCGGGAACTTTTGATTTACTTCTTTAATGTGAAAAAATCTGCAGCTGAGGCGCATCGATTGCTTCTAGAAGCATATGGTGAAGCTGCTTTAAGTGAGAGAAGTTGTCAGGAAAGGTTTCAAAAGTTTAAGACGGTGAGTTTGACGTTAAAGACAAAGAACGCAGTGGAAGGCCGAAAGTGTACGAAGACATGGAATTAGAAGCACTATTGGAGGAAGATTCGTCCCAAACGCAAAAAGAACTTGCACTTACTCTACAAGTGACTCAACAAGCAATTTCACATCGTTTAAAATCGTTAGGAATGATTCAAAAACAAGGAAATTGGGTTCCATATGAACTAAAGCCGAGAGACGTTGACGCCGATTATGCATGAGTGAAATGCTGCTTGCCAGGAATAAAAAAAAGAGTTTTTTGCATCGTATAGTCACTGGTGACGAAAAATGGATTCACTACGATAATCCAAAGAAGAGAAAGCCATGGGTTAAGCCCGGCGAACCATCAACATCGACAGTTAAGCCGAATATTCATGGAAAAAAACTCATGCTGTGTATTTGGTGGGATCAGCTTGGTGTCGTGTATTATGAATTGCTGAAACCAAGCGAAACCATTACTGGAGCTCTCTACCGAACACAATTGATGAGATTGAGTCGGGCACTTAAGGGGTTACATGGGTTACATGGGTTGCACGGTTTCAAAAAATCGATTTTTATTTTTTTGTCTTATTAAATTCTATAACATTTCTAGAATATTGTCCTAAATTTTCAAGTTTATCCGAGTAATAATCTCGGAGATACAGCCTTGAGAAGGTGGACGCTTGAGATCACTTTTATTGTCTATTAAAACTTTAAACGCGTTTTTCTCAAAACTATGTTTTCAAAGTCGGTTGTCAAAATTTCTCGCGAACTACTCAACCGATCTTAATGAAATTTTACACAAGTAATCGAGATATCATTTACAAGGTATTGAACGAAGGATTTTCTTTTTTTTCAATTACAACTATTAAAAAAAAAAATGTCGAGAAATTTTCATCGAAATTTGCATTTTTTTGTGAAAACGTCTGCCAAAATCCAATTTTCATTTTTATTTTTTTTTCCTTCGTCAATACCTAGTTTATTGTCTATACTAAAACACGTTTTTTTTAATTTTTACTTTTGATGATCCTGAAAGAAGTTCTGCTGACAACGCGGAGGCACCTTTTCTCCGAGGGACTGCCGGAAATGGCGTCGTAATGGCCGACATTTTAATATTTTTTTTTTAAATTTCACAAAATCTTTATTAAATATGTATCTTTCAAATAATACAAAGTTTCATTAAAATATTTCATTTTTTATATGCAAAAAAAATTTTTGAAAAAAGGCCGTTTTTTGCCCGAGGAAACCCATGTAACCCCTTAAGGAAAAACGCGCCCATTACTACTCCAGACACGACAAAATTATTCTTTTACACGATAATGCTCGTCCACATGTTGCGACGCCGGTAAAAACATACTTGGAAACACTCAACTGGGAAGTTTCACCCCACCCGCCGTAATCACCAGACTTAGCCCCTTCTGATTATCACCTGTTCCGGTCGATGGCACGTGGTCTGTCTGAGCAGCGCTTCACATCATATGAAGACACCAAAAATTGGGTAGATTTGTGGATAGCGTCAAAAGATGAAGAGTTTTTTCGACGGGGTATCCGAATGTTGCCAGAAAGATGGGGAAAGTAGTGGCAAATGATGGAAAATACTTTGAATAAAACGTAATGTACTTTTCCTTTACAATAAATTCCTAATTGTTTATAGAACCGCGGAAACTTATTTGTACACCTAATATAAATGTTTTAGATCGGTGAGTAATAAACATGTTTATTACTTTGAGATTTGGATAGTAGATAGAATGATGGAAATAATACAGATATAGAAATGTGATTATTTTTTATTTGAACTTGAATTTAAAATTGAATGAAATGCAGTTAAATTAGCGGAGGCCCGGCCTACTTTGAGCAGCCGCCACTGATAGAACTTCATTGTAATCAAACAAGCTCTGCCGCACTGGAGTGAAGTAAACAATAGGTTAGATTTTCATTTCTACAATTTCTCAATATAATAAAACATTTTCGTAATTTTGCCAGTGTTTTAATTACCGGAATACCCTTAAGCAATGATAAACTGCCACCAAATCATTAAATTAATTCAGTTTATGAACGTCAAATCGGAACGGAATGTAAACACGTCGCATCGAATAACTAAACAGTAACAGAACGATGTTGCCAAACTGACAGAATTGTCTATAGCAGTGTCTAGCTGTTAGTACCATAGTAGGGAAGCCGTAGACCAATTATCCCAATACGGAATAAAGATACGGCACAAGTTCGCAACGCCGAATGTTGTTCGCGTTCATATAAACAAATTCTACCATTGTATAAAGAATATAATATACAATTATTCTACTTAGTTGGCTGCGTCAGTAAATGTCAGTAAGCCATCTCTAGGTTCACTTTTTACTCTAACGTTGTTTTATAAAAATGAATATACTGAAACTCAATACTGGGATTGATAATTTTCTGTATCAAAACGCAAATAATTGTGTCTATGATTGAACAAATACCCTGAGCTCTGAAATTGAGTGGTTTTTACTGATATATCAAAAATGAAAATCAACAATCTTTTATTTTGAGGTTAAAATATGTTCCCCAACATTGTATGGTTTGATTTTTTGAGAATTTGTGTTGTTCTAACATTTCAAATGGATTAATTCACTTTTAGGGATTTTTTAAGCATAAATAAAACACATAATTGCATTCATTTTCAAAATTTTCATAAAATAATTCAACAATTTGTACGCATTGTTGTATCGTGTACAAAGCCATGTTTATAAATGTCATATATCACACTTCTTAAATGTCAAAATAACCAGACGAACTCAATGCGCCAACTATATTTATTCATTCTCAAAACAAAACTGCGCAATTCGAAACACCCTTTACTTTTATCTTGATATTTTTTGAGGAAAACTAATTGAAGAAATTGGATGAAAAGTTATTGAACTTGTTTAATTTTCCTATTTTTTTGCAGATGGGAAATAAGGACAAAAGTGAGAAATTGGCAGGAGCAATCGACAACATGGGCAGAAAAACAAGAGATTTGAGAAGACAGCTTCGTAAAGCTGTTGTGGATCATGTTTCGGATAGGTGAATATTCATTTTTGAGCGCTAGTTCTACATAAACGAGTGCTATATCGTTTTGCTCTGTCTTTTTAGTCCATTCACGAAAGTTTGAGCGCATAGTAGGCGTTTGTTTATTTATCTGAAGTTGGCAGTATTTGCTGTCATAACGTAAAATAAAGGCAACGTTGCCGAATGTACCCGGCCTCATCCGACGAGCTTGCGAGTTATCAGAGAACTCTATGCAATAATGACAACATTGCGTATCAATCTGACAAAAAATAAACAACATAACCTAAAATTTTAATATACACAGTGGAATATGCCAAATTGTCATGGCCAACTGACTTGATCTTGTCCTCATTTTTGCTTCTGTTTAAATCTGATAGGGCCTAATCTATCTTTTTTATTGATCGTTTTCTGTACAGTCGTCAATGTCTACAAAAACTGTACAGTTTCCTGCACAGGAAACTTTATGTCCATTAAATTGTGTATGACACTATGTAGGTTTTCGATATTGAAATTAACAAAAATAACGACTCTGATTGGTGGTAGAGCTGCCAAGTCAATGTCAAATGATATCACAGTTCTGTGTTAATATTGATATTAGTATTTATGTTAATATTGATATAAGTATTTAAAAGTTTTTATATGCTAATGGATCTTTTATTGCAAAAGCTCATTGTTCAACAAGGTTAACACATTCGAAGTTGAACGACTTGTTCTCCTTTGAATCCACGGCCTAATCCATTTTCGTTTTGGCTTTTTCCGATAATCACGTTTGCATATAGTTTGGAACATCATTGTATACCCAACTACAGCCGCAGTACCTGCAGCCATTTCGTTTATCTCCATTATAATAGGAAACCGGATAAAATTTCAACCTCTGATTTCAACTAACCAAGAAATGAGTTAAGGTTAGGCTAAACATAAACACGACACGATATTCGATCTATTGCGCAGGAACTAGCGCAGAAACTGTACAGAAATATGATACGGAATGGTATTTCTGTACAGTTTTCGATATCGAAAACTACATGCTCGTATGACACTATACAGTTTTTGTCAAAATTGAAAACTATATAGAAAACGATATCATAAACTACATTATGTCATACGGCCTTAACACTTTTTCCCTCAGTTTTCTAGAAACCAACGTGCCGCTGCTACTTCTAATCAAGGCGGCCGAGAACGGCAACGAGAAAGAAGTTGAGCAGTACGCTGTCGTGTTCACGGAGCATTCAAACAAATTGGCGGAAGTCGCCAATCTGGTGTGCAGCATGTCGAACAACGAGGACGGCGTCAAAATGGTGAGATACGCCGCCTGCCAGATCGAAAACCTGTGCCCCGAAGTGATCAACGCGGCCAGGATCTTGTCGGCGAGACCGCGAAGCAAGGTGGCCCAAGAAAACATGGAGGCTTTCAAGCAGCTCTGGGAGAACCAGGTTCGCATTTTGACGGAGGCCGTAGACGATATAACCACCATCGATGACTTCTTGGCGGTGTCCGAAAACCACATCCTGGAGGATGTCAACAAGTGAGTTATTGCATAGATTTTAATACTAACTATACTCCATCCAAATCCAAGAGGCCAGCGTAAACAAACTAGAAACACGATTCGGTCGCTCTTATTGGCAGAAGCTTCAGGAACGCCCACTTTCGACCAATATGAGCGACCAAATCGCGTTTCTAGTTTGTTTACGCTGGCCTCTCGGATTTGGACAGACTATAGATAGCGAACATGTCAAAAATTTTGAGGCAAACGATGTTCATTTGCTGTTTGGGTTTTACTTGAGAAGTGTCAATGTTTCAACGAAAAAAATTCGAGCACAGTTGGCATAGAACGTCAAAATATTCGTATTTCATCCCAAACTGCAAATGGCGGCCCTTGCCTCACTTTTTTCTACGTGACAGTTAGGATGTTCGACGTTCAGTTAGTATTAAGCCCGTTCGGCAATGACCTCCGCGAGCGGACGGATTTTTTAGTCACGTGACCACATATCGTACAGATTCATCTTAATATCTGGAATAAACAACGGTACAGAGCAATCTGCAACAGAACTTACTGCTCTGTTCTACTTTTATAGATTAGAGATTTCAAAGATCACTATTTTGGGAATATGCTCATCTTTTAACGATACTTTCACCCTTTTAGTAGCTCTTCAGTAAAATCTCAATTAAATAATTAGGTGCAAAAGCACTGAATGCAAAAGAAACGAGGAATGCAATATCCCCTTTTGGTCGATCAATACGGCGATAGTTGTACCGAAAGATTCTAATTAATTAATTAATTACACGAGAAAGAACAAGAAAGGAATATCCCCTCCTGCCCATTCATAACTACGATAACTATATCGAAAAATGTTAATGAATTAATTAAGTTTTTAATGAATAAATGAAACAGAAGAATAAAAGTGTTAGAACTTTTCAATCTATCGGTTGTCGGATCAGGAAACTCAACATAAAACAAAAAATATATAAAAAAACATAAAACTCTATGGATAAATCGCTTTGATCCGTCGAAATAGACCGAGCGAAAGATCGACGTCCGATTGCTCAGATTTTATGACAACTGTCCAGATGTGTATTCCCCTCAATCTGGATGTATAAAGAACGGTTCGGATCGATCCGACACGTCCGATGTCGATGCCGAACGCCCCTATTATAGGTCCATGAGTTAATGTAGCTTTGGAACTGTTTGCTAGGTGGCTTTGAAACTCGTTTGGTGTGTAGTCACAGAACATAAACTCCGTTCACATATTTTTGAGCTCAAAGAATGCCTTGGGTTCATTATTTTAGGTTGGTAGTTTTGAGAATAATTTGCCGATTCCAATGCAACGTTGCCAAACCGAACGCTAACGTAGCCTGTAGCCATAGTAAAATGACGTTAACTCCCATATAGGCAAAAAGTTTTTTGAAATTCAATTTCTGAAAGGATTACAGAAATGGATTCGTGCAAGTTATCGATGAGTGAGGAAATTTATTCTCATGAAAATAATACCTGCAACGAACTTCCATCTGATTTTCTTTTAGAATCGAGAAATGAGGATCAATAATCAAATTCTGGATAGAATAAAAATTTATTACCTGAAATAGGTATCACCAATTGAAAATACAGATTATTTCCATAATATCTATCAATAAACTAATATTGCATTGAAAACATTTTCAAAAACTAACAATAATGAATTCAATAATACAAAATATGAGTATTTACCGACTAAACTTATTCAATACATGAAAAACTTTTTTGAAAACTACGAGTATCTAATTCTTTAGGTAACAGAATATACTGATATGGTTCAAGGGGATTGATATGGTTAATTTTAAGAGTTTGTATTTTAATGTGAGTAGGCAGGATTA